>JBAMMX010000023.1:5668647-6354953 GCA_037126225.1 Dillenia turbinata | reverse complement strand
TACTCAGAAACGATGGCAATATAGATAGAGATGTAAATCATAAAATTCAAACAAATTAGATGAAATGAAGAAAGATATCCGGAATTCTTTATAATCGCACGATACCATTGCAGCACTATTATATGATACTGAGTATTGGGTCATTAAACAACAGTAAGAGTAGAAAATGATTTTAGTTGAAATGAAAATGTTTAGGTGCATGTGCGGCAAAACTAGAAGAGATAGAGTTAGAAACGAAGATACACATAACAAGTTGGGGGTTAATTCCATTGTGGACAAAATGCGAGTGTACCGTCTGACATGGTTTGAACATATGCAACAAAACCCAAAAAGCACACCTAATAGGAGGACCGAGAACTTAAATGCAGAAATTTTAGAAAAACAGAGAGATAAGTCATTGAAAATTTAAATGCAAATTATCCGTAAAGACATGATAGTTAAGAGTTTAGATAAAGAAATGGATTTAGATAAGAATGAGTGATGCAAGAAAATCCACACAAATTAAATCAACTCTTTATTTCATCTTCCCAATATTGGTCTTTCAAATAGCCAACCCCAAAATTTGAGATTAAGGCCTATATTATTGTTATTAGGACCCTTATTAAAACAGCGATCGGGCCATTATTGATTTTCTATAGCTTTGGAATAAGAAATCCCTCTATAAAAGTTGGCAAGACTACCAACGGATAGTCGGCTATGTGCAATGGGGTACTAGATCCCTTGACTAAGTTTTGGATATAAAAGTTGAGAATAGAAAAGATTAAGTTGGAAGAACACCCTAGATAGGGCCCCCGCATCCTATCGAACTGTATAAGTCAAAGCATGACTTCAAGTACCCCCACATATGTTCAAACCGTATTAATCGAAAAATGACTTCAGATACCAAAAAATAATTGTCCATAAAAACTTACAAGAGAATGTAGTGGAGATAAGAAAAAGGGAGATAGAATTTTACTTGTCAAGCTAATTGATGGAGAAGCATAATTAATATATTCAGTATTTATATGCCCCCAATAGGCATAGATGCAATTAATAAAAAATAATTTTGAACTAAAAATGGGGTAAAGATAGAATTAAAAATGAGATAGGAGTAATTGTACATAAAGATCTACTAGAAGAGGTAGTAGAGATAAGAAGGAAGGAAGATAGAATTATACTCGTCAAATTAGTAAATAGAGAAAACGTAATTAATATAGTCAGTGTGTACGCGCCCCAAATAAGTGTAGATGCAATTAGTAAGAAACAATTTTGAGAAAATTTAAATGAATTTATGCAAACCATACCAAGTAGCGAGAAGTTATTTATTGGAAGAGATCTAAATGGACACATTGGAGAGAAAAATGAGGGATTTGAAACTGTACATGGGAACTTTGGCTTCGGCTGTAGGAATGAGGCGGGAAACACCATTATAAAATTTGCAGTAGCCTTTGATTTGCTATTAGTAAACACGTTCTTTAAGAAAAAAATAGTAGCACATAATTACTTATAAAAGTGGGTCAAATACTAGTCAGATAGATTTTTTTTTCACTAGGAGAAATGATAGAACAACCTGTAAGGATTGTAAGGTCATACCGGGAGAGAGTGTAACGACTCAACACAGACTTTTAATTTTAGATGTACGAGTGCCTAAACGAAAAAAACAATGTCAACCATATATGAAGTCTAGAATTAAATGATGGAACCTAAAAAGGGAAAAGGTGATGGCTTTTAGGGACAAACTAATGGGAGTAACAAATTGGTCTATTAATAATTCAGAAATAATGTGAAAAAATATATCTAATAATATTAAAAATATAGGTAGAAAGGTTCTTGCAGTATCCAACGGTAGGGCTCCAAGAGGCAGGGAGTCATGGTGGTGGAGCGAAGCAATACAAACTACTATCCGAATCAAAAGAGTGTTATAAGAATCTTAAAAGTGATCATAGTAGCGAGGCGTATGAAAAATACAAAAATACAAAAAAAAAAATGTAAAAAAGATTATTTACGAATCAAAGAATAAAGTGTATAACGAATTGTACAAGAGGCTGGAGACTCAAGACAGGGAAAGAGAGATCTATAGAATTGTCAAACTAAGAAAGAGGAAGGGAAAGATCTAAATGAGATTAGATATATCAAAAGCGAAACCAATAGTACACTTGTAAGAAACGAGGATATAAAAAAGCGGTGGATGGAATATTTTAATAAGTTGTTTAATGTTGAGAGTACAATAAATATAGAAAATATAGAGATATCTGTAGAAAAGATTAATAGAGATTTTAAACGTAAAATTCGTCCTTATGAAATAAAGAAGGCCATAAAGAAAATGAAAAATAACAAAGTCATAGGACCTAATGACATCCCTATTGAGGTGTGGAAATGTTTGGGTGAATTTGGAATAACAATGTTAACGGCCCTTTTCAACAAAATTTGGCAAACAAAGAAAATATCCCAAATATGGAGAGAGAGCACACTTGTCCCGCTGTATAAGAATGAAGGGGACATACAAGATTATTCCAATTATAGAGGAATTAAACTCATGAGCCATACGATGAAATTATAGGAGAAAGTGATAGAACATAGATTGAGACGAAAGATAAGTGTGTTTCAAAATCAATTTGGATTTATGCCAGGACGATCCACCATTAAAACAATTCATTTACTAAGACAACTGATAGAAACATTTAGAACGCAAAAGAGAGATCTACATATGGTATTCATTGATCTTGAAAAAACATATAATAGGGTACCAAGAGAAATGTTGTGGTTGGTGCTGATGAAAAAATGGATCTCTTTAAAATATATAAATCTTAATAGGGATATGTATGAAGAAGTTATGACCAATGTAAGAACTTGTGGGGGACTGAGTGATAGCTTCCCTATTAATATTGGACTCCATCAAAATTCAACATTAAGTCCCATACTATTTGCAATAGTGATAAATAAAATCACAAAAAATATTCAAGACGAGAAACCATGGTATATGCTTTTCGCAGATGATATAGTTTTAGTTGATGAAACTAAAGAGAGTCAGTACTAAATTAGAATTATGGAGAGACACGTTAGAATCTATAGATCTAAAACTGAATATATGATATATAAGTTTAGTGACAACCATCAAGATAACGAAGAAACGATTAGTTTAGAAAAAAGAGAAATTTCAAAGAGCAAACGATTTAGATATTTTGTTTCCATCATTCAGACTTATGATAATATAGATGACGATGTGATTAATAGAATTCAAGCAGGTTTGATGAAATGGAGAAAGACATCCGGAATTCTTCGCAATCGCACGATACCATTATATTTAAAGGAAAATTTCTATAAAACTGTAGTAAGACCTACACTATTGTATGACACTGAGTGTTGGGCCATTAAACAGCAACAAGAGCAAAAAATGGTTGTAGCTGAAATGAGAAAGCTTAGATAGACGTATGGCAAAACTAGAAAAGATAGAATTAGGAACGATGAGATATATAATAAATTGAGAGTTAGTTCAATTGTAAATAAGATGCGAGAGTGTCGTCTAAGATGGTTTGGACACGTACAACGAAGACCTAAAGATGCACATGTTAGGAAAACAGAGAACTTACATATAGGAGATGTAATAAAACGTAGAGATAGGCCATTAAAAATTTGGATACAATGTATTCGTAAAGACATGATAGTTATGGATTTAGTTGAGAAGATGATTTTAGATAGAAATGAGTGGTATAAGAGAATCCACACAAACTAAATCAATTTTTCTTTTTTTTCCTTCTTCCTCAATATTTGTCTTTCATATGATCGACCCCAAATGTTGGGATAGAAGGTCTAGATTGTTGTTATTGTTGTAATAAAAAACAATTTTGAGAAAATTTAAATAAATTTATACAAACCATATCTAGTAGGGAAAAGTTATTTATCAGTGAAGATTTAAATGGACATGTCGGAGAGAATAACAAGAGATTTGAAGTCATACATAAAAACTTTATCTTTGGTAGTAGAAATGAGGTGAGAGATACCATTTTAAAGTTTGCCACAACATTCAATTCGATACTCATAAAAACTTTTTTCAAGAAAAGAGTCACACATAATTACATATAAAAGTGAGTCAAATGTCAATCAAATAAATTTCTTTCCCACTAGGAAAAGTGACAGAATAACACATAAGAACTGCAAGATCATACCAACGAAGAGTGTAACAATTCAACATAGACTTTTAGTAATAGATGTGCGTGTGCCTAAAAAACAAAAGGAATATTATTCATTGGTAGAGTTAAAAATAAAGTGGTGAAAACACAAAAAAAAAGTGACGCGTTTTAGAGACAAATTAATTCAAATAGCAACCTGCTCTGATAATGATGATTTGAAAACTATGTTGGTAGAAATATCTAATAATATTAAGAATATACATAAGGAGATTATTGGCGTATCTAGAGGTCGAACTCCAATTGGCAAAGAGTCATAGTGGTGGAATGAGAAAATCCAAACTATTATATGAATCAAACGAGAGTGTTATAAAAATCTTAAAAGTAAGAGAAGTAGTGATGCATTTGAAAAATATGAGTGCAAAAAAAGAGGTGAAGAAGACTATCCACAAATTAAAAACTAAGGTGTATAACGAATTATACAAAAAATTAGAAACTATTACAGAATTGCCAAACTAAGGGAGAGGAATGGAAAAGATCTAAATGGTATTAAGTATATTAAGAGTGAGACCAATAGTATATTTGTAAGAAATGATTATATAAGAAAACGTTTGAATGATTATTTTGATAATCTCTTCAACGTGGAGGGTACAAGAAATATCAGTAATATCACAATATTTGTAAAAAATATCAATAGAGATTTTAAACATAAGATTCGTCCTCATAAAGGAAAAGATACCTTAAAGAGAATGAAAAATAATAAAACCATAAGACCCGATGGCATAATTATTGAGATATAAAAATGTTTAAGTGAAATTGAGATAACAATGCTAATAGATCTTTTTAACAAAATTTGACAAACTAAGAAATACATCAAGTATACAGGGAAAGTACACTTGTACCACTATATAAGAATAAAAGAGACATAAAAAATTATTTTAATTATAAGAAAATTAAATTTATGAGTCATACTATAAAATTGTGAGAGAGTGATTGAACATAAATTAAGATCAGAGATAACCGTATTTCAAAATCAATTTGGATATATGTCAGAATGATCTACCACCGAAATAATTCACTTAATAAGAGATTTGATGTAGAGATTTTGAACACAAAAAAAAGACTTACATATGGTATTCATTGACTTAGAAAAAAGCCTATGATATGGTTCCTAGAGATGCATTGTGGTAAATATTGATAAAGAAGAAAATTTTCATTAGATACGTTAATCTCATCAAATATATGTATAAGGGAGCCGTTACCGATATAAAAACTTGTAAGAATATAAGTGATAGCTTTCCAATTAACATTGAATTTCATCAAGAGTCAGCATTAAGTCTTATCCTAATTACAATAGTGATAGATGAAATCACAAACAGCATTCAAGATGAAATACCAGGTGTATATCCTTTGCAAATAATATAGTTTTGGTAGATAAAATTAGAGAACGTATTAGTATTAAATTGGAGTTATGGAGGTAGATACTAGAATGCAGAGAATTTAAATTGAGTCGATCAAAAACTGAATATATGAGATATACGTTTAGTGACAATTATCAGAATGATGAATAAACTATTAAGTTAGAATGACAAGACGTACCAAAATATGAACGTTTTAGACATCTTGAATCCATCATTCAACATGAAGACAACATAAATGAGGATGTCAATCATAGAATCCAGAAATGGATAAGGGTATATGAAATTTTTTGTGATCGCGCGATACCACTACATTTGAAGAGGAAGTTTTATAGAATCGCAGTAAAACCTATAATATTGTATGGAATTGAGGATTAGACCATTAAACAACAATAAGAAAATAAAATGGTTGTAATTGAGATGAAAATGTTTAAGAAAATATGTGATAAAAATAGAAAAGATAGGATTAGAAATGAATAAATATGTATTAAGTTGGGAGTGAACTCAATTGTGGATAAGTTGCAAGAGTATCGACTGAGATAGTCTGGATATGTACAACAAAAACCTAAAGTCGAACCAATTAAAAGAACCGAGAGTTGAAATATAGGAGATTTAGTAAAACCATTAAAAATCTAGATGCAAAGTATTCGTAAAGATATGATGGTCAAGAGATTAACTGAGATAACTTTAGATAGGAATGATTGGCGTTGAAAAATTAAAACAAGTTAAATCAACTCTTTGTCATTGTAAATTTATATGGAAAATTAGTTTTATTTTGTTCTCTCTTTCTTTCTTCTTCCTTTTTTTTTTCCTTTCTCTGCTGTGTTTTAAATTTTTAACTATCTTATATTTGTCTCTCAAATGACCGACTCCAAAATTTGGAATTAAATTTCAGATTGTTGTTGTTGTTGTTATAACTCCAGATAGCAGGAACCAATTAAAAAAAAGCTGGCAAGACTACTGATTTCAAGCATTATGTAACAAATGGAGACATACATAATGGCAATAATACGAACATGAGAGCCTGAGAAAATGTTGCACCTTATATCATGGAAAACTTAGGCTAATTGACCTTGTTTATTGCCTGAAGCGAGATATTCAAGCATAACAAGAAAATTTTATGTTATACCATGGCCTACTTAAGCAACAAAATACAGGATTATACAAAGGATGATATTGGCCCTTCAACATTCCAGACAAATTAATCACCCCTCAAAACCCAAATTGCAACTAGTGCATTCATCATGACATATCCGAGAGTTCCTTTGATCTCACCCAACCAAAACTAAAATTTTCAATCGCATACCTATTGCTCTGACGAAAATCATATCCAAATCCAAAAAGTGTTGTTCCTTCTTGAAAACCCCAATTTATCATCTCCATTATCATGTTGTGGAAATAATAAACGCAATCACGTCCAATTATCTGCATGATTCAAAAATGATAACTTATCAACAACTTATTCCTGTGAAAAGTTTAAACAAGAGAATACAGAAAAATTCCATGTGCATGGCTTAGTTTAAAAAATAAATAATAATAATAATAATAATAATCCATCTTCCAACACAAAAAACATCCAGAAATTAGCAAGAGCTTTGTTTAGTATTCACTTTACTAGTTCTAACAGAATGAAGCCAATCTGCAATATGAACAGGAAAATTGACTTCATTTTGCTGAAATTGAAGAAGAAGCAGCAGCATACACATACAAACAAAGAGAGAGAGAGAGAGAGACGGTTGTGCGGAGAAACAAATCCAGGAAGGAATTTTCACAGTTTTCAAACAAGTAATGTTGTCCCAAAATTTAATTGCACAAGACATAAGATGTAAAATAAACACTGATTGGGTTGTTCCACTATTAAATCAAATTTAATATTGTTAGATAAAGCAAATATTGACTGGGCAGATCAATTGCTTTCATGAAAGAAGATTGGACCGATCAATTTCATCTATTTTCAACCAGGAGTAAACCAGTTCTTCATAGCTTCTACATGCAGAATCACAAGGCAGCTAGCTTTCTTTGGTAAAACCCAGATAATTTGGTCCAACTCATCTGGTTTTGCAATTTTTTTTAATTATTTTGGTATTTTTTTTTCACCCACACCACCGTATATATTCTCAACTAATTCATAGACAAAACCCATTTGGGGAGGAAAAAAAAAAAAAAAAAAACCTTTCATTCTAGAAGTCAGAAAACCCAACTCACAATCATACATAACATACTAGAGTAGCACATTCCAGCCATGTTGAAGCTCTTTGGAGTATAGACCATTGAATGAGCAACAAAGGCAAGAAGGAAAACAGCTTCTGAATGAGGTTAATGGTGATTGGGGGGGGGATCTTTTGTTCCTCTTCCTAACACTCAAAAATCTCTTCCCCTTCATTTTTTGACGATCCCATTGTCATTGTATATTAGTAACATCAGCAAACATTTGCCACAACCATTAGCATAACTTGTGAAAGTGAATTGTTTTATGATAGACACATAGGATAAATCACAAACTCTTAAAGCACGCCTCAACTGTTGAATTCAAAGCAGGATGGAAAGGGAAAACCACCAAATCATTAAACCCATAGGCATGCATTTTACTGTAAGCTATTAAGATCCAATTTCTTTCATTCTGCAACTTGGCAACATGAAGTGAATGCAGAAATTAACAAGAAGGAAATAGGACATACCATGTGCGGGTCCAACATGTCGATTGCATAAAGCCCAAATCTGTCTTCTGGAACCATAATACTTGTTTTAGGATCTAACGTTACAGTTTTGCCTGCAGAGAAGCAAAAGGGTTTCGTGAGCACACAAACAAAACATCTAAAAACACAAGCAGACCCATCCCCGACACTGAAGAAAACTTCAACCAACCCTAGAATTGAAATCAAACTCCTCCATCAAAGCCAACAAGTTACTCAGACACTCCATGCCCCCTTTTCTACTCAGAAACCCAATTGTAATTTAAAGAAGATATACCCGTAGAAGGATCAAAACGAGACCAAAGCTTAGTCCTGAGCTTGTGGTCAGCACCGAAAATGCGAACCCAGACACGTTCACTTCGGCCATTCTCGTCGACAGCTTTGAGAACGGAACCGGCAACCCCAGGAACTAACAAGACAGGATCAAGATTAGGGTCGACGTAAGGATGTTTCGATCTTAACTTCCTCAACTGACTCAACCATACTTCGACCGATTCAACAATCTCCTCCAACAAAATCGCCATCTCCGATTAGGATAATCGGGGGGAACAGGAAATCCGTAACCCTGGCATTTTGTACGAGGATGGAGACGAGACTGAAATTATCAAACCCTAAATTCCACGCGATGTTCATAATTCAGCGAGAAATTGTGAATGAAGCGTGTAGAAAAATGAGGGCTTGGCTTTTGGATTGGGGTAGAGATGAGATGTTCTAAAAATATTAAAAATATTCAATAATGCATATGAGTTAGGAAAAGAGAATCATAGGCTTGAATCTCCAAAGTAATCGAATGATAATTGTGTTTATATTGAAAAATTGGAACGTGGCGCCAAATGGTTCTTTCTGGACTCTGATGGCCATGCGAGCATGCAACTTAGCAAAAGCTAAACTTTTGTCCTTTCCGTTCCACAGTTCATGCCAAAAAGGTGGGTTGTGAAAAATTAGCGGTGAACTTGATCGAATATCTCGATTTTTAATTAAAACCGAATTTTAAATTTAATTTTCGATTTGAATTTTAAATTAAGATTTTTAATACGAATTTAAATCAAAAATCGAATTAGAAATTTTAATTTTTTTATTTTTTATTTATTTTAATTTTTTTTTTTTATTTTTATACAAATTTTTATTAATAATTTTTCCTTTTTAAACAAACAATAAAATAGTAATTAAAAAATTTATTATTTTATCGATTCGAATTTGATTAAATTGGATTTATATGAAAATTTAGATCTCAAAAATCAAAATCGATTTATTTGGTTTATTCGATTCAATTCGAATTCAAACTGAAAACTGAATTTTAAATTTAAACGAATTCGATTCGGTTTTCAATTTAGAATTAAAAAATATTAAACCAAATTAATTGAAGAATTCAAAAACCGAACCGATGAACACCCCTAATCTAACTTCCCTAGAGAGAGATAACTTGCAAGGAGTTTTATACAAAAGTGGCATTAAATAATAATAATAATAATAATAATAATAATAATAATAACAACAACAACAATAATAATTTTAAAATGTCAAAAAAAAATTCTTTAAGTAGCACACAAATATCACGGGGTTGAAAACGTAATATATGAGTCTGTGAAAAAACTAGGAGCCTTCTTCTTTCCACCAACAGTAGACACCCCCAACTCATTGTCAATATCACTACTTGGATGTGGAGATTTGCAAATCCAAAAGTTCTCCAAACACTAGAGAGCAATGTGAAAATGGCATCAAAATCAGAAACTCTAGCAAGCTCATCTACATCGAATCTAGCTATAGACTCCATAGATTTGAGTCAAGTACAAATTTGACTCAAAAAAAATAAAATTCTTTAAAAAAACCTCCTTAGCAAACAAATTTGGGAATTAACCTAGGATAGTCGAGTGTTCAACACTCAATGAATACTATTCGCTATTTGTCGAGTATTCAACACTCAACAAACAATATTTATCGAGTCTTTAACACTCGACGAACACCCGCCATCAACCTACAGAGCCCTCTTCCCAAGTTGTTCGTTAATGAACCCAAAAGGAAGTGGAGATTCTCTCCAACCTTGAGGAAGAAGATGGTATTTCTAACAACAAATTAAGGAAGTTGAGGAAGATTCTGTTCAACCCAAGTTGAGGAAGCTGTTCGTTGATGAACCCAAGCTCGCACCTGACAGGGAAGAAGGTATTCGTTGAGTGTTCAATACTTGACCAACAATGTTCATTGAGTATTCAACACTTGATCAACCTGAATTAATTTCTGAATTTGTTTGTCGTGGAGATATTTTTAAGAATTTTTTTCTTTTTTGAGTCAAATTCATACTTGACTCCAATAGATCCAGTCTTCCACATCCTTCGAATCCTCCCTTGCATCTTCCTCCAAGTTCCCCACATGTGCCTCAAGCTGCCCTCTCTCTCTCTCTCTTCCATCTACCATGACCATCTATGCTCTCCCACAAGCGTTTGAAGATGACCAAACAGTTTGTCGCGTTTTGGAGTCTGACTTGGTATGTCACGTCTTCAAAGGCCTCATTTTTAGTATCTATATAAATTTTTATCAAGAAAAACTATATATTTTAATAATTTTCTATCATATTAAATAATTAGATAATGCAACAAAACCAAAAAAATAATATGAATATGAAAAATTAACAAAAATGAATATAGAAATATTCAATTTTTGTAAATAAAAATTAGAAAAATAATAATACCCAATTTAATTATTTTTCTCTAGCTTGATTTCTAGAAATCTCATCTTCATGGTTAGGACTAGCAATTGGACTGGACCAACCTGAGCTTAGCCCATTTTGAAGGGCCGAGCTCACACCATTTTAAAGCCAAGCCAAGCTCGGTCTCATTATTTACACCCATTCTAATTATAGGCTGAGCCTACACACCGGTTGGCTTGACTTATTATAAGCTCGGCTCGTATAAAAATGGTTTAGGTATACAAGCTGAAATTACTAAATTCTAAAGCAAAACTTGCCTAATTCACACAATCACCAAATTAGGTCACTAACCGATAGGAACGAGATCCAAATTCTATCAAAGAATACATAAACCCTACTTCCAGAAAACAATGAAGGTGTTCTTGGATTGGTAATTGGGAGAAGCCTTGCAATGAGAGAGAGAGTGAGACATATCTTTGATCAAATCGTCGGGAAATTTAAGCATGCAGAAAAAAGTGAAGGAGATTGGAAGAACAAGCAAAGAGATCATGAGAATCATGCTTCAGTATCTATAGATCTTGTAAGAGAGAGACTCGTATCGTCAATTTCACTTCAACATTTTGTCGAGACTATGATGATTGTTGTGAACGTGGTGGTAGTCAAGATCTAGATTTAATGTTGATTCAACGAGTTCAGTAGACAATAGCGATCTATAGCGAACTTGTCCATTTCCTCCTCCGATAATAAAACTTTTCAACGCCTGTGAATCTTGAACTTCGATTTCAACTTGATTTGCCTCTCTCTCTCTCTCTCTCTCTCTCTTCCCCTAGTACTTTTGGATTTCTCGGAGATCGATGGTTCCAGGATGGAAACGATGGTATTTTTTTACTCCATCGGTGGTCGGAGCCAATTTGCAAGCAACTTTGGTCGTTAGTTGCTTATAAGGGATTTGATGCCTCTCTCTCTCTCTCTCTCTAGGTTTCTTGAATTAAATCGAGTTCGAGCCTAGCCCAAAATGAGCCCAAGGTCTTTTTAATTTTTCAGACTAAGCTCAAGTCTTATTTTTTAAGCTTTTTCGAGTCGGGTTCGGACTCGAGTTCATAAAATTTTAAACAGATCAAGCCTAAACTTTGTAAAACCTTATTCAAAAAGCTCAATTGCCAACCCTATCCATGGTTGTAGCCTCCATAAATCTCAAATTGACTCTAAATCCAATTTTTCTTCCACTTACCCTAACCCTAACTCTAACTCTAATCCCTCGAATAATATTCAATATATGAGGGTTATGATGATCAAGGAATTGATTCTCCATGCAAAAAAAATTACAATTCCATAAATCCCATTGTTGTTCTCTATTTATTTTAATAGAATCAACCTTGAGAGGGAATAGAGAGAAACTAAAAGTCCAATGTAAGTATTTTAATAAAATACAAATACGTAGTGCTTTTAATTTTTTTTTTAAATTATAAAACAAGTGGGATAATTTTCGATATTTTAAAGCATGAGAGAAAATTTTCAAAATCATAGATTATGATAAAATAATTTTTGAAATTACAAATTAGTTATAAAATTTTCTAAAAATTCCTTTCCAAGCCTAAATTTCTCTTTATATTATTCTTATTTTCCAATAAATCCAACACATAGATGTTGTCATGTCAAGTGAAAAATAAATACTAATAGAATTTTAAGGTAGAAAATGAATAGAGAATATGCTTATTTTGACACCAAAATGATTATAATGCAATTCGTTAAATCCATTAACTATATTAAAATTATTTTAACTCTAATCAATTCAGTTAAATAATTAGAGTTTTATTTCAAAATAAACATTATATTACTTACAGAAGTTAACAAAAATTATTTATTATTTTGTTCTTAATTTGTCCGTATTTCTACATACTACACTATTACGTAATACTCATAACTGAGATCATCCTTAATTACTAAATTTTCTTAAATCTTTCATTCAAAAAGAAAATGTTCAAAAAATGTTAAACATGTCTCTTATTGACTGACGATACTAAACTTTTAAAAACATATGATATTAATCATATCATTGAGTTAGTTTCCCAATAATCAACTAGAACAATTGAAAAAGGCGATATTCGATACAATCTATATAAATTCTATATTATATATGCACGTCTCAATTAATTAACACTACATATGATGTATAAAAATCTTGAATCATAAAAAAAGATACTCACTCCTAATATTTCACAAATTCATCCATATATACTTAAAATTAATAGTACATGAACTACATATAGATGTAAAGTACCAATTTTCACTTGATAGTACATTTAAGTAAATTACTCCATATATTATGTTCAATATTAGACATATGCACTAATTTATATATAGTTTGGACAGTATCCGATGATCAAAATAAACTATCCCCGATCAATATGTGGTTTTCAAGCTAATGTCTATACACAATGAAATGCTCAGTTTTATCAATCAACAATAAAATTTTATTTTAAATCAATGTAATCATAAGTTATATCTATTGTACATATCATCAATTCAATTACATATATAAATCATTTATGTTTAATGGTACAAGACCCAACAATTTATAATCATAAAACCTAAAGACTACCAAGTCTACAAGACCAGGGGCCCCTTAGTAGGCACCTGAGATAATTGAGTGGGTACTCGGTTGAGCACTCTCAGTTGAACTCTCTTGGCTGATACTCATAGTTAAGCCTCTATGTCATTGCTTGGTCAAGTTCTTTTGGTTAAACCTCTCAACTACTGCTAAGTGGTCTTTCACCAAATAATGTCTCAACCAAGCAAATCAATAGCATGATCACCTGAGTTTTGAATCTTCTCTGACCCCGAAAGTAATCTCGCCTAATAAATAAAGAAATCTCATTGACAACTTGAACTTTTCTTAATCTCGTAAGATTTTAAATCTCTTAAAAATCTTTGATTACAGTCCTCATAATTTCAAAAGATCGCTGAGGATCTTTTCATAAGGTAACTAGGGTTTTTACACCCCTAAGTAAGAAATTTGTTATGCATACATAGACTATATATACTAAACAAAGGTGACCCACAGATACATTTTCTACACATTATATGCACACATTATATAGAGGTAACCTGGGCAAATCTAAGACTCTCCTCAATATGTTCTCTCTTTATTATTACTCATTCTAACTTAAGCGTCAGAGTTTCCTCCTTCGGGCTACTTCTAGCAGGTATTTGTAGGTTATTCCATTCACGAAGGCCCAGTAGACGCATCAGCACCAGTTTCCCATTTGAGTTAGCAGAACAATTTATTTGTGGAGCAAACCTACCTTTAACAGATTGGTGTAATTCATGGGAACAGATTGATTGTCTCGCCAAAGAGACTCCATGCATGTTTTGCTTTGTCTCTCCTATCATTGTGCCTGAGGTAGGGGGATAAACATCTAATCCCCTAGACTAGAAAACTCTCTCAACACAACAGCCTCAAATCATTCCATTAGTCACATCTGTACTCTGGAATATTGACACTCCTGCCTCTAGGGAAGTTCTCACCACACACGCTGAGAAGGGGCCAAAGAGAAAAAGACCAATAATTGATTTGACGACGATGACCTAATGAGGATCAACTCGAACCAACATCGGGTCATCCCGCCAAGATAGGCCAGTGCATCATGAAAAGAGTTTTCGTTGACCAAGGGGTAAACTGTGATCTCATTTATTAGAATGCCTTCCAACAGACAGGTTGCAACCAAGCACACCTTCAACCCCATGATAGACACTTAAGGGAGCTCTCTAATAAGTGGTTATACCCCAATAACACTATCTTGCTTCTAGTTATCTTAGGAATGCAACCCAGCTATGCCACCGCCTTGACCACCTTTAATGTGGTCAAATTGTCATCACCTTACTATGTCATCCTAGGCTGCTCTAACCTAGATAGCTTAGAAGCCTTGCCGAACACCAAACATATGAAATTCAAATTTCGAACACCTCTCGATATTGGAATACTTGACTACGATCCCAACCCTCAAAGTGCCTCTACACTAGAGAAGAAAAAAGAAAAACCTCTCCATAGAAGCCACTGAACTCAGAAACGACACAAAACAAGTTGCTAACCCAGGCCCGGGAAGAAGGTGGTTGAGGTCCTGATCATGAATGTGTGTGGTCAAACTGTTCAAATCAGAGCCCATTTATTGACACCTCTCCGGGAAGCCATAATTGAGTGCTTACGATTACACTCCAAAGTCTTCGCATGGTTGCCCCAAGACATGTTGGGGATCCATCCCTCGATGATTGTTCACAAGCTGATGGTGAACATAAGTAGCAAGCCCATGAAACAAAAAAAGAGGGTATTTGCATTGGAATGCCAACAAGTAATACAAGAAGAAATACAAAAACTCATAATAGCAAACTTTATTAGGAAAGTGAAATATCTTGAGTGGTTATCAAATATGGTCATGGTGAAAAAGACGAATGGTAAGTGGAGGATGTGCGTCAACCTTACTAATCTCAACAAGGTATACCTAAAGGATAGTTACCTGCTTTCCAATATTGACAAACTTGTGTACAAGTCATCGGGCCATTAGTTTCTAAATTTTATGAACACGTACTCTGACTACAATTACATGTGCATGGCCCTGGAGGACAAAGAAAAAATGAGCTTCACTATGAAGTTCAACACCTATTGTTATAAGATCATGTCCTTTGGTCTGAAGAATACAAGAGCAACCTTCTAACGAATAGTTAACAAGGTCTTCAGCAAGCAGGTTGGCAGAAATGTGGAGGCCTGTGTGGATGATATGCTCATCAAGAGTACTAGCTCGGAAGGCCACATAGCATATCTCAAAAATATATTCCGGCTACTGGAGTGCTACAACATGAAGTTAAAACCAGCCAACTATACCTTTGAGATCATTTCAGGCAAGCTCTTGGGTTTCCGGATCACCAACTAAGAAATTGAGGCCAGTCCAAAGAGATTCAAGCCATCCTAAACATGGCACCACCAAGAACGTTGAAGGAGGTATAACATCTCACATGACAAATCATGACTATGAGCATATTTATGTTAAAAGTAGGAGAAAAATTCAAACCCTTATTCGACACCCTAAAGAAGTTCTAGAGATTCATATGGACATTAGAGTACCAAATGGCCTTCGACAAGTTGAAGGAGTACCTCTATCTCCTCCTCTCCTCTCTTGGACCATCCTTAGTGAGAAACTCTATCTCTACTATTTTGTCATTGATTGAGTCCTCTGCTATACACTATAAGATAGGATACCATAGTACAAAGACTGGTATATTATGTTAAATGGGTGCTCTAGGAGTTAGAAATCAATTATAGGTTTATTGAGAAGATGGCCTTTACCCTCGTCACAAACGCTCGGTTCCTTTGACCATACTTTTAGGCACACACGATAGTAATTGTGACTGAATAGCTTTTAAAGTAGATCTTGTAGAAAAAGGATATCTTAGGCTAGCTCATCAAATGGAGTATCAAGTTCAGCGAATTTGATATCAAGTATCAGCTGATGCCTACCATCAAAGGTCAGGCCTTAACTAACTTCATCCTCGAATGCATTCTTACAATCTTCACTAAGCAAGCCACTGACAACAGTCCTAAAGGATTCTCACTACCAATGTGGAACTTACATATAGACGATTCCTCTAACTCATTAGGGAGCATTGTCGAACTCATCTTAATGGGTCCTGATGACTGTAAAGCAAAGTATGTGCGCTGGTCCCACTTTCAAGCCATCAATAACCAAAATGAGTATGAAGCACTCTTAACGGAACTACAGATCAAGGCACTGTTAGGAGTTCAAGACATTCGGGTCTACACTAATAGCCACCTTGTGGTCAAGCAAGTCAAGGGAACGTACGAAACAAAAAAGCCAATGATAGTGAAGTATTTTAATAAACTTCGAGAAGTAATAAGCAAATTCAACAAGGTTGACATATAACAAATTCCTAGATCTGAGAATGCCAAAACCAACATACTCTCCAAGTTTTTTAGTTCAGGTTTTGTCATCATCAGCTGAACGGTCTACATCAAAAGCCTCATATACCTAAATATTGAGGAATCATAGCAAATCTTGATGGCTAACAACTCATCGAGTTAGAAAGATCCAATCTAGACCTATCTAAAGAATGGTCAACTATCAGACTCCCCATAGGAGGCAACAAAGGTCAAACACAAAACTGAACATTATGTCATTATCAGCAAGATCCACTATAAGAAGTCATTCACTCATCCTTATCTCAAATGCCTGATACTTAAAGAAGGAAACTATTGTTACGTGATTTAGATATATTATGATTTCGGACAAGTATACCCTAGTTGAGTATTGTGTATAGTGCAGAACAAGTGTCGATCCCATGAGAATATTATGTATTACCAAACATAAAATACCCTATCTAAGTTGGGCAGAACGAATCAAGATAGTAAGGATATTAAAAATAACTAAACTATCAAACGCAAAAATATGATGAATGAAAACTCTAATTTTATAAAATTCTAAAATATCGATTTCATTTGTTTCCAATTTTTTTACACGATCAAATTTTTTCAAATCTCTTAAAATTTATTGACTAAAGATTCATTCTTGATGATGTCACATTTCTCTAAATTAGAATCACCTAATGGTTATGCAATAAAACATTGATTCGACTAACCAAAATCCAATGGTCATGCAATCTTGATTAGACCGAACTGTATTAAGATTTGGGGAATATCTATAATCTAGGGTTTCCCCTAAGATCCCCACACACAAAATTAATCATCCTCGATCTCATAATCTTATGCGGATTCTATTGTATTGGTCAGATTCATGTAATCTTCTCTCGATGTCATGCATGTAATTGCAAATCATCAAATCGTAGGACCCTTTACGAATGAAGTATTAAGTCTAACAATGAAATATCATCAAAGAAAGAATATGTCAATAAAGGTTTAAGAGAAAGAAACTAATCAAATCATATTAATCAAAGAATAGAATTCATCAAGTCCTAAAAACAAGAAATCTAAATAAACATGATAAAGAAAAAAAGAAAGATAAAGAAAACATCTATAGATGCAAGAATCCGTCTAAGGAGGTGGATATTAGGTTTTCTCCTCTCTCCCTTAAGTGTAAAGGATGTCTCCTCCTTATAATTTAAGTCTTAAAAGTCTTAAATGACTAAAAATTCGTGGACTTCAATGAGAGATGGGCTATTTCACTTGGACTTGGACTTTTACAACTCGCGGGTCTCAATTTTCAGCACTGTAGTAATTTCGACTCAAACTTTGGATGTCTTCTGATATGACCCAACCTCTGAGATCTTCATAAGATTTGTAGGGCTCGAAGTTTTCTTTCCAACGCCAAAAGAATCAGGTCAATTGGATATTGGAACAAAAATTTATACCCAAAATACTAACAGCTATATGTGTAGTCCAATTTTATTAAAACAAGCTCGATAACTCTAAAACAAAATCCATGAAAAATAATCAATAAAAAATCACGATCAATGTATAAAAATATCACTATCAAATTTTCTCACATTTAATGTTTGCTTATTCTCAAGCAAGCATAAATTTTCTTTAAAACCAATTCAACATCTCAAGTCTCTAACCATATATATGACAAATTCAAATCGAAATTACAATCAAAACAATCAATATTTCGTAGTATCTAGTACAAGAGAAACTATTGTATCTCATTTAATCTCATCGAAATCAAGAAAAATGCAACACTCAAATACCCTCACAATCGGTTCACTCTATAGAATGAAGAGAGATACTATTCAACTACTCAAAACACTTAATATATGTAAGAATATGTGTATCACTCAAATCAATACAATGAAATAATATTACCATAAGTTTACTCATATATCAAATCTCCACTACTTAAGTATGAAATCTAAACTTAAATCAAAAGGTCTTTTATTTGGTTGTAATAGGGTTATAATAGGGTTAAGGCAAAGGATATGATAAAGAGTAAAATGTGGGGTTAAAGCAATTCACAAAGTATACCTAAAATCAAGACATGACATCATTTACATCAAATCAAAGAAAATACTAAATTTAACCAATGTGATAAATTACATATTCAAAACAGAGAACAATATAAAGAAACTTCATTATAAGAGTGAATAATAATAAGACTGAAAAATGTTTATTTTCTTTTCTTTTTTGCTTTTTTTTTTTCTTTTCGGTTTTTTTTTTCTGATTTTTTCCTTCTCTTTTTCAACCAGCACTTTTTCTTTTCTTTTTTTCATATATATATATATATATATATTTTTTCTTTCTTTTACTAGTTTTTTTTCAATAAATAAAAACATAACAATGATTAAAAACATATAAAACTCGAACAAAATAATGATATATAAAAATATAATGTCATGCTATCAATTATAAATATATTAGTGAATTAGGATTTGCAATCTGAGGTTAGAAAGAAAAGGTCATCGGGTAAATGATGTGGGTAACATATGAAAGAAATGATTTAGACTCAAAGGGGTTTAACTAAGGGTAAAATGTTATGAATTGTTATTTTTTGAAAGCCAAAAATGTATAAAACTAAGTGTCTTAATCATTTTGGTGTATGAAAATCAAGAATATAGTCTCAAAATGTATAATGAAACAAGTTCTAAAATAATCAAATCATATGTGATATACATTCAGTAAGAAAAATGATAAAAACAAGAAATTGCTCTATAAGTTTCAAACCCTCATTAAGGTAAATTTGGTATTAATCTTGCATACTTTATCTTTCAAATCAACCATAAAAAAAATAAATAGCCACTTATGTATTAAATAACTATTAATACCAATCATCTATCATGTAACCCAATTCAAGACAACTAATATACAAGGACTAGAAAACCCGAGAAAATCTAGTTAACATGGAAAAATTTTTCAAAACTTAAAAAATTCAGCAAAAATCAAGATATCTAAATAAAAATGTCATAAATATCAGAATAAAATAAATAAAACACAAAATGCAATGCATCCCTCCATACTTGATCCAAATATTGTTCACAATACAAATAAATCTAAAATCAAGAAAAGAGAATAGAAAGACTCCCCTGATTAAGTCGATAAACTCTTAACCTCTCTTCAACAACTTCTTGTCTTCTTATACAAAGGGTTACTTATTGACCTATAAAAAATACCATCAAAACTTAAACATAAATTAAATTAACAAAAACAAAGATTAAAGAAAATTATAAAATCTAAAAATATTGGGTTGCCTTCCAATAAGTGCATTTATTTATTGTCTTTGGCTAGACATAAACTTATTACTTCAACCTGGCTCAAATTGTGTTCGAACTTGAGGTAAATTTGCATCCAAAACAGCATATACATTAATGTGTTCATCATCTAAAAACTCGTGATTCACATGCAATGAACTAACAATGCAATTTTTAAGAAAATTTTAAGAATAAAAGACATTTAAATCATACTCAACAATCCTATCAATGCAATTAGATTCAAAATTAACTCTAAAAACCTCTTGAGTATCAAAATTTTTCATTAACTTAAGGATATCAAACTCAATTTTTTTATCATTTAATCTTAAAGTCAATTTCTCGTCAAAAACATCAATCAATGCACGTGCAGTGTTCAAAAATGGTTGACCCAAAATAAAAATAAAAAAATTAGTTTCATTATCATCCATGTCCAAAACAACAAAATCAAAAGGGAAAATGAATTTTTCGACTTTAACCAAAATATCCTCAAAAATGCCTCAGATTACTTGACACTTCTATCAACAAATTACAAATAAATATTGGTAGGTCGACAATCCCTCAATCTTAACTTTAAAAACATGAAGTATGGTATGAGATTGACGTCGGCACTCAAATCACAAAGAATATCAGAAAAATTAGAAGAGCCAATAGTGCAAGGGATGAAAAAACTCTCTGGATCTTTAAGTTTCGGCGACAGCTTCCTTTGTAGAATTACTGAACACTCCTCCGTAATTTTGACCATCGAAACCCCATCCAGCTTCCTCTTGTTTGTGATCATGTACTTTAAAAACTTCCCATAGCTCAGCATCTGCCTGATAACATCCAAAAGAGAAATGTTAAAATACAGTCTCTTAAAAATTTCAAGAAATTTCTCAAATTGTTTTTCTGCATTATCACTCAACAAACGACCAGGAAAGGGAATACGAGGTCATACTCTCTCAAAGGTAAGGAACTTCTATGTTTTGTTTCAGAAGCCTTGGTCTTCTCGGAAGAAGCAAGAAATATATGAAAAGCCATGAAATCTATATAGCTTATTTACTGAGAATAAGAAAGAGACAAGAAATAAAAAAAATAATATCCAATCTCAAATATGATGATTTTTATTGATATGAAAGAATATCCCCGATAATGGTGCCAAAAACTTGTTACGCGATTTAAGTATATCACAATTTCGGACAAATATACCATAATCGAGTGTTGTATATAGAACAGAATAAGTGTCAATCCCACGAGGGTATTATGTATTTCCAAATATAAAATATCATATCTAAGTTAGAAATAATGAATCAAAATAGTAAGAACATTAAAAACAACGAAAATATCAATCGTAAAAATACGATGAATGAAAACCCTAATTTTATAAAAACCTAAGACATTGATTTCATCTGTCTCAAATTTTTTCACATGGTCGAATTCTTTTAAATCACTTAAAGTTTATTGACTAAAGATTCATTCTTGATGATGACAGATTTTTCTAAATTAGATTCACCCAATGGTCATATAATGAAACCCTAATTCAACTTATCAAAATCCAATGGTCATGCAATCTTGATTAAACCGAACTATATTAAGATTTGTGGAATATGAGTAATCTAGGGTTTTCCCTAAGATCCCCATACACTGAGTTAATCATCCGTCGATCTCATAATCCTATGCGCATTCTATTGTATTAGTCAGATTCATACAATTTTCTCTCGATCTCATGTATGTAATCGTAAATCATTAAATCACAAGGCTTTTTATGAATGAAGCATTAAGTCTAATAATGAAATCTTATCAAAGAAAAAACATGTCAATAAAAATTTAAAGGAAAAAAATGAATCAAACCATATTATTAATCAAAAAACAGAATTTATCAAGTTCTAAAAATAAGAAATCTAACTAAACATGATAAAGAAAAGCAAGAAAGATAAAGAAAACATCCATAGATGGTATAATCCGTCCAAGGAGGCGGTTACTAGGGTTTCTTCTCTCTCCTTTAAGTGTAAAGGATATCTTCTCCTTATAATCTAAGTTCTAAGAGTTCTAAATAACTAAAAATTCATAGGTCTCAATGAGACTGGGCTATTTCACTTGGATTTGGACTTTTACAACTCATGGGCCTTAATTTCCAACACTATAGCAATTTTGACTCAAATTTCAAACATCTTCTAATCTGATCCAGCCTCTGAGATTTTCATAAGATTTATAGGGCTCGAAGTTTTCTTTCCAACGTTATAAGAATCAGGTCAATTGGATATCAGAGCAAAAAGTTATATCTAAAATACTAACAACTGTCTGCATAGTCCAATCTCCTTAAAACAAACCCAATAACTCTAAAACAAAATCCACGAAAAATAATCAATAAAAAATCATGAAATAAAACCTACAACAGTCCTAAAAGTCATAAAATAAAGCCTAAAATAAAATTAAATAAAACAATTCAAATGTATAAAAATATCGCTATCAACTATGTACTTAGAGAAATTCATGAAAGAGTGTGTGGCAACCATTTAGACACCCAAAACCCAGCCAATAAGGCCTTGTGCCAAGAATTCTTTTAGCCTACAATGAAGACCGATATGGAAGCTTACGTCAAAAAATGTGATTAAGTGCTGGAGCTTCTCATTAGTACCTCACCAACCTTCCTCCAAATTTTGTCCAATTATAAGTCTATGGTCATTCGCACATTAGGGGATAGACACACCGAAACCATTTCTACAAGCAACTGGGCAGTGAAAGTTTCTCATCATGGTCATAGACTATTTTACCAAATGGGTGGAAATTGAACCACTAGATTAGATAACAAACGATGAGATTTAAACAATCATATGGGTATCCAACATCAGCAGGTTCAGCCTACCCCGTATTCTCATCACCAATAACGGCAAGCAATTTGACAACAAAAGTTTCAAGGAATTTTATCATAAACTCAAAATCTAGGATCATTTCACCTCTATTGCTTACCTGCAAGCTAATGGTCTTGTTAAAGTGATCAATTGGACGATCCTCCAATGGCTCAAAACAACACTTGATAAAACGAAGGGGCTCTGAGTAAATAAAT
Organism: Dillenia turbinata; assembly: GCA_037126225.1. Classification (NCBI taxonomy): domain Eukaryota; kingdom Viridiplantae; phylum Streptophyta; class Magnoliopsida; order Dilleniales; family Dilleniaceae; genus Dillenia; species Dillenia turbinata. The sequence goes on along the minus strand of JBAMMX010000023.1, from coordinate 6,331,842 downwards.
TCTATGGAATCCTTTGGGCCTATCGAACTAGACCCCGAACGGCAATAGGGGAACACCATTCAACCTCATTCATGAATGAGAAGCAATTGTACCGATGGAAATAAGAATTCACTTGTTATGCATAGAAAATACTAGCTAAAGTCAAAAGAGCCTAGGCTACACAAACAACTGGATTTCTTATCGGAGTTATGTGACACTACATTTGCTTGAATGACGGTTTATCAGTAATAGATGGCTTGATATTATAACAAAATGGTGACGAGCAGATGTTCAAACTAGGATAATTAGTCCTTTGGAGAGTAGAAGCAATGAGGTAACCCCTATTGGGAGGTAAACTTGCACCAAATTTGGGAAGGTCTGTATTAAGTCTTCTCGACAATCGTCCTAAAACATATTGAATTGGGAAGGTCTGTATCAAGTCTCCACTGAATTGGTTTGGTTATACCTAGAACATGGAATTCAGATAACATGCGTGTCTACTATTAATAATTTTTATCACTCTCCTAGTTTTAATATCTATCATCTCGTGACTTGTGAACAATAATATTATTCATTTTTACATAATATCATTTATTTAACAATTTATGAGTGGCTCGGGCTCTACTCCATCATTTTCTCTCTTTTGCGGGACCATCCTTTCAGCAACGCGTCTTATACGTGTTCTAACACCCTACTGGGTTGACGCACCCACACTCTCCATTTTACGCCTCATATAGGTCCCAACACATAAGTAGAATCAAACTCCCATTCTCTAAACAATGCAATCTATACGGGTCCTAACACTCGACCAGGTTGACACACTCACGGCTCTATGCCACATACAGGTCCTAGCATCCGAGCAGGATCAAACTCCCATTCTCTTAACAATGTGTCCCATACATGTCCTAGCACCCTAGCGGGTTGACGCACCCACTCTCTTGGCTCTATGCCTCACATGGGTCCTAGCACCTGAGCAGGATCAAACTCTCATTCTCTTAGAAATGCGTCATATATAAGTTATAGCACTAACCATGTTGACGTACCCAGTCTCTTGGCTCTACGTCTCATACAGGTACCAGCACCTGAGCAGGATCAAACTCCCATTCTCTTAGCAACGCATCTTATATGGCTCCTATCAGCTGAGTGGGTTGAGGTACCAACTCTATTGGCTCTACGCCTCATATGGGTCCCAACACCTAAGTGGGATCAAACTCCTATTTTTTCAGTAATGCATCCTATACAAGTTCTAATACTCGAGTGGGTTGATACACCCATTCTCTTGGCTATACATCTCAAACAAGTACCAGCAGTCAAGTAAGATCATGTTCCCATTCTCTTGGTACTCTCTTAGCATAGTGTTGTATACAAATCCTAGCACCTAAGTAGGTTGGTACACCCACTCTCTCGATTCAATACCTAAGAGGGTTCTAACACCCACTCTCTCGGCTATAATGCCCTTAAGAACAACACAACACTCAAGTCATTTTACTTCAACACATAGTCAATAAAATAGTGAAAGCAAGTGACAAAAAGTAAGCTCCCTCCATTCAAATTTTCATATATTATACATATGATGACTCTTTCGAATCACAGTGACCCCAAGATGACCCATTACCATACAAGCGATAATAAAGGAACGGCAGGTAACAAAGAAAATTCATTTTGATATAACGCAATGTTTATACATCAAGAGTACATCATTGAAAGGATGGAAATATGGGGTACATAGAAAATGAAGTACATAGGCGGTAGGATTACAAGAAAAAAGGAGGAGTATTAATCCCCATGACAACCACTCAACAACTCGAAGTCTTGCATTGCCTAAGAGATCAGAATCCTCACTTCGTCGAACAGGTTCATCCTCCAAAATCCAAGTTTTTCTTTCCTTTATTCCCTTACTCCTTATAACTAGATTCATCTAAAACATGACTAAGGTTACTACTTATACTAAACACAATGTACAGAAAATGAACTATACTCTTAGTACATAATGGGTACTAGCCCTCACCCCCACCCTTGGGACATAAAATGCTTACAATCCCTTAAAAGAGAACTATTAGCCTCCTGTCAATTACAAGACTTTTTCCTCCACATCATGTGACCCATAGTCTTACAGATAGGAGTGGAAACATCTCGGAAGTGCTTGTAAGATGCAGCTGATGATCAGCATGCAAATCCCTTTGCTTTGCCTTGATAATATGCCTCTCAGGATATTTAAGCTGCACTTGCAGCCCCCTCTCTCTCCAATGGCTCAGCTGCCAAATCTAATCTCTTATTTCTAAAATAATCCCTATTCTCACATTCTCATCTATCATACTCTATGGGTAACCGCAACCAATAACTACTGCCCAGCTGCATCTTATCAACTATTTCGCACAGTTTATTCCTTATGATTATACTCTTGATCTTGCCGATATCATGGTAAAATTGTAATTCAGAATCTTTCACTATCTCTGTTTTTCACAAACTTTGCCATTCATGCATCAAACCTTAACCCCCAAAATTCAAATAAACTGATGAAACTATACCAAGTACCATTCATTATTTATCACAATAACAATGGAAAGCATATCAAACATGATTCACAAAAGTCGAATTGACACATTCCACATTTTATGCTTCACTTCCATGCCTTCTCCAAATCCCTAGGTATTGCCTTTTCAAATCTACTCATAATATAGCTTTTTCAAAATGAAATTAGGAGTGGGGATAAATAATGGTATATGGCCCAAATGATGGCAAATGATGGTCGTTGTAGAATAGTGGTGAGTATCCCCATCAGTCATGTGAGACACCTAGGTTCAATCCCTAGCAACGACGCCAAAAACTTATTACGCGATTTTGATGTATCATAATTTTAGGCAAATATATCATAGTCTAGTGCTACGAATAGTGAGAGCAAGAGTTGTTCCAACAAGGATATTTTGTACTACTAACTATAAACTATACTATCTAAATTGGACAAATCAGATCAATATTATAAAAATATTAAAAATCAAGAAAATATTAAAAGATTTGAATCAAAGAAAAAAAAAACCCTAGAACATCAATTTTGTCATTTTTCAATCTTTTCACAAGGCTAAATCTTTTCAATCTCTTTAAATTTATTGACTAAAGAATCATTTTTGATGATGACCAATTTTTCTAGATTAGATTTGCCTAATAGTCATGCAATAAAATGTTAATTTAACTAACCAAAACCCAATAGTTATATAATTTTGATTAAATCGAATTGTATTAAATTCTATAGAATATCTGAAATTTAAGATTTTCCCAAAAATCCCATACGCAAAAATAATCATCCATCAATCTTATAAATCTATGCAAATTTTATTGTATTGAACTAATCTCCTACAATTATATTGATTATACATGCATTTGATTTCAAATCAACAAAATATAGGACCCTAAAATGTATGAAGCGTTAAGTTTATCAATAAAATCTTATTAAAAAATAATTAAAGAACCCCTTTTACACCTAATCTTATCAAACAATCTAGCTAGAATCCATCAAGTCCTAGAAATCCATCGAGTCCTAAAAATACACAATAAAATCTTATCAAACAATAATTAAAGAATAAAATCCATTAAATCCTAGGAACAAAAAGTCTAGCTAGACATACTAAAGATAGATAAGGTAAGTAAAGAAAAAATTACAATCCCTTTTACATCAAAAGGAGATGGAAATCTTGTCTTATAAAGGTTACTAGGGTTTCGTGCTCTTTCCTTCTAGGTCTTTTTAAGTCATGTGAGGTAGGCCCTATTTATGGACTAAAACCCTAAGGATTTGTGTCTTCTTTGGAAACTTGACTTTTTCTCTTTGATTTGGAAACTTGTCTAATGATGATAAATTTTAATCTCTTACTCTTTCAAAATTTGAAAACTTCATCCTTATTCTTGATCTTGAAGATTCTTGAAATTATCAACAACTTTATCTCAAAAGTCTCTCATTAGATAAGCTCAAGTGGTTTTTCTCTTCAACAAGGACTTCTCTTTCTTGAATTTCAGCACTGTAACAAATTGTTCCAAATTTTTAGATATCTTCTAGCCTGAATTAGCTTCTATACCCTTAACAAGATTTTTACATTTTGAAGTTTTCTTTCAAACGTCATAAGAATTAAGTCAATCGGATATCATAGCAAAAAATTATGTCTAAAATACTAACACTTATCAGTTTAATTCAAATTTCCTTCAATAAACCCAAAGTTTCTTAAGACAAAACTCATGAAATTAATCAGTGCAATATCATAAAATAAATTTAAAATAGTTCTAAAATAAATAAATAAAGTCTAAAATAGTATAATTCATGTGCATAAATTGCATAAAATATATTGTTATCATTTACTAGACCAAGGGCCTCTTGGTAGGCATCCAAGATGATTGAGAAGGTGCTCGGTCGAACCCTCTCAGCCACCGTTCGACTGACACTTTCAATAAAGCCTCTCCATCACTGCTTGATCAAACTCTCTCAGCTAAACCTCTTGGCTTCTACTGAGTGGTCTTTCATCGAGTAACAACTCCACCAAGTAAATCAAGATCATGATCATATGATATTTGAACCTTCCTTATTCCTGGAAGTGATCTTGCCCGATAAGGAAGGAAAACTCCTTGACGACATGAACTTTTCTTAATCTCGTATGATTTTAAATCTCCTAAGAATCATTTATTATAATTTCTGTAATCTCGGGAGATTTCTCATAATCTCTCAATAAAAGTAACTAGGGTTTTTACACCTTTAAGAAAGTGACCTGACATGCATACATAGGCTATATGTACTGAGCAAAGGTAACCAACCAAATACATTCTTTACACACTACATACGGACATTACATAAAGGCAACACAGGGCAAATTTAAAACTTTTCTCAGTTTGTTTTCTCTTTATCATTACTTTTTTTGATTTAAGTATCAGAACTTTCTCTATCGGACTACTACTAGCAGGTATTTGCAAGTCATCCTATCCATGAAGGTCCAGTGAACACAACAGCATCAGTTCCTCATTCGAGTTAGCAGAACGGTTTATCTGTAGAGCAAATCCTTAACCAACAATATTGAATCAAAAATTTTATATATGCATAAATTTGGCGAGTTTCAAGGAGTTGTATCCATAGGGAATACAAGTATTACATCAATTTTTAAGGCCTCATAAATAATGTAAGGGAAAGGAAGAGAAATTTTATTATATGTTGGAAAAGGGAAAAAGAAGTGAGGGGGCGTTTGGTTTACACTCGGGAATCAGAATCATAATCAGAATAAAAAATCTTAGAAATCGAAATTGGAATCGAAATCCGATACATCTTGTTTGGTTCAAATTCTAGAATGAATATGATTACTATTGTTGATATTTGGTTTGTATATCTTTTGGAATAAAAATTATATAATTGTTAATTTTGCCCATTATAAAAAATACTTTTATAATTTAAAATGTTTTTCTTTTTAATTAAAGACTCTTTATGGTAAAAAATATTTGATAAAAAGTAGATTTTTTATGATAAAAATGTTTGATAAATATTTTTTATTAAAATTGGTAAAAAAAAAATATTTGATAAAAAGTGGGTTTTTAATGATAAAAAATTGTTTTTTATGATAAAATTGTTTTTTATGATGAAATAGACTTAAGATCAAGTGGGAACGTCTATGGAGTGAGGGGTTTATAAGAGAGAATAAGTTGACAGAAGAGAAAGAGAGAGAGATTGGGGGAAAAGAGAGATAGAGAGGAGAGAGAATGGAGAAGGGTGTTGTAGAAGAAAGTGGATTTGCGATTGGTAAGAGAGAAGATGAAAAAATGCTTTAGAGATTTGAGAAGTGGAGGCTTTGAGGAAGTCATGGGTGGAGAGGCTAAGAGGAATTAGTATGGCATGGATTTGCTTGAAGGTTTTGAGTTGCTTCTCAACCGTGCAGGCATCAAGCAGTGATGCATAGCACACATTCTCTATTTTCACGAGGACGATCGACAAGCCCTACCTTTTTTGATCTGAGATCATTGGCGGAAGAAGAGGTTCTCATGGTCTTTGCGATGGCTACAATGGTGGAAGGGAAGGGTGGAAGGGAAAACAATGACCAATATTTTTTCTAAGGTTTTATTTGTGGCTTTTGCTCGAAACCCACCAATTTACTTGAATTTCATAAAACTCATATTTTGAGGGTTTCATATCCATACCTTCATTCCCATTCTATTAACCCAAATAATTATTATGGGTTTCAAACTCATTCCTAATTTATATACCCTTTAACCAAACACTACCTAAATCATATAATTATTGAAAAATTAATTAGAGATCTCAAGTTAAGAGAGGATTGGCCTTTGGGATCTTGAATCCAGAGTTAACTTTGCATAATAGCTCTATTTTATTTAAGAACTCAACATGGTTTATATAGAAAATTAGGCCACAAGCTCAAAAATTCAACTTAAAGAATTATTTGGGGTATACAAGTGATATAACTTATCTAGCTTAGAATGAAGTACTCAACCCATTGAGACACAATCCATTTATTTCTAGCATGAGGTACAAAAGGAAAGAGAACATTTAGAATCAAATTTTTTGTACATTTTCATTTATGTAGAGCATTAATCTTCATTCAATTGCCTCCCTGTTGCTTCCAAGCCAAAGTGAAAATAAAAAAGAAAAATAAAAATAAATATATACATTCACAATTTTTTTGTGAAACGATTTTAGGAGTATTAAATCATTACTAAAACAACACAAATGGACTCATTCAATTAAGTCTGGAGTAGGCATTTTTTCATTCTTCAGTTTACAATCTCAAAACTTAGAATTGACATGAACACTTGCTACCTTTATTGTAAGCCTTTAGTAGAAGAGTATCAAGGAAAATGGCCATCACTACAAGCTCATTAACGATGAACCAAAAATTGCAACTTGGGATAATTTCGAGCCTTTATCAATTCAATTTCACAAAGTATGAAATGGATGCCAAGAAGATGCTCATGGCCTTGACCTACATCTATGTTTTACTTAACATTTTCACATTATGTTAGTGCTTGTGTCTTCTCTTGGTAATTTAACAAAATAGTGCGATGTTTATGCTACTTTTGAACTCTCCATTTTGTCATTTCAGTAAATAGAAAAGGAAAATTACCCCCAAAAAGAAAAAAAAAAGAAAAAGAAACTCTGATTTAGGGTGAAATATATTAGCCTAAACTTGATGTTGTCATGGGAGTTATATAGCATCTTGTGCTATAATCTGCCTTTGAAAGTTTAATTTGATATACCTGATAAAGAAACATAAAAGAGGAAAAATTATACTGCTATTTATAATATCTAAATTTAATTGGTAAAAATAACCAAATTGTTTTAAATATTATGATTTAACAATAAATTCATTCTACTATTTAAATAGTTATTAAATAATTATACTTTTGCAAAACTACAATCATTTTGGATTGGATTTTTAGACTAAAGTTAATCATGACACAAATTGTATCTCATATTCATATTTAATAAAGAACATGAGATAATTTTATATATTTTAGCAATGTTCGATTCATAATTTAATAAAAATTGAGAGCATTACAAACAAACTCTAACTATTGCAAATTTGTGCTTTAAGTATAATATACTATTGACTTTTATTGAAGTAAATAACGATGGAGATGTAACAAAAGAAAGTTTCAAAAATAGATTTGTTGTTAAATCACAATATCTAGGACTATCATATGCTGATGTTTATGGGTCAAACATCGGAATGCTATGTCGAATGTCGACATTTGTGTAAAAATGTCGGCCATAGTAGAATGCCAATGTTTTCTTCTTAAACATCAGCATTGATATTTTTATTGCCGATGCTTATTTGGCCAAACATAAGAAAACAATTACTCGTCACCTCTGATTTTATGCGCCTTCATTTTTGTCCACATTTTTGAGTATAAACATCGTTAATGTACACTTTTGCTGATGTTTTTGGGAAAAAAATCATTAAATGCAAAATTTTGGTGACTTTTTATGAAATATCGGGAAAGTTAATGTTTTTTGTGGTAATTAGAACCTCCATAGGGGCATACAACAATTTTGCGGTTAGCATCCCTAGCTATTTAGATATTGTCCAAAAATTACTAGAAAAAATAATTTCTTAACCAACAAATAACTATCTCGTTGGTGACAAGCAACTAGTTGTCTCAAATAGCTTACTTCGACCTATTTCACCAACTACAAAAGATTTATGCGAGGTAGCCCTACAAATTCTGTATCATTTCCCTTTTCTCAACCAATACATAAAATTTTTCACATTAAATTCACCAACTACAAAAAAATTTACATGAGCTAGCCCTTCAAAATTTGCATCATTTCCCTTCTCTCTATAACCAACGCAGAAAGTTTTTCATATTTGGTAATCCGCTGCGTGATGTATCACACACAAAGCATGCTCTCTTTTGTTTCAGTTTTACTAGATCATTGTAATTGTGAGCCTTAGTCTTCTTTTTGTCTTTCATCTCCTCTCCCCACTTGTCATTCCTCACACTTTTGTTTTCTGAATTAGGTCTAGAGTTAGAAGTTGAGTTTATTGTTTGGAAATTAATAAGACTATTCCCTATAGCAATGGTTTGACTGAAGATCTTTCCAACTTGCTTTCATATAGAACTGAATATTCCAAATGTCAATAGCTCAACCACTTCTCATTATCTCTTATTGTCCCATTGTGTTTTAACTTCCTCAAATTTCTCTTTGTAACCAAGCATTATTTTAAGGAAGAGTTTGATCCCTCAAAATCCTTTTTCATAGTTTCCAAACAACTCAATTTAAAGCTTATCAGCATTTATATCATCCTGCACTCTAATCTGCCATAATAACTTGGCATCCCAATAAGATGCTTTGATGAAATTCACACATGTTGTGCCTTTAATATACAAGTAGCCTTAAAATACTATTTTGTATTTCAAAGGAAGCCGTCTCATTCCATCGTGAATCTAGTGCCATTGAAAGCTGTTAGGAAAATTGTTATCCTCTTAGAATTTTGATGATAACAAAACCTTTCATATTATTCTAATATTTTTACTAAATGTGCAAATTAAATTTTATTTAAAAATTTTTATAAAAGTAGGTCATTGAAATTGTCATAGAAGATACCATAGATACAAGATATTTTTGGTGCATTGAGGCTGGTGCTGAGATAGAATGTATCTTTCTTTATCTATTGAAGACCTAGTCAGTAATGTGAGTATAGATTGAGTACCATATTTACTTTAAAAATATGTTTAAATATTTTGACCAAACCATGATTAAGAGGATACCTTATGGGAAAGGAAAGTCTAAAAAAATCAAAAGAGGAAATTCTCCAAATCTAAACTATAATTTAGGGAAGTATTTAAATTCAAATGAACTTGGATTCAAACATGAAAGTTGTAGTTATTGACTTCATTCAATAAGGAAAGAAGAATTGGAAAGTATTTAAATTCAAATAAATTTGAATTCAAACATGGAAGTTATGGTTATTGACTTTATTCAACAAGAAAAGAAGGATTTCTCCTAGGGAGGGAAAGTCTATTTTCAGAAGTTGATTTTTTGAAAGAATTTTGAATTTTTAGCAACCTTTATCAATTAGGAAAATCTTAAGGAATCAAAAAATATTCAACATCTAAAAATCAGGAAACTTTCCAAGAAAGTCGATGCACTTTGGAAGGTAATTATAGGTTGTTACTGTAGGATTTGAAGGCTAAAAATTTGAGTTAAATAGGGAACACGAAAAGAAGAAAAGAATGAAGAAGATTTGAAGAGCAATTTTCTACATATTGAAGTGAAGAAAATTCAGCATATAAAAAATGTCATTTTGAAAAATTCCTACTGCTATATTTTTAATTCTTTGTACTATAGTTATTGTGAGTTGAATTTTGAGTGAAATATTATGAGATAGACGTAGTGAGAATTGTTTGATCATTATTGTTGGACAAAAATATCTTCGAGTAAGGAAAATTAGAAATCAACAATATTTGATTGTACTTTGTAATTTCGCATCAGAGTGGAAAACTAGCAAATTGCTAGATCCTAATTTACTAACTGAAAGAGTAGACGTAGGTAGAAGGCCGAACTATTATAAAATTAGATTTGTCCCTTTATCCTTTCATTTATATTTTATCTTTATTTTTCACTGCATATATTTAGATTGACTATAAAATTATTTTATATCTAAGTGGAGTTAGATTAAATTTTTTTAAAAATCAATCAAGACAACCAATTCAACCCCCTTTCTTGATTATCACAGGGACTAACAAGTGGTATAAGAACCCAACAATCTACTCCACTAAAGAGACCTCTTTAGAGTAAAAGATCCACGAATTTTCCTTATAATTATGGTGAGGTCGTAAATCGAACACCATATTTTGATGATCCTAATTTTTTCCACTAAAAATGTAGGATGGAAACTTTTATTTACACCACTGATTATGAGATTTGGGAAGTTACAACTTCTGAAAATTTAGAAGTAAAACACTAATAATCATTAAGGATGACAAAAGAAAAATGTCAATTAATTCACGTGCTAAACACTTATTTTTATGTGCTATCTCACTAACCAAATTTAACTTACTTTCTTCATGTGCTACAACAAAAGATATTTTAAATAGATTATACATTACTCATGAAAGGACTAGCACTGTGAAGGAAACATTAATCAACTTGTTGATACAAGAATATGAACTTTTCCGATTTCAATAGGAAGAGAATGTTAAACATATGTTTAATAGATTTTTCATTATTACTAATGAATTTGATTCTCTTGGAAAAAAAGATTTTAGATGCAAATCCAGTAAAGAAGACTCTTTGGGTATTACCAAGGACTTGAGATGCTAAGAAAACTGTAATCGAGAAAGCCGAATATCTCAACAAGCTGTCCCTAAATGAACTTAGATGAAAATTAATGTTTTATGAAACCAAAATCTTCCATACCGCTGAATCTAAAAACAAGAAGAAAACTATAGCATTTGTGGCTAAGGAAAATGAAAATTCTGTAACAACTTGCTGGCCAGAAAACTCACTCAACCTTCAAGAAAAATGGTAAAAAAGCCTTCAAACCTAAGAATTTTCAGAACTCACGAAAGGTTAAATTGAATGCAAAAAGGATGGCTGTGAAAGGGAGAAAAAAGATGAAAAAGTTTGCTACGAATGCAAAAAACAAGAACATATAAAATACGAGTGTCCAATCTTGTTGAGAAAAATCGAAACATTCAAGAAGAAAGACAAAACAATGGTGGCCACATGAAGTGATTCAGAAGAGAAAGAATCGGATGATGAAGTTTTCGACACATCGGAAGAAGTTAATCTTTATCTTATAGTAAAGAATTAGGTGAATTCTAAAAATTCATTTGAAGCTACTGAATTTGACAATATGTTAGACATAATTTCAGATTTAAAAAATAAGGTTGTGACACTAGAAAATGAGAAGAATATGTTTAAGCAGACAAACCACTTGCTGAATTCTGAATTGGAGACTATGAGAGTTGAAAATGATGCATTAAAAACTAAAAATTATGAGCTAAAAATTGAAATAAATGTTCTGAAAAATAAGATAGATGTTTTGTCAAAATTCATAGAAAACACCTTTCAGAAATTTCATGAGCATGATAAAAAATTAACAAAATTACTTTCTTTTCAAAGAATAGATTTTCTAAAAAGCGTTTAGGTTGTGCATGTGATAATAAAATAGTTTCAAACTTTAAAAATTGTAGTTTTGTCAAAACAACAGATTTAAGGAAAATGAGCACTTTTGGTACTACAGAAAATTCTCACAAATGTATTCAAAAAATTATAAACAATAGTAAAAATGTTGTCACACAAATTGTACCAAAACTGCACAAAAACTTTGTATAAACTGCATAATATGATCACAGAAATAATTCTCAAAAAGCAGAAAAATTTTACAGGAAGTCACGCAAAAGTACCCATAGAAGCACCCATAGAGGGTCTGCCAAAAAAAAATTAATTTTACAAAAAAAAATTTAATTCTGAATTTAGGTACAATAAATTTGGATATATTCAAAATAATTTTGGGTATAGACCTAATTATTCCAAAAACAAAAATAATTTTTCTTGTTATATATGTTATAAATATGTACACTTTGCTAAGGGTTGTTTTATGAACAAGTTTAGTACAAATCAGGAAAAATTTAATACTCATATAAGTTTGTTTTCTAAAAATCCCAAACTTGTTTGGATTCCTAAGAACAAATAATCTTTTACTTAGATTGTTCAGGACCAAAAGGCTAAATTTGAAGGAAAGTGATGTTTGAGCAGTAAATGTTCGAGACATATGATACGAAGTGCCTCTATATCCATAAAGCTAGAGAAAAAGGATTATGGATCTGTGATTTTGTTTGAGACGATCATAAAAGGAAAAATTATTGATAAAGGCAATGTAGGTAATAATTCTTCCGATATTAAAAATGTTTTACTCGTGAATGGTTTAATGCATAATTTTTTAAATATAAGTCAATTTTATAAAGAAAAATATAGCTTAATGTTTGAAAAAGATAAATGCACTTATTTTGATAAACTATCATAAAATAAAAATTTTGAAGGAATTAGGCTTAAAAGTATTTGTATGGTTAAATTGATAATTTTAGATAATTTAAAAAAAAAATAAGTTGGATTACAAGCATATGTGATAATATAAGTACTATTTGCCTAGCCAAAAATCTCATAGTTGATTCGAAACATATAAATGTTAGAGATCATATTACAAATGAAAATGTAATTTGAAATAAGTTAAAAGCAAAAATCAATTTGTAGACATTTTTATAAAATTTTTAAATAGAGAGGTTTGAAAATTTTAGAAATTGGAGTATGTTTTTCATTAAAAAAAAAAATCTTTTGAGGTTTAGATAACTCAATTTTGATGTTGTTTCCCTATTTTTTTATAATATTTGCTTTAATATTTGCTCTACTTTCTTTTTTATAAAACAAAAAAGGGGAGAATAAAAATAAGAAAATATTATGTACATATTAAAGGGAAAAAATTTAATAAGTTCATGAATTAAGGGGAAACTTGAAAATGTGCACTCACTTGAAAATATGAATTCTTGATATTTTTGAACATTTATATTTTATGGTTTTATTGTTATCAAAAAGAGGGAGATTATTAGAGAAATTGTTATCTCTTTAGAATTTTGATGATAACAAAATCTTTCATATTATTCTAACACTTTTACTAAGTGTACAAATTAAATTTTATTTGTAAATTTTCATAAAAATGGGTCATTAAAATTGTCATAGAAGATGTCATAGAGGCAAGGTATTTTTGAAGCATAGACGATGGTGCTGAGATAGAATGTATATTTCCTTATCTATTGAAGACTCAGTCAGCAATGTGAGTATAGATTAGGTACTATACTTACTTTAAAAATATATTTAAATATTTTGATCAAACATGATTAAGGGGATATCTTATGGGAAAGGAAAGTCTAAAAGAACCAAAAGAAAAAGGTCTTCAAGTGTAAACTATAATCTGGAAAAGTATTTAAATTCAAATGAATTTGAATTCAAATATAAAAGTTGTAGATATTGATTTCGTTCAATAAAGAAAGAAAAATTGAAAAATATTTAAATTCAAATGAACTGAATTCAAATATGAAAATTGCGGTTATTGACTTTATTTAATAAGGAAAGAAGGATTTCTCTTAGGTAGGGAAAGTCCATTTTCAAAAGTTTTTTTTTTTTTTTGGAAAGATTTTGAATTTTCAGCAATCTTTATTAATTAGAAAAATCTCAAGCAATCAAAAAAAATTCAATGTCTAAAAATCAGGAAACTTTCTAAAAAAGTTGATGCACTTTGGAAGGTAATTGTGAGTTGTTACTATAGGATCTGAAAGCTGAAAATTTGAGTTAAATAGGGGGCATGAAAAGAAGAAAAGAATGAAGAAGATTTGAAGAGCAATTTTCTACATATTGAAGTGAAGAAATTCGCCACATAAAAAATGTCATTTTGAAAAATTCCTGCTACCATATTTTTAATTCTTTATACTATGGTTATTGTGAAGAAACGATTAGGTTTAAATATTATGAAGAAATGATTAGATTAGAATGAAGAGAAATCTCAAAGAACGAACAGTTTAGATATTTTGGTTCCATCATCCAAAATGATGGCAATATAGATGAGGATGTAAATAATAGAATTCAAACGAGTTGGATGAAATGGAGAAAGGCATCCGGAATTCTCTATGATCACACGATACCATTACATTTAAAGAGAAAATTTTATAGAACCGCAGTAAGACCTGCTTTATTATATAACACTGAATGTTTGGCGATTAAATAGCAACAAGAGCAAAAAATGGTTGTAGTCGAGATGAAAATGTTTAGGTGGATGTGTAGCAAAACTAGAAATGATAGAATTAGAAACGACGAGATACATAATAAATTAGAAATGAGTTCAATTGTAGATAAGATGCGAAAATACTGTTTGACTTGGTTTGGACATATGCAGCAAAAACCTTAGGACGAACCTGTTAGGAAAGTAGAGAATTTAAATATAAGAGATTTAATAAAACGTAGAGGTAGGCCATTGAAAACTTGGATACAACGTATTCATAAAGATATGATAGTGATTTATTTAGTTGAGGAGATGGTTTTAGATAGGAATGAGTAGTGTAGGAGAATCCGCACAAACTAAACCCTTTTTTTTGTCTCTCATATGGGACCCCAAAATTTTAAGATAGAATGCCTAAGTTGTTGTTAGTATTATTGTTGTTGTACTATGGTTATTGTGAGCTGAATTTTGAGTGAAGTATTGTGAGGTAAATACTGTGAGAATTGTTTGATCATCATTGTTGGATGAAAATATCTTTAAGCAAGGAAAATTAGAAATCAATAGTGTTTGGATTGTACTTTGTAATTTCGCATCACAGTGGAAAACTATCAAATTGCTAAATGCCAACTTACTGGCCGGAAAAGTGGATGTAGGCATAAGGTTGAACCACTATAAAATTGGATTTGTCTCTCTATCTTTTCATTTTTATTTTATCTTTATTTTCTGTTATATATATTTAGATTGATCATAGGATTATTTTATATCTAAGTAAAGTTAGATTAAATTTTTTTAAAAGTCAATCAAAACAACTAATTCAATCCCTTTTCTTGATTGTAACGGAACCAACAAAGGCCTTCGGGTCTAGAATTTTCACCTTGAAGTGAGCTACCCCGATTTTGATGTTTCGATATCATGAATCACCCATTTCAGAATCACCATTTTCTCCTCAACCGCAAGAAGATCTGTTTGCATGATATCAACGAGAAAACGAAAAGTGAGGGATGATTTTGAGTTCATATGTGAGATTTACTGCTTTAATAGCAATGCAATTGAACTCATTAAGCAAATTTATTTGCGGGGGAGTATCTAGAATTCTAAGATATCTTTAATCCACAGAAACCATTCACAATCATCACTCGGCATTTTCTACAAAGAGAAGAACATTCCACAAAAATCAACTATTTTACTGCACGAACACCCTTGTGACACCACCAAAACCAGTTTGGTTTCAATACTTATTCCACTTAATTCTAGGTTACAGTAAGTATGAAATGTTAATCAAGAGACAATAATTTACAAGAGTAAACCCAACCTTTACTTTTTCACTCAAATCAAATTATAAGGATTTTGCCTTGCGAGGCTTGCAACCATTTCCGGTGTTACCGTTGTAGGGATCCCATGCTATCCCTGGCCGCCATGGAAGACTTTTATACATATAGATGATATTTGATAACCCTAACTCTTTAGGGACAGAGTTAGAAGTCAAGGTAACAAACAACCCTAGACTTGTTTAGAACTATTGCAGAGAAAACTGCCTATGCAGTTGTTCCCGAAATCTACACATTCACCCAAAAAACTGTCCCTTTTCTGCATGCAGACTGTAGTAATTGTTGTAGATACCAATAACTGCCATTGTTAATTGGCTCATGTCTGCACTTGTTGTGCAGTGTGCAAGCTTTTGCCTTAGCCTAACAACAATCTTGAACTTTTATAGTTTGGCCAACACATTGCCATGATTCAATGTCCTAAGGCTTCTTCAAGACACTAGGGACTGCACTTGAAACATACAACCCGCATTACTTTCTCATTGAATCATCGCAGCGTGTCACGCAACTCCTTGGATTGGAGCATGTACTTCTACCATTCCCGACCCCATGTGTGCCATAATCCCATCTAGCATGCTCCTGGCATGCTATTACCAAGTTTTGCTGCTGCACCTTGCCCTTGTGTGTGCACAATGATTGTGACTTCATGCAACCGAAGTATCAAGGCTATTACATATGAAGGCTAGCGGGTCTCGCAAACTTCAACATGGCAATTGATTCTTCACTCAGATGCTGTAATGTACGGGGTGCACATTCATAATTGATCTACTTCATTACATGGTGCCTGCGCTTTAGCTAAAAAATGTCGGTTTCTATCTGATGGCATCCTTGATTTCTCCTCTTTACAACACTCCTCACGAGGGGCATGGCTTCTATGTTGGTGATTTAAGGTGCTGCCACCGCCTTGTAATGGCAGTGATTTTACAATCTAATTTCTTTGGGTGGGAATGTTTGATTACCGGCTTAGGGGGAAAATATTGATTTTTTTGTTAAAATTTAACCTTATTTTTTTTTATTTCCATTAATTGCATATAAATACATGCAATCATCTCATATCATTAAAAGAGATTGAATATGGGAAAAATTATATCTATAAGTGAAATTAATATCTACAACTTTCAATCATATGGGAAAACGAGACCGAATACAAGAAAAATTAGATTAATAAGTGGGACCATTAGTTTAGAACTATTTATTTGTGCTGTAGTCTCGATGGATCGGTGTGAGACAAATCTGTATATATGTTACCAATGTTATGTGGGTGTAGTGGTAAGAGTACTATACTCTCTTACTCAAAATGTCAAATTCGAGTTACAAGAATAAAATAGTAGATACTGAAAGAGTTAACTCAAAATGGATCTCACAATACTTGAATCAAATTAATCGGGTAATCTGAATATCAATCGATGAAAATATATATATGTTAAGTGAAGTTTTTTGTTATAACAAATAATTGAAAATACTAAAATTTCTAGAATTATTAAGAATTGGAAGAGCATTCTAATAACATTTTGGGTTATGAAATGGGATTGTGTTGTAGATTGTAATCCCCATTGCAAAAAAGTAAAGGTAAAGAATACACAAAATCCTGACTGTGGCGTAGGGCCTCCAAATTGGATGCATCATATTTCGTAGTCAGAGTGAACAATATGCATATCTGGTCATGCTTTTTGCCCCTTGAGGATGTGGGCCTTTTGATAATTTGTCTTCTCCTATCCTATAGGCCCATTTATATAGGGTCTTCTTGGGCTTGTTCTCAAAAACACACTCTCATTCAATAGCAATGAGTTTTCAAAGAAAAATTGCATCCCAATTAATTATGTTAAATTTATATATAATTCTTATTTTAGGTCATTTATAAATTATTTACTATTAACTAGTTGTATTAATGTTTTAGGACAATCAAACATCCTTAATTAGAAATAGTTTGAAAGTATACTAGTACTGATGTGACATGATTGATAATTAAAATAATCTAGTGATAGAACATTAAATTCATTTAACTAAAATTTCAAATTCGAATTTTGAAATAATATTTTAGGTCATTTATAAATTATTTACTAACCAGTTGTATTAATGTTTTAAGACACTCAAAACATTCTTAATTAGAAATGGTTTAAAAGTATACTAGTATTGAAATGACATGATTGATAATTGAGATAAACCATCAATCTGTAAATTTAATGACAGAATATTAATCCATTTAACTAAAATCTTAAATTTACATTTTAGAAATAAAAATAAAGATATTAGAAGAGTTAATTTCTTAATTCAGTTTTATAACTATTTAAATTAAATTAATTTGATTTTTAGATATTGATGATCAAACTGAGAGTTGAATGAAATAATCAAACCCTATTAATAAAAATAACTTAAAAATAATCTTAAAAGCAGTAGATTCATTTCAATATGACAACGTTGATGTTAAATCAAGCCTCAGCCCCAAACATGTTTGCCATGGTCATCAAGATACCATCTTAGATTATGAAGCTCGTGATTAGAACCCTATAAATATGCACAGCATAGGAAACATTGATAGGACATGGGCACGTTGGATGGGACCTCCCAGCCCTCAATCATAAAAATTGGTGCCATGCCAACCGTGCTAATAGTAGACCATAGTTTTCTGGGGTCCATTTTAGTTTTGCTTAGTGACATTCACAAGCCATAACCATGTGATTATGGAGATTCTTTAATTTTAAGTTTGTTTTTATCTCAAAGAAAAGTCATCTCCTTTCTTTCCTTCTTCTTAGGACTCCTATTGTCTTGTCACGTGATGAACATTCATGAAATTTTCAATAGATTTGTCAACAATTGACAATGGAACAAATGGTTCTCTCACACCATTGCTAACACCTTACATTTACCATGCCAAACACCCCAGTACACCAAAATGATAAAAATCTCTTACTCAAATTTCTATATAACCAAAAGAACCTTACATTTACAACACTCCATCCTCCTATGACAGACTGCATTTGGTACATACTCTATAAAGCTTTTGGCGAAATTAAGAATCTAGATGAAAAGAAAATGATAATTAGCCTTGAAGCTTTCTAAATAATTTTAAGGATGAAAGGTATAGAAAAAATAGCATATTTAGTGTTGACGATACCACTTTTTATTTAGAATTTTTGAAATATTTTTAGGACAAAATAGCCCTCTATGCAATTTGATATTTTTTTGACCCTTTGAAAGACCAATAATGGTGGAGCTACGGCATCGAACCTGTAATTCTTAGCCGTAAGGAAGAGAGAGGAGAGAAAGAGTGGAGAGCGGAGAAAGAAGATATATAATATATATGTGTGTGTGTGTGTGTGTGTGTGTGTGCGTGTTAAGGGCATTAAGCTTATTCCATCAAAAAATTCTATGCCTTGTTAGGCAAATTGAAATCTTTTTATTCTAATCCCAAAAAGTAAATGTTATCTTAAATTATCTCAAACAACAATTAATATTTTTTCAGCCAAATTTTTTATTTCCCCTAGCTTGTTTTTTTTCCCCTCCTTTTTTGCGTGATATTTTATTTATATAACTTGGAGAATAAAATTCTTGATATAAAGATAAAGAGAAGTTTTTTGAAGTATTATAAATTATTTTCTGAAATACTATCCAATGCAAGTAAAAAACACCCAAAAATCAACCAATCATCGATTCAATGAAACTACTGTATGGCTATTGCTTGCAAAACTACAAGAATCACAAACACTTTTATCAAACCCTAGCAAGAATCTACAAGACAATCAGGACAGATGAATAATCTCAAAGCTTAATAAGAACAAAATATTATGGCTAAGCCTCACAATCACAGAAATCAAAGCCTAATTCTAAAGGTATTATGGTCAAAAAATACTATGGTTTCATCAAAACCCTAGATTACAACTTAGTTACTCATGAAATTGGAACAACAAATGACAAGAAAAGAATTTACATGCGGATTACATGCTTGTGTGGTTTCTGTGGTTAATCTAATGATTTTGACCAGCCAATGAGACCAGTACCATCCCCATTCCCTTTAGAGATCTTGAATTTGAATCTTCCCAATATATCCAAAAAAAAAATTGATTATGATCATTTTGTGCAATATATGCTTGTGTTATTTCCTTTATCTGAACATGAGAAACAAATTTACTTGGCTTTATATCAATAGGTTTTCACATTATACACATTATGTTTGGTGCAAGCTTTAGACATGCACCAAATGCCTGTGAATTGCAAATCAATCCTAATTGCAAAATGTGGAAAAAAATTTAGAACTTGCATGCCAAACCTTTGCTCTTGGTAATAGAAATCTTACAAGGGAACGTAGGCCTTCATTGTGGTAGGGCCTATACGAAAATCACTATCATAGGACTTTGGAAAACAGCTAAAACGTCGTAGGAATTTGGACAATGTATAGTAATAACATTTTATCACAGCTGTGATGTGTTTGTGCATGGTGTTTAGTTAAAGGGTACAAGAATCAGAAATGAGATTTAAATTCATGTAAATTATTTTGATTAATGGAATGAATAAGGTTTGAGAATGAAAGCCAAAAGATATGGGTTTTGTAAAACTCAAATAATATGATGGGTTTTGATTGAAATCCATTTATGAAATTTAAGAAAAAAATTGGTCACTTTTTACCCTTCCAGATTTCCATTTAGCTGACGGCATAGGTGAATCAGATGATAATGGATTCTTTGTCATCAATCTCATTGTCGTTGATTGCCGTTGATTGCTCTCTCTCCTTCCACGACGCATCTCCGCCCACGCTACCACCGTTAGCAGAGGATTTCGGTGGCCTCCTCTTCCTCTGGATCTAATCTCATTCCTCTTCCTTTATCTTTCTCTTTTGTCCGTTCCTACCCTTCCTTCTCTCCAAATCCTTTTCGAACAAGGTTGCTACAGTAGGTTTCGTGTAAACCCTATGGTGATGATGAGGAAGGGGAAGAAGATGAAAGTAGAAATGAAATTGAGAGAGCTCTTCAATTTTATCAAATATTTTTTATCATAAAATTGACAATTATAGAAAAAAAAATTATCAAACATTTTTTTAATCGTAAAAGATTCACTATATTTTTTATCATAAAATTAACAATTACAAAAAAAAAAAAAACCCCATTTTGTCAATTATAAAAGATTGATTTTTTATCAAAAAAACTCCATTTTTTTATCATGAAGGATCTTTAATAAAAAAACATTTTAAATTATCAAGGACAAAATTGAAAATTATATGATATACATTTAAAAAGATATACAAACCAAATATCAACAATGGTAATCATATTCATTTAAGAATTTGAACTGAATAAGAAGTTTTAGATTTCGATTCTAATTCTAATTTCTAAGATATTTTATTTCGATTCTGATTTTAATTTCCAAATACAAACCAAACGTGACATTAGTTTTTAAACTTAGGGTTTGCATTTCGTACTGTATTCCACCTTCTAAAAATATTTTTTAGCACTATCCCTAATACCCATGTGAAGGCAAAAACTTGATAGAAATAGGAAATCTTAATTCGTTAGTAGACTTCACTATTGCATAAACAGTTAATGTGGAGGTCTCCCTCTCTCTCTCCCCGCTTTATCTAATCGTTCTCTGTAGCCCCATCTGGCTTAAGTGAAGTTTCAACACTTGTCAATGTGTTTTGCAGGATTTCAAGCATGAATCTTACCTCCGGGCCACTAGACGACATCTTACATCAACAAGATAGAGCTTTTTTCAATACTTCACTATTACCTGATCGAATCATGATATGTTTCATTAATGTAAATCATAGAATACGACCATGGAGATGTCATATGACCTTAGGGGACAAGATCAGATTATTAGGAACATTAGATTAACCTTTTTTTCCTTCTTGGTGACGAGATAGTGTGCCTAAAGTTGACTTGAAGATCAATCACGCCTCACATTCGCTTTCTTAATCCAACAGCAACTCTTCTACCCAATTTGCCAAAACTAGAAAAAAGCACTTGCACTGTTTACGCTTTTGCAAGTGGGCCCATTTGGGTGGGAAAAATATTATTTCTATATGATATAGGATCCTTTCTAGAGAACATAGTTGTTGTTTCATGTGCATCATAACCATTTTACTTGATACTGGGCAACACTGATAAATTTTTGCAGGTTGAAGTTGGCAAACTACGCCAACAGGTCCAAGCATTGCAAGAAGGCAAGGTAAAGCTTTGGTTCGCCAAAATCAGTAACCTAATGAAAGTAGTTCCCATTGTCATTCTAGCAACGAAGAAGATACTAATCCCTTTCAAGATGTAGCCTCTCATTGCAGGAAGAAGGCCCGAACATCATTCATGATCCCCTAGTCTTGAACATAGAGACATGGAATCAAGTTTGACATTCCTGAATTTGAAAGAAGTCTCTAGCTCCATGACTTCATCGACATCAGATAAATAGAGAGGGCAAGAATTCCAAATTAGATAATAAGTGAGACTTCTCTTCTATAGTATGCTTACTTATAGATGCTAGCGATACCTTATAATTTCTGATGCAGGAAAACTTCTCAACACTACTAATAATACATGATCAAAATGACCCAAATCATATTAGGCTCAAGACCAGTTTGCAATGCTATGAATGACTCTTGACAGCCCAGTTGTTTAATCAGTCAGTATCCCCTTGATCGGTTGGCCATCTAACTTGTTACTATCATGAGCCTCTAGACCCTCCAAACCCCCTGGCCCATAGGGGACATTGACTAAAACGTGTCATCAATATGGGATCTATCTCCCAGGTGATAAACACAGCCCACATTTTCTTTCTCTTGGCATGCACCGATCATATTCTGATCAATAAATTGTTGATTGGACGCAACATTCACTTAGTGATCGGTGATCATCACTCAGCTCACTAGGGTAAATATTCATTTATCTTAGGATCGTAGAAAGAATCTCCCGTAAATAGAAATGAGACCTCCAACACATGGAAGAAAATCCGCATAACCGCCTAGACTTTCCAAATTGAAGGTCATTGAGATCTTTTGGAATATTTTCGTTATTATCCCAGTGATCTCGGGTCATACTTTCATAAGAAAATTAGGATTTCAATGCCCCGCTAACATACATCTCTTATACTAGGTAACTATATATTAATCATGAGGTCTACCGACCAGGTACACCTCCCTTTCCTCTGAGTTTACACACGACATTACGAGGCTTTTCTTTTAGTTTATTTTTTTCTTTTGAAAACCGCTTTCTAACTTGAGCGTCGAAACCTCCCCCATCGGAACACCCTCTGTCGGTTTTTTGCAGGTCTCATCCTTCAACGTTCATAGAAACTAAGTCTCTTCATTCGAGTTAGAAGAGTCATATTTGTAGAGCCAAACCCATCTCTAACAACTACCATTTTCCTATTTCTGAAACATTTTCAAAATGATTCCTGTTTTTAAAACGTTTCAACACCTAAACTAATTAATATTTATATAAAAATTCTTATATTTTTTTATATTTACATACTTTCCATATTTAATAAATTATTTGCTTATTTAATTTTAATTTTTATGTAATTTTTCTTATAATTAATAATTATATATTTGATTATTTTAGATTTTTGTTATAAAATATGTCTATTCTATTATTTTTATAAAATAATTAATATTTACGTAAAAATACTTATATTTTTATATTTACATATTTTTCTATATTTTCATTTTCTTTATTTTTATAAAGTGTCATTTTTCTGTATCATTTAATATTTATTTCTATTTTCTTATTTCCATTTCCGTACAACCAAACTTGCACCTAAGATTAGCATCCAACTGCATCCCATGATGCTCCCGGTAGCCCCGAATCAAATATTTCCTTTAACTATTATGCAACTAACACATTGGGGAGTCAAAATTCAGAAGTACCCTCTGGCAATGGCAAATCCATACATTTTGTTTTTTTTTTAAGATGACAAAGAACACTACATATATACTTAAAAATATTTACCACATAGGATATGTACAGTAGGAGGAGAAAAGGGGTTAAGATTTATACTTTTATTCCCTCTAATTTTTCATGAGGGTAACATTTTCATTTCCCTAAAAAATTTATGGAATTATTCATTTTTAATCTCTCTTTTCGGCTAAATTTATAAACTTTTCAAAATATCTTATAAACTCAAATAAAATAAAATAAAATAAAATGTCTAAAGTTTATAGGATATTAAAAAAGTAGCTTCATCTGATTTTTTTTTTTTTAAAAAAAAAAATTGCATCTTATAGGCGCTTATAAATTAATTTAAAATACCCTCATTAATATTTTATCATTTCATATTTATCCTTCTCATGTACCAATAATTAGTTATTTGCATGATATTAACAACATCGTATCTTTTTAGTTATTTCAACACTAAAAATAATTATAATTACTTATGAATAATAAACTCAACAAACTAATAAGCGCTCATAAAATATATGATAAGCAGTTGAATCATATTTTATCTAAATATTTTAATAATTTATTTTGAACATAAGATATAAAACCTTATGAGGTTCAAAACATTTTATGAATTTTAGAAACTTATAAGCTATTCAAAATAAATTTAGCAAAGTAGCATCTAAATGGTAAATATGAGATTTCTTTCTTTTCTTCCTATTTTTGGTTGGTTTTGTATCTAAGAACTATGTGGTTAGAATTTTCATATAACCTGCAATATATTATCGAAGACAAAGTTCTTAAAATTGTCTTAACGATGACTATTGCATCTTTTCCTATTCACCATTGTTATTTTCTTCCGAAGGACTTACTTGAGAAAGTTGAGTTCATGTTCGATTAAATTTTAGTAGGAATTCTTAATGAAAAAATTGTTGATCAAATAGTAATTTTAGGTTTTATAAGAAAAATTAATTTATATTTCTAAAATTTTATATTTTTAATTTTTAATTAAAATATTAAAAGTAGAATAATATAAAATAAAAAAATTTACATAAATTAAGATGAGAAGGGGGTTTGTAGAGGGGTCCAAATTTTCATCTTCTCTGGGTCTTAAAAAAGAGTAGTACCTCAACAGTGTTGACCTTCAGAACCCTGCTAGACTATTTAGTTGCATTTCTTAGTTATTAGAAAGAAAAATATCTAAAGAGAACATGAAATGAATGAGCTCCCCTCATTTTGCCCATTGGATTCCCAATCAAATTTTCCATAGATTGCATCACATGACACAGTGTTTGTCTGTGCCAAGTATATATCATCATGTTCACAAATCAGAGATTAGAGAGATAATATGGAATCTGAAATAATAAATCTAGACCATATCCCTATCTATCTACAGAAACTGTACACTTTAATAAAATAATATTAGTGGGTCCAAGGATATAGGAGGACAAAATAAAAACAATTAAAAAAAAAAAAAGAAAACCAATTTAATGAATGAGAGAGAGAACCAATGGACAGTTGGTCTAATGAAAAAAAACGCTAGATTTTTTTAATCAAAGACTCGGATTTAACTATTAGAAATTGAAAGAATTATATTATGAGAGCTCTCCCAAAAGAAATCTAATCGTAATTTGAATCTGATTAATTAGAATATGGTTTTAGATATCTATTGATAGGAAAATATTTCCACGGAGAGAGAGAGAACCCTAATTTGGACCACTTTATTTAGAACCACCCAACCCACCACACCAAACCTTAATGATATGTTTGAGCAAAATCACAAGGCAAAGCCATGTGAGGCTATCCACTAATCAAAGTATAAAAATTAAAGTGTGTGGTCCTTTTTCTCCATTAGGGCTTTGTCTGTATGTCATTGTTGTCAACCCCATTAGACACCCAAGGACAGAAGAACCACCCAAAGCTAGAGACAAAAGGATGCCCTCAACTGATTCCCCCAACCTGGCCAATACATAGACTCTTCATATATATGAAAATAATGTGACATTCCGTTCTTATTTTTCTTCTTCTTTTTTTTTTTTTGGAATATTGAACAATTATGGATCTATCCTTGTTGTTTGTTGAATTTATACAGAGAAGAGAAGAAGCTAGCAATGGGTGAAATCAAATTGTTGGTTATAAGATATTCGAAATAACTTTAGTGTAACCCATAATTTAGTGATCGTGAAAATTAGAAAATTATCATTAGATATAGGTGTTGAATTTAAAAAGAATTATTAAAATTAATAATACCAAAACTACGAAATATAATAAGATTTTATTGAACAAGAGTTAATAACTTTATTTATTCTATTTTTTCACCCATAGTTTTATAAAAATGGCCGGCCGAAATCAGTAAATGTCATCTCTTGACCACTTGTAGAAGAGGCTCATCTCCTGATCCCCGGATGACATTGCCCTCCTAGGAGAACAAAAAATCAAATCTCATTTGTAGACACCTAGTTGATCTAATGACTAGACACTGATTCTTTCTAAACAATATTTCAGTTTTAAATCTTGTGTATAGAAAACATAGGAATTGGAAGAGTTTTGCTTAGTCCAACCTGACTTAAATCGGATTTAGTATGATTACTGAGATTTATTAAAAAAATGTCATTTGTTAGAGCAACTATGAATTTCAATACATATTTTCCTTTTTTATTTTATCAATTTGACACGAAATTAGAGGTGGAGATTATTGCAACTCATTGACTTGCAAATTGCAAGAAACATAGATGACTTGCTGTGATTACCTTGGTAAGCTTTTATTTAAATATTATCTTTTAAAGAAAAATAGAGTAAATTAGAAGTAAAGTAATATTATTCAAATTTTAAAAAGAAAAATTAATAATCAAAATCAAGATTTAATGTGCCACCATTTTGTTATAGCAGTGAAGTAAAAATTTTTATCATGTCATTTTCTATGATTGTGAAATTATTACTTGAATATTGTTCTGGTTATTAAGAATTCTGTTCCTCCAAATAACATTTATTTCAAAATTAGTCAAACTTATTTCCATATGGAAATATACTAAATTAATTAAAATACTTTTATTTCTTTATTTTGGTATATGTTCACTTGATCAGATTGAAGAGAGAGGAAGAGAGGGGGGGGGGAGAGAGAGATTAAAGGGTCAATGTCAATAGCTGGAAGGAAAGGACCAAAACCCAAAACCATTAAAAATGCTATGTATGACACGGTACCAGAAACAAAGCTGTGACTGTGAGGGTGAAGAGATGCATTTATATAGATTTGGAGGAACACAAGAGAGAGATAGCCTGGAGAGATAGATAGTCACGAGGGTCTTCCTTACCTGCAAGAAACATGCATGCCTTGTGAAGCACATCTCTCTCTCTCTCTCTCTCTCTCTCTCTCTCAAGACACTACCAGCTTCTTTTTCCTTTTTGTTCATTCATCGGTACTACGTCATGTGGCTATTTTGCACCATTAATGTTGGTTTGAGAGGTTGAAGCTGCCAGCATGATCTGGTAAAAACAAACCCATCCTTTTCTCTTTAACGTGTTCTCAGTTAAGTAATATACAAGTAGATATTGTGTGAGTGGGGGTTTCATTATTTGGGGTGGATGGAGTATATATATACATACATATAATTGTGTAGAGAGAGAGAGAGAGAGAGTTTTGAGATTGGATAAGGCTCCATCAGGTCATGTTGCAGCTTCAATCCCTCACACACCAACAACCAAACCCAAGATGAAGAAGAGACTTTTCCCATTTCCGACTGAGGTAATTTCTTCAACACTGCGTGTTTGTAATTTGTACCCTTTGATTTTTATTTGAATAATTATCAGTACTTTTCTGTTTCTTTTCTTTCTTCATATGCCACCTATTTAATTAAATAATAATAATAATATGAAGCCATGTGCTTGTCCAAGTCAAATTGAACTTCTTGACAACAATTAAAGACAATACAATGTCACCAGCACTCTCTCTCTCTCTCTCTCTAGGCGATGTCTAGAATCCCAATATGAAAACAAGCTTTGCTAGCTAAGACAATAATTGGATTTGCTAGCTTTGTTAGACGTGTTGTGGTTGTATAACTAAATATTTGGTTTCTCTCCCATCCTTTCCTTCTCTCTCTCTCTCTCTCTCTCTCTCTCTCTCTCGCTATATAACTGTGGCATTTTACAGCCTTTTGGGAAAGATTGGCCACTCATAGGAGGCATGATGTGGGTGTATCTGAGGAGGTGCATTTCCTTTACTTCTGTCATCATGTGCAAAAGAGGTCTGTTATTATTATAGAACAAACACTTTGGAAAATAAACTTCTGAAATAATCAAGTAAATAAAAAGTTAAAAATACCAATTAAAATTAGACCCTCCAATTATTTGTCATTCGCCCAAAACGTCAAGCAATTTGGAGCCACATAACATAAATGCCTAATAATTACCATTTCATCGGTCCATAATGATATTTATCTATATTTGTTATATAAATCAAATAAATTTTATGAAAATCGTAGAGTTTATATTTTAATTTTTTTTTTCTCTTGAAATCGAAAACTGTGGATCTGAGTTATAACTTCATAAAATATATAAATTTTCAAATTGGTTAAAAGACAAAAATTTGATAATGAAATTCAGGAGCATTTATGGATCGATAAAAATTTATTTTTTAATTGTTTATATTATCCTGGTTCAATTAACCCTACATGGAGGGGAGAACCAATTTTTTCTTTATCGAACTTGTGCGACTCTTCCCCCTCCTTGTAGTTTCTTATACGAGTCTCGCTTTCTTCCCCTCTTCTATAGTCCCTCTCTTCACATCCACTAATGTTATTTTTTCTTGGTCAGGTTTTTATTTGAAAACTAGGTGTGCATATAGGGTATTAATTTTGAGTTATTAAGCACAAGATTGAGTATCATTTTTTTGGGGGGTGTGAAGTAAATAGAGAGAAGAGCTTAATAAACCAGTTTTCAAGGATGTGAATTTTAATATATTTTGGTAACTTATAAAAAAAAATAGTTATATATATATATATATATATATATAAACCTAATTTTTCTCGTTGTCTCTCTCTTCCATTGGTGATCATTGTTTACACATTATCTTGTTTGCTAGAACATACAAGGATCATTTGATCATGGAGACAACGATTACAGAGATGATCCTACCACGTTTAAAGAAACTATATTAGACATAAATTCTTCAAACTTACTAAAAGGCCATGAAATGTTAAACAGAATCCAAGTACATGAACTAAGTTTATGATCTTGCTGACCCACCTGAAGGCAAAACACCTATAGGGAAGGAATAAGTTCTCATGAAAAACATGAAACAAAGGGGGCCAAAGTGGGGGTATTTCAAGCATTGAACAAGCATGAAACTCTCTTGCTTTATCTATGCTTAGAAATATGCTTTAATAATGTGATGTCAAATATGCTCTCTTATGTTTAAGGCATACATAAAAATTCAGGTTGTCGCCTTTGTCACCTAGGTGCCGCTATCGTATATACTAAAATGTTCAAATAAAAGCCTAAACCTTAACAAGTTTGCTGCTGTTGATGGTTTTGTCAAGCAAGAAAGGAGAACCATCTTAAGACGATCTATGTAAGTTATAAAAATGCTTTTATATTCTATCAACTTTTTATGTAACACCGTATGTGGCAGCTATGTTTTAGCAAAAGCTCTGTTTGATTTTTTAAAAATAGTAAAAATTTCATAATTTTTTTTATTTACTTTTAATATTTTCATACATGTGAACGGCAATCCGCAAGCCGTTATCTCGGGTGTTGCTTGTTTTGTATGTTTAGTTTGCTTCTATCTCAGAAAGTTTATCCTAATGCGTTGTCACATCGTAATTGTGATGTTGTGACGCCGCTACTTTTGATGATCTCCAAAGCTCTAATAGGGTTCCATTACTCTTAATATGACCTAAATTGCGCGGTAGTAACGTTTTACCATAATGAGCACGGGAAACATGTTTAAAACCATAAATAAATGCACAAAATGCATGTATATTCTATATCTATCGTTGGGTTTTGACATCACACCATGGACTTGGCTAGATCAAAACTTTGTGACGAAAGGAATTGATTGCATGGAAATTATGGTGATAAGTTGATTTAAATTTGAATGATCGTATCAAAACATTTACTACTAACTGGGTAGTCAAGACATACTATATAAGTTGTCAATATGACTTATGAGAGACATGTATTTTGGTAATTCTATTCGATGTATGGAAATGAATGTTTCCAAAGAAGTCAGGACAACTTTTAAGAAAATTCTGTGTCCATTCCCTGAATTATAGGGTCAGTGTTTTAATCTCTGAACTTCAAAATACAACATCTAGGACTCAAACTTAAAAAAGTGCAATGAAATGATCTCTCTTTTGGTAACGGCAACACCCTGGTCATCAAAAACTGAGTTGAATTGGCGTGACTTATGATGTTGGCACATACTCAACAATTCACTGACGTGGCTTATGGCCATTATACGAGTCCGATAGCAACTGTGATGGCCATGGTTGCTACTTCACGAGAGAGAGGAGAGAGAGAAGAGAGAGAGGAGTGTTTTTTTGTCAAGCTAGATTGACGTGGTATGCCATGTTAGTATTTTTCTGATGTGGTATGTGTGATTAACAAATTTGCTGATATGGTGTCTACCACATCAATAGAACTTGCCGGTTGGATGCCAAATCAGCGAGTATGTGTCACATTATAAGCCACGTCAATTCAGTTCAACTTTTAATGGCCAATATGTCATCGTTACTAACGGAGAGACCATTTCATTGCACTATTGCAGTTTGAATCATCAGGTGTTGTATTTTGAAGTTTATGATCTAAAACACGTGCTGATCAAAGAGTGAACACGTAATTTTTTCAATAACTTTTAGCCAAGAAAAGAATTTAATCGATTAGTAAACGTATTTAATAATTATTGAAAGAAAAACTGCAAATAACCCCTCCGCAATTTGCAAGATTCGTAAGTTGCCGCTGTTGTTCAATTTTTAGGCATATTACCCATGTCTTTAATAGTTTACCCTTTTTTTATTTACTCTGTTATAAAAAATTAAAAGAAATAAAATTAAAGAACATGTGAAAAATCCGCCACATTCAAACAATAAAAAAAAAATGACCTTATATTCTTCTTCTTTCATGTGCTTTCAATTTCTCTTTCCTCTCTTTTGAGGAAAATTCTCAGAAATTTCACTGCAAAACAATATGAATTCAATAGTTTCATATTCTTATCTCCTTTTCACTTTCTAGGTTCTTAAATCACTCATAGCTTTGTATTCTCTGTCATCCTTCATTTTCCTTTGTTTATCATATATATATTTTTTTTTTTTGATGAATCCCTCCACAAACAAAAAATATGTCAATTTCATTCCAAGCAAATCAATGAAAGAAATTAGAAGCATTTCAAAAAGATGAAGAAATAAATGCAGGTGCGTGATGAGTACAAAGCGAACTATTCTTTCGCCTTTTACTAAAAAAAAAACTGAAGAAATAAAAGAAGAGTTAAGTTTAGATTTTTTAGGAGATAGAGTAAACCGAAGAGCGTAAAGCAATCAAGTTAATCCATCTTCAATACCAAAATTCAAGAACCCAAAAAAAGATGATTTTGGGTATTTTGAAAATTGAGTCCGCAAATGGTTTAGTGAGGACATGTTATCAACCAAAAGAGTTAGAGGGGTGGAGGAAGAGGGAGATGCAAAACATGTGAAGAATGGAAGAGAAAATGAAAACATCGGATGAGTAGAGAAATACTTGGTCAAGAAATAATGGGTTGGCGGAGAGAATTTTTTTAGGTTTGGACTTGGAGGAGTATAGCCCAATTTGGTTGAGGAGAATTTAATTTGCAAGGCTGTTGGAACATCCTAAAGTCAAGTCAAGTTACTAAAAATTAGAACCCTAATTGCATTCTGAGTTTCCAATTTTAGTAAATCCAAAGGGGATTAGGAATCCTATTGGAAATGGAATTCTCTTGCCACTATTAACTATCTCTATATCAAGAAATGTTTTAAAGAAACCCTAGTACAGCAAAACATGGGAATCCAAGTTAGGCAATTTTTATTTTTGGAAACTTTATACTGTCAAAATGAAAAATTAGTAACCCTAAAAGAACGTTAGGAAAACCCTAGTCGAATAAAAGAATTAGAAACCCTAAAAAGGGGTGCATGGCCTCACATTCATACATGTGTTTACATATGTATGAAAATATAGATACATATTCTCCTGGCCAACCCTAGCAACAGGGATTAATACACTATCCTTAAAGAGTGTGTTAGAGAATAAACGATAAACCTAGTGAGTGAGAGAATTTGTGAGAAATTTTGAGCAAACTCTTAGTGGCCTTTGTTTTCTCTCCATTTTCCATGGCTTGGCCCGAAAACCATAAAGAAGATTTCTAAAGGGATCTTGGTGCTTGAACAAGTTTGAATCAAAGGACTAGTGGCTCTGCAGTTTGAGAGCTATCGTTAGCAACAACAAATACAAAAGATCTGCGCTCCAAGAGTAACGATCATAGACTTCATCTCAAGTATATGTTGGTATGTTGTAAGAAATGAGAATTGGTTTTTTATTTCCATGATTAGACTTATATTATGATTGTACATTTGATATACAATAAGCTACATTCTCACCATAATACAATATCCTATACCTATAAGAGTAACAAAATTCCGGATTACATAAAAATCTTTCCAAATTTCTAAATGTGAAATATTTCCTTTCTTTGCTCGCTATTTTATTTTCTTTCTACCAAAACAATTATCCATTTTATGTATTTGGATTCAACCGAAATATAACAAATGTTCACCACCTCTAAATCAAAAACACCTTTTGTCCCAAAACTTAACCACCGGATCAATTTTCAAAACCTCGCAAGTTACACACACTTTACTAAATTGTAACCCCTCAAGACCCCTGCACAACAACTATAAATTCCACCATAAAAATAACTCTTCATACCCTCAACTGTACCATGGATCTTTAAATCCAATTTGGTAGGAAAATTTCTCCTAGCATAAATAATATATGTATAGTGGAAATAAATCAAACATAAATGATAATATTTTACATAATTCAACCAACTATGAACAATTTTACAATCATTTGATACTATCTACTCTACAATTAGTCCCTTCAATTATCTTTATAATCACTCAACATAACCAAACCCTTCAATAACACTCCCTTACCTATCTATACTAACCCCACAATCATGCGAAATAAACTTTACCTCTTGTGATCACTCCCTCATGGTGATTACTATTGGTTGACTCTCATCCTCTCTTAATACCTATCAAGCTGTCCTCTCTTTGGTGAATGCAGTGGAGTTAACTCTCACAATTTCCTATACTTTAAGTAATACCTGCTCATCACACAAATATATCTCTCCAAATTCTTTCATGTGAATTATTTTCTTTCCATCATGTGAATTATTTTCTTTCCACCAAAAACTACTTTTGGTTTTTATGTATTTGGTTTAGACTAAAAGACAACGAATCTCTATTTAAAACTTCTATACATTTTTACTTGAAAACTTAAATCTTTTGATGTAATCTTCAAAGCCTCGCATAAGCCTCCATCGATTTGCAAAATTCCCCACATGATCCATGTCCAACAACAATGAACTCCATCACGAAATCAACTCTTCATACCCCAAACTACATCATGGAGCTCTAGTGCCCATTTGTTTGAGAAAATTGCTCCAACCACAAATAATATACATACATAATTGAAATTAATTAAATGTAAACACGTAATATTTTATGTAATTGGGAATACTTCCCACATCGATAATAGTCATCCCTTGTCACTAATTTATTCAATATCACAATTACAATTAATCAATCTTATCAACCTAACCATTTATGCAATTACGTGCTCGTACAAATCTATACTAACCCCACAATTACATCACATAAACAACATCTCTTAATTACATTCCACCGGGCGTAAGATATCAGCAATGTTGTCCATCATCCTCTCTTAGCAAGCCCCTATCGAGTTACCTTCTACTTACACCAATAAACCTTACACAATTTCATATACTTAAAAGAGTAGGAAACTTCATATCACAAAAATATCTTTTCAAATTTTTTACTTGTGAAATATTTCCTTTCTTTTTCTATTTTTCTTTCCAACTAAAAATAATTTATATTTTTATATGTTTAGATTAAACAAAAACATCATAAATATTCATCTCTAATTTAAATACATCTGCATCGTAAAACTTATTCATTTGATCAAATCTTTAAAACCTCACATGTTTCAAATGCTCCACCAAATTGTAAAATTCCTTTCACGATCGATGCTCAGCAACAACAGATTTTAGTATAAAAGACAGGGCTAAACGATCTGCCAAAACTATGGGATGTAAAATTGTATTGATAGGGAAGCATTCCACCTTAGAGGGAAGACCCCGCATGAGCAGGGTGTGAACGAAGAGAATGTCGGCTTGAGTAACGCAAACATTGGTGAGAATCCAATGCCCCAATGTTTGCTGAGAATCCAATGCCCCAAAAACTTAAAGGTTCCTCTGCAAGGTTTGCCCACAGAGGGTGAGTCAGGGCCTAAGATCAGGCCGAAAAGGCATAGTCGCTGGCCAACTCTTCTTAACTCAAGACCATGCCATGGAGCCCTAATAGTGGTTTGTTTTGAAAAATTGCTCATATCATAAATAATATGTATGCGCAGTGAAAATACAAACATAAATACAATATTTTAAGCCTCATAACAATCATCCATTATCATTCATTTATTTATATCAATAAAGTATTACAATCAATCTCTTCAATTATTCCAACAATCACTTACCATAACTAAACGTTTAACCCTTAATGCAATTGCACCCTCTTTGAAAGTTATAGTTAACCCATATTATAACACCATTTTTTTTTTTTTTTTGACAATTGCCAATGGTCAATCCTTATCCTCTCTTGGTAAGTACAATACTCTTCCTATGAGTTAAACTAGAACTTAACACAATCGTAGAGAGTTTCTTCTCCTTTTTGTTATTTTCCTTCAATCAAAAACTATTTTTATGCATTTGAATTGAACCAAAGCATAATACAGGTTGGAGTATCATGTTATTTCACGATACATTCTTTCTTGAGTTATTGTTTGTTGGCAGTGTTGTGACATTATTTAATGCTAGTTTCGTGTCAATTGATCTGAGTTTGAGGTTGGAATTCCAATTATATTTGGTATACATTGTTTTGTTGTTTGTGAAATCGACATTTTTTTTTTTTTTTTTGCCTTCTTAAACTAGTTTGATGAGCCTTGAGAGGCTTCAATCTTGGAAAGTATCTTAGATGAGCCTATCTCGTTGGCATATTAGTGGTTAATTACCTACTTATAGTTTCATTTTTGTTGATCTGATGCATCATTTCTATATCATGGTGCTTGTACTTTCTGTGGTTTAGTTTCATTCTGCAAATATGTTTCCTCCGTGTCATCTGGTACGTCTATGGTAAGCGAAGGAATGTAGATACAAAATTGTTCCCTTAGAAACTTACCCCTTTTGTCCCTAAGAACAGTTCAAGCGATAGATCCTCTCTACTTCCATTCTCCATTTTCTGTTTCGATCTCGTTTGATTGTATCTCCTTATATATATAAAAAAAAAAAAAAAAAAAAAAAAAAAAAAAAAACCCTTTTTTGGAGTACTGATAAATAAATTTACCCTAATTTTTCACAAGCAGCAACCTTAACGTGTAGGAGGGAATTAAAAGATTTCACATGACCTTTCAATTTGCCCCCGCCCCCCAATCTCTCCCTCCCTCCCCCCCTCCCCGGAGGTGTTTGAATCTCCAACGAATCATTTGAGCCTTTAATGAAAGCTATAACTTTGCTCTGGTTAGCATATTGGAAATTTCATTGGATTAGTGTGCATAGAAGTGAGAGTAGAATGATAATTTCAAAATTAATGCTAATAACAAACTAAGTGGCCTCAAAAAATATTTTACTAGTTTATATGCCTCCAAGTTCCAATAACTATTGGTACTCCAATTCAGGAGTACTTTATGATACAACATTTTACCTAAATAACAGCATAACATCTATAATTTTTTCCTACTTAATATTTGTGAGACCCACATAAAAGTTTTGTAATCTGTAACTGTGACCTTGACTGTAATATTCCCCAGGAAAAGGAAAAAAAATTTAAAAAAAAAATTAATGACTTAACTTATGCAGTCAGATGCATAGTTCACCTAAGACTCCAGTCTACTCGTATGGGAGAACTCAAGGCTCCACTATGCTGTGGAGAATTTTGGTCTTCATATCCATATGTAGGCTCTTATGGACAAAATTTTTGCAAGTGCTATTCCTTCTAAGAAAATATTTCATTCGTCGATGTTAAATGGAGAGTCAGATGACCTTTGTCACTCTGGCTCTGATGACCTTTGTCGCTTTGGCTCAGGCTCGCCCAACCGTAATGACATTGAGATCTCTTCATTTGATCCACTCTTTAGTGCTAACAGATTCTTTGACTCAAGGATTTCTTGGTGGTTGCTTTGATGCATTGGAGACCTCCCTGTGCAATTGGAAATGAACTGATGTTCTACACTAGGAGAAGCATCAACCCCACTTTCCATCTGAAATTCCACTTTAACTGAAGGAGGGTTAATATCTAGGTGATTTTCACTTTCCACAGGAATCTGCTGAATTTTTAGGCCAAGAGGCTCAAAGCTCTCTTCCGGTCTGCATTTCGGAAGCATCTGATCAGAAGGAGATGACTCTCCAACAGTTGAGGCTGCTGAAGCATTTCTTTGTTCTAGCACTGCAACTACAAGAGATAAATACAGAAATGCGTCAATAGCATATTCATATGAATAAGTTCAAAAGAACTACATAGTAAACAACAAAAAACTGGAAGAATGCTGGGTGGTCGGAAACTAATTATTAGGTTCAGTATTGGGCGGTTACAAGATGCACAATTTTTCAAGCAAAACATTTTCACCATAAATCGTAAGCGAGCAATCATACTATCGTATCCTCCCATCAATGTAGTAAAAGAAGGCTAATCTGAATAACACATATATTTACCACGCAGGTGGAAATCAAAAGGCAATTGTTTTTCACTATGGCAGAACCACTGAATTTTCTTTGCACTAACAAGGGCTAAGTCCACATTTAGCCCCTGAACTTTTATTTGTTCCAGTTCCTACACTTTAATTTGGTTCAGGCATCCCCTTGAAATTCTCTAAATTATCCAGACATGGTCCATAATCAAGTAAGGATTGATAATACCATTTATTGGAAAAAAGGGAGCCGGTTAAAACAAATGAAGGTTCAAGAGCAAAAATGGAATTTCAGCAACAGTTTAGGGTCTAAATCAAGACTTAACCCTTGTCTCATTCTTTTCATCAGCACTATTATCCTAACATTTTCCTGATGATAAGCTGGCATTCCATTGATATAAAACTAAATGCACCAATATAGGCCAAAGTTACTAGACAAGAAAGTAAAAGAGTTCAAAAGAGCAGACCTTGAAGCCCCTCGCTTGTTGTGATTAGATCAAGCTCAAGGAGATCAAGGAGGCGTCCAAGATCTACTCCGCTGGTCCAATTCTCTGGAGGTTGGCCGACTTTAAGTTTCAGTCTTCCTCTGTTAGCTGTCCCACCCCATATTATCCCCACTGGTTGCGGCTTCTCCCCATTCTGACCTGTAAGCAGAATAAGGCTCCCACTATCCCCTTCAAGGTCAAAGGTCTGCTGGTTCTCACCAACTACAAGAAAATCAGTGAAAAAACAAATTCCTTTCTCATCATTGTACTCTAATGCATAGGCCATTATAGTTCCAGTAGTCAAGCCTGAACTTCTTCCAACTTTCACCACTTGCCTCCCTATAAGACTATTAATTGAAGACTGCAAATCAATTTTATTAACTTCACCGATTTCACCAACTCCTTTTACTAATGTCGTGACATTAGCTATGTTAAAATCATCAGCGAAAGGAATAAAAGCTCCGTCTGCTCGCACAAATGTTTCTGCAGGGCCAAAACATAATAGGCATGTATGGGGGTCAGGACGCAATGAGAAACCAAAAAAAAAATCATAAATACTCAAATATTTGGACATAAGAAAGAAAGGAAACTAAGAAATTTAGGAACATCATCCTGAGAAAACAAAACAAAGCAAATTCATGTAATCTCAAGTGTTATCCAAGCAAAGAAATTTCCACCAGTGGAAAATTTTGCCTACATCATCAATGCAACAACGGTAAAAATAGATTAAGAAAAGCCACCATGCAAACTGATAAATAGAAATTCATATACTGAAAAATTGTTAGCCCAATGCACAACTTGTGTCAGTCCAGAGTCTATGATATAACTAGACAGACCACAACTGAGTGGGTTTCCCTAGACTAGATCTTGATCCAGTTTTGCTGGCTTTTCAAAACAAGATTCTCATAGAAAATTCTGAATTTTCTTGCTCTTGACACACAAGTGTAGGTAACAAGTAAAAGGAAGAAATCCTTTATTTTCATTTTTGTTCCAAAAGCTGATCACTGGAGGTTTGGTCCATTAATACTACATTCAAATGCTAAGTTACCGGAATTAATGCAACTCACCCCTGATAAGCTGCCATTGGGTTAAAAGATATTGAGACCCAAACCATACGGCTTCTGCACTTCCCCAAATCATACCACTTTTTCATTTTCTATTCCACAAGCTCCATCCTGAAAACAAACATGCTGAGCATAGTGCTAGTGCCTGCAGGTTCCACGTAAAGGTCTATCTCCTAATTTATCTTCTACCCTTTTTGTGAAAGGGTGCGGAACCCAAATTCAAACAAGATTTTCCCCTATAATTTTCTTTCAAGACTCCACATGCATTAGTAATAGCTCCTTCCATCTGCCCAAACAGTTCCACCATACTTTCTGCCAAAGTTCAAAGCTCAAGCTTCGGCATCATTGAAAAAGTTAGACAGAGGATTCTCAGAATAATGACAACTTAGAAACCAATTTCCCCTCAGATGGGCTTATTTTATTTCCCATGTTAACTCACTATCATTGTAAAATTTTCCCTCCAGTCTAGCACCGATTATAGTTGATTAAACCAAGTTATGACATTAGAAGATGATGAATAATTATCAGAGTTCTTGTAAGTTGACACTAAACAGGAAAATGTCTTTGAACAATTACCATAATTTTTATCCTTTTAACTAAAAGCTACACAGAAAAGACTGGCTGACAATAAAGAAGTGGA
Organism: Dillenia turbinata; assembly: GCA_037126225.1. Classification (NCBI taxonomy): domain Eukaryota; kingdom Viridiplantae; phylum Streptophyta; class Magnoliopsida; order Dilleniales; family Dilleniaceae; genus Dillenia; species Dillenia turbinata. Next base: position 6,293,248 of record JBAMMX010000023.1, on the reverse strand, counting down.
TGCACAAAAAGACACTAGGTGCCTCTGCTGCAAAATAAATGCTTCAATTTCTTTTACATTCTCATTTGATAGTAGTTTCAATTAATTAGAAGGGTACAGAATGAAATCCTTTGACCCTGTTGAGCGTTAAACTTGCAAATAATCCTCCATCCAAAATCAGCCCACGGACAATATTTGGTAATTAATTATCATTCCAAGTTACTCAAATAAACGACTTATCATGGTATCATACTGATCATATTATTATTTTTCCAGAATTACTACTTCCCTTGGTTTTGAACAAAGCAAAAAGAAGTGCTTAAAATGTTTTCCACAGTCTGGCTGCTTTAAAAGAGATGAAAACATCTTTTTGAAAACTGAACAAATGGAGAGAGAGAGAGAGAGATGATAAGTGGATGAATTTGATCATCAAGTGATGTGGATATAAAGCTTTTGGCAAAATCTTAGGTTCTCTTTTCCCATCTCTTGCTTGCTGCCTTTCCTCTCCTTTTTTATCCTTCTCATGTTCTTTCCTAGCTTTTCGGTATACTCTTCTATGAATGTTACCTTTTAGAGGACTCTATTTCCAAAGTGATTTATTAAAAATAGTCTCCATCGATCAACAGATGGAAAGAATTTAAAGGAACTTGCTTAAAAAGACTCCATTTATTAAAAATACTCTCCATTCATGTCAAAGTTCATTGAAGCTATCTTTCAATGATAACTAGCGCATGTATGCTGCTAAAAGCTATAGCATCCTGGTACTCTTGGAAAATTATGCAATATGTATTGCAAAGTGATCATACATCAAGTACAAATACTACTACACGTTCCATCAATAAGCAATCCACTATTATTTTTCTCAAAGCAACAAAAACAGGATCCACTAGTATATTTGGCAAGAAGAGTTTTCTTTTTTTTCAGTTTGGGCTTCCAAATTCTAGTTCTCACACTCGAAACATATTTATATCACCAACTACATACTTTTTTAAAAAAGAAACGCCAAGTACATTCTTTAAATGAATATGATTTAAAAATCAGCCAGAATAGGAGAAAATACATGTGACACAGATAATCTGGAACTACATTACCTGGGTTTGTTCCTGCAAAGATGCCATACCATAGATCATCAGTTATGAAGGATGTTGCCCTCTCCACAGCACCCAGATACACACCAGGTCCAAGACTGGGAGGCAGAGGATGGAACATCTTTTGACTTGGATAATCTAAGTCAACTGCTACATGCCGATTTGTCAAAAAACCAACCTGTCGATTCCCCGTCCGGCTTTTAACTATAGCACCCAAAGTTCCATAAGTCTCCTGGCTAGCAACCTAGATAAGGTAACAAAAACCTTAACAACCTTAAAGAGACCATGCAGATGCCATTTCGAATTATAAATCATGACTTTCCGTTATCTAATGATGAAATTTCTAACCAAGTCACTCTTCCTCATTGAGTAATTTCTTCAATGTAATTCAACATGGCTGAAAAGTATTCATAGCATAACTCAGCCATCAAATTAAATGTAATGTAATCTAGTACGATTAAACTATGCTTCAGACTTCAGAAAATAAACTAGATGATATACTTACAAGAGAGAGTTTATCAAGGCCCCTTCCAGTTTGCTTACACTACAGATACAACCTCATCAAGTAGTGATGAAACTTTGGGTGACTCATTGCCATACAAATCCCAAAAAAAATTGCTACTGAATAGATTTGCAAGGGCTGCATGAACTTCTTCCCCTCCCCCCCCCCCAAAAAAAAGGGGGAGACTAAGAGGAAAATGGTTTTGCTCTGATGCAAAAGGAAACATCTGTTCTTCATTATGACCTAGAAGCCAAGGACTCTGCATAAAGAGAGCTTCTCTACTTGCTAGGATAAGGCTGCATACAACAATCCTCCCTATATGTCACAATGGGCACATTAGGCTACCTAGAAAGGAGTTGTATCTTGATAATTAGACGTGCAGCAAAGTAGGTGGATCACATCACATCTATAAACAGTGAATATTAACTATGACCTTGTAAGATATTAATTCCTATTTCAAACTTGTTTTACGTCGCAGGAAGCTCTGTTAGGCATGAGCTTTTGGCTTCAAAAAGCGGAAGGATTCATTTATCAACTCATGGGAACTAGGAACTTGAGTCTTAGATCAACTCAAGGCAACTAATTGAAGTTACTCAGTGTATTCCCATTTAGAGATGATGTTCAGATATTCTGAACTATGTATCTATGTGAGTGTCCATGCATCAGCTGATGTAGCACACCACACATACAATAATCAGTGTCACACAGTAAGATATCCACTCTGCATTTTCAATCAAAGTAAAAGAGTTACACTTCAAAATCAGTAGATTTTTGGGTCAGCACTTGGCTCCTGTATGTTTAGCTAGTGAAATACAGATAAATTTCAATTTGGACACAAATTCTTTATACATGTTAATTGCGGAAGACACAGCCTGTTGCAAAGTGAACCTAAAACAAAATATATTCAAAATGCAAATCTAGCAAAACTCGTATGGGTTTAAATAGTGATCATGTATCACCCAAAACCAAGCAACTTACAATTTTAAGAACTCGAGAATTCACAATTCAGAAGGTGAAGATAATAAATAACGTCACATATAGCATTATTTAAAAAGAAAAAAAAAAGTCACATATAACTAGGATAGGATGAACAAAGAGTAAGTATATTTATTATTTGTTACGACCAACTTGTGTCCGAAATACAAGAAAAATTTTTGAGTTAGGATATTGTAAGTTGCATCAATAAAACCCATATGATAAGTATTAAAAAAAATGAAGGTATTAAATTAAGTAGACCAGAAAAGATTAATTTTAACAAGTTTGGATTGAAGAGGAATGAAATAATTTGAACATTTATAAGAGAATAAGCAAAATTAATTAGAAGCACCAAGGGATGGCAATTTTTATCCATCCCAACTAAACCCACCCCACCCACCCCTAATAGGCCATATTTGAACAGCCCATTTAAGTGTTAGGGGCAGGGTTTGGAGGGAAAAACTAAACCCCAACATGGTTCAGGGTGGAGGCAGGATTTACATAAACCCCATCCAACCTCCCCTGCCACATCCCAGATCACTTTTAGGGGTGGGAGTGGGGTGTGCCTTGAATTGTAATAATGACTATTCTAAGTTAAAAAGCATGATATTGCGCCATGTTTAAAAGATATGAGTGGCATCAACAAACACATCAAAAACTATCAGATCCCCAATGAGGTCCCTGACATGCCTTGAATTGTCAGGTCGGGTAAATATGGAAAACGGGGTCTGATCCAGAACATACAATGGACCATTAAAAAGGTTCAATATCATACACAATGAGAAGTTTCTGACAGATCAAAAGGAGGTATTTGGACAAGACGTGAGGCCCACATATATATCTTTGATTTGCCAATACATGAAGTTATAGAAATTAAGGAAAGACATCAAAAAGAAGTCCGTAAAGTATAATTTTTAACAGATAAGGGGATTCACCGGATTCTTCTTCATGATTTTTCTATCTCTTATGTTTCTGGTTCTTTTAACAATTTCGAACCAGCTCTTGACCACATTTGGGCATCATTATATAAAGTTGTCACCAGCTCTATGTACTTGTCACACCTATACCTTCTAAGAACTAAAGTGTGCAATTCCAATCACCTGCTTGAAATATAAGCACCATAATGTAGGGATATGTTATCAGCAAATCAGGCTCTATGTTATGCCTTTTTCAACAATAAATGAAATAGCTTTTACACTGCTTAAAACCTTAGCACTTGGTCCACGAGCAGAACTTTAAAACACCATATACGAAGCCATAGAAGATTAATACTATTATTTCCTGGTACCTTGTACCACCATTACTTGAGAATTTCAATGATAAGATTGTGACTGAATTTAGATAGGAAAGCAGATGGAAGGAGGATAAGGTCATCATCACTGCATGCAGATAGATCACAGGACATCTATGCCTTTTGCCTCCAAGGTACGCCTTAGGTATTTATAGGGATTAAAACTTTAAGGATTTGAAGGGGGATTTGAATGCAGCCTACTAATTTCTGCTTTACTCCTTGTTTTTTCTTGCTTCTAAGGACTTCTATCCTTAATGATTTAACTATCTTTTCTAATATATCTGATACAATCACATTTCTATCAAGAAAACATCCAAGCCTTGTGCTCTGATTCTGATTAGAGGGTCGTTAAAGATCGGTTAAGACTTAAGAAGGAAAGTCATTGACCAAGCTCCTTTCAGTGAAGCTTGCAATATTTTTTTTCCAAGTCAATGCAACTCACTTTATGAGGTGAGATTGAGATGTCAGAATGTAGTATATAATTGTGCTGTGATTATAAAGTGCCACCGATAGGTAAGTTTCTTATCTATCTGTTGCCAGCCATGGGCATGGAGGAGGGGGGACTCCCATAATTTCCTTCTCTTCATAACCTTTGCATTTGGCAAGACACACTCAAAGAAAATGAACAAGCCAAATGAATCAAAATGATCCATTATGTCTTGTTTATATCCTATAAAACATGGACTAGAATAAAGGAAACAAAGATGATACAACACAAACCAAACGGCAACAAATTTTGAATAAGGTAGGACATGATACAACTAGGACACGGCACTACAAGAATATTACTTCCACATAACATCAATTCATACTGTTGATAGATTTTGCTCACTAATATTTCACATTAGAACATGGATCAACCATAAGCAAACAGTTGTCACTACAAGCTTCCTCTAGCACAGAGGCTCTAATGAAGATTTGAAAATGTAATTACATATCATTGTTGATTTTAATGGGTGATGATCAAGTTGCAGAAGTAGCTCCTCTGTTCAAAGTGCCAAACCTACAACCAGAGAACTAGGTTAGACTCGCCAGCATGAGCTCTCCAACAATGATTGGAAGAGAGGAACTTTAGAGAGGCAAGCGCAAGAGAAAGAGAGTTACTCAGAGAGAGGTTCACTGGTGAGAGCCTCCTCTTTTTTTCATGATGTGAGATGCCTTCTTAAGCCCACTCTCTTTTTCCTTTCACCAAGGACACGTGAATGGGATCTCTTTCAAAAGTGTGCTTGTGATGCTTCTGCATGGTTGATATGCTGGAAATCCTTAAATGGTGACCAACTTACTTTTTATGATGCAAGATGCCTTCTTATAACCTATCTTCTTCTTCCTTTCACCTAGGACACACGAATGGAATTATCTTGGAAAGAGTTCCCATGGCAGTCACACTTGATCATAACAAGTTCGACCTTAAACAAGAGCCTACTAGTTGGCCTAGAGCTTGGTCTCCACTAATAACTGTGGGCCTTCCTCAGTTTCCCATTTGAGAAGTCACTCGGCCCTGCTCTGCCAAGATTTGACCTCATACCCCACTAGCTGATGGTCATCCAAACCACAAGGCAAGAAAGCTTTTTCGTTCAGTGGGAAAACTGAAATTTGAATCTTGAAAGTGAAAAGTCATCCTTTCAAATTACACATTGCTTTATTTCTCAAGACTAGTAGGGAGCACCAGTGCCACCAATTATATTTTTAAAATTTATTAATATTTTTATATTTTTTTCTTTTATCACTTTTTAATTGATTTATAACAATTTATTTATTAAAAAAATTAGTCAAATTAAATAATTGTTTGAATTAAAAAGCAAAGGAAAGACATGTGATAAAGGGAAAATATCAAAAGATCCTTCTTCTATGCGTGTATAAAAAATTTATTCACCATCATCCTCATTATCATCATCTCTCTCTCTCTCTCTCTCTCTCTCTCTCTCTCTCTCTCTCTCTCTCTCTTTGTAAAATCTATATATATAAAAACCCCCCACAAACTCATTACCTTTATCTTATTTTACTTTTTGCAATTGTTTTGACACCTTATACGTGATAATTATTCTCCCATGCATTGCAAAGATCAAACCACCCCCAAATCAATTCGTTGATCATGCTATTGCCATTGGTCATACCCCGCCAGAACACCAAAATACTTATGTCAATGCACATGAGTAAGAAAAAGAGAATGTTACCATACTAAATTTCCTTTCACTTTGACTATCAACTATATCTTGATATAAATTATGGAAATCAAGATTTTCTTTGTATTGTTTAGAGCAATTTCAAATAATTTTACTAAAATTAGTAGGACTTATGTATTTAATTAATTACTTAAAAATCAAAAATAAATAGAATTAAATTTTACATTTTACAGATAATAACATTCTTGTTTAGTTATAAAATCCATGCTCAATATAAAAGAGTATATAAAAAATTTTGATTTCCAAAGATTTTATCAAATAGAACTTTTTTCTACATATGAGTTTTTCAAGTGATTTTTAGTCTAAATAAGAGCACCAACTTAACTTTAGAGGGGGGGAAAGGAATTAGAAAGCACTCTTTTCGATTAGTATCTTTTCATTATTAACAATTTATCCACATGAAAAATATTATCATGTGTTTCTTAATTAAAAAAAAAAACTTTATTAAGTATCTTTTGATTAAAAAATATTTTTACTAATGTATTATGTAATTAAGAAATGTTAATAAAATTATTATAACAACAACAAACTGAACTATAATCCCAAATTTTGAAGTCGATTATTTGAGAAACCAATATAGAAGTGAGAAAAAAAAAAGAAAGAAAACATAAAATTAAGGTTTGTAAGTAAAAATAGAAAAGATAAAATTAAAAAATAAAAATAAAAAGAATGAAAAGAATGAAATAAAAATAAATTATCCATAAAAACATAACAACAATAATAATAATAACATATTATTATTATTATTATTCAACTAATTCAGATTCTTATACGCCACACATTCATATATAAAATTATTTTTTCAACTAAACTTTTGACAATCATATGTTTTAACTTGTATCCAAATTTTCAACGGTTTACCACCTCCTACATTTAAGATCTCACTCCTTCTAATTGGTGCATCTTTTGATCTATATTGCACATGTCCAAATCACCTTAGGCAATATTTTATCCACAATTAAACTCACTCTCAACTTAATACATATCTTTTCATTTTTAATATTATCTTTTCTAATTTTATCACACATCTATCTGAGTATTCTTAATTCAACTATAGACATTTTATGCTCTTTTATGGTTTAATAGCCTAACATTTGGTATCATATAATAATATAGATCTTATTGCAATTTTATAAAGTTTTCTCTTCAACTGCAATAACATCATACAATCGCAAAGAACTCTAGATGCACTTCTCCATTTCATCTCACTCACTTGGATTTTATGATTCACATCCTCATCTATGTAGCTATCGCTTAGAATAATGGATCCAAGATATCTAAAACGTTTACTCTTTGGTACGTCTTATCCTTTTAATTTAATTGTTTTTTAATAATTCTAATGACTGTCATCAAATATACATTTCATATACTCAATTTTTGACCGACTCAATCTAAATCGTCTGGATTCTAGTGTCACTCCATAATTCCAATTTAACACTAATATTCTCCCTATTTTTATCGATCAGCATTATATCATATGCAAAAAACATACACTATAGTACTTCATCATGGATACTTTTCATTATTTTATCCGTCACTATTGTTAAAAGGAGAAAATGTCAAACCTTGATGAAACTCAATATTAATTGGAAAATTATCACTTAAACCCCCCGTAAATTCTTACATTGATAACCTCCCTCATACTATCATACATATCTTTGACGATATCAATATATCACATGGTGATTTCCTTCTTCATCAATGCCCAACCAATATCTCTGAAACCCTATCATATGGTTTTTCTAGATCAATAAATACTATATGTAAATCTCTCTTCTGTACTCCAAACGTCTCCATCAGGTGTTTGACCAAGTGAATGACTTAGGTGGTGGATCATCCTGACGTGAACCCAAATTGATTTGAGACACATTTACCTCCGATCTCAATCTATGTTTGATCACTCTCACACAGCTTCATAATATGATGAATAGGTTTAATTTCCCTATAATTGGAAAAATTTTATACATCTCATTTATTGTTATACAGTGACACAACTGTACTCCCCCTCACATTTCTTGGTTTGCAAATTTTGTGAAAAAATCCATTAACATTCTTATCCCCACTTCATCAAAATACTTTCACATCTCAATAATGATGTCTCAGATCCTATGACTTTATCATTTTTCATTTTCTTTAAAACCTCCCTTACTTCGTGAAAACGAATATTGCGTTTAAAATCTCTATTAATTTCATCTATAGATATCGCGATATCGTTGATATCTCTCGTACCCTCAACATTAAAGAGGCTATCAAAATAATTTTTCCAACAATTTCTTATGTCCTCGTTGCTTACAATAACACTATTGGATTCTCTCTTAATACACATAACATCATTTAGATCTTTTTCCTTATTATTCCTTTGTTTGGCAATTCTGTAAATCTTTTTTTTTATCATTCTTAATTTCTAGTTCCTTATACAATTCATTTTACACCTTGATTATTGATTCATGAATAATTTTTTTCCTCTTTTTTTGCAATCTTATTATTGCTCAAATGTATCATTATCTCTATTATTTTTAAGGTTCTAATAACACTCATTTAGTTCGTATAACAGTTTGAATTTTTTCATTCCACCACCATGACTTCTAGCCTATTGGTGCCTGGCCAAAAACCTCCTTCTCTAAATTCTTAATATTATTAAATATTTTTACGCACATAATTTTCAAATCATCATTTGCAAACTAGGTAGCTATTCAAATTAATTAGTCTCTAAAGATTGTCACCTTTTCCTCTTTCAAATTTCACCATTTAATTCTTGACTCCATAAATTGACGATCCTTCTTTTACCTTTTAAGCATACACGCATTTAAAACTAAAAGCATATATTGAGTTGCTACACTTTCTCCAGGTATAACCTTACAATCCCTACAAATCATTCTATCACTCTATTTGGCCGGTATTTCATCCACTTTCGTATGTAACTATGTGCATCTCTTTTTCTTGAAAAAAGTGTTTACAATTATCCAATCGAATGCTATGATAAACTCTAAAATGATACCCCCGCCTTATTCTTATTACCAAAACCAAAATTTCTATGTAGGACTTCAAATCTCTTACTATTTTCACCCACATACCCATTTAGATTTTCTCTGATAAATAACTTCTCTCCTAGTTATGACTTATATAAATTCATTTAAATTTTTGTAGAATTATTATTTACTAGTTGCATTTACAACTATTTGAGATGCATAAATATTAACTTTATTAATTACATTTTCTTCACTAATTAACTTGACAAGTAAAATTTTATATCTTTTCTTTTTTATCTCCACTACATCTTCATGTAAGTGCTCATAGACAATTATTCCCACCTCGTTTTTAGTTCTATCCTTACCTGTGTAACAAAACTTAGAGCAGTAAGACTCTACTTCTCTAGTCTTCTCCCCCCACCCATTTGTTTTTTTTGGAGACATAATATTATTTCTCTGTTTAGTCATTATTTTTCCTATTTTTTCTATTTTACCGGTTAAGAATCCTATGTTTCAAATGACGAGATGAATCATATATTCGTGGATTAACTTCTTTACCCGCATCCATCTAAATAAATGCAAGAACCCTTGCCTATCTGACTCCACATCCAGACGGCAATGTGGCACGTTGTTTCTGGGCAACACCCTATAGGCCTTTGCTAACTTGTCACTGCACCCAAAATCCAATGCAACGCATCGCTGAGAAGGGAATGTCCAACGAATTTTCTATATTTGTCCCTCATTTTGGTTTTGACAAAAATTTTATACTGGTTGTCAACCTACTGCAACCCTCCCCCTTTACTCAAACTTCGACCTAGTACCAGCCATGGCATGGCGAAGTTTTAATAAAATTATTATATTATTAAAAATTATTTATTAAAGGACTTATAATTCTTAATAGATGTTCTAGGGTACCTGAACAAAAATCTTTCCTAAATCTAGCAATAGGAATAAAAGATTTGTTTAGGTTCGAGACAAGGAAAAGAATTGGTGATACAGTGATTTAGAAGACCAATGCTTATGCAAGAGAGAAAAAACTGGTTATAGATGTACTTCTTTATTTTAAAAAAAAAAAAAAAAGAACAAATTGATTATATATATCATTTAAAAAAAAAAATTGTTATTTACATTAATGATTTTTTCAGTAGCCCATGGTTTTAAAAGGCGAAGCAAAAAATTTATAATGAAAACCATAATTTACCCACAATTTGCTAATTTCACAAAGTTTATCTAGAAGTCTTTTAATATTAAATATTAATAATATAATAAGAATTTTAATTTTTATAAATAAATTTATTTTTTTACTTGTAAATTCTATATATATAAATATGCAACCTTGACAACCAGATCATGACTTTTGATGTTGTTGTTTTATCTGAAAGGATGAAGTAAATGATAATTTGACTTTTTCATCTCTATTGTCCGACATATATTTGCTACAACCAAGGATTATTTGACATCTCTTGGTGTTTATCAAAAGAGATAATTGATATACATTTTGAATGGACAAATAGGTTATTCTTTATGTTCAGTGACATAGATGCACAACATTTTTTTATTATATTGGTCCACTTCTGATTTAGTTTTTCCTGGGTCAGGTCCTGCTAATATGCTACCCATTTGTCTGGTTGAAACTTTATCTGCATTTATTCAAGAAACCAAGGTCAAAAGTGGGTAGCAAGCAGGAAAAGAAGGAAAAAAATGACACTTTCAAAATCCATCACTCCCAAACCCCACTTTCTCTCTCTCTTCCTCACTGTTGTCTTTTTCTCTCAAAACCCAACTCCTCTCTCTCCTTCAAAACCCCACCATCAAAATCACTCTCTTATAAAAGCCTCATCCTCTTCTTTCAAATTCTAATTCCCAAACCCTAATTCCCGGAACCCCATTTCCAAATCCAAACCCAATTAAAATCTGCTTCTTGTGTCACTATCGCCACTGCAGCTCTTGTCCTGCACCACTTCTCCGCCATATCCACCACCACAACCACTACCAACAGTTGAGTCCACTGCTTTATATGAAGAAATACGGAGAAGATAATTGATAAGCAATTGAGCTCAAACCTTGAAGACACGGAAGCTCTTAGGGCCCTTTTGGAAGTCAAAATTAAGTCCTGAAAACTTAATGAAGCGATTGACATAAATGATGGGAAAATCGGGTTCAAGAGCATCGGAAACGATGAAAGCGGAAGGTGTTGAAGGAGAATAGAAGAGGTCTCATTTCAAAGGCAGCTCACCTCTTCTTCGTCTTCTTGTTGTTGCTGATGATGATGTCCTTTTTTGTTGTTTGGAGCATTTCAGACTCTTTCCAGACCTCTCCATCTCTCTCTGTTCTACTTCTTGTGCTCCTTCCATCACCATAGCCATCTCTCTCTCTCTCTCTCTCTCTCTCTCTCTCTGAAATGCTTGTTTTGTGAAGACAGTTGGATTTGATATTGTTGAAAATGGGAATGAAAATGGACATATTCCATCAGTTTTATAGAATCAACATGATGGGTTTTGACAATCCAAAGCTAGAGGCCGTCTATGGGTAGATGTCACATCCCACATGCATGCCCAGCATATTGCAAGCATGGTTGTGGGACCACTGCCAGCTACTGTGGGCTACGCTCGCAAGGCAAAGCGACGCCGTAATATTGCAGGTAACGTCCATGTGGGGGTGTATAGATATGGGGGATGTACAATGTCATGCACTAGATGGATGCCATGTGTCGCCTGTGCATCACCTGATCTGTCCACTAAACATATATTATTAATTCATCTATTGCTACATACTAGCATTAGCCAAACCCAACCACAAAGCACATGGCCCGATCTTCACCAAGCAAGCCTAAGAGACCTTGTTGACATGAAATCAACACGGTCATTTCATAAAAGCCCATGATTATGAGTGAAGGCTCATTTATAACAAGCGGCTCTCCATCTAACACCTCCCATACAACTATTAGACATGGATTCAAGTGGACAGGAGCCAGACAAATATTGGTTATTCCACATGGTTTATCCCATTGTTTATTACTGTTAAACTTAGATACATTCAAAAGATGTCCCAGATAGGCCCAAGATATGTAGGGAATGAATTAGTGATACGATGGCAGTCAAAATGAATTATTTTCCAGAAAAGGTTGGATGGAGTTTAAAAAGGGTTTAGAATTCTATAAAAAGATGATTAAAAGCCCAAACAACATTGGACATCTCGCTTCTTCACTTTGTTTGGTGAAAAAACCCCAAACCCTTCAACAGAGGCTCCCTTGGGGACAATGGAAGAAATGGAGAAGGGGTAGATAACACCAAACAGTTCTTCTACTTCTTAGTCAACAGTTTCTTCTTTTATTGTTTGATTTTTTCATTCACACTCCCTATGTGGGATCGCTTCCATTGTTCGTTATTAGTTCTGCAAAATCATGTCCAGCAACTTCTTCTTTTTCTTCTTTCTTCTTTTGGTGCCTCGCAATTCTATTTTTCTTCTCAAATATGGAAGAAGACTATTTGAAGTTTAATGAAGTACTACTAAGTTCGGAAACTTTACATTGCCTAGAAACATCTAAAGGTAAAACAAATCACTAACAAAAATCCAATTTATTTTGTTAATTAATGTCCACATATCCTAGCCCATGGAAATTATCAATATTGCCATATCCCTATCATGTTGGATACAACACCCTTGTCCGCATGAGTGCTCCTTAGGTTATAAGAAGGCATCTATAAAATCATGAAAAAAGAAAGCATGTTCTCACCAATGAACCTCTCTCCAAATCTCTCCCTCTCTCTCTCTCTCCCTCTCTCTCCCCCTCCCTCTTCCCATTTCCAATCACTATCACTCTCTTAACCTTAGTGAGCTACCCCGGCAGAGCCCAGCCTAGCGTTTCCCCTGGCAGGCAGTTCGGAGAACTACCTCCAGGGCTGATCTAGTCCCCCATCGACATCAACAATTGAACTAGTAAAATATCTCTCAATTACCTAAGATGTACTTAGCAGTTTAAAATTACTTAAAACATTGGAAAAGTCATGAAGCATATCCTACAGGCTTTGTTGCAATTGACTAGCAAGAATCAAGGATTCCATTTTAGTCTCCATGCTTCGCTTTCTACATCAACATATGTGGAGCACCTAGGAGAAATATCAATCTACCGGTTTTGCTTTTGAACATACAGGATAATGCATAACCTTGGTCACAACACATTCATACTTGACGACCCAAAAGGAACTCATGTCTTTACATAAATATAAGTTGTTACCATTCGCAATTATGCAAATGCAAGGCAGTAAGCAGTAGAGAGGCCCACATTATATTCACTGCAAGTTAGCTTACGAAAGCTGCATCTAGGTGTCATTAAGGCATCACAGACAACCAAGAAATTGTTCCACTCAAGTGGAATACCTAAGGATCAGGTTGGCCAACAAAGACTGATGAAACTAAGATTTTAGACTCTTACAAAAATGCATAGACCAGACACAGAAGAACCCAAGACAAACTCTTAGATCACATTTTTAGCTTCTCATTTTGAATATACACGCATAAATGTGTCTTTATTTTTATGCAGAAGTCATATCTGATGTTTCCTGGGGGAAAAGATTTGGGAAAGTTATTCCTGATTATATGAAGTGTATGCACAACAGCTGGAGAAAGATATGAAAGTCCTGAGTTTCAGGATTCTATGGCCTGTCAACTGAAATATGGGTATAAGAGAAATAAGGGAGGATAACATGCATCCGCATGGAACAAACCATGAGAATTCTGTGCCTCTTTTATTAATCATGAGATTTCGTACTTCAGTGAGTAATTCCAAACTAGTCAGCCTACAGTAACCCCTCCCCTGCCCCTTCATCAAAATTGTTCTCTATCACTATGAATTATCATCCTTCACAATCTCCTTTTTGCATCACACCAGTGACCAAGGACAACAAAGTTCGTGATACAATTTACTCCAAGCTCTCAAAATAAAGCAATTCGTTTGCAGCAATAACAATCAAACATGAACTTAATAGCACAACACTCCCTTTAAATCGTCTGAAAGCCTAGGCCTAATGATGAATCTCAACACAAGAAATCGGCATCAAACTAGATGGACAATTATTACTCTTACTCCTATGTCCTATCTGCACAATAACCACCAATACTTGACGTGTGAAGTATTAAGTATTCACTTCCCTCAGACAGAATAAAGAAGCTATTTGAGAAAAGCATGGTACCTGAGAACCCGAACCAATGGATGGGTCACTTCCTCGTAAGCCATCTACAAGTTCGTTGTATAATTGCTCCTTTGGAGTGGGGGCAGGTGCACCATAATAAGAAAATTCCACAACATCGACATCGCACCATACACCTCCTGGTCCCTGCTCAAGAGTTGAAATACATCTCAAGCTCTAAAGAAACAGATAAAGTGCTAAAAACAAAATACATCTCAACATAATTTCAAAATCTCAATTATAATCTGAAAATAAAGATTCTCTGACATCTCCAAGCTTTCATGCATGCCATAATTTTGAGACTGAAAAGGCAGTATAAACAGAAAATAACAGAAATCCAATCTCTCCAAAACCCTGCCCCAAAACAAAGGGAAAAATGGTCAATAACAGAAGTTTATAAATATAACAGTGGGTGAGTTAAAAAATGGGGAGTGATTCACCTCAAGGTAAGCTGGTAGGCACTGTATGTGGTTAAGCCACTGTCTATGAACTTTCCGTGCTACAAAGACAAGAATTGCTGGTATATCTGTCAACGCACCCCGTCGAATACGGAATCCAATAGCAGTTCCAAGACTAAAACGACGCAAGATCTTGCTATGAAATGCTCTGATGGTCATCAGCTCAAGCAAGGTGGCTGCTTGTTGCCCACTTGGTAGCCGTCCTAAGGTTTCGGGCAAAACACCTTTTTGAAGGTTGGCGAAATAATTTGCCCTGTCTTCAGCAGCATCAATCAATCTACTAGAAGTAGGCCACGAGAAGTAAGCAGCATTGCTTTCAGAATGCTGGCCACCAGAAGTAAAGGCATGAAGTGGTGGCGGACTAGACGAAAACAAATTGGGATGGTTGCACCAGTTTCTTTCCAAATCCAGAGCCGATTCCTCTGATGGGGTTGATCCGGAATGATGAAATCTCAAATCCAGTGCAGTCCTCTCCATCCCTCAGCTCTCCTACAAGAATACAATCCAACACTCTTTTAACTCTCTTACACGCTTTAAGATTTTCAGAAAGCGATACTAAGACAAGACTCATAAAATTTTCACATCATCATACGCCAAAAAAAAAAGTATCAATAAAATCAAGAGAATCCAAAGTGGGTCCTGAGAAGTAGCAGAAAATAACAATTCAATACGACCAATAATTTGCAATAGGACAGTGATGACAATAACACCCAATTTTTCAGAAATCAAGCTGTTTTCACAAATTTTTTGTCTTAATGAATGAGAGTAATCAATCATTTGCTTCCAAAGCTCACACCACAAGGTAAACAAAGTTACAAACACAGGCATCCCAAGAAGTGAACCAAGAAAAAGTGTTAGTCTCATCATTGTATGAAAAGTTTACGAATCAATTGATGGTAATCAGCAAATGAGAGCGAGCGAGAGAGAAAGCAGGAGAGGAAAAACCTCCAATACCCACTTCATTAGAGAACAGAAGACCAAGTTAGGAACACTGGAAAATCCAAAAAGAACTAATCGAAACCCAGAAAGCAGAATTGAAGGCCCAGATGAGGAAAAAAAAATCAGATCTTGAAGCAAATTGAAAAGATATTAAAAAAAAAGGCTCACCCGACAGCTCGGGAATGGCGACGAATTAAGCAACACAAGTGGATTTGAAACTCTTTCATGCCCTAATCTCCCCCAAACCCATATCATTATTTTGACGATCCAATGGTACCCCACTCCACTCTCTCTCGCTCTCTCCCTCTCTCCCTCTCCCTCTAACTCTCTCTCTCTCTCTCAGCGTCAAAATTCACATGTTGTGACCCAATATTTCAAAACCCGTGGAAAAAATGGGTGTGTTGCACGTCACAGAGAGAGAGAGAGAGAGAGAGATTTTATTCATTTTGTTGATGTTGAATATTACACTGCCAACAAATAAGAAAGACAAATAAAATAATGCACTGAAATTCCGCCCCGCCCCGGTGTTGTGACGTGTGAGTAGTGACCGCTCCTGTAATTTCCACCATTTTGTTGCCTTCATCTTTTCATTTCTTTTTGGCCTCACCTCACCTTTCATTCATATGGATGACTCATCATATTTAATATCATTTTTTAATTTAAAATATGCATATATATATATATATATATATGTATGTATATATGTTGGTGGGTTGATGAGATGGGCAGGGCTGACAGAAAATGAAGGTAAGAAATATTTCTTTTTTAGTTTTTAATCTTTGGATGCTAATGTGATATTTGGGTTGGTGGTTGTGGTGGGGATGTTGGGCCCATTCATGTTTGCTCCCCAAAAGGAGCACATTCTTTTCCCCAATTTGTCCAATTCTATACCTATCTTTTCGGTGTGGGGTTTGGGTCTTTTTTTTTTTTTCTATAATCAAATAACATTCAAAATTATATTTTGATTAATCTAATTTAATTATTGTTAAACTCATTTTAAAAGAGTTTCTCTGACATAATTTTTTTAATTCTCAAATTTTAAATCTAAAACTTATTAAAAGATTTAATATTTTTATACATTAGATTAAATATTTATTGATTATGTGGAGGTAAGGGTTGTTTTCTATTTCACTTCCCTTTTTATTTTCCCTCTAGTTTTGTTTTATGCTTTTTTTTCTCTTTTTTTTGGGGGGTTCATTAGTAGTCATATTTAGAGTTATATAATAAAATAACTCTCTAAACATTTATTAAATAAATTTAAATCTTAAAATTCAAATCTATTATATTAAAAAATATTATCGAATACATACGACTAGATAACAATTATTACTCAGTATATACTTTTTGAATACTGGTCTTGAATTTCAACCAAATAAAAAGAGATAGCATAAGAAAATGTCATGATCCCAATGCTAATGTGGCCATTTGAGACATGTATATTATGACATAAAGCACAAAAATAAAATAAAAATAAAACTTTAATGAAATTATCAAAATTTAAATAAAAAGTGAATTGCTTACTATGTAATTAGAATTTCAAGATTTGATTCAGAGGCCAAATAGTGTATTGTTAGTGGGAGCATAGAAAGACAGATAATGTTTGCTTTTGCTACCTTCAAACGTTTCCCTTTCCCTATAATGGGATTTATCATTATCACTAGATATTTTGGGACTCTCTCTCTCTCTCTCTCTCTCTCTCTCTCTCTCTCACTCTCTCCCTCCCCATCTTATCTACTCATCTTCTATCAATGGCGTTATCTTCATTTGCTTTTTCAATTATAGAATTATGATCCATCAACTCAACTGCTCAATAATGACACACCAATGGCCAATCATATATTTCCTTGGAGAAAATATGAGCAAGCACAAGGAGTCATTCTATTTTATTTATTTTGTTAGAAATTATATAATAAAACTGCAAATGAACCAATATTATTTATAAGTAATATATGATTTTACGATTTAACTCGACTCGTCTTAATTCATTTACATTTGATAATAAATTTTTTTACCTTAATTAAGAAATATTACAAATAAATTATAAAGTAGAAGTTTTAAGATTCGAATCTCCCATCGATTAAATTTAATTAAAATTAGGTAATTTTAATAAAATATTTAATATAATAATTAATTTATACTCGAAATTTAATTTGAATTCTAAAACTTCTATAAAGAAATTTTTTACTTGATTTTAAAAATTATTATAAATAATACAAAATAAAATAAAAATATTTTGAAATTCTCCAAATTGTCCAAAACTTCTGCTAAAAGTTCATTGCGTGAAATGAAGGGTTGAAATACATTATTGAATATGGGCATAACTAAATCTTCTAATACTTGAAGGTTTTGATCAATTACGCATGAGATATGGAATCCAACTCATCCATTGTAGACCATCCTCCAATGCCTCTCATAATTGAACTAGGAGATGAATGCCTTGTGATGCCCGTTGAGTGCACAGGATTTCTTACCAGCTCCACACTATAATAGCTACAAACAATCATGAAATTTTTTTCACAATTGTTTAATAAATTATGAGAGATTATATATATATATATTTATATATATATAAACCTCCTAATAAAAGTATTCTGTAGAAAATAAAAATGTTATCAGAAGTTGAAGTTGCCCAAATAATAAACTACATATAGAAGCATAATCTTAGAAGTTGAACAGTAACAATTCTAGAGTTGTTAGAATAGTATACGATATTATAGCACTACCTAGCATCAGCTAACTGTGTCTGGATTGGTCTGATTTGTGCCAAAAATATCTTTGTTTTGAGTTCTTTGTAAAGAGATTCAAGAGGAAATTCCCCATTTCGTGAGGAGCAAACAGAAGTTAAGTATTCCTCTTCATAATTTCAATTTTAGTATTGTAAAGGAACTTGGTTAAAGTGTTCCATGGCCTCAATGACATTAAACGTGAAAAGCTACTCTGCTAAATCTCCAAAGATGGAAGTTGACAAAACTCCAATGCTATCACTGTTTAGATCTGTTGGAATTAATTGAGTCACATGCAGCGGAAGCATTCAAAAAAAATAATTTTCGAGAAAAATAAATATGGATTGAGTATATGGTATAAATACTTCGAATATGTAGAGCCCAAAAATCGACCGTGCGTCCCTCGATCGGATCTCGCGGTCGGGATGGTGATCACGATGTTAATCGAACCACTACCGCAATGTCACAACGCCGCAACTCTCAGTCCGGCGATCATCGTGACGAGAAAAAATTCCCTACGCGAAATTTTTCCTCATACCCTCTATATTCTCTCTCTAGAGAATAAAAAACTCTCTCAAAATTCATCTATGGCTGCCTTTTTTAGGTTTCACGTACAGTTGGCTCTTTTCACAAATTGTGATGCATCATGTCATGGAGAGAATCATGGGAAGTTGGAGTTAAGGTGGGATTAGTGGGAGTTACCCCACTAACCCTATTGCAAATGTCTAAAATGCCCCTCATGGGTATTCTAAACTAATATCTCCCACTTGCACACGAGGGCATTTTAATATTCGTCACAAGATCACATCTCATGCGATCACATCACCCTGCTGGACTTTCATACAGAATTGGGCGTCGTGCGACCTGCGAGTACACCTGCAAGCAAAAACCTCTCGATGCACCTATTAGAATGATCGAAAAGTTATCGTTAGTATCAAAAGAACTCGCTACACCCCAGATCCAAGACTAATTACATCCATCGAGCTACTTTCCTCAACGAAAGTAATCCCCAATAAATGCTCGACTGTGTATCCACTATTATGCTTGCATCCCAACATGGATAGACATACAACATAATGATGTAATGTCAATTGGTCTTCCTTTTCCCAAACTCGAATCTATTAGCCTAAATTCAGCTGCTTTCCTAGACCTGTCCCTCAGACCTCAATTTATCTTCCGGGCCATCGGTAAACAGATTAAAGTAGCAACACTGAGCCAAGACTTCTAGAAACAGTCGAAAGTGATAAGGGTACAAGAGATCCCACCCAATGGATCTCGGGTCTCACACAGTGAGAACGGGGATCAAAATCATATCAGTGTCTCAAATAATGCTCCCACTATCCCTGGTCGACATATCACACGCGGTATGAAACGCGTGCCACAGTGTTATTCCCCCATCTCTCAAAGGGCATATGTCAGATTTCTCTAACACTGTGCAGGTATGGGACTCAGTCTACACATAAGACTTTACCCAGAGATCTCAGAGAGAGTATCTCAGAGACAATATCACTAATCGCAGGTGATATCTGAGATCTCAAACCTGGCTACTTACAGGCAATATGGATGTGGGTACGTCCATGCCGGTCACATCGCATATGACCTCATCCTGAACACATATCAGGGCGACTTATGTTCTAGTAGGGCCACTCTCAGAGCCTCTTACGACTAGAAACCGTCTCATCTCCACTCACTCAGAGTTGGAGGTGGTCACTCGTATGAGAGAGTCGACCACGCCTGCCTGACATATCATTTATCACAACATATCACAAAATATATGACAGTAAAAAATGTGCTATAAATAAGTGACTCAATCATGCACACATGTCATATATATAACACAATAAGCATCAGTACAAGGTGAGAAATGACAATATACATGCAAACCCAATGATTCTAATATCTCATACAGGAATCTATCACAATGGGTTTATTGAAGGGATCAGCCAACATGCTGTATAGTAATGTATTTAATTTGTCACTTCACCCTTCTCGGTGATGTATCTCATAACGTAGTATTAGGTATCAATGTGTTTGGATTTATTGTTACTTAGGGTCTCAAGTGTGGTCAAAGGCGGCATGATTTTCTCAATAAATCATCACTGGTCTCCCACTATCTGACACAACCCCTAAGTGATCCGGAAATCTCCGGAGCCAAACACTCTCTCGACTGCCGAGCATCTCATAAGCTCAGTCTCTATCGTAGATAGAGATATACAGGTTTACTTCTTGCTACTCCAAGACAGTAAAACCTAATATCGATTTGCATACGTTCAGATCACCAACCCAGTTGGTATCTGAATACCCAATAAGATGTAAATCACCTCCTCCGTAACACTAGAAGAGGTCCGCAGTTCTCTCGAGATATCTCAGAATCCTTTCACCGCTCTCCAGTGATCCCCTCTAGGATTCTATCGATACCTAATTAGCATAGTGACTGCAAATCAAACGTCTGAACGTGTACGCGACACTGCGTACATCAGACTACTCAATGCACTGGTACAAGGGACTCTACTCATTTCCCTTGTCATTTTTTTTGAGTCTTAGGGCATATGTCAAGAATTAGGCTTTAACCTTTTAGCGACAAGAGTATCTTTAGAGTCGTAGTCGATCTTCTCGAAAACCTCGAGAACTCCCTTGATGTTTGACTCCTGTGAAAGAGTCAACACCTGTCTCGAGCGATCCCTCCGGATCTTAATTTCGAGGAAGAACTGAGTCTCATCCATGTTCTTCAGATCTAGACTCGACAATGTCCACGTCATCGTAGTCATTAGATACTCTCTGTTGTTCCCAGTCAACAGAATGTCATTCACATGAGGACATGATCACAAGAACGTAAAAAAAGTATACGCGATGATCCTCCTCGATCATCACGAAACCATGAGATGTCACCTCCTCGTGAAATCTCAAGCGCCACTGCCTGAATTGATGATTAAGGTCGCATGTCGACTTTCGAAGTCAATGGACCTTGTCATCCTGATCTACAAGAATAAAGCCAGATGGTTGTTCCTTGTAGATCTCCTCATCCGAACTCCCACTCAGGAGAACAGTCTCAACGTTCATCTGATCTCACTCCAGATCCAAATCATGTCCACGACAATCGCTAAAAGTAAATGGATCGAGGTAATCTTGCCCTCAGTCTGAGTAACCCCTGGTTATCAGATAGGCCTTATACCTCTACACCGATCCATCGGCCTTTTTCTTGATGTTGAGAACTCACATATTCTCAACGGCCCTACTTCCCTCAGGTAAATCAACTAGATCCCAGATCCCGTTGATTCTCATCAACTCCTCTCACCCATGGCCTATAATCAATGGTCCTTCACAGAACCCTCAAGAAACTCTAGGACCGTTAAAGGTTTCTCGTAATCCTCAAGAGTCACTGAGAGCCTCTCCCTCAATCGGGAAGCGACGGTTAGGTACGCATCCTCAACTACTCTTAAGAGGATGGGAAACCTTTTTACCTCTAGATGGATCGCTCCCACTAGAACCCAGATCCGTAATGGATTCTTGGATCCTGCCACTGGGATTAGCCAACCACTAGGCTCATCCATATCATGAAAGGTAAAGTCCCAATTGATTTCACCTCTCATAGGGAAATCACTTTCAAGAATATCGACATCATGAGACTCAATCTTAGTGAGAATGCCATCTGTATGCTCATTAGAAATGCATTTCTTTTCTCGCAAGCCTAACTCGCTGTGTAAATGCGAGAAATAGTGAACATACGATGCATAACCTCATAATCTCGAATGGCTAAGGTCGTGCCTCCTGTCCAAAGCTCATATAGATCTTGTGCGGACTTCAATAGAATACGATTGAGAACATAGACTGTAACCAATAACGCATCTCCCCAATGGGAAACGAGTAAATTGGTTTGCGCCATCATCGGCCTCACCGTCTCAAACAAAGTCTTATTCCTCTCTCGCGGCTACTCTACTCCACTGAGTAGCAATGAATAGTCAGTTTATCGTAATGCCTTTCTTGAAATAGAGCTCTTTAGACAAATACTCGCGCCCTCGATCGGTTCTGAGAGTCTCTACTCTCAAGTCTAACTGATTTTCAACATCGCTAGTAACCTCCTGAAGCATCTCAATGCCTCAGACTTGCGCGAGATCAGATAGATGTAACCGAAACACGTGTAATTATCTATGAACGTAATAGAGTACCCAACACCATTTCAGGTTCTCACGTTCATAAGGCCACAGATGTTGGAGTGAACCGACTGCAATGGAGTCCCAACCCTCATTGCATTGTCGAATGGTTTTCTTATAAGTTTGTCATCTAGGCAAGACTGGTTAGCGGGTCCTACAAAACCACTCACTGCTAACCGGTTCATCCTCTCTCACACTAAGAGGACAACAAGAAATACCATTGAAAAGAAATCATTTCCAGTACATTCAGTCCCTCACGGACCAAAATAGAACCAATCATAGAATTGTCGTAACAAATAGAAATTTTAAATTTCTAAATTAACAGAGCATATCCTAAATTGAAATCAAGTTCCGTCAAACTTTTGGAGCGTAAAGAGCATACAAAGTCTAGCAACTTTGCAACTCCAAGTTGCAAGTGCTACTCCCTCTGATGTCGACAAAACACTCCGTTTCTGTACGTAAATCCTCCTACTTGAGGATTTACTGGACGAAACTTTATAAGCGCGCTCCTATCTCGAGCTGCGTAGTATTATCGGTTTTCTCGGATAGTTTTCTTCTTACCTGAATCTCGAGTCCCACATGAGTCCTTGCTCGACTCCATCGCATAAGTATGACCCGAGTATGGCATACTCGCCTCTAGATGCTCCTACTCGAGTTCACTGTGCCTATTCACGTTAGTGAAAGTGCGAATACTTTCGTCGTATGTGAAATAGACTTTCATGATTTCTCATGAATCAGGTAAAGAGCTGGATCGCATCCAGCACTAGAAAACATATCCGAAATGGGCTCAATCACATTCCCCAACTCGGCGATCATACTCGACATTTTTATCAAATGTTGCATCATCATATGATCAACCATTTTCTTATAAGTTATTATACTTACAAGGTAGCATCCTCATCTCAAGATCTGTAAGAGCACTATAATACTCTTTATAGGGTGAGCCAAACCGATAAAACCGTAGGATATTGATCATAGATTGGGATCACATCATCGTGCATGCTACTCAGGAGGATTGCCCTGACTCAGCTATCATTCCTCTTTCATGCACGTAATGTCTCCTAATCCCGTCTCTCTGAGGTGTAGAACTCTCCCTGGAGTCCACCATCCCATACCTCAGAATTTTAATTAGATCTTGCTCCTCGAGAATAAATTGAATCTACCAGTGAAAAATCTCGTATTTATCACCATTCAATTTTATCCCCCTTGCAAAAATCAAATACGACAATTTTAGAAGCAGTCAATGAGATAGTCGTGACTTGTGATGCTTATTCTCACATTTTGTACACCCTACGAATCAACATGACCCAAATAATTCGAATACATACCCCAAGACGAGCGTATGAATCAACAGACACCATACACCACAATCCGGGATAGCATCTCACCGTTTGGACTAGGATTCGATGCACAAAAACCCACAAAAAGTCACTTTTATGGATGTGGGACCCTCAAAAATTGAAAAAATTTCAATTCCGGACGACCTGACGCGCCGCCGGTGGTCCCACGCGCCGCCACGCACCGGCGGCGCGTCCCCACGCGCCTCCACGCGCCGGGAACCGCTTCTGGCGCGTGCCAGATGCGCTGCGTGTCTGGCACGTGCTCACACGCGCGCTATGCGCATCGGCTCATGTGCCTGACGCGCAGGCGCGCGGGTCACGCGCATGCATGCGCGAGACCCGCGTGAAGGGGTCGGTTCCGGACCCGGATGCGGGTCGTAACCCGGACGACCCGTCGTTTCACGCCCCTGTTCGAGCGTGAAGTACACGCTCCCCTTCCCCTGCTGCTCACGCGCCTGCCTCGCGCGTGTAGCTCACGCGCCCGCGGGTCTGGATGTCTTCGTCTTCGCCCGATGGTTTTAGCCAGGGTCTCTCGACCCGGTTGCCGGAAAAACCCATTTCCGGCACCATTTTGATCGGATTTTTTATGGAATCTCTAATTCCATTTATTCCAAGCCTCATTGACTCGATTTTTAGAATAATTATGCCCTAAACTCGGCGTATTTTGGATCCAAAAATCCGACCCTCCGCGGTCAAATTTGAAACCCAATTTTTCGGCCACAATCATATGCAATATATATACCAAATTGAAGAGCATGAAACAAGGATTACAGATCTATAAATTTCATGCATTGATTTGCCCTAAAACTCGACAAATCTAATGTTGAAGTGGTCGGTCACTATTCACGGCCGAAACATTCAACGGGAATTTTCTTCGCCTAATCGTGCTCAGAAAATTACGAAAAAATTATTTTCATGTTCTAGGGATCATGGGGAACGCAGTGGTATTCTCGGATTCACGAAACTCATCCGTGATCCGAACCCCAAATTTTAAACCCAATATTTTTTATACCCAAAAATTAATCCGAAAATTATTTTTTAATCCAACGTATCGCTCTGATACCAATGTTGGAATTAATTGAGTCACATGTAGCGGAAGCATTCAAAAAAAATAATTTTCGGGAAAAATAAATATGGATTGAGTATAGGGTATAAATACCTCGAATATGTAGAGCCCAAAAATCGACCGTGCGTCCCTCGATCGGATCTCGCGGTCGGGATGGTGATCACGATGTTAATCGAACCACCACCGCAATGTCACAACGCCGCAACCCTCAGTCCGGCGATCATCGTGACGAGAAAAAATTCCCTACGCGGAATTTTTCCTCATACCCTCTATATTCTCTCTCTAGAGAATAAAGAACTCTCTCAAAATTCATCTATGGCTGCATTTTTTAGGTTTCACATACAGTTGGCTCTTTTCACAAATTGTGATGCATCATGTCATGGAGAGAATCATAGGAAGTTGGAGTTAAGGTGGGGTTAGTGGGAGTTACCCCACTAACCCTATTGCAAATGTCTAAAATGTCACTCATGGGCATTCTAAACTAATAAGATCAAAGCGACTTCTAAAGATAAAAGGGAAATTTTTAGCTAGGTAAATTCTATTGTGTGAGACAGATATGTTATTCAATAGAAATTACACATTAATAGCAAAGTGATCGGGAACCTTAACATAGCAGGGTGTTTCTGCTTGCAAGAGTTGCATGTGAATTCAACTCCATGTTCTGAAGCAGTCACCCAAAAGCATTTTTCACAACTTATATACCAGTATTTTTGAAATATATATTCAAAGGATAATTGCACTTTCACCCATCTTGTCTAAAAGTAAAAAATAAAAATAAAATAAATCAAAATGAAGCTATAACACATCTTAATAAAATATTTACACATATTTAGAATCACTGTTTTTTGTAACTTTTTGTACTGGGCTAACATTACAAATTAAAGTAGTCTTGTGGTCCGATCTAAATAAAAGGTGAGAATTATACTCGAAATATGTCTTCTTATTATTTATTTCTACAATTAACTTACCGCTTCTCATTGTCCTACAACAAACCTTACGTTTAGGTATTGAAAGACGTGAATTATTTATATATAATATTGCATCAAAGAAAGAATGGACGGGAGACAATATTGAACAACCCAATTTCCACAACTCAAAAAGAATTATCAGAAAGATTTCTCTTTAACTATAAGTCTATTAAAAAAATCAATTAAAGCATTGAGAATTTATATTTGCAAGGATGCAATGAAGTATGATTCGACAATATAATAGACATGTAAGAAGTATTTAGTACTTGAAAAAAGAAAGAAAGAAAGTAGTAAAAAAGTAATGTTATTGACACTTGTACCGTCACACAGAAAATGCTAATATGTTCATCCTAATCATACAGAAAAGTTTTCTTATTCTTAGCTAAACCGACTATGATAATATTTTTTTAATCATCCTGGTCACACAAAAAAGTCAGTCGATTTGACAATATGTTAAACTTATAAGTTGAACAGTCAGTATCTATTTTGTATGTGAAAAAAAAGGAAGATGAGAGTTATTTGAATAAAACTAAAAGAAAAGCTCCAAAACATACACAGTACATAACATGAGACAAACATAATATGTTAAAGTTATAAAATAACCCTTTTACACTATTGTAAGTCTAAAGTGTCATTGTTATATGTACGAAGAATACGTCCAATTGGATGTATAAGCACACGTATTTCTAGAAGTATTCATGCAACATAGTTAGAAATGCTATAAATGAGTTGAGAGATGTATGTAGATTTCAAGGTGGAATAACAATATTAAACTTGAAAAAAAAAAAGAATGCACATCAAGAGGCAACAAGATATCCTTATCAAAAATGAGATATTACAATGAAAAATAATAGTTAGTCGAATTGTTGAACATTTTACCAGTTTTTCAGTTCCCTTGCATCCTGTACTGGTGGATTAATCAAAATTGCAGAATCAAACCAAGTTGAGAGTGCAACATCTATAATAACAAGAAAAAAGATTTATATTCAAATTGGCAAATGCAGTGAAGATAAAAATATATACATACCATAATATTGGAGTGCAAAAGTATGAACTAATCATTATAGTTGTTTACTTTTATCCTTCAAGCGATGATTACTGGATGGCTGTGTAGGTTAGTTAACAAAAATTGTCCTTTATTCTCCAGAAAACCATCTCACAAAGATAGAAGAACTGTCTGTACCCTAAATTGTATTAACCACATGTTGTCATGAATTAGTTTAACGTCATAAATAAGTAAAAAAGGGGAAAAAAAGAAGTAAATGTTGTATTATAAAGCACAAAGTGAGTATAAAGCATAGAAAACATATTGTTATTAGCAATCTCAAAATTCTCAACAGTAAACTCTTTAGAGTTTTTAGTGATCGTTTTTTTCTCGAGTGTTGTAATCACCACTCTAGTACATCTATAAGAAGAAAAAATCTGTATATAAACTTAGAAATGAGGTAAGAAAGCAAAAACATTTAGGTGTGTAAATGCTCACCCACTAATTTGTTCTTGTCATCCATATAGTCAGCCAAATGTGCGAACCTGGTGTAAGTAAATTTAACTGACATCATGTCATCATTTTCACTGATGTGTTCAATGACAATTTTAGTGTTTATTACCACTGCATAGTAAGTTGAGATGTCTAGAATTTGGGTAGGATAAGTCTGACTTTAGCATTTGAAATTTTGTATTTTATGTATACTTGTAAGATTGGACTCATCTTAGCTATATCTGGATTAAAGATTATAACTTCAACTTTTGAGCCCTGTTGATTTAAAAACAAACTAAATACATGGAAAAAGTACAAAAATAAACAAAGGTTAAAAAAACTAATAAAAGTCGGTAGCATGAATGCAATGTTCATAGAACCTCTGAGTCATAGAAGATGAACTTTTTTTTTTGTTGGTATTCTCATTGAGCTAGTCACTTCTTGTTTTTCTTGTACAGTTATCTTACAAGACCAATTTTTTATCTTGGGAGCAATATCTTGCATTTGCAATGAGTTAGACACTCTGGATGCACAGAAAATACCAAGACGAGTAAAAAGTAAGAGACGTTGTTATTGCAATCAGGTAACTAGATAACAAGTTAGCATAAACACATCTTCAAATAAAGTAATCTATTGATTAGTTAACTCAAATATTTCATTAAAAACAATATTCATGGTTTTGCAGTCTAGTTTAGTTCCATCAAGGGTTCCAAGAACGAGAATAATTTTAATATTTTCTAAAGTTGTAGCTCTTGACAAAGCTACATATAGCTGACCATGAGAAAAAGGGCTCCCATATATATATGCTAACATAGTCAAGAGTTTGTTCTTGAGATTTATTGATAGTCAATGCAAAACAAAGGCAAATAGGAAATTGAGTCCTTATAAATAGAACACCATTTCTTTCATGGTCAGAAGTCCGAAGAGGTATTCTTGGAATGAATACAATCTTTCCTTGATGTTGGCCAAAAGCAATTTCAGCAAAAATGGTTTGTTCATCAAATTGTTTACATATGAGTCTATTTACATTCCACAGTCTTTTAGTAGGATTTAAATATCTCATTTTTTTAGAAAGAGCGTATAAGGAGGAAGTCTTTTTGGATTCTGAGAATTAAGGAAGTCTTCATAGTTACCTTGCTGCCTCTGATCAATTGTTTTGTCTAAACTAACATAAGTATGAAGATCTCCAGGAAATCTTTTAATCATGATATCATTTAGCTCAACAACCGAAGAGTTTTTGGAAGTAAGGATGCATCTATTGATCATCTGTTAGAATTAATTGAGTCACATGTAGCGGAAGCATTCATAAATAATTTTCAGAAAAAATAAATATAGATTGGGTATAGG
Organism: Dillenia turbinata; assembly: GCA_037126225.1. Classification (NCBI taxonomy): domain Eukaryota; kingdom Viridiplantae; phylum Streptophyta; class Magnoliopsida; order Dilleniales; family Dilleniaceae; genus Dillenia; species Dillenia turbinata. Next base: position 6,264,603 of record JBAMMX010000023.1, on the reverse strand, counting down.
GTATAAATACCTCTAATATGTAGAGCCCAAAAATCGATTGTGCGTCATCGGATCTCGTGGTCGGGATGGTGATCACGATGTTAATTGAACCACCACCGCAATGTCACAATGCCGCAACCCTCAGTCCGGCGATCATCGTGACGGGAGAAATTTTCCTACTCGAAAATTTCTCAAACCCTCAAATAAAATTCTCTCTAGAGAATTCTATTTTTCTCTCAATATAGTATTCATCGGCCATGAACATCTGATACATTTTGGAGGAGACTATTGTTATATGGGAGATGGAAAACTGCCCTCAATTCCATATATGTCTATACGTGAGAGAGAGAGAGAGATAGGTTGGGTAGGTATGGGTTAGTGGGAGTTATCCCACTAACCCTATCAATTACCTAAAATGCCCCTCTAGGGCACAATAAACCAATATCATCATATAAAGATTCTAAGCATAGGTATTCAAATCTAGGAAAATAGATTCTATCAACCTAATTCAAGAAAACAAAGTCAAGAAAGAAAAAAAAAAGAAAAAAGAAAAGCTGAAAGGCAGAAAAACAAACCCACAATTCAAAGTCTTGAATTTAAAAACTAATCTAAGAACATCCTTTTTTTTTTGCATGCAAAAGACGGAAAGTCTTAGATATGTGGATCGGGAGGAATGTTTGAAGTGATTACTTGTGTTCGACCAAAAAAAATGAAAAGAGAAACAGTTCTGGGGAATTCCATACTTTTGAGAAGATTTCCCTATTAAAAACTGACACCTGATCCATTTTATAGTTGGACATTTTTCTTGTAGTAATTTTTTTAAGAAAAAGAATCAAAATATTTGCAAATGCTAGAAACCTATCAATAACAGCACATAAATAGACATTCTTTAACTGGTCACACTGTACAAGCAAAGTCAACACAAAATGAAATAAGACAAAGCAGGCAATTGGACTAAATTGGACATAAACGGTTATCAAAGTAGATACTTACCTTAAGAAATTACCTAAGGCAATACAACAGCAGAACATAAAAACAAAATTGAACGTAGAAGCAAGGATAAATTCTACAAAATAGAGCAATGGAAGAAAAATTAACAGGGACTTTAAATTGTTCTACGAATATTTGATTCATGCATGTAAGATAACACAAAGAAAATGCAAAATATTTATTCATGTATGTAAGATAATACAAAAATATAGTGAAGAAAAACACGGAGAAGAAATCAAACAGTGATTTTAAAATGTTCTATGAATGTTTAATTCATGTATGCAAGAATTTTATTGACGCATGTAAGTAATAATACAAAGAAATAATGAAAGAAAATGCAGAGAAAACAACAATGATTTTAAAATGTTCTACGAATGTTTAATTTATACATGTAAAAAATAATACAAAGAAATAATGGAAGGAACTGTAGACTGACAAATCAGCGTAACTCTACAAAATAGAACAACAAAGGAAAAATGAACAAAGACCTAAAAATGTCCCATGGATGCTTTTTTCATTCATATAATAAGAAGTAATACCAAGAAGTAATGAAAAAAAGTGTAGACTAGCAATCCATTGCTAATGAAAGGTTGCAAACTTAGCAGGAAACATCAACAATAAAGAGTAGAACTTAATGTTCAAAAAGGGGAAAAAAAGATAAAAACTTGGAGCAAAGAGGACGTATTTGAATAGGTATCCATACGTGATGACCATCACTAAGCACACCACTCCCATCAACTAATTTGTACGGCACATAGAAGATAGACAATTAGGCATGTATGACAGAAGGGGAAAAAGCTTGATTTCTAGATGAATATAAGTTTGCAATTTTACTAAAATGGACAGAACTCTCAAATCATAAAAAGAACAAAATAGGGCCTATTCTATAAAAATCTTGGGTAAGAAAGTAACTAAAAAAATCCCCACCAAACTTACGATTTTTTATAGCCATATATATAAAATTCTTACGATTAATAATAGCAAAAAAAAATGAAGTAAATTCATGGAGATTGCAAGGTGGAGAACACCAAAATTTGGTGGAGTATGATAAAGAGTGACTGATAATATAATAATAATAAAAAAGGAAGTAAATTGATGGAGATGGCAATGTTATAGTAGAAGAACACTAGATCCACAATTTGGTTGGGCATGGTAAAGAGTGATCAAAATTAGAGAGAAAGCTGATTATAGAGAGAGACATTCAATTCAGAATGAAAATCAGAGAGACGGACATTCAATTAATAAACAAGGATTCAACATAGAGGGAAGAAGGAAAATGACCTAATTATTAGCAAGAGAAAGGGATTCAATTCAGAAACAAAAATCAAGAGACATAACCAAAAAAAAAAAAGTAAAGAGAAAAATAAAGACCACAAACAATCTCAAAAATCGATGAGTAGAATATTATGGTCTCAATGAAATCATGAAAACAAGAGAAGAAGAACAAGGTAAGAGAAATTAGGGTTTCAACTAAGATTAGGGTTTTGATAGTCCTTTGACAGAGAGAAAAGAAACGATCAAGGCAAGAAATATGAGTAAAGTATTAGGGTTTTAACTGAAGTTGCTAAACCAAAAGAAGAGAAGAACAGGATGAGAGATATTTAGATTTGAGAAGAGAAGAGTGAGTGAGAAAAGAAGAGAAGAATACTTGTGAACCAAGAACACACAGAAAAAGCACTTGACGACCATCCAACCAATAAGATATCGCCACGTCAACACATCAAAACCCACTTAAACAGAAGTATATTGGCACACTGAGTATACGTGTTAACAAGCAGCACAAGGTATGAGGCGTTATTCTTGACAAGTCTCACCACCACATCCTCAGGGAGTATGTTGAGGTTTTATCTATATTTGACAAATCTTGTAAACAAAATCAGCAATGAGGTTATAGAAGTAAAAGAAACTTTCCATGAAGTTGCATATGAAATACAATTTTTGGATTTAAAATGGTACAAATCCAAAACCATCATTAACATCAACTACAATGCCAAATTAAAAATGATGAAAAGTATGATCGAGTAATCACATTAAATATGTACTCAAATTAAAAATGTAAGAAGAAGAGTTCTAAACCTTTACTCATCTCAAAGTGATATTTCATATAACCACATTAACCACATGCTCTTAATTCTAAAGCAGGTCAAGTAGACTACCTTGTGTAGCCCATTTAGGTCCAAAACCAAATGTTAAACATCTCTTACATAAGATGGGCTGACATATACCCTATTTATAGGGATAAAGGTTATTGACACCATGTGAGATTCATCATATAAGCAAATGTGTTGTTTAACCAATGAATACACATATATTTGGGAGTACAATACTATGCACTTGTTAAAAATAACATAGTGTCTACAACCATATAAGATGTATAATAATATATGTGACTCATTGTACCCCATATCTATTTTGTTACATAGGTAATGTTTTTCTTTTAATCACAAAGTACAACGAATATCAAGAAAACTTACAAGAACTGCTAATGAAACTCTCTACCTTCCCTAGAATGTCAAACATAATGTAGATAATCAGCATCCCAACTCCATACGACAAGCCACAATGGTTTCCATCTCAAATTGTTTAAAACAACTCAAATTGCAAAGAGATGAGAATAATTGAACATTCTAAGTGTGTCTGATTTCTTATTTTTGAATTTGACATCAGTTGTTCTCTATATATGTATCCTTTCGTCCCTAAAGATAAGTATAAGAGTTGCACACTTGTCCATATTGCAAATACCTAACTGCTTGTGCAATTTTTCTTCACAAAGACATATCAAAATACTTTCTAAATGTTTTAATGAAAACAATACCTATTATGCCAATAATACTAATTGTTTCACAAATATATTTCTTTGGTTGCCAAGGCAACAAGCCATCATAACTGACTATAAGGCAACAGCCTATAATTATCAACTGTTCATAACTAACACCAAGTGTTAATCACTTGCCACTATTGACACGCATACCGATCTTATTCATTCTATCACCAATTGCTAATAACTAATATAATTGTTAATTGTCAACCTCTTAAACATGTCTCGGTCATGCTCAAATTTATCTTCATGGTTGGCCTCCCATTTTGAGCATTATTAAAGTTGGTCAATGATCTAACCATGATCCTAAATTCCTAAGTCTTGCTCAATACCTTAGAAAAATCTTTAAACATAGCCATCATACATTGCCAAACCAATTTGCCACATTCCTACACTCCACACGTTGGCCTTGGTATGCACCATTTTGTGGCACCGTGCACAATCCAAGTGTCAAGAGTGTTAGAAGCCACCCCAACCAGAAGAACCAAACGTCTTCATGGGTTGATGCTCTTAATACTTTTTCATTTGCTTTTCAAATTGCCATGATGTCACTTCTCTCTTGTAACTAGCCTCCTTAGTACCTCATTTTCCACTTTGCAAAATAATCAAGCATCCTACTTCTTTTGCCATAACCAATGACTTTGTAATCTAGAATTTTCTCTACTTGAATATCGAACTGAGTCCTTATTATAGGAGGAGCATTTTTATGCTGAGACATGAACTTATCCAAGGCATCACCATAGAAATGTTTTGAAAAACTAATATCAAATGTTAGGTGTACCTTAATTCAATCTTACAATTTGAGGCGATAAATCACATTTCCTACTACTTGCATCACTCCAAATTTCCCATCATTAACCCCTTATGGGTTGTTTTTGAATTAATCATTTTTCATACGAGTCAATTTTATAGCACTTTGTCCCCCACATTGAAATCCAAAGGCCTTCTCTTTCTATCTATGAATTTTAATATTCTCTTTATTGCTTTGACTAGGAAGTATTCGGTTTCTTCTAATAGATCTTACCTCGTCTATATGAGGTTTAATGCAGCACCATAGTTGACATCAGATTTCTTTTTAGCCACCTTGTGGAGAGTAAGGGGCTATTGGTGTATCACTATCTCAAAGGAATTTTTCTTGTGGTAGAATTTTGGTATAAATTATAATCAAACTATGCAGTATCTAACAATTCCATCTATTTTTTTTTTAACTTAAAGTCACGTAGTGCCTCTAAGTACTCTTCAGGCAAGCCATTTACTCTTTCTGTTTGGTCATCTATATATAACTGATTTGTTGTGGAGAACTTCAATTCTAAACCCAACAAATTGAAGGATTTTGTCTAGAATTTGCCTATAAATCATGAATCTCAACCACTAATAACATCTTTAGGCAAGCCCAATACTTTACCATAGTTTTGAAAAACAAATGTTAAGAATTTCCTCAATTATGTATGTTAGTAAGACTACTACAAGAGTGGCATACTTAGAAAACTAGTTTACCACTATCGTAATGGATTCCAAATCTTACATCTTGGTTAAATTCATATATGCTTCCATATCCTGCTCCATTTTAAACCAGAAATAAGAATGAGCCAACAAAACATAAATGTGTTCTATGCCTAGATGATGAGTCCATTTTGAATCATGTGTCTCCTTAAGAAGCATTCAACATAGTACCTTACTGCACGATACATATAATCTTATTCCTTTTGCATAGAGCAACCTATCTTTTAAACAATATTGCCAAATGAAAACCATCACCGATCCACTTCTTAACTAATAGAAAAAGTTACCTGACAAAAATTATACATCAATGTTAAAGAATGCAACTATCTCATTCAATTGTTTACGGCTTGTTGGAAATCAGGGTCCAAACATAAGAGGTCCAATCATAGTTCAAGTCTTGAAAGTCCTATACATATCGTGTTCAACCCAGCTTAAACTCTTCAAAGTCCAAGATCAAAATCAATTGAATATCCAATCTCAGCCCAAGAGAGAGCCCAAGTCATGGCCATAAGAAAAACAGCAATCTGGCCCAGCCAGAATATAAGGCTCAAGAATGCTCTAAGTTCTGACTCAATCTAGTGCAAACCTAGGCCTTGTTCTGGCCACTTGACACCTAAACACCAATGGCTCAACAATTCAATGTTGAGCATTTAAACCATTTGGCTGCATTTCTAACATTGTACAAGCATTACAAGTCTCAAAATGTTCTAAAGAAAAGTTCAGAATATATCCCAACTTAGCTTAGGAGAAGTCCGAAATAACTAAGAAAATGTCTAGAACACTAAAGGTCTAACTCTCTAACTCCTACAAATTAGCATTCCTTATAGTTTGGTACAAACTCATGTTACTTTCCTTAGAAATCGCTCATCTTCACACCATGTTTAGTCCTACCAAAGGGCCTGGCCTAGCATGCCAATGTGCACATCGCACCGTCATCCACACCTATACCCCAGGTGTATGCCCTAGTCCATGCTATGTTGCATCGCACCCCTATAACAAGGCACTATATCATCCACTAACTACCTTGTACACCAACCCCAACCACAGTTATAAAGCCTTTGTCTATGATTGTCAAACCTCAGCATTATGTCACAATCTCTATGCCCATCTAGAACCCCTTTTGTACAACCATCCATAATTATCAGGTAACCTGACACATGATAATTGTAGCTAACTACCACTTAGTAACCATTGTACGCATGCCTCTCTCATGCACCTATGGGCCACATTGCCTTGCATATACTTTGCATAGGCCACCCATCTATGCATCGTGTTAGTGTCTACCCATGGTAACCGCTACTTGGTAACAGCCACTTGGTAACTACCATGCATGTTCCTCCCTTATGCACCTGTGAATTGTGTTACCTTGCATGCACACCACATAGGACACTTACCTATGTATTGTGTTGGTGTTTGCCTATGGTAACTGCCACCAACTGTTGCACGCATATTTCTCCTATACGCTATCTCCTATGCACCTCCCTTTTGTTTATACTTGCTTCTTGTGCTCACAAAGTTTGCATCTCTATGCTCTTGAGTCTCCAAGATCTGCCCCAAGCATAGACATTCAAACATCGACACCTCCAAATGTCTTCACCTCTTTGGCCCATACCATATTGCGTGCCCACATGCCATAGTTCTCACTTCATGCGTGCGCTAGTAACCGTCAATAATTATCATGCACACTTTTCTTCTATGTGCACCCAATGTGTTTTAGTTTGTCTTCCGTGCACCTACAACTTCCATTTGTATATTATTTGTAAGGACGAATTTTAGAAAATCCTAGAATCTCTTTTTCCTTGTGTTTTCATTTTTCATTGCATAAACATAACATAAAATGTATGAATTAATTTATGTGTGTGCTTGTGTTTTGTTAGTTGTGCATGCCAGATAAATTCTAACTTTAAGGTTTAGTGTACCTAGGGTTTGAACTTTAAGGTTTAGGATAGGCTGACAATTTTATTAGATTTAAAAGAAGAGAGAAAGAAAAGAAACGTGGAGCTTGGGTTTCGAATTTGGGAATTAGGGTTTGTGTGAGAGAGAGGTGCTAGGGTTTTGTACATTGCCGCCTCTCTCCCTCCCTTACTCTCTTTCTCTTTCACATCACTCTGTTCCTCTCCTCTCTAGAAATTAGTGCCAATGCCATGATTATCGTAACTCCAACTCCCCTCACCACCAGCCAACAACCCAAAACTTCTCCCCTCTACTTTCAACGACCTTTGTTTTCTCCCTCTATGTGGTGATCCATTCTTTGTAGTTGTGTGATATTTCCCTCTCCCTTTTGTAGTTACGTGCCCTCCTTCCTCTTTCCTCTGCCATAACTACCATCTCCACCACCTTTGTAATCGTTAACCACAAAGCCCAAGTCTGACATCTCTCTCTCTTTTTAAAGCTCGATCGAAGGCCCATCTCCAGCCTTAGTCTCGATCTCTCCCTAATTTGTGATTCAAGTATGCCACCTCTTCTCTCTGCCTTGAGTTGCCAGAGACAACAAAGCGATTTTTAGCAACAAAACCTAGATTATGGTTAGATCTCTCCTTCTCTATCATCTCTATCTCTCTCTCTCGCTCTCTCTTTCTCTCTCTCTCTCTCTCTCTCTCGATCTCTCTTTGTTTTGAGTCTCAAAACTCTCTCTCACACATTCAAAGAATTAAAGGTCCCTCTCCCCCTCTTAAATCTCGAACCATCTATCCCTTACAAGTTTGATATCTTCTTTCTCTCTCTGTTCTTGTGAATTAGGGTTTTCAGGCTTCTCTTTCTTTTTCAAATTTTATTCAAAGGTCTCTCTCTTTCTTTCAAAACCTTATCTCTTTCTCTCTTCCCCATTTTCTTTTGGAATCTAACAAAGATTTCTCGCTCACTTTCAAAATCTGTTTGAAGATCTCTCTCCTCTATGTGATCATGTGTCTTTCTTTCCCTTTTATCGTTTACAAATACAATTGGAGTATGAGATTGTTTTGCTTACACTTTTTTCTCTTGCTAATGTGATGATATAACATGTTTAAGACCATAGACAAACTGAATTTTTAAGTTTAGCATGAAATTCTCCAAATTGTGATGTTTAAGGTTTGGTTCGGTAAGTTTTATGAAGGACTTCAAGTTTAATTTGAAGAGATTTGTGCTTGGAACTCGTTTGCATAATTGTATGTTTTTACTTGTTGGTTCGGTAAGTTTTATGAAGGACTTCAAGTTTAATTTGAAGAGATTTGTGCTTGGAACTCCTTTGCATAATTGTGTGTTTTTACTTTTTTAGAAATCCTATTTTCCTAGGTTTTATCTTATATTGGCTCAATATTGTATTAACAAATTATATACTAGGTTAGCTTAACATGTTAGATTAAGTGGTGATATATGTTAACCTAAGATGTTAATCCAAATGATGTTATGTGTTAACTTACTAGGATATATAGCTTAAACAATGACATGTGTTGACTTAAATATGATATGTGTGTGTGTACACAATGCATGAGGTACTAACATGTAGGTATGGAGAAATAAAAGGATTTTAGCATAAGGATGTTAGAAAATAATAAAGGGTTACTCACCATTTTATAATAATTAAGTTTTTTAAAAATTTAAGTAACGTAAATTGAAATATCTTTGTAGTGGGCTACATGGTGGAATTACCGCTAATGGATGACTTTAGCGTTTGGATTGGATAATAGTTTGAACTCATACTGCCATCATAGGAATCATGTCTACTCTCACATAGAGAGTCATCGCTCACGAGTTAACCTTTCTAAGTGTGAAGGTGGGTGAACCCTCCCTAAGTATGGAAGTAAGATAAGATAACAGTTAATGACATGAAATTTCTAAAAGCAAGAAAGGAAAGTAATAAAAAAATAAATAAAAAGTTAGTATTAAAAGGAATTTGAACCTTCGCATTAGTTCCGATATGGAGAAATCAATAGTATATTGCTCTTTCCATATATATTGTTGATTAAATGTTATTTCCTTTTCATATATTGTTATTCGCATATCATAATCCATACATAATGACTGCTATATATTACGTGCATGTTGTGCATATTTTCCTTTTCCCACTCCCCTTGGGATTATTTGCCAGCCAATGGTTTTGCTGATCAAGTCCCTAAATTTTAGGTATTTTCGGGATTTGGTGAGAAGTTAGCACAAGTGGATAGGGATTCACAGGCCATAAGATATTAGATCCCTGCCTCTTTCTCTTTTATTGACCATTATTATACTTCTTTTGGGGTATTTTTTTTATACATAGGGAGGCTCGAACCTGAGTCTATTATAAGGGGGAGGGAGAGTGGTGCCACTTGAGCTAGAGTCCATTGGCACTTCTTTTGGGGTATGATTGACTGTGACGTATAATTTTTAATTGGTTTAACATTTTCATTCTAATATATATATGCAATAATGAAATTGAAGCCTTACCTATTGCTATGACTAAAAGTGTTAGTTAATGTGATTATCTTTGATTAAGAATTGAATGTTTGATTATTATTTGCATAAGTTAATGCTTAACCCTGATATTGGTGTCGAGGAGTGGTAATGTATTCCCTATGTTATACTATCAATATTTGATGAAGTGTACAGATTTAATTTTGTTTCTATATTATCTTGTATGACTAGAATTAACTGATTTATATGGAGACTTGGCCAGATTTTTTTTTGAAACATTTAGTTAAATTAAAAGTTTTAAAATTTTCTATATCTCTCTTTTTGTGTTTCCACACACGTGGATGATAATCCAAAATTTGTTATCTCGGGTAACATTTGTTTTATAATGATTTAATTTCTACTTTTGTATGCATTTTACCTCTTTTGCTACCGAGTGTGACACTTGAATAGCGAATCGTCACATTCTTGATTCACCAAGATCTTTGCCAAGCCTCTGACACCCCAAATATCGACACTTGTTTGGCTTAGAACATGTGATCGTGCTCGCGCACCATGGCCCTAAGTCATGCCCCATGTATGCCATTGCCTAATCTAGACTCCGCACCATGCGTGCCTCTCGCCTAATCTAATTTGGCCATACCAAGGGCCCACGCATCATGAACCTAATGTATCACATGCCTCTTACCGAATCTAGACCCACTGTGTTGCTCAACCGTTTGTGGCATGGCCCCTCGGGGTGGCAGAGTCTATGCCTTTTGCGTATCTTAGAATTGCCATGTTGTTCCTTCACGTGAGATGGCCCTGAGGTTGCACCCAAAATGCTGAGTGTGACACTGGGTAATCTCTAAATTTATCACATCTTTATATTTTTCTATGTTACTTATTTATATATTTATTTGGTCTAGATGTTAAAACAATATAAATAGTTATGTAAGTAATAATATTAATTATAGAATTCTCAAGTCTTATGCAAAATTCAATACAACTTTACAACCACGAGTGTCAATATTTTCAATACTATTACAAACAAAATTTTACAAAATAACAAAATTTTGTATAGCTTCAGATTTTACATTTCTTTTCAAAAATTGATTCTTTTAGAAAATACAAAAGATGAAACTAGTAATAGATTTTAGTTATATGAAATCTTATTTTTCAAAGCGATTTTCCTTCGAGTTGGAGGTAATTCTTACTAATACTATCAATACTTGCGAATTTAAATTCACGTAAATTACCATGACTACCCTTTTTTTTCCTTACAAACCTCATATTTCTCTCAGCAAATAGATACATTCTAATGCAACCTTGTTCTCTTCTTGGTTAATAAAAGCTTATGCATAATAAAGTTCACATATAATATGTCTAAAATTGATTCAAAAATTTTCATAAATAAATAAATAATATATATAATTTTTTTTTAAATCTTTACGGGAGTTCATTTGGGTCCGGGTTTTAACACGGTGAAGATTTGAGGAGAAGCAAGATGGCGTTAAAGGGAGACATGTACGGAATTGACATTAAAAAATAAAAAAAAATTAAAACAACTCTTCGGAGAAAGAAATTCCATTTCTAGCACCCACAAGTCGGGTCTTCAAGACTCGACATGCACCCTGCATCCCTACCACTGCAGTCTGCTGCTACTAAAGCCCGAAAATACCTGTTCAAAAAACCTACTGCAAACAATATAAATTCATCCGTTCATCCGAAAACACCTGTTCAAAAAACCTGCTGCAAATAATATAAATTCAGTCATTCATCTAACTCATCAACTCATCAAAACTCCAAACAATATCAATTCATTCACTCATCAACAAAACAATCCCTTTAACAAACAAATAAGATCATACACATTCATCCAAATCATCAACTTATCCAACTCTCACCCAACCTCCAAACAATAGCCATTCATCCATTCAACGAACCATTCTCCATTCAATAAACAAACGAGCAAACCAACACAGCAAATATAGAGATCAACACGAATTTATAATTTGATTCAAATTTTATTAATAATAAAAAAATCTACAAAGTACAAAATATATAAATCTCAATGCCGTCATCTACGCCTATATATTGCCTAACTCCTAAATCGGGTCTAACATCTGTACTATCATCTCGAGAAACTAAGCCCAGATTATCTATCTACGTGATCTGAGAGGGTCCTACATCCTCATGGTGAGGCTCAGAAAAAACAGGTGGGGATACACGATACACGGAGGGTGTATCGTCTCTCTCAACCTGTGTGATTCCCTCATCAATATGAATACCGATCCGAGGCCCCCTCTGTGGAGCACCGGGAGTGAAAACCTGAGGGATATCATTAAACACGGGCATATAGAAATACGAAAACTCACCGTATACGGTAGAAGGTTCTGCGATGTCTGGATATGGAGACGATGGCGGCGAAGAAGGTGGTGGTGATGCATGAGCTGACGACGGTCGTGATCTCCTCGGACGTGCTCTCCCTCGTGTCGTCCACGTGCTCGGTCCTCGTCACATCCCTCGTCATGTCCCTCGTCAGCATCTCTGGATGGTCTAGGTGTAACACCGACTCTCGGTGTATTCTATAGTGAATTCCATTTCATATATATATATATATATATATATATGATGTTTCTACTACTTTATTCATAAATTTTCACTAAGAAAATTTTCCCGGTAAATCAACCTTAGATATTTGACGATAAAATACAAATCGGATCAATTTTGACTCAAAGAGATTTCAAAACCTTAATTTCACATTAAATAAATTTAATTAGGTCTAATATAAGATTTTGGGCCTAGTGTGTAATTATGAAAATTTTAGGGGTCAAATTAGAATTTTTATAAGTCAAAGGACTTGTTAGCAATTAACAAAACTTAAATGAAGTGTGACAAGTGTATTCTTGTATTGAACAAGTGTTATAGTGAGGAGGACAAGTGTTGGCCAAATGGAGATGAGAAAGGCAAGGTGGGCCGATAAGAACACATGCACATGAAAACCAATGAGAACACATGCAATAGTTAAAATGATCCTATGGTTTAGATTAATTAGAGATTTGATCCTAGGGTGGTGAGTTATTAACACAATAATAAAAGAAGAAGGCCTTAGAATGCTTGTTCATTCTTCCAAATTCGTGAGAACAAGGAGAGAAGCAAGAGAGGAAGACCAAGAAAGTGAGGTAAGAAATTTTATCCTGTCTCACTTTAAATTTTATTTCTGTCCATGATTTCATCTCTGTTTTAAGACATCTTAGAGCCAGAATTTGAAAATGTGTTAGTTATATGAATTGTAGATCAAAGTCTTATCTTTCCAACGAGATAAGAATCACCAAAATCAGATGCCTGTGCCAAAAGTTATGGCACTTTTCCTGAAACTCGACATAGAAGTGTCCAGTTTCGAACCTTGACAGTAGTGAGTAAAAAAGACCCCTCTCCAGTCTTAGTTTGAAGAAACACAAAACATGAAAGTTATAGATATACTTCTTTTCTATAACATATAAAAATTTCAGCCATTTCGCACGGGGAAATTGAAAGTTACACAATTTTCCTTAAAACTGTGTTGACAGAAACTTTATGTTTCACTAAAACGTATCAGTCTTGCTCATGAATTTTGTTGAACCCCTTCCAGGAATATTTGGATAAAACTCAAAACACAAAAGTTGTAGATCTACATCTTAGCTATAACATGTTAAAATTTCATTAGACTTTGGTGAGTAGAACGAAAGTTATGGCTTCTGCACAAAAACTGGACAGAATCCAAAACTTAAATATGACAGTAACAAAATTAGGCTTACCGGGAATTCTGTGATTTGAATCTGAGGAAGTGTGCAAAATGAAAGTTATAGTTCTATCTCTTATCTTTAAAATGAGATAAGAATCATCTGATTTGGACTAGTATAGCCAAAGTTATAGTCTGTTTTCCATGACTGCGCAGGTTAAAAAAAAATCTGCAGACTGTCTCCCTAAGAGTTATTTGAGTTGAACGGAGGGAGCACTTGATTTACGCTTTGTGGAGATATTGGGGAGTGCATTATCCTCCCCTAACTGTGAGTGGGACTTGACATCTACTTTTAATTGATACCGTGTTTTAAAAAACTTTCAAAGGCATTATTTAAAATGGTATGATTGACCTATTTTCCTGGATTTATGAAAATGTTTTGTGATATATGGAGTGTCCCAACTTGTTTATATCGATATGCATCCATGATTTTGACACTTGATGATTATGCCACACTTTGATATATCCACAAAATTTTATGCTTCCATTGCATATTGGCACATGATTTTGACATGTTATGGCTTGAGATATGTGATTTGGGTTGGATGCCCCTGTGGATATTGTGATGATGATGATATGCTTCCTATGGCATTCCGTAGCTACGAAGGACATTTGGTAGAGGCACCTGTTGTGCCCGGATACGCCTCTGCAGGGGGTATCCGCCAGATTGTCATACATATTGTACGGACAGTCGTCGGTTGAACCACTTCGGGGAGGACCTTGGTAGGTTTAGCACCGGCGGGTTTCCATACACGCTTGATCCTTGATACGTGTGTGATATATATATACAGGCTAGTTAGAGTAGTCTGTGGCCAACGTTGGGGTGGAGAGCCTTATTTTATCACTTGCACCGTGAAAACCCCCAACGTTGCCCGTCCTTGGCCATGGTTGGCCTTTGCCGGGATATTTTCGGCCGGCTCTACATGACATGATGGACATGCATAATGGATGCATATTTGATTTGATACGTATGCCGTGAATGATTTATTGAGATGTCATAATATTTTTGCATACCATGGATTTATTGGGACATAATTTTGACACTCCTAATTCACCCAAAAAATTAATTGTAGCATATCATCCCCCCGACTTGCTGAGTACCAACCCCCCCCCTCTCTACGGTACTCACCCCTCACATTCCCCTCCTACAGGTGTAGACTCAGACTGAGAGATTTGTGCGCATTGTTGTATTGGATATTCTTTGGAGACTACTGGGTCGGGGTATGACTACCCGCTATTCCGCTATGTATTGAGGTTATTTTATCATTTTGAGGAAGTTAGGATGACCATTGTATTTGTTTAAATTGAGATGACTGTATTTATAATTTTTCTTGTCTGTATAAGTTTAACTCTCACTTGTTTTAATTTGCATTGAGGCATACATGTATTATTTTTATTTCTTGGGGATCTCTGTGATTTGGAAACCTGGATTTTGTGAATGTCGACAGCCTTACGGTGCTTCGATGTGCGGGACGTGGTGCCCGTGCATCGAGGTGCCGCGGCGGGCTGGTCGCGTGCCCGGCTCGGGTGTGGGTCGGGGCGTGACAGGCCTCGGTTGGTATCAGAGCTCTTGGTTAGAGCTGAGTTTGAGAAACTGATTTCGAAAATATCCCCAAGTAAATTTGATTTTGAAAGTCCTCAATGCATGTGAGAGTTACAGTACAGTCATGAAATCCCAGTACATGGTCATAGGCATATGGGTTCATCCATTTTTAGGGGGTTAGATACGGGTCGTATCTAACCTAGTATACCTTATCCATTGGTTCCGATGCCAAGTTGATTTCTTTTAGGGGGTTAGTTATTCCATAACTAACCCTAATTCTTATATATCTGCCTGATTAGTGCCTTTTTCTTCGCAGAAGTATGACGACTAGACGAGGTACCCACTTCTTACCTATTGAGCCCCCCAGTGTACCAGAGGACGTGTCTTCCTCACACGGTTCTCCTTCAGTGCCTACACCAGCGGCCACCAAGGCCGCAGATCTACCACCACCGCCACCGTTGGACGCCTACCGACAGGTGTTCGAGTGGTACGCTGCCCACGGCATTCAGATGCCACCACCACCACCCCCACCGATGGCCGAGCCAACCCCTATGGCCGTGCCATGACCAGTCGCACCGGAGCCTCCACCGGTTGTCGGTCCATCTATAGTTTCTAGACCCAGTGACGATACTTCTTCGACGTTGAGACGGATTCACGAGCTCACCCAGCTCGTGAAGGAGGCGAGACAGCTAGGCTGTACCGAGTTCTCTGGGGTGGGTGATTCCACTGCTGCGAAGCACTGGATCAACCGCACCCGCCGAGTGTTGACAGACCTTGGCCTGAGTGAGGAGTTCAGATTGCGAGTGGCCGAGAGATTATTGGATGGAGATGCCCTCTCATGGTGGGAGACAGTTTGTGATGATGCAGCGGAGCCCAGGAGTTGGGAGGACTTTCTGCGGGAGTTCAACCGCAGATATTTTTCAGCGTTCCAGCAGAATAGGAAGAGGACGGAGTTCCACCACCTGCGGCAGGGGACTCGGACTGTGACCGAGTATGAGGCCGAGTTGAGGAGACTGGCCGCTTTTGTTCCAGACCTGGCCACACCTAGTCAGTTGAGGTTCAAGTTTGAGGATGGCCTCAACTTGAACATCCGGAGGTATATGACGGTGACCCCTAACTTCTCATTTCCAGAGATAGTAGACTCAGCACTCCGGGCTGAGGAGATCGTCCATGTTGAGGGACGACAGAGAGAGAGCAAGGAGCAGAGGAGGAAGAGGCATGAGTTTTCTGAGGGCCAGAGTTCGAAGAAGGGGAGGACCTCAGGGTTTCGCGGGGACCCTTCTCAGAGGCAGGGATCGCAGTCCCAGGGGTTTAGAGCACCAACCCCGAGTGTCTCCACTCAGACTATAGCCCGACAACACCCTTTTTGTCGTCGATGTGGCAGACATCACCCCTTCGGAGCTTGTGGGGTGACAGTGATTTGCTTCCAGTGTGGGAGACCGGGGCACATCAAGAGCCAGTGCCCTGATCTTGGAGCAGGAGGTCAGGCAGTTTCTATTCAGTCGAGTGCTCCACGAGGGGGACAGCAGGAAGCACCAGCACATTCTAGCCCTATAGCCCCACGAGCAGTAGCTGGGAGTAGTATGGCACCGGGACCATCGCGGCAGCAGCCGATGACTCCGGCCCGAGTGTACGCGATGACGCAGGAGGATGCGCGGACGAATCCCGATGTCATTATTGGTACTCCCCCTTCTGACTCACACACTTAGAGATTTCCCCTGTACTTTTATTTTGAGACTCATCATAAGCCAAAGCATTAGAGGCTTGACTATGTTGGTTGTACCTACTTTTGAGATATATATGATGAGCATCTATTTCCACCTTTATCTAAATTGATCTCTTTATTTTCCCCACATTTAGGAACTATGAAGATTTATGGAGTCGACGCCCGTGTCCTTATCGACACCGGGTCGAACTACTCGTATGTGAGAGCGTCCTTTGCCCACCTGATGGGTAAGCCTTTGACGCCACTTGGAGAGGAGATATTGGTTTTCACACCTCTCGGTGAACAGCTCTTGAGAGATTCAGTCTATAGAGGGACAGAGGTCATGATTGGAAACACCGTACTTGAGGCAGATTTGATCCCTTTGGACTTGACCGATATTGATGCCATCCTTGGCATGGATTGGCTGAGCAGACACAGAGCCTCCGTTGATTGTTTTACTAAGGAGGTTGAATTCCGAAGATCAGAGGGACTTGCTTTGAGGTTTTCTGGCAAGAGGAGAGTATTGCCTCGCTGTGTTATTTCGGTGATGGAGGCCAGGAGGTTAATATGCCGAGGCTGCACGGCGTACTTGGCCCATGTTGTGGATACTACTGTGAAGGAACCGAGGAATGAGGATGTCCCTGTAGTACAGGAGTTTGCGGATGTTTTCCCTGAGGAGCTACCCGGCCTTCCACCGGCTCGGGAGTTTGACTTTGAGATCGATATAGCTCCGGGAACCGCTCCTATATCTATTCCGCCATACAGAATGGCGCCAGCTGAGCTGAGAGAGCTCAAGGTCCAGCTGCAGGAATTACTGGACAAGGGTTTTATCCGTCCGAGCACTTCACCTTGGGGTGCGCCGGTGTTGTTTGTAAAGAAGAAGGACGGGACCCTACGGCTGTGCGTGGATTACCGGCAGTTGAATAAGGTGACCATCAAGAACCGGTATCCTCTGCCACGTATTGATGACCTATTTGACCAGCTTCAGGGTGCACGGGTCTTTTCGAAGATCGATTTGCGGTCTGGTTATCACCAGTTACGGATTCGGGCCGAGGACGTGCCCAAGACTGCATTCCGCACTCGCTATGGTCACTTTGAGTTTTTAGTGATGCCGTTTGGGTTGACTAATGCTCCAGCGGCTTTTATGGATTTAATGAACCGGGTCTTCCACGACTACCTGGATCGGTTCGTCATCGTATTTATTGATGACATTCTGGTATACTCACGGAGTGATGAGGAGCATGAACAGCACCTGAGGGTGGTCTTACAGACTCTCCGTGAGCAGCAGTTATATGCCAAATTCACCAAGTGTGAATTTTGGCTAAGAGAAATTGGATTTCTGGGCCACGTTGTTTCTGCGGAGGGGATTTTTGTTGATCCGCAGAAAGTAGAGGCCATATTGAGGTGGGAGTAGCCACAGACCGTTACTGAGGTCCGGAATTTTCTTGGACTTGCTGGTTATTATAGACGATTTGTAGAGGGTTTCTCGAGGATTGCTGCTCCACTCTCTCGATTGACGAAGAAAGACGTCAAGTTCTGTTGGGATGATCGCTGTGAGGCGAAGTCTTTCGGAACTCAAACAACGACGCTCGGCACCTATCTTGGCTCTCCCTACAAGCGACAGGGAGTATGTTGTGTACAGTGATGCAAGCCGGCAGGGGCTGGGTTGCGTATTGATGCAGGATGGACGGGTGATCGCTTATGCTTCGAGACAGTTGAAGAAGCATGAGGCGAACTACCCAACTCACGATCTTGAGCTTGCAGCCATAGTCTTCGCACTGAGGATATGGCGGCATTACTTATATGGAGTTACCTGCAGGATCTTCACAGACCATAAGAGCTTGAAGTATTTATTTACTCAGAGAGAGCTAAACCTAAGACAGAGGAGATGGTTAGAGCTGCTGAAAGACTACGACTTGGTTATTGACTATCATCCGGGTAAGGCAAATGTAGTAGCAGATGCCTTGAGCCGGAAGTCATCTTCTTCTACCACTTCTCATGCAGCAGAGAGAGCCTACATCTCCTGCTTGGTAGGACTCCGAGCTTTGGGAGTCAGCTTGGACAACGATGAGCAAGGTACACTGCTAGCTAGATTTGAGGTGCGGCCTACACTACTTGACCGCATCAGAGAGCTTCAGGGTGCCGATGCAGAGCTCCAGACTATTCACGATCGGATCCGCCGCGGAGAGGGCGGGGATTTCCGAGTCCGTACTGATGGACTCGTGGTGTTCAGAGACAGAGTGTGTATTCCAGCTGATGTTGAGCTTCGACGTGCTATCCTTGAGGAGGCACACTCTTCGGCTTATGCTATGCATCCCGGGGGTACAAAGATGTATCGCACCATCAGAGGCAGTTATTGGTGGTCTGGCATGAAGCGGGAGATAGCAGAGTTTGTAGCACGGTGCTTGGTGTGCCAACAGGTGAAAGCTGAGCACCAGAGACCAGCAGGTATTTTACAGCCGCTTCCCATTCCTGAGTGGAAGTGGGAACATATTACTATGGATTTTGTGATGGGGTTACCGAGGACATCCACGCAGCATGATGCGATTTGGGTGATTGTCGATCGACTCACCAAATCTGCACACTTTATCCCCATCCGTGGTGATTACTCCTTAGAGGTACTGGCACGTCTCTATATGGACACCATAGTACGACTTCACGGGGTGCCTGTGTCGATTGTTTCAGACAGGGACCCTAGGTTCACGTCTAGGTTCTGGCCCAGTTTGCAGGAGGCATTGGGTACTAGACTGAACTTTAGCACAGCCTATCATCCTCAGACAGATGGCCAGTCAGAGCGTACGATTCAGACACTTGAGGATATGCTTCGGGCTTGTGTTATTGATTTTCATGGTAGCTGAGATCGGCATTTACCACTTGTAGAGTTTGCATATAATAACAGCTACCAGGCGAGTATCGGGATGCCTCCATACGAGGCATTGTATGGGAGGCGATGCCGCACACCTTTATCTTTGGGATGAGGTCGGTGAGAGGCACCTCAGCAGTGTGGAGCTTGTTGAGGAGACGAGGGAGAAGGTCAGGATTGTCCGACAGAGGATGAGAGCCGCCCAGGATCGACAGAAGGCATATGCAGACCGTAGGCGGCGACCACTAGAGTTTCAGAAGGGAGACATGGTTTTCTTGAGGATTTCACCCGGGAAAGGGGTGATCCGTTTCAGACAGCGGGGCAAGCTGAGCCCCAGGTATATTGGGCCCTTCCGTATTCTTGAGAGGATCGGAAGTGTGGCGTACAGATTGGAGCTGCCAGAGGAGTTGGCACGTATTCACGATGTGTTCCATGTCTCGGTGCTTAGGAGATATATGCCTGACCCTTCTCATGTTTTAGAACCTCCACCAGTTGAGCTACGGGAGGACCTGAGTTTACCTATACAGCCTGTAGCAGTCATTGACCGGCAGATCCGTAGACTGCGAAGCAAGGATGTCCCATTAGTACGTATTTTGTGGCGTAGCAACCAGGTCGAGGAGGAGACTTGGGAGCCTGAGGAGACTATGAGGGGACAGTACCCTCATCTATTTACTGAGTAATTTTCTTTTCCCTATATGGTTTTCTTTTAGTTTCGGGGACGAAACTTGTTTTTAGAGGGTTAGAAAAATGTAACACCGACTCTCGGTGTATTCTATAGTGAATTCCATTTCATATATATATATATATATGATGTTTCTACTACTTTATTCATAAATTTTCACTAAGAAAATTTTCCCGGTAAATCAACCTTAGATATTTGACGATAAAATACAAATCGGATCAATTTTGACTCAAAGAGATTTCAAAACCTTAATTTCACATTAAATAAATTTAATTAGGTCTAATATAAGATTTTGGGCCTAGTGTGTAATTATGAAAATTTTAGGGGTCAAATTAGAATTTTTATAAGTCAAAGGACTTGTTAGCAATTAACAAAACTTAAATGAAGTGTGACAAGTGTATTCTTGTATTGAACAAGTGTTATAGTGAGGAGGACAAGTGTTGGCCAAATGGAGATGAGAAAGGCAAGGTGGGCCGATAAGAACACATGCACATGAAAACCAATGAGAACACATGCAATAGTTAAAATGATCCTATGGTTTAGATTAATTAGAGATTTGATCCTAGGGTGGTGAGTTATTAACACAATAATAAAAGAAGAAGGCCTTAGAATGCTTGTTCATTCTTCCAAATTCGTGAGAACAAGGAGAGAAGCAAGAGAGGAAGACCAAGAAAGTGAGGTAAGAAATTTTATCCTGTCTCACTTTAAATTTTATTTCTGTCCGTGATTTCATCTCTGTTTTAAGACATCTTAGAGCCAGAATTTGAAAATGTGTTAGTTATATGAATTGTAGATCAAAGTCTTATCTTTCCAACGAGATAAGAATCACCAAAATCAGATGCCTGTGCCAAAAGTTATGGCACTTTTCCTGAAACTCGACATAGAAGTGTCCAGTTTCGAACCTTGACAGTAGTGAGTAAAAAAGACCCCTCTCCAGTCTTAGTTTGAAGAAACACAAAACATGAAAGTTATAGATATACTTCTTTTCTATAACATATAAAAATTTCAGCCATTTCGCACGGGGAAATTGAAAGTTACACAATTTTCCTTAAAACTGTGTTGACAGAAACTTTATGTTTCACTAAAACGTATCAGTCTTGTTCATGAATTTTGTTGAACCCCTTCCAGGAATATTTGGATAAAACTCAAAACACAAAAGTTGTAGATCTACATCTTAGCTATAACATGTTAAAATTTCATTAGACTTTGGTGAGTAGAACGAAAGTTATGGCTTCTGCACAAAAACTGGACAGAATCCAAAACTTAAATATGACAGTAACAAAATTAGGCTTACCGGGAATTCTGTGATTTGAATCTGAGGAAGTGTGCAAAATGAAAGTTATAGTTCTATCTCTTAGCTTTAAAATGAGATAAGAATCATCTGATTTGGACTAGTATAGCCAAAGTTATAGTCTGTTTTCCATGACTGCGCAGGTTAAAAAAAAATCTGCAGACTGTCTCCCTAAGAGTTATTTGAGTTGAACGGAGAGAGCACTTGATTTACGCTTTGTGGAGATATTGGGGAGTGCATTATCCTCCCCTAACTGTGAGTGGGACTTGACATCTACTTTTAATTGATACCGTGTTTTAAAAAACTTTCAAAGGCATTATTTAAAATGGTATGATTGACCTATTTTCCTGGATTTATGAAAATGTTTTGTGATATATGGAGTGTCCCAACTTGTTTATATCGATATGCATCCATGATTTTGACACTTGATGATTGTGCCACACTTTGATATATCCACAAAATTTTATGCTTCCATTGCATATTGGCACATGATTTTGACATGTTATGGCTTGAGATATGTGATTTGGGTTGGATGCCCTTGTGGATATTGTGATGATGATGATATGCTTCATATGGCATTCCGTAGCTACGAAGGACATTTGGTAGAGGCACCTGTTGTGCCCGGATACGCCTCTGCAGGGGGTATCCGCCAGATTGTCATACATATTGTACGGACAGTCGTCGGTTGAACCACTTCGGGGAGGACCTTGGTAGGTTTAGCACCGGCGGGTTTCCATACACGCTTGATCCTTGATACGTGTGTGATATATATATACAGGCTAGTTGGAGTAGTCTGTGGCCAACGTTGGGGTGGAGAGCCTTATTTTATCACTTGCACCGTGAAAACCCCCAACGTTGCCCGTCCTTGGCCATGGTTGGCCTTTGCCGGGATATTTTCGGCCGGCTCTACATGACATGATGGACATGCATAATGGATGCATATTTGATTTGATACGTATGCCGTGAATGATTTATTGAGATGTCATAATATTTTTGCATACCATGGATTTATTGGGACATAATTTTGACACTCCTAATTCACCCAAAAAATTAATTGTAGCATATCATCCCCCCGACTTGCTGAGTACCAACCCCCCCTCTCTACGGTACTCACCCCTCACATTCCCCTCCTACAGGTGTAGACTCAGACTGAGAGATTTGTGCGCATTGTTGTATTGGATATTCTTTGGAGACTACTGGGTCGGGGTATGACTACCCGCTATTCCGCTATGTATTGAGGTTATTTTATCATTTTGAGGAAGTTAGGATGACCATTGTATTTGTTTAAATTGAGATGACTGTATTTATAATTTTTCTTGTCTGTATAAGTTTAACTCTCACTTGTTTTAATTTGCATTGAGGCATACATGTATTATTTTTATTTCTTGGGGATCTCTGTGATTTGGAAACCTGGATTTTGTGAATGTCGACAGCCTTACGGTGCTTCGATGTGCGGGACGTGGTGCCCGTGCATCGAGGTGCCGCGGCGGGCTGGTCGCGTGCCCGGCTCGGGTGTGGGTCGGGGCGTGACACTAGGTCTCGAAAGATAACTCATGTCCTCAATCATAACTGAGATGGCTGAGTCCGCCAACGCATGCACGTCCGCACCCTCATCGTCTCTAATCTGATGCAATGTATCCCACTACAAACAAGATATGTATGTTAGTTAAAATAGGAATATCAATCATTGATATAAATGAAAAATAAGAAATTATACACTTACCAGGTAGCCCAAACAAGCACCTCGACATCTAATAAATCGACGGGTGATGGTCCGATACCAACCAAAATAGGCATGTGAAATAGAGGGACCATACGTCGTATCTAGATCAACTAAATGGTCGTGTCGCTCAGTCCAAATATCTACGTATCGTGCATGCTCCATCGACCAATCGATATCATGTCCACCCCTCGTAGTAGTATCGTGGAGTCGATCCTCAGTATTACAAGGAATAGGTATATGCTGGAAACCTCCATACTATCAGATCACTCTATCTGGAAAGTGTCACTCCACGATACTAAAACTGATCAGTGGTACGCGTGCGTACCAAATATCCCTCCCCCTGTGACAGTAGTCGGGGAGGCCAAACAGTACCTCCTCAGTATACAGCACCCATACGACGTGATCTATAGTCTGCCTATCAAGCGCCTCTCTGTACACTGACACCACATGTGTAGAGAGACTAGTAACATCAAAATCTGCCCTCCATCGCACAGCGAGTGGACCATCCGCCATCTGTACATCCCGTCTAACAGGAGCTAAGTAAGGAAGCCTCTCCCATGCCCAGATCTGTAACAAAACTAAAGATCCCCCTATCTCACGAGACTCAACGTGCGAGGCTATGCAAATCTGTCTATATAAGTATACCAGGCATGCTGAATCCCAACTACGTGTACCTGAGACACCTAAATCCTCTAACAACAAATACTGTAAATGTACATAATATGTTGTTTTATCAACAAACAGCATACCTCCTAACAGCAATAAAATAAAAACCCGTGTCCACTGAATAATATGAACAACATCGTCACCAATGGGCAACTGAACAACAAAATCAGATAACCACGGCATACTCAAACTGTAACCCCTAAAAACCGAGCGTGGAGGCCTAATTCCCAATAATCTCTCACAGATATCACCCTACGAGATACCCGTCGTCCTACCTAGTATAGGAAGGCCATCTACACATAAACCAAAAAGCACCTCTACGTCCTACAAGGTGATAGTGAGCTCACCGTGGGGCATGTGAAAGGTGTGCGTCTTCGGCCTTCAATGCTCTACTAAAGCTGTAATCAAGTGCCAATCTAACTGAATAAAACATAACGTATCTAGTCCTAAAAAATCTGACTGCTCCAGAAAAGGAAGTACTCACTCGTCAAGCTCACCGCCCTGCCAACGCCGTAAAACAGCCTCATGTCGGCGACAAGTAAGCCAGGTCTAGTCGTCTCCTCCCAGACCATCAAAGAACGGTGACGTCGCTGCAACCATAGAACACTAGGATCAGAAGGTCCAGGATCCATCTACAAGAAAATAAAAGATTAATATTTATTTCATTCAGTACTAAATACATCAAAACTTAGAAGAGAGCATGTATTAAAAAGGAAACCGTAAATACTAAAAACATTACAGAAGACAACATCAAATCTCTATTAACTTTGAAGAAAGAAGTACATCAATACATAGTACAAGAATTACATAAACATATCACTACTTAAAAGATAAATTCAAATACACCAATATATCATGCCTTTGGATTCAATTGGCTTGGACAATGCCTTCGATTGTGCCCCTGTCTGCCACAAATTCCACATCTAATTTGCCTCGCACATCTCCTTCTATTGTGACCCTCTGCATTGCAACTCCCACACGATGTCCGTGAAGATGATTCCTGAAGATCCATCTTATTGTGATATCAAGATGATTTAGGTCTTGCTTTCTCACGTCTAAGTGATCTATCGGGAATAATGGTTGGATATGAAACCACGAGCCAGCCGGAATGGTCTCCAATCGGTGAGAAATGATGATCATACACTCTAAGTTGATATTCTCACGTATACCATTTCCCGACTATCGTATGAACATCAATCATCATTCTAGTAAATGCAGCAATTGCATGGGAGCAAGGAATTTTATAAATTTACCACTTTCCACATATACAGTGCTTATTTATCACATCTACGATCTGTTTATTACCTCTCTTGTGACCATACCTTGTTTGTCTATGGCCGGTTTCTATCTCAAAGATGCCATCCTCCCTCCTAAAGGAGACAATCGCATGGAGGTTTGTCGTGTTCGTCCATCTCCAAAAAATGACTGAGGCATATTTTGTGTATCGCTCCCCTCTACTTATTCCCGCCCCTCGCCTCACCCAGTCTTGCCTCAAAATAGTTCACCGAATTATAAAAAGTCTTAAGTACTAAGGTAGTAATTGGTAGATTCCTTGCACCCTTTAACACGGCATTATAGTTTTCACTTATATTTGTCGTCATATATCCAAAACGAAAGCCACCATTGTGAGAAAGAGTCCATTGCTCAGAAGCAATATTTACAAAATATTCGGGTGCATCATCTTTTATCTCCTTCATCCTTGTCATATATAAATCAAATTTCTTATGTTGTGACTATAATGCGGCAATGGTTGCAACTCTTTTACAGGCTTGACTTTTGTGATGTGTGTTAAAATTACTTGCAACATGCCGTATACAAAATCTCCACACGGCATTGGGAGGTAACCATCCGAACTCCAAATGAGCAACTGTTACCTTTATCCCTTCATGTCGATCAGAAATTAAACATATTGGACCCTTCCTATCTCTAGCAACATACTCTCGCACACACATCAAAAACCACGACCAGGAGGCAAATGATTCTGTATCAACCAATCCGAATGCCAACAGAACAATGTGATTTGCGCCGTCCATACTACAAACAATCAACAACTTGTGCTTGTATTTTTCATATAGGTGAATCCTATCGATACTTATTAATGACCGACAACTCCTAAATGCCATGATACTAGGACCAAATGCCCAAAATAAAGCTTCAAAAACCATTTTACCATTTGCATTTGATGGACCTAACTTCCAATTCACTTATGTTCTCGAATTCTTGTCCACTATGGCATTCAAAAGTTGAGGCAGTTGCTTGTACGAGTCATCTCAATCCCCATATACCATCTCTATAACTCTTTTTTTGGCTGCCCAAACTCGCCTCTGAGAAACTGCATATGAAGTCTTCTCAGTCATAACAGTTCGGAGAAAAGCAACTTTAACACTTTGATCTTCTCTCACATAGTTTAGAAAATAATGAGCCATCAAATTGGAATCTAATTACCTATGATCTTGCATCAACCCTGCATTGACACATGTATGCGGTCCCTCAATAACAGTAATCACAAAGGCATCAAGTAGCCTAGTCCTACAAGCATGCAACCTCCACCTACAACCTTCATCCCTTTGACTACATATTACTGTCCAAAGTGTAGAGTTTGATCTCCCCACACGAAATTGATGGTGTTACTCAACATGATGCATTTTGACAGCATGAATAAGTTGCTCCTTCGATTTAAACCTCATCCCCTTCTTTAATTCATCGCCGAAAGTCTAACTATCGTTTGACAATCTACAATCTTCCTCAAAGGTTACATAGTCATCACCTCCGGATGCCGTGGTCATAAAGGGAATTGAGTCGTCTACTTGGCTATAGACAAATCTCTGAACACCACCTACAGGTGCAGGGGCAGAAGATGATCCAATCTTTATCTCATTCGCAATACCACCGCAACCACCCGCACCAACTTCTGCATCCTCTTCTTTGTTATCCTCCTCTTCTTCTGCATCTTCTTCCACCATTTCTTCCTCATCAATATCATTACCCACATCCATATCTGCAAGAGTAAAATCCACTCGAGTTTCGATACAAGGATATTCATCCGTATAATTATCATCTCATTGCACGGATGTTCTACCATCGTATGATTTGATATACAACTCATGAGTCGTACCTATTCCCATACCCACCGCAAACTCCATCAAATTAGAAACGTCATCATCGTCACTAATTGACACCAACTGAAACCGTGTATTTACACTTTGCATGTACGACACGGGACAACAATGAAAATCTCAACATGTTGTATTATTGAATTGATCCGAAATCCTTTACATATTTTCAACACCAACTCATGATAGCATACATCCCCTCTCACCCTAATCAACTTCGAAAGGTTTCCATTATAACCAACTCCATCCCCACCATTTACAATTTCGCCATTACAATATAATAACAATCTTACCATTTCCGTCATTTTTTTTGAACAACAAAAATCAACTTGTCATAATCTAATAGAAATAAATCAATTTTTGTAATTTAAATAATTGACAACAATATATAATTGTATCCCAATTTCAACAAACCCTAAATTCAACAAACCCTAATTCAAATAACCTAAAATCCTAAAATTCATAATCAATTTTTTCAATAAATAAACCTCAAATTAAACATTTCAATTCCTCAAAAATTACTCCAAAAATTTAATTTTCTAATTAAAAAACATCTCTCAACAGCTCTCATTTCTCTCTCACTCTATAGTTTTCAAACACACAAACATTTCATTCTTTCAACATACATCGTTCACATTCAAATGAAAGATTTCATATTCGAAAAACTAAAAACAGAGTTACAGATCTGTGCTGAGAGATTTCACATTCACATTCAAATGAAAGATTTCTCATTCACATTCAAATGAGCAATGTATCTTCAGAATTTTACAGATCTGTGCTAATGAGCGTCAAGGAGTGAAGTAGAAGATGGATCACTCGCAAGGAATTGAACTTTAATTGCAGAGGAGCGCCGTACCTTCGTTGCTCGCAATGTACCTTCGTGGCTCGCGAGAAAGAAAGGAGGCCGGGAGGAAGAGAGAGAGAGAGAAGCAACATAAGAGAGATAAGGCCACTGGAGCTGTCGATCGCAATGGAGGAAGAGAGAGATCATGGCGGAGGAAGAGAGAGAGGAGGAGAAAGAAAGAAAGAAAAATGAAGAGAGAATAAAGGAGTTCGGGTTTATGGAGTGCGAGTATGTCAGATCTTGAAGACTCATCATGCATAGTACATATCGGGTCTTGAAGACCCATCATGCCAAGGCCGGTTATGTACGATGCATGACTGAAACCTGACTCGTGGTGGGTATTTAAGACCCGACTCGTGGTGTTAGAAATAGAATTTCTTTATCTGAACAGTTATTTTAATTTTTTTTTTTATTTTTTAATGTCAATTTCGTCAATATCTCGCGTTAAAAGGCGAGTAGGAAGGGCAAACAAACGATGGAAGAAGGAAAGGGCGAGCGCGAGGGCGAAAGCGGATGCGGGCGTCTGCAGCGGGCGCTGACAGAGTGTCACCGGCGTATTCCGGCGGGGCCGGGACGAAAGGTGGCTTGCAGGCATCTGAACAGGTCCTTCGCTGAATGCTTGGTGTCCATGATCTGTCCGGACGAGTCGGAGGCTGTTAAATCATTCTGCTCCAGCAGCGGCACTTCTCACAAGCGCTCTCTCTGCCAACAAGCTCAGCTCTCTCTCTCCCTCTGTCTCTCTTTTCATCAACAGCCCTAATTTCATTCCCCAAGTAATTCCCTTTTCCCAGCTGAAATTATTTTACTATAGAATGTCTTGAAATTGCCTAGAAACCTGATGCATTTGACAATCTAGGGTTGTTTGATTGTTTCTTACCCCTTTTTTCTAGATGAAATTGTGATTTTAAGCTGTGTTCAAAAACTAATTAACCCTTCGTTTTAACCTAAATATTGTGTCGAAGAATAAACTCAAATAAACTGTAGGAAATGTGGATATGCTTTGACAGAATTTTCGTGGAGATAGAGAAAATATCATAGCTCTCCAACCACCAAATCTCTCTCTCTCTCTCTCTCTCACACACACACACACACACATGTATATTTTTTTTCAATTTATTTGATCACTTGCCTTTCTGAAATCCAACATATATCAATAATTTCTCTGTTTTGGAAGGAGCCCCTTAATCTTACTGGCCATTTTGATTACTGGTCAAATCTTCACCAACACTACACAGGAAATTCCGGTATGACTTAAGAACAACTAAAGTAGCAAAATGAGATGGAGCAGCAAAAGTGAAATTAAGACTTCCCACAAAGTTAAGAAAGAGCATTCACAGATTTTTAATACTACCTTTAAATTATCTCTGAGCTATGATTTAACATTGTAGCTTGAGCTTTACCGCATTGAGCTCATTCGAAGCCTGCGGTTTTGGAAGCCAATCTTGAGAATTGAACTGAATTTACCATAGTTTAAAGCAGTAACCCGTTGCCTTTGTCAGGTAAGGATATGGATATCACCCTTTGGCAGAATATTTTATGACTGGCCGCATGGCAGATTTTGAACATTTATTATTACAAGGATACAACACTAAATGTTAATTTGATTTATAGAATTACGTACTTATGATTATCTATTGGTAAAGCTTTCCTGTAACTATTTAAACATAGCAAATGAAAAGTTACATGGTTTGAAATGACTGCCAGTGAGATTATTCTTTCTGATTCGGACTGTAATAAACATCTTAAACAATAGAAACAACTAAAACCTATTTCAGGCACTGCGCTTCTTCGTTTACATAGTTCAGTGTCAGTGAATGTTATACCTTTTTTTCCCTTGCAACATTGGGGTTTTTCAGCTGCTGTAGCAGCTTCTAGTTAACATCTTTATTTCCTCATTCCCATACTCTGTGGACTTATCACATCATCTTACAAGCCTTCAGCTTACATGTCTGTGGTTTTCTTATCAGTTAAATGCTCCTTGATACAAAGCCTGGAGTTCTATCCTGAAGTACATCTTCCCCATGTAGTGGGGACATCCTTTTTGGCAGCTTCTTAAACTTCAATACCATCTCTCGGAGCTGGAAAGAATAGCCATTGTTTCAGCTTTGGGGCTGAATACTACTGCAGTGCTGCCATATTGCTGCTGCATCATCATTTTAGCCTCCTTAACCATTAAGAATTGGTAAAAGTTGTTGGGAATTATAAGCATCTCTACAGATCTAGCCTCCTGTTCCAGTCACCTTCCTCGCTCAAACTAGCTTTTACCATTTGAAAACTAAATCAGAATTTTGGTTCTCATTCCTTTTTTTCCTCCTTTAAAGCAGAAACCATGCCGGACACCAACTTATTCACTTTACACTTTGAATGTGTGAGACCAGAAAAACCTCCTCCTCCTAGTTGACCTCCTTATACAACTTTTCTGCTGCTTGATTACCAGCCTCAAATCTAAAAATAGGACGTAGTGGTGGACCATTTGAACCTAGTGCTAAACTAGTCAACAAGCCGGTTTTTCTTGCGGAACTACCTGCTGAGCCTGAACCAGGCTTGTAATGGTTCTATAGGCCTCCAAAATATGAAGCTCATTCAGCTCTTTCCTGTAAAGTAAGCCTCAGTGCATCTGGACCACCTTCAGGGCTATCCTTTTAAAGAAAACTTCTGACCAATGTATAAAAACTATAGATTTAATGTACTATTTCAAAGAATATGGTATCTGTGCATAAATTGCAAAAGCTATTTGATCCTATATCAACTGAAACAAATGGTAGAACTACCAAATAAGTTCTAAATCACAATCCTAATACGGGCACAATGTTGTTAGCTGTTTCGGTGAATTGTCTTTGGACAACACGGTAAATGTCTATAAACTGATCTTCTTTGAGTCTAGCAACTTTTAAGGCATGTATCAGTGACTTCGGGCATTGTATCTTAACTTCCGTGGTTAGTTCATATTTGAGACTGGCCATAAAGATATCAATGAGAGTCTTTTCGGGCAATTCAACTTGGGTCGATAATCTTTCAAATTCCTTTTGATATTCTCTCAAGAAATTGGTCTGTTTAAGTTTAAACAAGACCTCATTGTAGTCTACATAGGTTGTCTCCCCACATCCTTTCATCTTCTCTTTGCAAAGACTATTCCAAGACAAAGTTTTTCGGTTAGTATTGTACCTTTCTCTCAAGCATTGCAACCATTGTTGAGATTCTTCTTCTAGGTAGAAACTAACAATTCTAAACATTTCATACTTGTCTGCGGGGTAATAGCCGATATAGATCTTTGTCCTAAATATCCAAGAACTCGGATCTTCTCCATTGAATTTGAGAAACTTGAGTTTGTGGCTTGCTGTCCGCTAGATTTGTTTTCAGTTGTCTCTCCTCCTATATCTTGGCCATTCTTCCTCCTTTTGAGCACTAGGCACGAAAGGATCTTCCTCCTCATCATGTGAGGAGATGAGGACTCAGTTATCTAGCCTTATTTTCGCTGGTTGAATACTGGGTAGATCGTCTAGGGTGGTGGTCGTGTTTAAGATGCCTCTTGCATTCAGCACTTGATTGGGGTTCCATTACTTGTAGTAGATCAGAGATGGTTTGGATATTTTTCTCCAAACGAGCCACCTTTTCATTGGTATCTAGTATGGTATTGTTGGTGAGGGTTAGTTGGGTCTCAAGAACATCAAGATGTTCACGTTGAGTGGGTTATTTTTGCTGTTCAGCCATGGGGATGAAGCTGTTGCGATTTCTGGACAGAATGTGTAGTTCGAGATTTTGGTTGTGTAGTCGTGGGTTTTGGCTTTGAGAACGTGTTTTCTGATGGGAATAGATATTTAGATGATTGAGTATTGGAGTATTCAAAAAAAGTGGCTGGCTAACGCGATCTGAATAGAAGAAGGTTGAAATGTCACGATTTTTGATAGATTGTGACTGTTTATTATTTGTGGTGGTGTGTGACTAGGGTTTGCACGAGAATGGATATTGTACTTTTTAAATGAAAGCACCGAACTGTTGAGCGTTTGGGTATGGAAAAAGAGTTCAGAATGATGGAGTGCAAAAAACCTTCAAACAGCACCTGTCACACTAGAAGATGGCATGTAATGGTGGTGAGATTATGGTTAGAGTTTTATGGGACTAATTTGGTTCTCTTTCTCTCATGAAAATTGATTGAAAGTCTCACCTTTGTACACCTGAAAATCATTCGAAAGGTGGTGTAACATTCTAGAGGTTGATCTTCTTCATGCTCCTAGACAAGTCTAGAGAGAATTCAAGTTGTCAATGACAGCTAAAAATTCATTGCTCCAAAAATTAGGGTTACAAGAGTGCCTCCTTGTGCTACTACTGACAGGCTTTCGGTTACTTAGTTGCTCACCAAAGGTCCGCAGTTGGTGCTCCTCTTTTCCTTTGAGTTCGGGCCTTTTTTGTTTAAACTCCTTTTACTTCCCCTCAGCCTCTAGGCTCTGTAGGGCTCCTTGGGCCTCTAAATTTACTGTCCTTATGTCCTCCTTGTTGCTTGACTGTGTCTACCCCTCTTCCATGCCACTACGTGCGATTGTTGTGTATCTGGTTCGGGTGCGTACTCCATGGCCCCCAAGGGCTGTTGTCTTGCTTCGGCACGCCTAGTTCTAACTTAACATTTCTCATGGTCCTCAGATCTGCAACAGCCCGCCATGGGCCATGCTTGCGTGGCATGATGTTACAGACTTGAGGAGAACTATGTGCAATGTTGTAACAACCACTAATAGTAGTTAATAGTGGTTAGTAGTTAGTAGTAATTAATTGATTTGACCACTAATAGTTAATAGTTAAGTGGTTAGTAGTTAATTGATGTAGCCATTAATAGTTAGTAGTTAATTGTTAAGTGGATAATTAGTTAGTAGTAAAAATAGTTAGAAAAAAATGTATAAATACTTGAGATAAGATAATAAGATCACGAATGGAATGGAATGGAATTGATCTTTGTTCACACTCTCTCTGTATCTCTTTTTCTTTCTCTACTATTCTTTGTATCTCTCTCTAACTTTCTCCATCTCTTTCTCTCTCTCTATCTCTATGTGTCTTTCTTTATCTTTTCCCTCTCTCTTGAGCCGGTTAGTGAAAAATTAATATCAGAACCTGTGAATTCTTGGCTAACACTGCATAATTGTAGAGGAAATCAAGTATGGAACCATTAAAATCAAAGAAAGTCATCTCCGGTGGGTACGAAGAATGGATGAACTAAGACTAAAAAATAGGAGTTTTATCGGCAAGTATTGATGACAAAATCAACACCATCATTAAGATGCTGAACAAACACACCCGAAGAATAAGATATTAAAACACTTTTTGAGTTTACCATTCTACCTACTCGAAGTGAAGAAAAGTTGATGGTAGAAGGAGGGTCGTAGATGTACAGGAAAGAACCTAATAACGGCGATTTCTTACAAAATCTCCAAAAAATGAACTTCCACGGTTAACTGAGAAAAATTCTTTGCTAGAAGCAAGATCTTAATTGTACGAGAAGGAACCTATTGATGATGAATTCTTGCCAAACCCTTCAAAGATTGAATTTTTGGTATTCATAGGAAAAAAATCCTTCACCAAGAAGTAATTCAAGAAAAGTCTCTTGCAATCTTCCTCATTTCCACTTTCGTCCACTACACTTCTTGCAACTCAAGTCAAATTCATTATTCGTTTTCATCACCTTATTTTCCAACATAAATGCAAGTCCTAGTTCAAGATTCATGGATTTAATAAAATCTTAATTTTGATTTTTCCATCCTCGAGGATAAGGATGTTTTCAAAGGGGAGAAATATTATAACAACCGCTAATAGTAGTTAATAGTGGTTAGTAATAAAGGGTAATAGTTAATATTGGTTAGTAATAGTGATTAGTAGTTAATTGATTTAACCACTAGTAGTTAGTAGTTGAGTGGTTAGTAGTTAATTGATCTAACCACTAATAGTTAGTAGTTAGTTGTTAAGTGGATAGTTAGTTATTAGTTAAAATAGTTAGAGAAAAATGTATAAATATTTGAAATAAGACAATAAGGTCATGAATGGAATGGAATTGAATTTATCTTTGTTCACACTCTCTATCTCTTTTTCTCTCTTTACTATTCTTTCTATCTCTCTCTAACTCTCTCTATTCCCTCTCTTTTGAGTCGATTTGTGATGAGGATTTGGCGTTAGCCAAGGATTCGCATATTCCGATACTAATTTGTCACGAATCGGAAAGAGAGAGAGAGAGAGAGAGAGAGAGAGAGTAGCTCAAAGATCAATTCTATTCCATTCCATTCCATTCATGACTTAATTGTCTTATTTCAATTATTTGTACATTTTTCTCTATTTTAATTACTAACTAACTATTCATTCAACAATTAACTACTAACTAAAAGTGGTCACATCAACCAACTACTAACCATTTAATTACTAACTATTAATTACTAGTGGTTACATCAATTTACTACTACTAATTATTAAACACTATTACCAAGCAATATTAACTACTAATCAGTGTTATTAACTACTATTAACTACTATTAGTGATTGTTACAAATGCCAGGGACAGAGCAAGGGGAGCAGTTGCGAGATACCAACAAGAAGGAGCAATCGAGACTCGGGAAGCACTAGAAGCGACTGAATAGTTTGATGATGCAGAAACATGTGTAGCCAGCATGCGCGGTGCGCCTAGGCGATGCGCAGTCGAGCTGCCATACGGCTCAAGACCCATCCAAGAGAATCTTAGTGCAACCAGAACTCTTGAGAGCTCGACCTCAACCAAGACTCCTAAATAAACAAGAAGTTCTACTCCAACAAGAAGATCTACTTTAGCAAGGAGTCCTAAGACAACAAGTAACTCTAGAGTAACAAGGAGTCCCAGAACAACAAGAATGAGTTCCAGAGCTACGAGTTCCGGAGTAGAAAAAGGTCATGAGGCACCAAGGAATCCTAAAACAACAAGGAGTTCAAGAGCAACAAGAAGTCTTAATGCCACAAGGAGTCTTAGTATAACAAAAAGTTTTACTCAAGTTAGGAGTCTGAGAGCAATGCAAAGTCCTTACCGAAGGAGACAAACAAGATAAGAAGTCTCGATCCTAGCCAAATCTATCAAAAAGTTGAGGAGGCTAATCGTAACAAGAAGACTAGTAGATCACTTCGATGACTAGAAGTCTTAGCAGTTGAGTCCGAGTGCAAGTCCTCAAGCCAAGTTAAAGATCAAGACAATTTAGACTAGCAGTGTTATCTTATATGCTTATTAGTATTTTGATCTTAGTCGTGGATAGGGGATAAGTTTAGATAAGATTAATTATTAAATATGGTTGTTAGAATCTTAGATCAAGTGATACTTGAGAGGTATGATTGAATTGTATAAGTATTTCATAGAGCCGAACTATCTAGAGTTATCTTTTGTGTCTTAATTCCATTGAAATACTAAAGTTTTAGTTATTTCTTTCAAAGTGAAAACTTAACTTAGGAGTATAAAGGAGAAATCTTTCTTTGTGTTACACCACTATTCAAGTGATACCTGCGGTGGAGAGTGATGAGAATTCACGAGCACGACCGACTGTGAGTGATCCAACTTCATGGCAAAGCTATCTCTTTGCCAAGGCCAACCCTTTCATGTGACATAAGTGCTACGAGAGGGGTTTGCACTCCAATCCATCATATCAACCAACCAACGGCCCAACATAACCATAGGCACCCAGGATTACTCTTGCATATGCGACCCGACCATGGGCACCCGTGATTACTTATGCGTGCGTGACACAACCATCCTCACATGTGATTAGCTAAGTGTGCACAGCAAGATCATGGGCACTAGTTATGACCCATGCATGCGTGACAGTTATTCCTGTGCTTGTGTATGCTTGGTTACCAATGCACTTCCTTGCATGGTTGCTCTTGTGTTCGCTCACTCAAACTTCTTTCATCCCACATGCTCAGTCCCCATTTCGTCCCTGTGCTCTATCCCCCTTGTGCTCACATGGTTAGTCACCCTTGCTCGCGCGTGTTCAAACACCTTTCCTCGCACATGATAGGATGGCTTTGCTCCCGAGTACTTGGTCGCCTTTGCACTCACTCAGTCGCCATTGCGTCTGCTCGCTCTAACTCCTTGCTAGGAGTGGCAATCGAGTTTTTTGAGCTGGGTTTTGCAAATCCCGAACTGGGCCCAATTAAATTTTTATGGGTATGAACTTGAACCCGTCTTGAGAAAGCTCGAAGAATCGAGACTCGAGTTCGGTCCAAAAAATTAAAAGGGTCTCATGCCCATTTTGGGCCAGGCTTGGTCTGAAATATAATTTTTTTTGTTACATAATTTCATTTTTCATATTTTTAATCCATTTTATAGTATAATAAATTAAAATAAAAACATATAAATCATTCAAAATAAAATACAAAACGGATATCGCCATACCAAATTAAGCATTACACAATATTATGAAAATTAATAATAATAATATCATGAAAAATTAAAACAATTATATCAAGAGTAATATATTAGAGTCATCAAAATCACCATTCAAGTATCACAATATTTGATTTTAAATCTCATAAAAAATTTAAATGGGTTGAACCTATAACGGGCTGAGTCCACTGGTGTTCAGGCTTAGCCCATAATTAAAATGGGTCTAAAAAGCAAAACCGAGTTCGGGCCGATCTTGAAATGAGCCAAGCCCGGCCCTTCAAAACGAGTTGATCTAAAGCTGGCTCGAGCCGATTGCCAGTCCTATTCCTTGCCCTCGCTTGCTCGATCTCCCCTGTGCACGCAAACTTGGTCTCCAATGTGCCTGCTTACTTGTTCTCTCTTCTGTCTGCGCCCTTCAGCTCCGTTGTGCTCGCACGCTTTGTAGCTCTTGTTTACATTCGCTTGCTTGTCCATGCTAGAATAGCGTTACTCACGAGTACTTGCTTACCTTTACACCCGATTGCTTGTTCGCACTTGTGACTGCTCCCTTGTGCGCACTTGCTTGGTCTCCCTTGTGAGTGCAAATTCGGTCTCCATTGTGCCTCTAGTTTCGTTGTGCCTGCTTGCTCTGTAGCCCTTGTTTACATGCGCACGCTTGCCAGTGCTAGAACAGCGTTACTCACGTATGCTTGGTCGCCCTTACGCCGAATTGCTCATTTGCACTTGTGCTTGCTCGCTAGTATTCACTTGCCCACAATTGCTCGATCTCCCTTGCCCTGTGCGGTATTACTCCATTGTGCCTGTTTGCTTGGTATCCTTTGCACCCGTTTTCTCTATCTGTTTTGCGCCCACATTCTTGGTCGCCCTTATTTGCACATGTTCGGTTGCTCTCTCATGCACGCACTATTGTTGTTGCTGGCGCATGCTCAGTCATTGTGTCACGGATCAACTCTTTGCTTACACACAGCCTGTGCAACACTAACACCTCTCTAAGACTAAGAGATATTGCTAGTTCAGTATATGCTCGAAGGATTTCTAAGTGTTTGGAAAGTGAGAAAGGAAGGCAACTGAGTAAACTTGCTGAGAACTTTGTTTGCTTGATTGTTTGATCAATTGCTTGATTGCTACTAATGAGAGGGCTTGGCCTATTTATAGGCAAGCCAAAGAGCTTTTGATAGTTCTAGAGAAATCTACAAAGTTGCCACAATGCTTAATCTCTATAACATCACTAGACTATTCTAGAAGTCCCTACACAATTCTGCACTACATAAGCCTCTTATGTACAAGTCTATGGCGTGCTACAACATTCAAGAGTGATATAGAGTGTTCCGGAAACTCTATGGTTTCCGGGCCATCCTTGGGCCTTTTGGGCCAAGAATTGGACCGGGAATGTGCAGCCCATTTCATTCTTCCCCATTCGAGTTAGGCATCGTCCTTGATACCTTAGCTACCTTGTAGTCCGTAGTCCCTTAATTGCTTGGTGAATTGCCACAATTTCTCGACTGGCTCCTAGTTGGACCTAGATGTGGGCAAGCCTCACCACTTCACCAAGTACTCCTTTGTGGGTGCATGATTCCTGTGCTGAACGATACAATTCGATAGTATTTCCTCAACTACCTTATCGTATTCGTCCCTCATAATTGTAGGCACTCTTGACAACAAGTTTCGTGCAAGGTCATTTGGGTCTTTGGGGTATGGCTTGAGAAAAAGACCGGATGAAGTTGGGATAGTCCCTTGGGTAGCTCCACCTTGTAAGTTACGTTCCCAACTTTCTTGTGCACTTGGGCTTGTGGGTAATGTGACAGCCCTTCCTTGATGCGTTTGATGGATTGTCCGCCCCCCCCCCCCAAAAAAAAAGTGAACACGCCATCGGGGCAATAGTGCCGGCTTAGAGCATTGGCCACAATGATGGTATGGCCCCATTGAATTCCCTCATTGAGTTGTCACTCAACTCCTCGTGGCAAAGGTTCACTACACAAGATTTCTCGCCTAATGAGCATGGTGTCCTCACTCGGCACCATGATAGATCTCAAGTAGTTTATGAAGTTCATGGCAAAGACTATGTTATAATCGTCTAATGGGGCTACAGAGAATGTGGTCATACCTGTCCATTGGCCCATCCGGACTGGCACATTCTTGGCTTCCCTGTTGGGGGATGCCCACTTGCCATTAACGCCCTTGAACTGCCCCTGTTGGCATCCACATTAGCCCCAACATGCATGTAGTGTCCAAGGAAACTCTTTACTAGTATTCTGCAAATGAGCAAGAGTATTGTGGGAAACAGTTAACCCAAGAAGTTCACTCTTGGTCAAACTGATCTTAAGCCAAGAGATTCTCTAAAAAAGTATTAAGAAGAGTGATCATGTCCATAAAATCACCCCTATCCTCTTTACGAAAGAGGAGAATATCATCTTCAAACTGATGATTGGATGCACACATCTCATCATGACTAGAGAAAATATTAGCATGAATCCTTCTCAATCATCTTACTCGAGGGGTTTACGACGAGTAAAAAGAAAAGAAGAACGAGGGCCATCTTGTCCTAACCCCTTGGACACTGATGCCCAAGTTTTTGGCTCTCCATTAATAATAACAGAGAAGCATGCCAAACTCAAACACTCTCTAATCTATCTTCTCCACCAAGTCCCAAAATCCTCATTGTCCAACACATTATTTAAAATACTTCAGCCTAACTCTCTCATAAGCTTTCTCAAATTTTAACTTCAAAACAACTCCCATATCATTCTTTTTAACAAAATCAGCAATCTTATTAGCCACAAGTACAACATCTATAAAATATCAATAAAAGCACTTCAAGCACCACACAATCTATTTAACTAAAACTTTAGTAACAAGATAAAGAGTGGTAGTCAAAATGATGTGTTTGAAATCCTTCACCTTCAGATAGTGAGATTTCTTAAGTATAAGGGTTGTAAAAGTAAAACCTCATGTACTTTCCCACCACCCCATTGGCATAAAACTCATCAAATACTAAAATCCTAGCAAATTACATACTATAAAAATTGAAACTGTTTCAATCTCATCCCTCTCAAAAGGCCTCTCTAACCATGCAGTTCTCAAACTCTTGATAGGAAACCAATCGATCCCACCAATAATAGGGAGAGCCATATCCTCCTTGGTGTACAAGTCCTTGTAAAAGCTCATAATAGTTTCCTCAATGGAGACAATATTGGTGATCACATTACTCTCATCATCCTCTAATTCACTTATGGAACTCTTGTCTTGTACCATGGGCTACTTCATGAAAAAACCTAGTATTAATATCCCTCTCTCAGACCCACTTTGGGTGAGATTACCAGTACAAGCTGACTTCCTCCTTAAAAATGAGCTCCTCACTATCTTAGATTCCCCCTATGACTAGAAAGATCCCTATTCAAACCTCACTCTACTTCTAACATATCTATCTATGGAACTCTTTTGCCTCGTACCATTGGCTACTTGATGAAAAAACCTAGCATTTTTAATATCCCTCTCTCGGGCCCACTTTGGGTGAGATTTTCAGCACAAGCTAACTTCCTCCTTAAAGTTGAGCTCCTCACGACGTTGGAATTCCCTCTATGACTAGAAAGATCCCTATTCAAACCTCCCTCTACTTCTAACATATCTATCTCTTTGAAATCACTAAGAATATAACTTTTTCAATATCACCAAAGATCTCATTCCAATTCTTAAGTGCTTGCTCTAACTTATTTAGCTTTCTCATTAATTTGAACCCCTCCCACCCTACTACACCAATATCTCCATGATGACTCCATTTTCCCAAGGTCTTTATGAGATAACCACATGTTCTCAATCTAAAGGGTGTGGGATCTGAGTTGATTTTATTAGACTCCAACAAAACTGGAAAATGGTCTAATGTGGTTCTAGTAAGCGTTTCGCGTCTTAAATTAGAGAAATGGGATTCCAAACATTACAACAAAGAAAACGATCCATATGAGAAGCACCCCAATGCTCCCCTGTAAATGACCAAAGTAATTTAAGAATTGAACAAACGAATATCCTTTGTTTCGGAAAGTCTTGTACACAAAAAAAAAAAAAAAAAAAAAAAAAAAAAAAAAAAGAGAAACATTTTTGGGGAACAACCTCGCGGTATGATTCTAATCTGAGCAATGATAGATTCAACTTGTACCATTGCATGTTCTTTATTATTGGGTACGTACTTGAGGGTAGGGTAAGATTGGAGTTCAAACCTGTTGATTTGACGGGTAGGGTAGGGCAAGTTGCATTGCATAAGCTTCGGCTGCCTGTATTGAACTGAAATTAGACTGATATGCTTGAACTTAGGATGGAAGAATGACCTGAGCCAGACCTATTTATGGATTAATTATGGGAGAGTGCACTATATGCTCTTGCTACACCAATTTTAATACTGATAATTTTAAAACTCTCAGTAATTTTTGTGTAAATCCAACAAGATGGTACATTTTTTTTTTTTGTTGAAATTTTCACTTGTGCACATTATATAGAACCTTTAAAAAACTTGAGAAAAGAATTTTCAATATGGAAAACAAAATACGAATAATGGTGTTTGATGTGCCACTAAACTGAAGATCCACCATAAATTTGAATTGCGAAAAGATACAGTACACATTAAAAATTTTTTTTTTTTTTTGAATTTTCACTTTCCAAGATAAACCTTGCTTTTACCAGTTGGCAATTTTGAAAGGTTTCATTCTATTACCATTGGCAATTGCTGCATTCCTTTTATTTTATTTTTTTGTTTTTCTATTCATGTGCAAACACAGACGGTCTAAGAAAGGTTTTTCTATTCATACGCATTCCTTTTATTTTGAAAGGTTTCATCCTTGTGGACTTGCATAACTTTTCTATCCTGCACACACAATCTTCACCCCCCCTTCTCTCCCTAGGAAGTGGATTTTGAAAATGCATTATATTTATTTTATACTCTCATTATTTATCTACATAATTTATGCAAATGTTGTTCATGCGCACATTTCTGTTTATGTTGCCACTATTTTTAGGGGCAGTTGCAGATCGTAGGGGAGCTATGCAAGTGCAGATTTCAGACAACTTGCATCAGCTCTTACCTTCCACACAGATGACTCTGTGAGCTGTGTCTTGAAGCCCTCCATAATGTGATATATTGTTGTGGCAGAATATGTCCACTTTTCCAGCGTGTGAAGTCCAGAATGTGGGGATAGATGAATGACAGCAAGTGCAGCTGTTAACTGCTGTTTTTCAATCAAGTGTCATTGGTCAAATATCAGTCACTTTAATGCACAATAGTGGCTGAATAAGTTAATTTGTTTCTTTCATACATGCAATAAGGGTTATAGCCCAAAGATGGCATTCTTCCTGTAAATGAAACTAACTATTCCAACCAAGTGCTTCCCAGCCTTTGCACTTCTGTTTTTGCATGATGGAATATAGCAGCTCTTACAGTCATTATCAGGGAACACGATGATACAGAAATACTTGTTATGAGGAAATGCTTGGAGAACAATATTTGCCAACATTGCTGCGCCATGATTCTGTAATATTAGAGAGAGAGGTAGTGCACTATTGATTTGAGTAGATTGTATTTGGAAATTCTAATCTGACATTTGAATGTCTGGTTTATAAGTGTCAGTTGGACCCTGTGGCAAAACATAGCAACTCTGGCCACGAAGAACAATGTCCTTGTTCGAGCAACAGCAATTGTTACAGACCTGCTAATTTTAGTCGGCACACACAATTACATGCAACCATCATAGAAGAAAAATGGTAAAGTCAATAGCACTCTTAATTTGTACTATGCATTTCTCAACAACAATGCATGAAAAAAGTAGATGTCTGCCCTGAACCCAGGTCATTCACGCAAGAGTACAAAAAGTCGATGCATAAGGCACTTATTGAGTTGTAGGTACATTGCTTTTCTAAAGGCAGAACTTGTCTCTATCATGTGGTGAAGAATAGTCGATATTGGGCCCAATAGGTATGATTCCACAAGGATCAATAGAAGGATGGCTTCCATAATAATTCCGCTTAATGTGTTCCATGTTGACAGTGCTACTGATTCCTGGAATTTGATAAATGTCTTTGATGTAATTGAATAGGTTTGGAAACTCTCGCACCAACTTCTTGTCGCACTTGAAATGAACTGCATAGACCTGTATTTTTAAGCGAATCCCACTTAGTAAGTTGATTGAATTAACTGGTGAAATATGAAAATTAAGATTTGCATGATTCAAGGAGATAGAGAAAGCAAGCACTTGACCAATATCTTAATTTTCTTCATTCATTATTCAGAATTCGGCCTCATATTCTTATACTGATGTTAGTGGAATAAACTGAAAGTACCGTCTGTCCAAAGTTTCAGTTTAACAGCCAGATCCCTGATAAAGCATAGGGGAAAGCTCACTAGATCAGTAGAATCTTAGAGGTGTCATTCGGGCACATTCTCTCAATTCTAGCAGCTATGGGAGGGTAAGATAATTCAATCATTTACAATTGCAAAAGAACATACAAAATTGATGTTTAATGAATTGCCAACAGACAAGCATTGTTTTTGCATTAGTCTTTTCACTCCACTATTTGGAGCAAGCTCTTAACAGTGAAGAATTTCTGATCGTGTCAGATGTGTTTGAACAAGTGTACACTCAGTAGTCAAAGTGGTGCATTGAGCGGGTGTTACTTTAATTTTTGAAAAGAACCAAAAATGTTGGCAAGATTACACACCATTTCAATAAGACGATATCAAGAACTAGACTCCTAGTCATGAAACCAGGTTTTCAGGCTCGTTATCAAGAGAGCTCCTTAGACATCCAAACTAGAATTACTCTCAAGAAATTGTTGACACCATGGGTTGACCAGACAAACTACAAACCATTCGATTTGTCAAATCCATAAATAGAACTAATATAT
This sequence comes from Dillenia turbinata, assembly GCA_037126225.1. Lineage (NCBI taxonomy): Eukaryota > Viridiplantae > Streptophyta > Magnoliopsida > Dilleniales > Dilleniaceae > Dillenia > Dillenia turbinata. The sequence goes on along the minus strand of JBAMMX010000023.1, from coordinate 6,221,496 downwards.
TGAAACAATAACTTTATACCCTGGTGGCAAGCTGATGTCAACCTTAGTACAAGATCTAGTCAATGGATACTCTCTAGTGTATTTCCTTCTTCCCTTACTAGAGTTTTCCACTCTTAGACCCTACATTTGACGGCAGGAAACTTGCTCCCTAACAAGTTTCCTACCACACTTCTTTTATGAGAATTAGATTTACTTGTTTATTGATCACACTCTCTTTAAATAAAGATAACTAGGGTTTACAATAAAATAGAATTTTTATTAAAACAAATTTCAAAAATTATTCCTAATATGAAAGATTTCCAAAATTGAAATAACTACCAATTTTAAAAAGATTGTTATCAACTAAAATAATAATAATAAAAAACTATTATTCTCCTAAAATTCTTTTTTCTTACTAATTCCTAAATTTTTCTCCTAAAATATTTGTTTTCCAATGATATACATTGTGCATATCATTACTCCCCTCTTGGACAAAGAGCCGGTCCTCAAACTCAAATTTAGGATGGGTTTTCTCAGGTTTTCAAAAACTCCCAAGAAGCCTCTACCCTTATCCTCTTCTTTGGACTTTAACATACCCTGCTTAGCCTCTTCAAGTTCCTGGCAAAGAGCTGCCCACTGTCCCAGAAATTCTTGCTCAACCGCTGTACCTGCTGCAACTTCTTGTTCTGCAGCCACTTTCAATCTGGTAATTTCTTCTTCGATAGCAGCAATGTCCATCATAAGTCCTTCAACACTTTCATTTGCCACTCCTTCCTTTTCTTCAACGCAGCTACCTTTGGCTGAGATCGTTTGCCTGAGCCTCCACTTGCTCTTTAAGTGAAGTTGACCCTGCCGTTGGAATGGCTGTCCTTCCTCTACCCATATGCTCCCAAGCATCGAATATCTGGCTATCATCTGTTTCATGAATGACCATTATAGCACCACTATATCTCTAGGATGATTTATTGTGAGAGGCCTAGAGATATGGTGGTGCTACCATTATAGTTCGCCATCAATCCCCCTGTACTCCAGCATGTTTTTATATGGTATTTCAACCTCACGAAGCACAAAGATCATACACTCTTCTCTCATATTATGCCAAAGCACAGGGCGGCCACCTCTTGAGCTGCCTATCCTTTGAATGACAAATAGAATCCCATCAATGGTTGGATTTGCCACACCAAGTACAGGAAACTAGGTACCATTCCTCTTTTTCCTTGCAACACCCACATTCATCTCATGAGGACAACTATCAGAAGATTCAGCGATCTTGGGAAGAGATGGTTTCAAGCTTGCATAACCAAGTGCTCCCATAAGACCCTCTATGGAGCAACCTGCGAAGTATACCATACAATTCTGGCCTAACTTGGAGGTAAAAGTGAGCATGCATTAGGCATGCTTGGAGGTAACTTGCTTTCTTTGCGAGTCGAAAGAAGGTAATAAAATTACCAGTTCTGTGAGCTTTTGCCACATCTTGTGCAAATAGCACTTCTGGGGTTTGTCTCATCTCTGTTGTCATCCTTGCACGATCTAGTAGAGTTCTGCATCTTCAAGTGCATCGAATTCCTCCACAATGCCCTCACCCTTCATATACTCACACAGTTCATGCATCGCAATGATATGTAATGTTATCATCTGCTCCAGCATTTTAATGGCCTCTAGGTTGAAAATGCGCTGCATCTTAAGGTCCATCTGTATAGCTTGCATCCGATCCCAAAGGAAATCATAGGTGCTAAGGAACTTTTCATTTTAAGATAATTTCAGCTTTCTGATATCCTTAAGCAGTGCTTTGCTTCACAAAATTGCCTTGCAGTTCCAGTTTTTATGGCAGAATGGACATGCTGCAATAACTGCTTCCTTTGAAAGTAGGGGGTACCTGGGAATGGTAGTCCCTCCTGCTTGCCCGATGCTTCTGCACCATGCTCTAATTTATGCCTTCCCAGAGCAAACGGGTCCTGTCTTTTTGCTGAAAAATACAGGTTTCCAGCATCTGACCTTCTTTTGTGTGTTTTGGCTGAGTTCTAGAGGAACAGGCAACTGGGAGTTGCTTGGGGGCTTAGAAACTGAAATTTCATTGTGAAAGCCCTCTTTCCCCAAGCTTCAAATTCTGGAGCTCTTCTGCCGCAACCTTCATAATACAAGGCAGCAAGCTCACCTCATGCGCTATCCCCATGGAAGAACTAGAACTGCCTTGTCTGATTGTGATGAACGATCTATAAAGCGTTGCACCACTATGACATTGCATGCTGTATTTGAAGTTGCAAGCCTCAAATTACTTTCAGATACAGCTGAACCAGCTAAATCAACATTAGTGGTAAGAAATTCACTCCTTTTATATAAGGTCTCACAAACTGAATTGGTGGTGCCATCAACTAAAACCTTGGAGCTTCCTTTGAACTGCTTCCAATCTTTAAAACTGCATTTGAACAAGGAAGCAAGCTAGCATGTGAATTATAAACTTCAGAAACTGCAACTTCCTTGTTTACCATGTTTTGATCCCCCCATGAAACAACTAAAATTCATATTCTTTCTATGTGCAGCACAGGCAACATGGACCTACTCCAAAGAAAAATCAGAATCATGGGGCCTGGACAGATTCATTTCAAGATTCGTGGCTCCTCTCTTTCTCACATTCTTAAATATTTCCTCCACCGAAGACCTCTGACCATCAGTAATTGAAAGCTGAAGATCCTACCCAAACTTATTATATTCACCTTCTAGCTGACTACTCCTTTCCACCCCTCGGTCTGCAAGGGAGTGGCTGCTGCTCCTCACCTCTTCGACCTTGCTGCGTCCCCTGTAGTTCTCGTGGAAGCCCTTCCATCTGTGAGATTAGTGTTGTCTGTTGTTGCTGTAGCAATTTCATGTTGGACTATTCCATTCACCCGAGCCAGGGGCTATTCCATTCACTGCTCAAATTCCTCATGAATCTCTCTACGCGGCTAAACTATTATGTAGAGCTTTCCATGATAGCTATCTCCGGTACCGAAGTGATATGAGCCCTAGTACAAGATCCGGTCAATGGATACTTTGCAAGGAATTCCTCTCTTCCATTGCTAGAGTTTTCCTTCTCTTAGACACTAGGTTTGATGGCTAGGAACATGTTCCCTAACAAGTTTCCTACCACACTTCTTTTATGAGAATTAGACGTCTCTTTATTGATCACAACCCCTTTAAATATGAGAATTAAGGGTTTATGATAAAATAAAATTTTTACTAAAAACAAATTTCTAAAATCATTCATAATACGAAAAATTCACAAAACTAAAATAACTATTAATTTTAAAAAGATTGCTATCAACTAAAATAAGAAAACTAATATTTTCTTAGAATTCTTTTTTCTTACTAATTTCTAAATGTTTTCCTAGAATATTTGTTTCCAATAATATGCATTATGCATATCACAAGCCTAGACTTTCACAAAATCCTCTCCTTAATATTATTTTTTTTTCCTCCAAAAAAAACAGAACTATCTCTCTCTCCCTCTCTCTCTCCATCGCTGATCCACTTCGCCATAGCTCACAGCCATCAAGCACCACCGGCAACTGACAGGTACAAGCACAGGTAAGTACTCTCGGTACGCGCTCACCTCTTTCGCGATCTCTCGCTCTACCCGCCTTCTCGCTTCCTCCCTCTCTCCACATAGCTGCTCATACCCTCTCAGGAACCCAGATCAGCATCATTCTCTCTCTACATCTCCCACAACGAACTTTATCTCGGACCCTATACATCTACCTCTCCAATCTTTGCCCAGATTTGCTCCCTAAGGCCCTAAAACTCCTCCTCATCGCCATAAATCTCCCGCAACAGCCGCCTCCAGACCAGATATCGCCGGAAAAGGTGGATCTAACCTCCGAAAGCTCAAACCCCCCCAAATACCCAGAGCCGCCGAAGGCCGACGCACCCAATTACCCAGACCAGATCCAAAAAAAGCCGGATCTATTCCCCAGCACTCTTCGATCTTTGCCTAGATCTCTCCGCATCATCCTCACTCTCCTACCACTTGGAACATAGGATCCCTGACCGGAAAGTCAGGAGAGATAAGAGAAGTAATAAAGAGAAGAAGAATTAATATCATGTGCCTCTAAGAAACCAAGTGCGTGGGAGAGAAGGCTAAAGTAATAGAGGGTTATGGACATAAACTGTGGTACTCAGGTAAGGATAGAACTAAAAATGAAGTAGGAGTAATCGTACATAAAAATCTCTTAGAGGATGTAGTGGAGATAAAAAAAAAAAAAAAGAGAGAATTATACTTGTTAAACTAGTAAATGAAGAAAACGTAGTTAACATAGTTAGAGTGTATGAGCCCCCAATAGATATAGATGTAATTAGTAAAAAATAATTTTGAAAACATTCAGATGAATTTATACAAGCCATACCGAGTGGAGAGAAGTTATTTAATGGAGGAGATCTAAATGAATATGTAGGAGAGAAGAATGAGGGATTCAAAACCGTACATGGAAATTTTGGTTTCGACAGTAGGAATGAAGCGGGAATTACCATTCCAAAGTTCGTCGTAACATTCGATTTGACACTCGTTAACACATTTTTCAAGAAAAAAAGTCGTACGTAGTTATCCATTAAAGTGGGTCAAATGCTAGTCAGATAGATTTCTTTATTACTAGGAGAGGTGATAGAATGACATGTAAGGATTGCAAGATTATACTAGGCGAGAGTGTAACGACTTAACACAGACTTTTAGTTTTGAACTTACAAGTGCCTAAACGACAAAAACAATGTCGACCGTATATGAAGCCAAAAATTAAGTAGTGGAATTTAAAAAGGGAGAGAGCGACAACGTTTAGAGACAAAGTAATTGAAATAACAAAATGGTCTGCTAGTGAGGATTCAAAAATAATGTGAAAAGAGATGTCTAATAATATTAAGAGGATAGGTAGGGAGGTTCTTAGAGTATCAAAGGGCAGGGCTCCAGTAGGCAAGAAATCATGGTGGTGGAACGAAAAAATACAAACTGCTATCCGAATCAAAAGAAAGTGCTATAGGAAGTTAAAAAATGATTGTAGTAATGAAACTTATGAAAAATACAAAAATACGAAAAAAAGATATAAAAAAGATTATTCATGAATCAAAGAGTAAAGTGTACAATGAATTATATAAGAGGCTTGAGACTAGAGATGGGGAAAGAGAGATCTACAGAATTGCTAAGTTAATGGAGAGAAAGGAAAAAGATTTAAATGGGGTTAGATGTATTAAAAGTGAAACCAATAGTATACTAGTAAAAAACGAAGACATAAGAAAGCGGTGGAGGGAATATTTTGAAAATTTGTTTAATGTTGAGAATACAATAGGTATAGGAAATACCGAAATAACTGCAGAAGAGATTAATAGAGACTTTAAACGTAAAATTCGTCTCCATGAAATAAAGGAGGCTCTAAAGAGAATGAAGAATAACAAAGTTATTGAACCTGATGGCATTCCGATTGAGGTGTGAAAATGTTTAGATGAATTTTGACGTAATAATGTTAACGGATTTTTTCAACAAAATTTGGCAAACAAAAAAATGCCCCAAATATAGAGAGAGTACACTTGTTCCGCTGTACAAAAAATAAACGAAACATACAAGATTGTTCCAACTACAGAGAGATTAAACTCATAAGTCATATAATGAAACTATGTGAGAGAGTGATAGAATATAAATTGAGAAGGGAGATAAGAGTGTTGCAGAACCAATTTGGATTTATGTCAGAACGATCCACCACCGAAACAATTTACTTACTAAGACAATTGATAGAAGCATTTAGAGCATAAAAGAGAAACTTACATATGATATTTATTGATCTAGAAAACATATATGATAGGATCCCTTGAGACATTTTGTGGTGGACACTGATAAAAAAAAGGATTTCGCTGAAATATATTAACTTTATTAGAGATATGTATAAAGGAGTTATGATCAATGTAAGAACTTACGGGGGTTAAGCGATAATTTTTCTATTAACATTGGACTTCATCAAGTTTCGGCAATGAATCTCATACTATTCGCAATAGTGATTGATGAAATTACAAAAAATATTCAAGATAAAATACTATGGTGTATGCTCTTCGCAGATATAGTTTTGGTTGATGAAATTAAAGCGGGTATCAATACTAAATTAGAGTTATGGAGGGTCACCTTGGAATCCAGAGAATTTAGATTAAATAGATTCAAAACTGAGTATATGAGATGTAAGTTTAGCGGCAACTATCAGGACAATGAAGAAACGATTAGATTAGAAGGATGATAAATCCCAAAGAGTGAACGATTTAGATATCTTGGTTCCATCATTCAAAACAATAACAATATTGATGGAAATGTGAACAATAGAATTCAAGCGGGTTAGATGAAATGACGAAAAGTATCCGGAGTTCTCTGTGATCGCACGATGCCATTACATTTAAAGGAAAAATTTTATAAAATCGCAGTAAGACATGCGCTCTTGTATGACACTGAGTGTTAGGCCATTAAACAGTAACAAGAACAAAAAATGACTGTTACTGAGAAGAGAATACTTAGATGGATGTATGACAAAACTAAAAAAATTATAAAAACGATGAGATACGTAATAAGTTGGGATTTAGTTCAATTATAGATAAGATGAGAGAGTACCGCCAAACGTGATTTGGGCATGTACAACGAAAACCTAATGACGCACCTGTTAGGAAGACCGAGAACTTAAATATAGGAGAGTTAATAAAACGTTGAGATAAACCGTTGAAAATTTAAATGCAATGTATTCGTAAAGATCTGATAGATATGGATTTAGTTGGGAAGATAGTTTTAGATACGAATGAATGGCGTAGAAAAATCTACACAAATTAAATCATTTTATCACGTCGTCGTCGTCGTCATATTTTATTTTATTTTATTTTATTTCTTTTCCTTTCCATATTTGTCTCTCATATGGTCGACCCTAAATTTTTGGGATAGAAGAACTAAATTGTTGTTGTTGTATTATTTCATGCTTTTTTAAAAAAAAAAAATAATATATTGCTCTTAAGATTTTATTTTGGAGTATTGTTGGCAGTGTTGTCTGTTCAAAGATTGCTTGTCTTTTTTTCTTTTTTCTCAGACGTAGCTGAAGTTTAACTTAATTATATTTTGAGAGGTTGTTTGTATTCATAATTGTGACAAAGATTTACCCTAGCTGCCAAACCTAATACAACCTTGTTCCTTAATCTGGGTTTGGTACCAGCTGGGGTAAAAGAGAATAAACGAAAAGTTTTCAATCCCCATATGTGTTCAACAAGAATCAGCACCAACTCTTTATTTGTTTGCGTCGGTAACTGATGACCTCGTGAGTTCTAATTTGGTGCACTTCTTGGGCCTTTCATAGGATTCCTGAGTGAAATTTAGCATGACCGCACAGCAAATGCCAATGCCATAATTGTTTACTACAATATTCCTCATTTCTTATCATCTTGGTTTCTTTAGAAAATGCCCCACACTCTCTTGTAACTTGTCACTCTGTTTCTCAAGAAATTCCTCTTTCCAATTTAGGGATCCAGCAATTAATAATAAAATGACCATTATACTAATAAATTCAATATCAAATACAATCTCTGCCTAAGAAGGGCCGAGTTGAGGTTGTATCCAAACAAACCCTTCGTAAAGCCATTTATTCTTATTTTGTCCAAGGTGTTACTTTGCAGAAAAATTAATCCCAAATTAGTATTCAAAGATAGACTTTGTGAGATTTGATATGTAGCACATTGTCAGATGGAAATCCTTTCACTCTCCATTTCAATTTACACGCTTGTATGTTGACGATTGAACTAACTGTACTATAGTTTCCTCATGAAATCAAAACTCACAATTAAGGTGCTTCCCCCTCTTTGTTTTAGTAAGTCTGTGATATACGCAATTGGATAGCAACTCACTAATATGGAGATTAACTAATTCATCCCCTATCTAAGTTTGAGCAAGATATCATTCGAAATTGGAGGGTCAAATATCTGTACCTCATCAAACCTTATAAGAGTGACAAACAACCGAATATCCGCTTCTGAGAGACTTGTCCCACATAAGTAACGCTGCTTGCTGAGTATCTCCTCACATCTGTCCAGAGCATTGTACAAATTCTTTATGGCCTGCAGGAGGAGAAAGGATAATAAACCTTTGTCAGATGGAATATTATCCATATAAATTACTGTCAATTCTTGCTTTCTTCTTGTTTGCTTATTCGATTTGTTTTTTCCTGATGCATTTTTATTTCTTGTTTTTCCTCCTTTTTGTGTGTGGTACCATTCATATTTACCTCATTGTAAGGCTCTTGCTTTCTAGCAAACCCACATCTGTAGACACCGTTGTTAATTGCATCATATATCCATTCACTAGTCCTATTGATTTCAGTCTGCAAGTGCAGAGGATAGAGGTCCACAGTTGTATTCTCTGCCACATCATCAAATTCAGTATTCAGCATGTGAATAATCTCTGAACTCTCATTGTTGACAATTGTCTTGAGCTTCTTGTCCCACAGAACCTAACACAAAGCATAAATTCTTAGACTTGTGTACCAGATAATCAAAGTTCCATTTCATGAAATGCTACATACAGGAACTGAATATTTTCCAGTGTAGTTTGCACTTGCTAGCTCATAAAGTTCTCTTATACTTCTCACGCCATACAAAGGATCAGGCTCTGCTCCAGGCTCTTCATCATCTGACTTGGGAAAAACCCATCCCATGTGCTGATCAGTCTCCTTTGTTCTTTCCCATTTGGATTTGACTACCTCTACAGCAGTTAACTACCATGTCAACCTCATTACAGTAGTACTTATGACCATATGAGCCCACAGAAAAACTTACTGTAAAACTGATAGCTTTTTCAAGTCCTTTGATCTTCAGGCACATAAGGCACCTGCAAGCCCAAGGACAGGCATATGATACATACAGATGGTATCTGCCAGGTTCTGCTAGGAAAACCCCATCTCGTGATATAAAACTACGGAAGGCAGACTGACTTCTCGCAAAAGCACCGGATTCTGAAATCTCGTCAATTGAAGACCTTGCCATTACAATGTTCCTGGTAGATACATCATATTCAAACTTGAAATGATTTCCCTCTACATACTATCCAGAACTAGTTATAAAGTAAATTAGTCAAAAAAACTAGTGGACCTATAAGAGAAATAGAAACCAAACCTAAGAGAGAAGTTAAGTGCTACAGTGGTCTTTACGGCCCACATGAGAAAAACCTCACCAGCACAGCAAAAGACAATAGAACATAACAAACTCAACAGAAGACAAAAACACCCCAACAACACCTCACAAGGACAAAGGGTTGAACCTAGAGGAAGAAAAGAAAAAATTATCAGAGGCAAGTAAGAAACCAACACTCCTAGCACCAGCTTTGGCTAGTGAGCTGGCCGATGAACTTTACCATGTTTAAAAATGCTGAGAAGAAACTAACCTGAAAAGTTCAATTACATTTTTTATTTTTCTTAGAATTATTATGCAACTTCAAATTGATATTACTAAAGGCATCCATTCAGGATCAACTATTACTAAAAAGGACCTCAACCTAAGTAGACTCCACAATAGCTCCACCACCATCACAGCAATAATCTTAGCTTACAAAGCATAGGACCATATACTTCAAATTTGCAGTGGATGCGAACACTGACATTGTATGAACACCACCTTAGCCTGGTTTTAAAGTGGAATAACTTTTTCCATGCCAAAGTTAAGAGGGTTTTGGCTTAGAGGAAGTAGAGCCTCTAATCTTTTACATAAGTTCTAAAATAATTGTATCTAAAATAGAAAAGCCTAAAATTATTAGTATGAGATTTGTTCTTAGAATATAGTTTTGCAGATTCATGTAATTATAATATGCTTTTGATTTTGTATTTCTGTGAAATGCATACGGGAATTGATTGAAAGAAAGGACTTTGCATTTTTTTCATTTGTACTTGTATGTTATATAGTCCAGTGGTTTCCCTTCCAGAACCCTTATCCCAAAGACTTTCTGTAATCAGTATGCTACTAGTCCATCCCGCCAGCCCAAGATTTATAAGGTCAGAAGAACTGAAAATGGCATCTACAACCAAAAATTAATTCATATCCAGCCAACCATATCAACCAAAGGACTATAATAAGAGTTGTTACCAAACCCTCTGATACTCCACAATACAAGAAGAAATACACAAACTAACACCCATTACAGCCAATTTCAACCTCTCTCATCATGAGAGAAACAGTAAGCAGAGGAGAGAGAGAGAGAGAGACTACTCTTTATAGCTACCCACTGGCAAGTCTGCAGAGAGGCTCCATTTTGAAGGTGGACACACCCCCACAACTTCACTAAATTGAAAGAATATGCAGAGGATGAAACAAATCTTCCAAATTTGACACAAAGAGATTTGACAAAGAGTTTCAGGACAAAATTGACTTCAATGTAACTCTTGAGATGATAGCCTATTAGAGACTAATCTACTGCTCTTCAACTTCCAAATCAAAGCATCCATCAGACACTGAATCTCCATACCACATCAGTCCTCTCCAGCACCCATTTTGGCAATAAAAACCTTCCTTTTTGATAGCCAAATCATGCAACTTGATGGAGAGGGTCATCTATAAAGCCCAGTCTATAGGTCCAAAGTTAATCTAGATCCTCAAGACCAACTAAAAAATCATTATTATAAGAGAAGAACTAGATGGCGACCAACCTTTATTATCTAATTTTATGCTTTTGCCCCAATGTGTGTCCTCCAAAGTCTCCTACCAATGCTTGAGCTAAATCTGAAACCAAAGAGTGTTCTCCCATCTCTCCTAACTATTCTTAAGAAAACTCAGAAATTAAAAGGTATGCGCACTTTCTCTTCCCAAAAGTCCAGTGAGATGGACTTAGGCCATTGTTCTAATGGTTATAAAAGGGAAATCATACACCATGGTCATGATGAGAAGAAATCCCAATTCCAACTCAAAGATAAAAATGTATTTAGCAAGAGGAGGACAACAGGAAACTTGCAGATTGTCACACATGCAAATTAGCAGCATTTTCAATCCCTTGCATGTCATAATATATGTCAGCTACTGAAGGAAAATCCCATTAGTAGAATCCGTTTGCTAATTAGCATACACATTAAGGTCCTGCTCGGTTATCCCATGATACAAATAGATTTTTTTATTTTTTTTTTCATTTGTAAGATTAGTAAATTGAAATAATTCCCTTAAAAATGATACCATTTTCTCTTGTTTGGTTAAAGCGAAGCAGGGGGTATCAGTATTGCTACCCCCTCTGGGCATCACTGTAAGGGCTTCCTCCTGCTGTGCAATATCTGCTCTCAGGGATAGCTGCTGGCCTTAGGGCGAGTGTGTCACTACAGCCCCACCAATCTTAAAATGAAACCATTTAATTCCGTTGGTGGGTCAAACTATAGCAACATAATTAAGTTGTTTGCATTGTATTGAAGATTTAAAGTTCAATTCCTGGAAATAGCCTCTCCCCTACAAAATGAAGGTAAGGCTATGTACAGGTAGTCCAATCTTGGACTCTGACCTTTTCATTCAAAATTGTTTTTTCTAGACTTTATTTAGCAGTGGAAAGGTGAAAGGGGGCAATTCCAGTAATAGAAGAAACCTTTTCTTTCTCAGCTTATACTGTATAACAATAGATCTACACTAAAAATTCAACATGGGTGAAAATGAAATCATTTTGGATTTCAAAATTTTATTAATAGAATTTTACCTCTAAAATGTTCACATGAATGCAATGAAGTAGAATATTAAGCCTTTCTGGGATCGTTATCCTAAATTTATCCTATCCAAGCATATATTGCAATTAAGAAATCAAATTTATCCTAAGCATATGTAAAAGGATCCTTACCAAAAGAAAAATGACTAGAAATAGTTCACAAATCAATCAATTTCTACCAGAACAGGGCAACCCAGTTAAACTCCACTTGAATTGAAAATCCACCCAATGAGAGCCAACCTAAGTGAAATAAACCCTATTCCAATGGAAGCATTGATTCAGGCATACATCAACATAACTTCTAAAGAGCCCAAAAAGGAAAAATAAAAAAAAATAAAGACAAACAAATTTAAAGCTGAATGTCAACAATATCAATCATAATGTGGGAATTAGTTTACTTGTACAGAATTCTAAGAAATCACCACACGGATCAAGAATTTTCGAGAGAGAGAGAGAGAGAGAGAGCGAGATGCAGCTTACAAGGTATTTGCAGTTGAAGGGAAGCAGCGGTGTTCCCCAATCAAAGGCCCATCTTAGAAATGGGAAAATTATACGGTCCCCCATCGATATTGACCAAAGAAATGAACCCTTAACCCTACGATATTTTTACAATGCCCAAAATTATTATTTATTTATTTTTTTGATAAAATCATTTTTATTGTTTTATTATTGACATCACTCGTTAAATATAATCATTAATATAAATATAAATATAAATATAAATATAAATGAAATTTGCATGAATATAATATTAAAGAAATCATAAGTACAAAATCTAATACAATTAAAATGGGTTGAAATATTTTGAGATAATCGAATAGAATTATTATTATTATTATTATTTTTATAAATCATTGGTGATAATTATATTAAATTTGACTCAATCTGATTCAAGTTGTGTTAGACTTTTAAGAAACAAAATTTATCATTTTTTTTAATATATATAAATTTAAAATTTTACTTAAAATTACAAATATTCTGTCTAACCAATTAGATATTAATACAATCGAATAGAATTATGTTATTTTGATGTCAACTTAATATATATCAGACTTGCATATAAAGCATGTGGATGCCAATACATGGGATGGGTGTGAGAGATGATGCATAGGGAACATGGAATATGGATACGTACTCATGACGTACAACATAAATAATTAATAAAAGTTAATTATTATGATTATTGTAAGATAGTTTTTGATAATTAAATAATAATGAAATAATTAATTTGTTGAGTAATTATCCAAATGATAATTATATTAATCCAACTCCTTAGATGAACCCAATGCATTTGGAGTCCTATTATGGCCAATTGGGTGTGGTTTGGATTTGAAAAGCATGCAGGGCATGGATTCAAGGGGAGTGCTGTACATTGAGATAAACGTTATCCTCTATGAGGAAGTGCTGCTATTCTGAACGATGAATATACTATACATTCTGGTGTTACTATTTTGAATGATTTTTTTTTATTTTTTGACTATTTTGAATGATGTATAAACATTTTAAAACTCTTAATGAAATTTTAAATTTAAAATTTAGAAATGAAAATAAATTATATCGAGAGAGTTTTCTTCTAAATTGAGTTTGATAATGTTTGAACTGAATTATTAAAAATATGACCACTGATATTTAGTTATTAAAAAAAATTATGCAAGCTTAAGATTTAATTTTCCATTCAACATTCATTGATTTAACTTGTGCAAGCCATGTGCATCTATAAAAAAGAGGAAGAAAAAAAAAATCTCTGTCTTCTCCTTCTCTCCCCCCCCCCCCCCTTCCCTTGCTCTCCCACCATTTGTAGCACTCATGCCCCTTTTTCCTCCTTGCCATTGGTATGCAATTCTGTCTCTCCCTCTCTAAAATACTTTGTTATTTCTTCAAATTTTATCTTAAATTAACTCTTTAACTATTATAAACCTCATTTTCAAATGTTGTGTCTTCGACTACTATATGTAACCATTTACAACTCTGTTTTCTCAAAAAAGGTATTTACGAATACCAAATCAAATATTGTGACAAATTCTAAAATAATACTATTGGAGTCGATCTTTGCTACCACAGATACATACTCTTCCGACTCTAGCAGGGAGCCGATGACGGTGGTGTTCGTTGATTCTTCACGGATGAGAAACCTGTAAAAACTCTACCGGGAGGACTCCGACGTTTAAGTCAGTATGAATGATAAAATAAAAACTGATAGTAGCCATAAATATCATATTTCCGATCGTATATAAAATAGAATACTAAAGCATATCTCTGATCGTATAGAATTAGCTATAGAGCCCTAGCTCTGACCGTATAAGATTGAACATAAAACTCTATCTTCGTCGGTATATGTACATGGGTGTGAAACCCTCATCTGAATGATATATAGAATTGAATATGGAATCCTCCTCTGACTGATGTATAGAATTGGATATGAAACCCTAGCTAGGACCCTTCTTTCCCTTTCTCATGATGTTCTTTCCATTTCTCATAGTATCGTTCTCTTTTTGTGTTTTGGGGTTTGATTTAGGTTTTTTTTTTTTTTTTTTTTTTTTTTTTTTGAGATTGGGGTTTTTGGATTTTAGGGTTTGATGTGTTATTTGGCTAAATTGAGTCTAATTTAGAGAGGTGTTTTATGATTAAGTGCCCGTTTGGTAGGGTTTATTTTTTGCTTCTCTTCTGCTTATAAGGAGAAGTAAAAATTAATAGTTTTTTAAAAATAAGTTAAAAGTTGTTTGGTAATTTTAATTTTAAAAATAAACTTAATTGATAGTTTTTAAATAAAATTAAAAGTAAAAAATTAAAAATTAAAAATTAAAAGTAAAAATTAAAAATTAAAGAAAAAAAGAGGATATGAGGGTAAATTAATTTATGATATGGACATATTTGAGATTTCATATCCTTTAAGTGGGGATATAAAAGGAATAAAAAAAATAAAAACTAGTTTAAAAAAAAAAAGAAGCAAAAACTCTTCCAATGAACTTTTGCTAGAGCTCTATTTTCTTCATTAAAAAAAGCTATTTTTTTTACAAGTTTTTTCAAAATAATATTTAGCAAGTCTTCTCCTTAAAAGGAGAAGATAAGCAAAAAAAAGCTCTACCAAAGAGGCTCTAAGCACATGCATGGTGAATAGAAGAAATCCAATTGGGGGTGATCAATAAATTCATCACCTTTATGAATAGTCACTATAGTTCCTAAGAAGAACTGTGCCTTCTATTGGATCATCATCATAAAGGATGGTTACATCCATTTAGGGAGATGATGGCATTTGAAATTGTCATTATGTTTCTTAGGACTTGAGCACATAAGGAATCAAATCATAATATCCAAAATAAATTTAGAAAATAAGGAGAGACTATAAATAGAAAATTTAGTGAAATTTTGAATGGTTTATATTTTTATTAGTGAAATTGTTAAAACTCTAAAACCCTGATTCACATAAGTACCAAAAAATAAATTAAAAAAAAATTAAGGATGATTGTTGGTGCTATAGATAGATCACATATTTTTGTTATTCTTCCTACAAACGATCAAATTCATTTTGTTGGTAAAAAGAGATATACAATGCACAATTGTTTGTGTGTAAATTTGATATGCTATTCACTTTTTGGTTGGCCCAAGGCTGCACATGACACTTCTTTTCAACTGTGCTTAAAAAAAAAAAAAAATTGTGTTTTTTCATTTTTCTGAAGGTGCAACTCATGATTTTTTAGACTACTGGGAGGAGTAATTTTGAATAAAATATTGGGGGTATGTGGTCATTAGAAATAAGTGTAAAAAAAAAAGTGTTGAATTTGAATTTATAGAAAGTTAAATTAATATAAATTAAAAAATTGGAATATGTTAGAAAAATGTCGATTACTTCATTAATTAATATAATTAATAATCATAAAGATCTGAAATAACGAATAAAAAATACTTTAATTTTAAAATTTATATGAGATGCATGTTAATAAAATTAAATTTTGATAATAATCAAATTAAGAAAATTGGAGTTAGAGAAATATGAGTTGCAATTAGAACCATTGAGGTCAACACATGACATATGATAGGTCAACCTAAGCATGAAGTTAGGTTGACCGAAGCAGGCCTCTGGTCAACACATGGATGGCCTTGGGCCGACTCAAGAAGGTTTTGAGGCGACCAAGGCTTGCATTGGGCTGACCCAAGAAGGCCTAGGGTTGACACAAGGAGGCATCCGGCCGACCAAAACAACCTTGCTTGCTCAACTTGTTTTCAATTTTGTTCAATTTGTATGTTTGGATCAATTTTAAAAATCAGATTTGGATGCATCATATATATATTTTGTGAAATACGAGATAAACAAAATAAAAAAAAAGATACAAAACCAGACCGGGAAAGAGACTTGCAACCAGAAAGACAAACTATTGAGGTGAAATATGTTAAAATTTGAATTTATGGAGAGTTAAATTAACATAAATCAGAAAATTGAAATTAGTTAGAAAAATAAAGAATGTTTCATTAAGTGGTACAATTAATAATCATAAAAATTTGAAATGACAAGTAAAAAATATATTAATTTTAAGAAGAGAACTAGAATTGATTGATATGAGTTAGAAAATTGAACAATCAAAGAGTAAGTCATGATATTTTCAATGGATTTATAAAATAATAATAATAATAATAAAAATAAATAAAATAATGATAATGATAAAAGGAAATTAAAAATTAACGGTTGACCAACTCAAACATAAAGTGGACCAAGTGGATAGGCGGCTTGCTGGGCAGTCTAATTCGAAACACTTACTTTTGGTTGTAGAAGGAAAGAAAGTCATGTCGTATTTTGGTGGGACTTTTGTTTTGGGCGCCATTAGAATTTGATTGTCTTTAAAGAGAGAGAGAGAGAGAGAGAGAGAGAGAGAGAGTAAAGTAATGGGTTTGAATTGTAAGAAAGGTTGCTCTTGGTTCAAGAAAGTGTAGATATTTATGGTGGTGAAGATTGTTTAAGAGAGAAAGGTAGCTTCTCGGTTCATGAACAAGTAACGTGTGTTGTCATGTGGTGGAGAAAAAAAAAAAAATATATATATATATATATGTATTTATATTTTTGAGTGAATAAAGTGAGAATGTCTCTGGGTTAAATGGTGAGATTGTTTATGAGAATATCTCTCGGTCAATAAAAAGTAAGTTTTTAAGAGAGTGTTTAAGAATTGTGAGAAAGTTAGCTCTCGGTCATGTTGAAAAGCCAATGTTATTTAGAGAAAAAGAAATGATTTGGAGTAAGAGACCTAGAGAGGGTCACATGGGTGATCCATGACGATAGTGCGAGAATGTGAGGTGTACCTAGTCAAAGCACGCATAGCACATCTCAAAGTGTTGAAGTATCATGTGGAGAGAAGGGGTGTAAGATGTTTAAGAGAGAGAGTGTGTGACACATGACTATAATCCATGAGATTGTTGGGTCACTTCTAAAAAGTGAACAAAAAAATATTCATGTATGTTAGAGAGAGTGTGCTTAATCATATATGTATATTTATTGTTGAAAAGTCAGTGATGGGGTGACATAATTGAGAGAGAGGGTGGGGTGAAGTGTTTAGCCCTCGGTTAGTGTGAAACTCACAGAAAGTCACTCCTAATGCAAGGTCAGCCGACTAAAAACCTATTCTAAATCAGTCGACTGCATCTTGACACGGTTCACCGTATGGACCGGTCGGCCATGCAAGTGCATGGTCGACCGCATGGTACATTACACCATACGATCAATTAACTTTTCAGATTGGTCGGCTACCTATCAACTCGGTCGACTATATTTTTGAATTGGTTGACCATTAATTGGTAGTCGGTCAACTCTCTGATTTAATCGGCTGACCAAAATCAATATATTTTGTTTTCTGTTATTCTCTGATTGTTCAATTTGTATCTAAGCATATGTAATTTTTAAGAATTAAATTATTTGACTTATTTGATTTTTGAAACTTCAAAAATTATTGCATGATCATTCAAAGCATTCACAACTTTCCAAAAGAGATTGAAGCTATGCACAGCTAGGTGAAATGTTCATTTAATGCAAGTTTAAAATATTTGTAATGAAAGACAAGTGTGCTCACATGGTCACTTGAGTAAAACATTTGTGTATTCGGTGAATGTCTTAAATTTTTGTCAAAAATTAATACATATTTGAAGTGCCGTCATCATAGAGAAAAAGAACATTGATGAAAGGATTTAAGGGTAAACTCCCGAGATTTCTAATGAAGGGTGTTTGCATTATATAACACACAAATAACATGAGAAAGCAAGAGGGAGAGGGAGAGAGAGAGAGAAAGTCTAACTGCAGAATGCAATAAGTACTCAGACGGCAGAGGAATGACATCCATAGACTTTATAGCACACAAATGACATTCCCAAGAGGACAGTCCAGTAGCAATAGCCCACTCCCCCGATCCATTGATTTAGGATTTAATTCCTATTGTAATAAAAAAAAAGCACACAAATGACATGAGAGAGAGAGGAAGTCTAACTACAGAATGCAATGAGTACTTAGGCAGCAGAGGAATGGATTCCATAGATAATTTTTTCAAAATAATAGAGGGAAGATAGTTTTACAAAGGTGGCTATACTCCCAAATCATCATAAGAGTAAAATACAAGTCCATTCTAAAATAAATGGGGGCAAAAAAGTAAGTTTCCAAAGAGTCCTCCTAACTGTTACAAGCATGCATTACGTGAAATAAGTCACAAAATCAAAGACAAAATTTGGTTCAATTAATGTTTGTGAAAAAAAAAAGAAGCAGACCACATCGGACGTCCAACTCATCAACGACCAACCGGAGGACAATCAAAATCAAGATGATAAGGGACTGTTCACGTTCACGCATATATCTATATGGTTAATAAAGTTTATGTTATAAATATATATACATTGATCTTTTAATAGAATAACTATGAAACATCTATTTTTTTTTCCTGAGATAAATATTATGTAGCCAATGCTAGTTATCTTAACTTAAAAGGATTTGTCGCACCATATGATGATGAACGGTATCATCTTTTAGATTTTAGAGGAGGTACATAGCCTAGATGTACAGGAAAAAAAAAAAAAAGAAATCAATCATACACATGCTTGACTACTAAATGTTATTTAATAAATGATTAAAGATTGAAAATATAAATGGCATAGTTTGCATGATATGAAACCATTTCTATTGATTAAATGAGAAAAAATTATTGTTGCAAAAACGACATTTGATAATTTCATTACACATGTTGTTATAGATGAGGATTTTAATAGATGCCATAATCGCTATTATGCATTTAAAAGTCGAGAAAGAAGAAATGATTGAAAAAATTGGTTCATCTAATAGAAAAATAGAATAAAATTATTAATTAATTTATTTTTTTAGGAATTTAAGAACTTTGCAAAAAAAAAAAAAGCATGAACTTTAAATATCTGCAAATATTTTAAAATATTTATGAATGTAAAATATTTATATTTAATTTATGAATATTTTAAAATTATTTATGACTCTATTTATTGTATGAATTATTTAAAAAACTTTAATGTTAATTGCATTTTATTGTAATTTCATAAAATATGAGTTTATATAAATTGTTTTGCTTAATACTCTACTTACCAAAAAGAGATTTTTTTTTTTTTTAAGGTAAAATTATCGAATAACTTATCACTTAAATTTTGAACCTCTTATTTTTCAAACTAACTTGGTGCCCGTTTGGTAAGACTTATTTTTGGCTTTTCTTTTTCTTATAAAGAGAAGTAAAAATTAAGATCTTTTAAAAAGAAGTTAAAAGTTGTTTGGTAATTTTAATTTTAAAAACAAACTTATTTGATGGCTTTTAAATAAAGTTAAAAGTAAAAAATTAAAAATAAAAAATAAAAAATAAAAATAAAGGAAAAAAGAGGATATGAGGGTAAATGAATTTATGATATGGATATATTTGAGATTTCATATCATTAAAATGAGGATATAAAAGGAATAAAAAAATAAAAAGTTAGATTTAAAAAAAAAAAAGAAGCAAAAGCTCCTCCAAAGAACTTTTGCTAAAACTCTATTTCCTTCATTAAAAAAAAATTACTTTTTTTTTTTTTTAAGAACTTCTCCAAAATGGTATTTGGCAAGTCTTCTCCTTAAAATGAGAAGATAAGCAAAAAAAAAAAAAAAACTCTACCAAACGGGCTCTTATAATCAACAAATAAGAGCTGTTAAAAAATAATAATAATAATAATAATTTCCACTAAACAGACTCTTAGATGTTAAAAGGAAAACATGACAGATTTTGCGTTCATTGTGTTTCATTCATCTAAAAGATACCCTGTCCAGGCCAAAGACTGATATTCCAAATTAAAAATCAGGCTACATCTGCGCCAGATAACAACAGGATCACTGCAATATCTTGCCTTTGAGGGGTAAAAAGTACACTCATGATCATACCATGTCATTATTTGGGCATATAGAACAAAAGTTGCTCCAACTCCCGCCGCAGATCTTCTACAAAAAGAGTCAACGTGATACATTTTAGGAAGCCATAGCACTAGCATGACTGTTTGCTTTGCCTTTGCGATTCCAAATAGGAGTGGTCTCGATAAGCTGATGTGGTACAAGCCGTCTTTCACGCTTTGTGAGCTTACGGAAGTTGCTAACTCTCAGCCTGGCTATTTCCGCCTCCTCTTCTGGAGTATTCTCACGAACTACCACAGTCAATCTACATTCCGGCCTCACTTTTATCCCAGATCTACCTTTAGAATGGTAGGACACTCTCTTCTTAAAAAATCCTTTTCCAACAAATGCCTCAGCTGGAAAAAGACAATATTAGACAATGCAGCTTGCTGAAAAGTAGAAGGATATTTATGTGAAAGGGGAGAAAGTGTTGTTACCAACAAGGAGGCGATCAGGATCCAATCCATGATTATGTGTTGCATTAGCACGAGCAGAGTGAATAACCTGCAGTTAGAAGATACATAAGATCCCCAAGCAATTGAGGGTTATGCTTAAGTGCTTGGTTAGATATCCCTTACAAAATGATTTGATGTGCATTTGTGAAAAAAATTACTCAAATGAGTCGAAAGAAATGAAACCATTTCAACAGAACTGTTAATTCATAGAATTCCAACCATATTTGGCAATGCAAAGAGGGTTAGGAGAGATTTAAGTGATAGGAAAAATGGTTTCACTCCAACATGCTATTATTGTGCTTTGAAATCTATGACGATAGATTGACATTCAAAAATTAGCATGGATTAGAAATGAAACCCTTTTGATTCCAAACAAACCCTATAAGTTGGACCATCCCTTTAGTAAAAGACAAAACTACAAGAATTTAGGGGCAAAACTTGCACAATCTGTTAGTAATGTTTTTCAATCTCTGTGGAACATTAACTTTTGAGCTAATCCTGGGCAAGAGCACCTGATACTTGAACAAAATTAATTCTAAAAATGAAGTGATGAGATTTGGAAAAAAAAAAATAGCACACAGAATCAGTAAAGTTATGTTAACCTTGTGCTAGAAATTAAGAAAACTTGTTTTCCGAAGTAAGAAATAGTTTTCAGTATGGTGATTGCACCTGATAAACAGTCTTTGCAGCTCGCTTTACTGTCACCTGTAACTGCAACAATGCATCGTCAACACGCATGCCACGAACTAATGCAGCAACTAAGTTGACCTTTTTGGGACTCTACAATGAAGTTATAACTGGTGAATACAAGCTCAAAGGAACTAATATTGTCATTTAACAGTTAAATTTTTTCTCTAAAATAGCGCAAGAACCTCTCCAGGCCTCTCTAAAGCATTACATCAAAAATATTTTACCAGCTATAAAGTAGTTATGCAGTTAACATTGGGGACATTATCCGGAGAAGGTGTAAATCACTTTACTTCCAAGTATGCCAACATTGGAACAAGAAATCAAAGAATATTGTCATTCCATGATGGCAAACCTCCAACCTTAAGCAAAATAATACTGCCTTCTGGATATGAACAACCAAAAATGTACACCAACCCCTTTGTACCTCCAAGACAAACACAGAGACAAAAGGGGAAAATACAATTTTCCACATAAATCATATTTGAGACCAACCGTATTCATAATTGCAGGTACAAATCATACAAGACTGAATCATGACATTAACATTAACACTTAAAATTCATAAAAATGATCAACAATGTTTTGTAATATCAGAAACGTATGCTTCCCCAAGTTCATGAAAAGTGAGAAAAATAGAAACTTATTTGTGATAAGGCACAATAAGCTCATATAAACACCATCAAATGCATTTGATCATTAAAATGAATTTTAGATATTCTGAAGAAAGCACAGACTAATTAACTAGCTTGTTCAATCCTTCCAGGAAAAAGAACACAGGTACTTGTGATATTTGATACCTGCTTTATTCCCTTTAAAACTGCTTGAACTTTTGAACGCTTGGAGATTGCTTTCGGCAATTCAGTTTCAGCATTGCTCAAGGGAAGAACAGGTATTAAGGGAGAAGGAACAGGTGTTAGGTCAGATGAATCTGCAAGTAATTTTCTTGAGGTAGATATTCCCTGAAAAGCAGCCTTCATTTGTCAGACAGAAAAATGGCATACTTCTTGAGCATGCCCCAGAGAGAGAGAGAGAGAGAGAGAGAGAGAGAGAGAGAGGGAGAGAGAGAGTGAGCAAGTGAGAGAGAGAAGAAACAAAAGGAATTCTGCTTTCTACCAATCACTGAGACAAATAATTCTCATCTACCCATAGAACCTCGGGTTGTGTCACTTCCTCTCATGGAAGTGATAGCAACTTTTCAAATGATGGAAGAAAGACTAGAAAAATAAGTGTGCATTAACCATGTTTAAAAAGCAGAATGATACCAGATTCTGTAGATAGCGATAAGTCCCCAAGATGTTTGTAGACGGGGAATTCAACAGCCCCTTGAATCCAGGTGACCCACCTACAAAAATGATCATTTTAATCAACATGATAATTGGCCTTAGAAGAAAGCAAACACTAAAAGGCAGAATGGACATTTATTTGGGCTGCTCTACTTCTCCCTTCATCTCAATTCCAGCGCAATATTATTCTCTTTCTTAAACAATAAAAATGAAAGGATTGGGCAGGAGGGACCTGATCCTATCCTG
The DNA here is from genome assembly GCA_037126225.1 of Dillenia turbinata. NCBI lineage: Eukaryota > Viridiplantae > Streptophyta > Magnoliopsida > Dilleniales > Dilleniaceae > Dillenia > Dillenia turbinata. Next base: position 6,198,753 of record JBAMMX010000023.1, on the reverse strand, counting down.
TTCAAATTTCAAGCCCTCAAAAATGACATAGGGTATAGGTAATCATGTATAACAAAATAACCAAAGGAGAAGCAAACAAATGTTCCAAGCATAACCTAATCCTTTAACAAAAGGGAGTTGACGCATATAGGATTATGCTTTACGGATGCATTGCAATTATGTTGCACACTTTTGAAATGATTATGCACTAAACAAGAGAGCTGAAATGATTTACCGGGCCTCAAAAGGGAGTTGAGGCATATAGGATTATGATTTAAGGATGCATTGCAATCATGTCGCACACTTCTTCCAACCTGACGCAGTAAAGACCGTAAATGTCTCTGCCAGCCTGAGCCTACCATGACTGTGTATGCTAAAAGAGATAAAATACTTAGACAGCAATTTGAAACCGGATAATGTCAAACCATCTGCATTAAAGTGACAAAAATCAACGTTAGGAATATCTGTTACAGGACAGAAGCAATGCAGTTAGAAGTAAAGGAAGAACAGCAGAGCAATGCAGTCAGGACAGAAGCAATGCAGACAGAAGCAATGCAGTTAGAAGTAAAGAAAGAACCGTAGAGCAATGCAGTCAGGACAGAAGCAATGCAGTTAGAAGTAAAAGAAGACAAGTCGTGGCAAGTCTGTGAGCTTGTGAAGACAAGTCGTGGCAAGTCTGTGAGCTTGTGAGCTGAGTTGGCAGGAAGACAAGTTGTGGCAAGTCTGTGAGCTGAATTGGCAAGAGGACAAGTCTGTTATGGTAGTTAGAGTTAGGTGACATTAGTGAGTTGTTAGTTAGGGTAGTTAAGGAATCAAGAAAATGCTGAGGGATAAATGTACACGGGAAAGACAAGGAATTTATGAAAACTTTGTCCATCTTCTTTCTCACTCTCTTCCTTCTCTGTAAATTCTTTCTTCAATCCAATAAAATTCAGCGTTGGTTCATGAATTTTGCATTACAATTCTAAGTACGATTGAGTTTCTTGTCTCTTATTCAATCCCACTTAGAGCTTGTATTGAGTCTACTTTCCTCTGCAACAGTGGTATCAGAGCTAAGGATTGTGTGGCCATGGCAGAGGGAACCAGATCTCAAGATCTCAACAGAAAATTAGAAGAAACTATGAAGGCTCTGTTCAAAGAACATAAAGAAATGATCGACAGGGAGATGGATGCCCTCAGGTCTTTGGTATTAGAAAGCCATACTCGAAGCGATAACCACTCTCCTAGACAATCAGGACAAGGACCTAAACATGGGACAGGGGGAAATGGGGGCGCAGCAGCCACTAGACTCTCCAGACTTGAATTCCCCAGATTTCATGGTGAGGATTTTAGGGGATGACTCTATAAGTGTGAACAATTTTTTGAAGTTGATGAAACTTCTCCTGAAGCCAAAGTGAAGCTGGTAGCTATGCACTTGGAAGGTAAAGCTCTTCAATGGCACCAAGTGTTTATGAAATCCAGATACACCCGAGAGTTGCCAAACTGGGAAGAGTATGTCAGGAACTTGGCTGCTAGGTTTGGAAATACCATATATGATGATCCTATGGGAGAGTTAATGAACCTTAAACAAAGAGGGTCAGTTGAAGACTACCATGAAAAGTTCGAAGAACTTCTTAATAGAGTGGAGCTACCTGAAGCCTATGCAATCAGCTGCTTCCTGAGTGGTCTAAAGGAAGAAATTCAGATTGCAGTGAAGATGTTCAGACCAAGATCTATAGACCATGCTGTGAACTTAGCTAAATTGGAGAAGAGAAAGTCCTCGGTGGTTTGGAGAAGTTGGAAAGGAACTTCAGGAAGAACAAATAATACTGCTGGATGTAGTAAACCTCCTGCAAATAATGATGCTGCACTTTTACCTCTACCTAAATCTATCCAGCAGGGGCCTTCCAAACAACCATTCAGAACCCTTACCTCATCTAAAGTGGAAGAGAAGAGGAAAAAGGGGTTATGCTTCTGGTGTAATGAGAAATATGAAAGGGGTCATAAGTGCCATGGGAAACAATTGTATAGAGTGGATATGTGGTTAGAAGAGGGTGGACAGGAGGAAGATACAGTTGAAACTGAGGATGAATCTGAGGAATTGGCCACTAATGCACATATATCCCTATATGCTATGTCAGAAATGGTACTCCCTAGCTACAGAACTATGAGAGTGCATGGGCACATAGGCAGGAATAGCTTTTGTATACTGCTAGATGGAGGAAGTTCCCACAACTTCATTCATCCTAACATGATAACTAAATTTGGGTTGAGAACTCTAGAAGTAGACAAGATGTCAGTGGCCTTAGCTGATGGAGGAAGCTTCAGACTACCACCATGTGTACTGAATTCAAATGGGTTATGAGGGGACAAGAATTTAACACCAAAATCATGGTATTGCCAATTAAAGGATGTGATGTGGTCTTCCGGGAGTTCAATGGTTATCCACTTTGGGAGACATTATCTGGAATTTTGGAACTTTAAGAATGGAGTTCACTTATAAGGGAAAGAGGATAGTCTTTGAGAGGGTCGACGAATTGAAGGTGATTAAGGGTTCAACAATGCGAGAAGATTTTCAAGTCGGCTTCGATGATCGGCCGCCAGGGGGTGCCTCATTCAGCTTGGTCAAAGAGAACAAGTTCGGGAATGTACCGTCCGGTCTCGACTTAACAAGAACGAGGGTAACTCAAAACAACAGAATAATCTTAATGATCATCTCCAGCTTGCTCTGCAACAAATTTTAAAAGAATATGCAGATATATTTGAAGAAGTAATAAGTTTACCTCCAGCTAGACATTGTGATCATAAGATTATGTTAAAAGGAGGCATGGATCCCATTAATGTGAGGCCATATAGATACACTCACTTCCAGAAAGCTGAATTAGAAAGATTAATCAAAGAAATGTTTGAGAATGGTACCATAAGACCCAGCAGCAGTCCTTACTCCTCCCCAATAGTGCTGGTAAAGAAAAAAGATGGTTTTTGGCGGTTGTGTGTGGATTATAGGAAGTTGAATGATGCTACCATAAAGGATAAATTCCCTATTCCTTTAATTGAAGAATTATTAGATGAACTATTTGGCTCTCAAGTGTTCTCTAAGCTGGATCTTAGATCAGGGTACCATCAAGTCAGAATGCACCTTTGCATAGAGAAAACTGCATTTAGAACTCATGATGGACACTATGAGTTCTTGGTGATGCCCTTTGGGTTAACCAATGCCCCATCCACATTTCAAAGTCTCATGAATGATATATTCAGACCTTATCTAAGACAGTTTGTATTGGTGTTCTTCGATGATATTCTGGTTTACAGCAGAAGTGGACAGCAGCACTTGCAACACCTGAAACTGGTCTTTGAACTTTTGAGACAGCACCAACTCAAAGTTAAACAAAGTAAGTGTTCTTTTGCTGTTACTCAAATTCAGTATTTAGGACATGTTATTGATCAATTGGGTGTAAGGGCTGAACCTGAAAAATTGAAGACTATAGAAGAGTGGCCTCAACCTAAAACTATCAAAGAACTTAGAGGGTTCTTGGGACTCACGGGTTATTACAGGAAGTTTATTAGGCACTATGGTATCATAGCTAAGCCACTTACTGAAATGCTGAAGAAGCAGGGGTTCAAATGGTCTGAGGAATCCACAGCTGCTTTCAAAAATCTGAAAAATGCTTTGTGTAAGTCCCAGTTATTGATTTTACCTGATTTCAAAAAAGAGTTTGTGGTGGAGACAGATGCATCCAACTATGGAGTCGGAGCTGTATTGCTGCAAGACAACAAGCCGGCCTTGCTTCTCAAAGCCTTGACAGTAAGGCATAAAGCTCTACCTATATATGAACAAGAGCTATTGGCTGTAGTGTTGGCTATCCAGAAATGGAGACACTACCTAATTGGAGTTCATTTTGTGATAAGAACAGATCATCAAAGTTTAAAATATATCTTGGAGCAGAAGATCTCAACTCCGGCACTTGGAGAAATGGTTGGTCAAGCTATTGGGATATGATTTCTCAATAGTATACAAGAAGGGGACTGAAAATATAGTAGCTGATGCATTATCCAGAAGACCACATGAATCAGAAGAAGCTGAATTAAAGGCAATCTCAACCATAAGTACAACACTCATGTCAGAAATCCAACACAGTTGGCTACAAGATGATAGACTTCAGGAGATAATTTTACAGCTGCAAAATGGGAAACCAGTCCAGCATTACGCCTGGAACAATGGAATTCTTTGTAGGAAGGGAAAGCTGGTGATAGGCAATGTGCAAGAGCTACGCCTCAAGTTAATTCAATTATGGCATGCTAGTGCATTAGGAGGGCATTCAGGAGTGGAAGTTTCTTATAAGAAGCTGAAGCAATCATTTTATTGGAAACATATGCACTTGGATGTTGCTAAGTTCATTGCAGCCTGTGATGTTTGCCAACGATCAAAACCAGATAACACTGCCTATCCAGGTCTTTTACAACCTCTACCTATCCCTATTTCAGTATGGACTAATATTACTATGGATTTCATAGAAGGACTTCCCATCTCTTATGGGAAATCTGTCATCATGGTAGTAGTTGACAGGCTAAGCAAGTATGCTCATTTCATTCCATTATCTCACCCTTATTCAACGCGTAAGGATAAGTGGCTCAAGCCTTCATGGATTTTGTGTTTAAACTTCATGGTATGCCAAGGACTATTGTGAGTGATAGAGACAAGATATTCATCGGTCAAATGGAGAGAGCATTTCGACTTAACAGTAACACTCCAATTCTCTTCGAGTACCATCCTCGTTCGATGGACAATCCGAGGTAGTAAATAGATGTCTCGAACGGTATCTCGGATGTATGGTGAGTGAACAACCAAAAGAGTGGGCAAAATGGTTGTCATTAGCTGAATTTTGGTATAACACCAACTATCACACTGCAACAAGGATGACCCCCCTATCAAGTGTTTGTATGGGCAAGCTCCTCCCACTCACCAATCATATATTCCTGGTTTTTCAAATGTGGAAGCCATTGATCGAAGCTTGTATTGCCAAGAGAATGTCTCATTCATAATCTTAAGCATCACCTTAAGCATGCTCGGAAACGAATGAAGCAATTGGCGGATAAAAGAAGGATAAGAGAATTTGAAGTTGGAGATTGGGTTTATGTCAAGCTTCAACCTTATCGCCAGCACTCCTTGAAGGTTCATCATTGTCAGAAGCTGTCTCCTAGATACTTTGGCCCCTTCTTAATTCAGGCTAGAGTGGGCAAGGTAGCATATCGATTGCAACTCCCTGAAGATGCTAAAATCCATTCCACATTTCATGTATCCTTACTCAAAAAGAAGATTGGGACCGGAATCGTTATTTCTCGGCCTACCAAAGGATATCAATGATCAAGGTCAATTATTATTGGAACCTGTAGCCATATTAGATAGAAGAATCGTGAAGAAAGGTAACTCTGCTGTCACACAAGTTCTAATTCAGTGGAGTAACACCTTTCCTGAAGATGCTATGTGGGTCAACTGGCATGATTTTAAACAAAAATATCCAGCTTTCAATCCTTGAGGACAAGGATTATCTGGAGAGGAAGGAATTGTTACAGGACAGAAGCAATGCAGTTAGAAGTAAAGGAAGAACAGCAGAGCAATGCAGTCAGGACAGAAGCAATGCAGTTAGAAGTAAAAGAAGACAAGTCGTGGCAAGTCTGTGAGCTTGTGAAGACAAGTCGTGGCAAGTCTGTGAGCTTGTGAAGACAAGTCGTGGCAAGTCTGTGAGCTTGTGAGCTGAGTTGGCAGGAAGACAAGTTGTGGCAAGTCTGTGAGCTGAATTGGCAGGAGGACAAGTCTGTTATGGTAGTTAGAGTTAGGTGACATTAGTGAGTTGTTAGTTAGGGTAGTTAAGGAATCAAGAAAATGCTTAGGGATAAATGTACACGGGAAAGACAAGGAATTTATGAAAACTTTGTCCATCTTCTTTCTCACTCTCTTCCTTCTCTGTAAATTCTTTCTTCAATCCAATAAAATTCAGTGTTGGTTCATGAATTTTGCATTACAATTCTAAGTACGATTGAGTTTCTTGTCTCTTATTCAATCCCACTTAGAGTTTGTATTGAGTCTACTTGCCTCTGCAACAATATCACACTGAAAACATTTTAAAGATATAATTTCGTAATTTTTCACAATTTTCGTATGGTTTTGGGGAGCGATTTGCTAATATTCAGTAATGGAGAAAAGGCTGCCGTGAGATTGCATTGTGGGATGTCTCAAGGCAATCAGCAATATTCGAGAACAGTGCTTGCAATCGAATCACAAGCTAGATTGAAGTCTTTTTCCAACATTTTCAATAACTTTGCTAAAACCCTAAATCCGAGAGATTAAGAAAGAGAAAGGCACCTGTTTTGTGTTCTTTGTGTTGAAAAAAGCTCCTTCGAGTGAAATGAGAGAGAGGGAGAGAGAGACTCCTGGGCAATGGGGTAGAGAAAGAGCTAGGCGGAGGGGTTTATGAAATGGATTTAGGGGTTTGTTCGCCCTGAACGACGTCGTTTCTTAGTTGTGTTCCGCCGCCCCCCCCCGGGGGGGGGGTTAGATTTAAACTATTACAAGCATTTATAAAATTTTCTAAAGCCTTGATGACTAGTGATGAGAGATGCACGAATCAGAGTGTGAGGCAAGTATTTTTTAATAATTTAAAAAATATATATATATAATTTTATATATATTCTGAGAATATCTAAAAAATACGTATAAATTATTCATATTTGTACTTTTGATGATAAAATTTTTAAAATTTTAAAAGTGAATTAATAACTTATAACTATATTAACATATAATATTAGTTTACTTTTCTCTCTCTTTCTCCCTCTCTCTCTCTCTCTACACATCATGAGACTGATTGATATATTTATAAGACTGAATGTTGCATAGGATATGGGCACCCTTTAAAACCAACCAGCAGATTAGTAATGATTGTCTCCTGAGGACTCCAGGGTGAGTTCAGACCCCCCTAAGATTAGTAATGATTGTTCTTAATTTGGCTTCTTAGAGAAACTGTTCTCTCTGTTGTTGATCAAAACCATGCTTTTGTCTTCAGTTGGTTAAACAAGAAAAGGACATTGGGTGGACTTGTTAAAACCCAGCAAGCCATCCAGCAAGTGCGTGCCTCTTCAATGGCATTTGCCCTTTCATCTGCTTCACCCATAAGTGAACCCCCCAGACGCTGGAGAAGAAAGTAGCAGCGGCCCTAAGTTCTCAGGATGTCACCAGCCTGCAGAGTAGGATTAGTTCGCCCATATTTTGGAAATCAAGGAAGAAGGCATTTGCTGTCATTGGAAGAAATACGGCTTTTAGCAGAAGAATAAGGCGCGATTCCATCAGGATGACATGGATGCCTCAAGGTAATGCCTCTCTGCCCATCCTAAATTCCAGCATAGATGTATGTAAAGTACAATTATCTGCAATGCTTATATTGCATAGCCCTTTTTTGTTGAAATTGCCTTGGGAGAAAAGCTACTTCAACTTGAAAAAGAGAATGGGATCGTCGTCAGGTTCATGACTGGACATGGGTATATGCTTGCTTATGTTGAATCTAAGAAAAGAAATGCTTCAACTTTCCATCAAGGCAGACTAGTCTCTTCTTTAAGCACAAGAAAGGCTATAATTTCTTTAAGAACAGAAATGCTTCTGTAGCTGAAAGCTTGTTCATACAATCAATCGGCTAAGTGAAGAAAAATTTCATTTCATTTATGTAATCCTTGATGGGCAGTAGTCACATGGTGTTGAGACTTGAGAGAGTTGTTTGCATGAAGGATACAAGAAACTTAGAAACACTTTGATCTCCAGCCATCAAAGCCACAGGACTTCTATGGACTGATTCGAGCAGAAAACTGTGCAAGTATTGTCATTGTTCTTCTTTTCTTGGTTGATTTGTTCAGAAAGGGAAAATGAACTTTTTTAGCAAGAAACTATTCCTCTCTGACAACCTCGGTTTCTTGTGATTCAATCCTTAGCAAACAGATTCTGTCTTCTTTGGTCTTTTTTGGTCCTATGGAGGCCAAGTCTGGCAGAGAGTCCATCAGTTGACTCCCTTAATGCAATTCTAGTCAATAAAAACCAGCTTCTTGATTAGCCAAATCAAAATCTAAACACTTACAAGTGCCTACTTGGCAAATAGCCAATTCTAAGGAGATTTATCCTTTTTCTGTTTTTGCACTTGCACAAGAGGTTTGAAGTTGAGCATACAAGCAAGAAAGGCATGAGAAACAAATTGAAGCTATGACCAAACATGACTGCCGCCCACCACGTACATCTATCCATTCAAGAAGTTTTATAACTCCAATGGGTATTTGGTAAGACTCCCCTCTTCCCACAACCTTTTGGGGCTCCGCCAATTGTTTTAGCTTGATTCTCCTAGTTCAGTATTTGGTGCCCTCCTAAGTCATCTGTCTCTTCTTCAATTAATTTTCAAGGTGTCAACAGAAGTGGTTTAGCACCAGAAGTTATCTTCTTAAGAATTGTGGCAAAGCTGTCAGAATTTTTGAGGAATACTTATTGAAAAGAATCACCAAATATAAATTATTCATAAAGCAGTAAAAAGGCAATGAATGTTTCAATCCTGTCTCTTGTGAGTTTGCCTTCCCTCTGGTGCTTTTGTAAATTCTCTATATCCCATTATTTTTACAAATATAAATAATGGAAGGAGAAAGAACATAATGCACAATCCTGATAGTACCACCAAAACATCAGAAGATATATTTGAAGCTGCTTGTAGACACTGTCTTGCAGAGGCATCAAAATCTATCTGGTCAATGTAGGACGACAGAATTATAATGCTCACCAAGTCCAAATGCATGTTTATGGTATGACAGTTTGATGCTTGATTTACTTAAGCCTGTCCCGCATTCAGATTTGTACTCTTTCCCCATCTCTACATCAGGGAATGATCCTGAAAATATCAAGATATGCTTTTTCAGGCAATGTGTCAGTGCACCAAGCTCTAGTTGTCCACCCCATGCAGCAGTTGACTCCACTTCCTTACAATAGCACTCAAATCTCTCTGCAAGAGAATCATCAGTATCTTCTTCTACAGCACTCTCTGACAGGAAAAATGGCAGGAAATCAGATGCATGTGTCCTCATATAAGCAGCCACCATCTCTCGAAGTTCTCGGTAAGAGTACGGCGATGAACCCCCAGACATAAGTGCCAGCTGATCCTCAATGGCTCGGTAGAGGCAATGCCCATCTGGCTTGATTTCATTAACAGTCAACCCAAGGGGGTCAAGCTTTTGCTCTAATATTTCATTCTCAATCATTCGATCACTCACAATGTTGCTCTGCTCTTCTTGTATTCTCTGCTCCCTTGCAGCCTCTTGCTGAGCTCGTTTCTCACGCCTCCTGGCACCCTTGCTGGCCTTTTGTTTGTCAGCTTGACCAGAAATAGATACACCAGCAACAGCTTTCACCAAATTATCAAAATTGCTCTTCTCACCATTCTTACTGTTATAGCCCAAGGAAGCAAGTTCTTCAGCATGCTTTTCTTTGAGCTTAGAGGAAAGTTGAGAAATCTCGTACTCAACCTGCTTCTTTTTCGCTTTCTGCTCAGCCTTGCTGCCTTTAGCAGCAGCCTTCTTCAAAGCAACTTGTTTGTCCTGTAGCTGTGAAATCTCCTTCCTGTAAACGAAGCATACAAAATCATACATTTACAGGTATAAGGTCCTTAGAAAACCTTCCAAAAGATATCTAAACAAGAGGTTTCAACATAATGCAAGAGCTCATACCATCAAGAACAATAACAAGAAATGTTCAATATAGAGTCTGGCATTTTTGGAACTTTAAAGGTTGAATATCACAATGTCACTTCATTGGAAAAAGAGCAACTGGATGCTCTATAAACAAAGTAAGAACATTAATCAGAAGCTTATAAAACCCGCTGGCATTTCATAGAGACAAGTCTGCTTCACATGATACCCCGCATATTTATTTTTCTTATCTCCCAGCATTATTCACCCAACAACTACTTCAATTAATTGCACTAGGAAAAGCTGGAGAATCAGATACTATAGAATCTTTTTGCAAGAGAAGGAATTGAAGCAGACCCTTTTCATTTTTTTCTGTTTAAGTAACACTCTAATCTACTTCAAACTATGAAATAGTTCTAGATGCAATGAATAGGTGCTCCAGCATTAGGCAAAACCTACCTAGTACCAAACACTTACCACACCACCATGGTCCCCCTAAATTAACTCCAATAAAAACATCTTAAATATATTGAATTTCCAGTCCAGAACATATAATTAAAAAAGAAAAAAAAAAAGATACCTGTGCCTAGAAAGCATTTCTTCAAGAGTTTCTAGCTTCTTTGGGGAGTCATTTTGGGAGGTTGTGTTAGATAACTTCTCAATGGTTTCTCCAGATTCCTCCATCTTAATAATCGAGGGATTGTCAAGGTCTACAGAAAATGCACCTAGAAGCAGTGAAGGCAATCAATCTGAAAATATAAACTCACCTAACAAAGTATTATAAAAGGGAATCATTAACCAATGATAGACATGTAAAAATAGAACTACAGAAAATGCTCCTTTTCCAAATCAACTCCAATGAAATCAAGAATGAACAATTTTGTAGGACATTCAAATCAATTAGAAAATAATATGTACACCTTGGTAGAAGCCAAATTCCATTTCATGGACCTGCGAAGAACTTCTATTGTGATCAAAAGTATGCTAATTTGTTTGCACAGCTCTAAATGGACAATGTTTTAATAAATATCATGCAGCCCCTGACCTTGTTAAAATGCATTTTGTACCCAAGAGATTAGTATAACTCACAGCCATGAACCATGTATCTCTAGCTTTTTAACTATGATGCTACTTGTCATAAATTTCTGCAAACAATGTCTTGTTTACTTACACATAGCTTCCTTAAATTCCAAAATGGAGGTTGCATGCATATAAAATACAAATGAATACCCCGGATACATGTCAGATGCTCCACTGGAAAAATCTATATTGTATTTTTTTTAAACAATGGATAGTTGTAAGACATTCAAGAGATACTTCCAGTAGACACTTTGTTGTGACAATTATATTCACTATAACATGTATAATTCTTTTACTTGCTTGTTGATAATGAAACCGGATGCAGACGGTAAAACCAAAACTTTTCTACCAACTTGTCATAATTTTTTTAAGACTGCAAAAGAAATTATATTAGGAGAAAGAAAAATGTACGAAGACAGCAAGTATAAAAAAATCCTCAAAGAAGAAAAAGCAAACAAAAGAAGAACCATGCTCCCAACCCACCTCAACACTTCTAAACAAAAACCAGAAAAGATTCCTCGATCGTAGATCACAAAGACAAAAAAAGCACATCCATACCCAAAGATGAAAAGATTAAAAAAAAAAATACCTAGAACTTTTGACAACCCACTTTCTTCCCACCGGGCTGCCCATCTCCAATTAAACACCAGAAACCACCTGAACTACCCCATTACTAAGCTCTAAATTGCCCTTCACCTCCCCTCATCCCTTTTATCCCTTTTTCTTCTGGTTACATAGACCATAAAATCAGAATTAGCCTCTAATGGGGCAGCCAAATGTTCAAACAAACTCAAATCCAATTTAATAAACCCTGTTATCCTATAGGACTATAACTATGAGTGGTTTCCTTAGAAAGAATTGAATTAATCTCATAAATCTTTAGTATTCACTTTTTAAAGATGCAAGTTGTCGATTTGATAAGTTAGACTTACTATTATATAACAAATTAACATGAAAAGAGCAGAAATTCTAATATTTTAAATACATTATTATTATTATTTTATAGTTGTGCCCTGTATCTATATCCACACTTTGTAGCATATAACTTACCAATAATGACATTAAGCAATTAAGCTCTAGTATTTAGACACATATCATATATGGACCCCTTCCATCTTTAAAGACAATAAGCATTAGGCAGATAATTCTAGGATTTCAAGAAATGGCACCATTCAGGTCTCGAAACATCAAATATAGACCTCAAAGCGTGTTTGGAAAAGGAGCAATCAATGAGAAGTAAATAATACAAATAACCATCTAAGCAAGATATGCTTCGTATTATGTCCTGTTTTTACAAAATTTGTGTATCTCTGCATCAATGTTTCATAGTTTTGAATTACTAATAATGAAATTAATAAATCTCTTAGCCATAACAACAACAATAACAACAATCTAGGCCTTCTATTCCAAAATTTTGGGGTCGGCCATAAGAGAGACAAATATCAAAATAAATCTCTTAGCCATAGACACATATAATCATATATGTCCCTTTCATCCTTAAATATCAGCTCTGAAACCAATAATAAAAATAAAAACAAATATTAGGTAGTAAATTCTAGGATTTCAAGAAATGCCATCATTCACATCTTAAAATATCAAATATACTCCCAGAAGCATGTTTTGGAAAGGGACAAGGAGTGGTCAAAGAGAGAGATTAACCATATAGCCCCCTAAATATCTATTATGCTCTTGGAAGTACATTATAGACGCAATATATATATTCACACACACACACACAGAGGGGGGGGGAGAGAGAGAGAGAGAGAGAGAAGACTTATTAAGGATGTATGGGACATACACGATAAAGTCTAAGAGGATTCTATTATTTATTTCTCTATCTTCAAGTTTCGAATTGCAATGAGCAAAAAGGTATACAACATGCATTGAACTTTGCAGTATTTTCTTTACCTGAAGAACAGATGTATCCCACTTGAATTAGCAAGAGATCCTGTAATCCATTTCTTTATTTGCAGTGCCTGTATCACACAACAATAAGATATATCCACGCCATAAATAGAACTAGCTTATTTGAAGCCACTTTTCTATTTCTAACACTCCAATTTTACCTAGCTCACTTGAAAATTATGTTGACATTCCAACTTAATCACTATAGCATTTTACTATTGCGCAACTATTCAAAATCTTAATGCAATTGACTTAACATCATTTTTGTTTAAGTGAATCACCAATGTTATGGAATTCTAACTGATATCTCTATATTATGATTTTTAATTTAACTATATTATAAATTCAATATTAGCTAATCATTTTGTAAAAGACTAAATAAAATGACATTGCAATTTGCGGCTTGAAACTAAAGAATGAGTTTACCATAATTGAGACAAAGAAGGTCATTACTAGATCTGACCATATTTTCTGAAGTCACAGAATTCAAATTTACTAATATGCAAAGCACATATGCAAAAGACTATATATAGAAAAGTGGCTTATTTTGGCCAATGTTCTTTGTTTTGACATTCCTAAATTACTTCACTAACTCCTGCACACTTTGAATACAAATAGAATACACGAACATCAAAAGCGTGGCTAGGATAAAATAGCAACATACAACAACAACAATAACAGCAACATAACTATGCTTAATGCATGCAAGGATGATTCTAATTTTAGGAAATGAAAACTTCGCATAGTTCGACGTGATTGTGATAACTTTCGATATTAGCTCAAAGACTACTAAGCATTCACATAATAAAAGTATTTGGAACCGGTATTTAATTGTTTAGAGGAAAAAAATACTTTAAATTACTTAAGAGAAGTATGTGGAACCTCAGTAAATTCTACTATTGTCGATCATTGTCCAAACGTCATGAAGATAAGTGCATTGACATCCTCTTTTTTTCCCCCCCCTTAGATTTTAGCTATTTTATTCGAACATAGTGACACTACATCATATGGTATGATTACATGAAGGACCATGCATGATGCACATGGACTAAGATATGTTCAAATAGAATGTAGTACTTGAGTTCATCAAAGCAACATGATTTAATTAATACCTCTTTGCTACAAGTATGGCAAATAAAAAAAAAAGGAAATTTCATGTTCTAAACACGGTATGCTCCATAACATCTTGTATCATCAGAAAGTATCCCCCAAGCATCAAACAAGTACTTTGAAAATTGCAATAGAATTGGATACCATCCAATGTGCATCAAACCAACGGACCTTTTTAGGCCAATTGAAAGATGGCAGTAAAGGGCCTACAAACAATATAAGTGTTAGAACGCCAATTCATGAAGATAAATTAATGGTGTAAGTGGATTGTTACCACCAACCGGGAATAATCCGATCCGAGCACTATGGGCCTGATAAGAGGTTAAATCTCCAAAATCCCATTCTCCGTTCCCATGGTTCAAACCCGCTACACCCGTGGGAGTTTGGTATGAAGATAAATTATTAAGGTTCATGTGGGCAGGTAAGGCTATCTACATATTGCTCACTGGGAACTCAAGTATTCATAATTTTTTTGGAGAGTTCGATTTAAAATATGTTGGAATTACTCATATCACATGAATGGGTTTCAAAGGAATGAAGGCAAGAGAAGTGGGGTTGCATTTCCACTAGACTGACAGCTCAAAATGAAATCAAAGAGATTATGTTGTTATTAGCTCAGCAGACAGACGCTTAAGAAAGAATAGTCAATCATTAATCATAATCATATTCAGAAAAAGCATACAATAAACCCATAAAACAAAGCAATTTTTACTAAGGAAACCAGAGAGAAAGAAAGAGAGAGAGACAGAGAGAGAGAAATTTCTCTCATTTCACCTGATGCAGCCATGTAAAGATTGATATTTACTACCCAAACCTAATTTTCGTCTGATTCAATTAAACTGATTAAATTAGAGAGTGAGAGAGAGAAGTATACCTGAAGATGTTATTAGTTTTAGGGCTGGGAGGCTGGAGAGAGAGAGAGAGAGAGAGAGAGAGGCTTTAAGTCAAGAGGGCTTGGGGGAGAGAGAGAGAGAGGGTTTAAGTCAGAGACGAATCCATGTCGGTGTCCGATACACCGTTAACCTCGCCTAAATTCGGAACGAACGTTAATAAAGGGCAAGGGAAAATCTCGAAAAAAGATTCTAAAGAAGAGCAAATTACTCTTAACAGAAAAAAAAAAAATTATTGAATATCATTTCAGGTTAAAAAATTAAAATAATTTCAATTGAAGATAAAACTATCAAAGGTCTACTCTCTGCCCTGGCTGGCCAGGCCAAGAGTTTAATTGATTGAGATGAATTAAAAAAAAAAAAAAAAAACACCGTGTGGAATTGTGGAAGTACAAAAAGTCCATCATCTTGTACATTCAATTTCAACTTTAAACAGATTGGGAAGCTTTTCAAAGTGCCGTGATAAAAGTTTGAAACAATCTATATGACAATATTAAAAAAATAATGGATTAAAATATCAGACGATAATTATATTTTTTTTATCTTAAAGATAATTATTAAAGAAAAATAAGATAGATTTAATGCAAAAATTGGAATAAAGTTCTAAATGAGAAATTTCTCTCCCAAAATAATAATGTAGTGATCGGAGAGGCAACCGATAAGAATAGGAAAAACTTTAAAGAAAAATTTTCTTAGATTATGAGAAATTGTGAGAAAATTAAGTGTTGAATTGAATTGTGGGCAAGGAGCTTTTATGAGATTATTTTGAATTTAGTGAGTGTGAGATTATTTTGCTAAGAAGAAGAGGAAAAGGAGAGTTCGATGAAAGAAATGAATACAGAAAAAGAATGATAGGGATTCATCGATATAGAATGGAAATGGAAAAGGATTAAATAAGTCACAAGATTAAAGAGGGCTACTTCAAGAACCATTCAACCATTAAAGGGTAACAATGTCAAGAAATTTTTTTTTTTTGATACATCTAATTATGCATTGAAGATTAATTGAGGATCCATTGCAATTGTAAATAATTTGAGAAGAAGAGAAGACAACAAGCATGTCCACTGTGCAAGAATCTATTCTCCACCATTTCAACATGGAATTTTAATTAAAATTAAAATTTTAATTTTAATTTGATTTCAATTTTTTTGAGCCGACTAAAATTGATCGTTGATTTTTTTAATTTGACTTTACCTCATTAATTTCATTTCTAAATATTTCAAGTGAACACAAATCTACCAAATTGAAATATGCACAAGGTTAGTTTATTTTTGGAATAAAAATGGAGATTAATAATATTAAAATTGTTCTCTTTATTACTCTCAAATGAGATTTATTACATACGCTGATATGTGAAAAACAAGAATGTATCAGCAGGAAAAGTGATGAATCATGGCTTATGTGAGGAGTACAAAGGGCCAAATGACAAGGTTGCCCCCACTCAACTCTTAGGCACATTGGCTAGCCATTTGGGTTTGAAGGCCCCTTTAACATCTACAATAACAAACTCAAACTTAATGGTTACCTCAATACAACTAACTATTCAACTACTTCAATCAACTGATTGTTAGGAGTAACAGTAACAACAAGATTTGGTTGAGTTGGTTAAGTAATCCAATAACTAATTCTCAATGGTATAAAAGGAAAACGTGTAAAAGATAAAATAACACGAAATGAAATACAGCTTATACTTCTCTTCTCTCTCTCTGACTCTCTCTCTCTCTCTCTCAATCATCTTCAATTCTCCTTTCCTACTCAATTCTCACTCGTTAACAACAAACTCCATCCATTACCAATGCTCTCCATAGTCTTCTCTGTCTGTAGTGTTCTGTTTCTTTCTCTTACAAATTTGTGAGCTGAGTCAACTCAAGGAATTCTCAAACTAAAGTATCGATTCATAACAAATTTGGTATCAGAGCTTTTAATCATTGGCAATGGCAGAAGGAACAAGGTCAAAATTCATTGAGGATCAGATTAAGAAGCAAGAGGCCACGATTCAAGATCTGGCTATTAAATTTAATGAAAAACAAATAAAGATTGGATGAAAATTAGAAGAACATAACAGGAAATTTGAAGAACAAACCAGGAAACTTGAAGAACAAAATAAGAAGATGGACAATATAGTATCCATCATGGATGAAAAGTTTAACCTCATCATGTGGATGATGAATAAAAGTGAGGAATAAGAAAAAGATCAATTGTGTAAGTCCCCCAATCTTACCTACCCCAATAGAAGTACGGAAGAAAGGAGATGCAATACATAACATGACCAAGAAGGATTTCAATCCTAAGGGGAACCTTCCCAATCCAATTAGGGTTGAGTTACCTATATTCACCGAAGAAAATCCACGCACATGGCTAATGAAATGTAGAAAATTTTCTCGGCATATCAGATACCTAGTCAAATCTGGGTGGACACTATAGAGGTACACTTAGAAGGCAAGGCAGAAATTTGGTTTCAAGGACTGAAGATGGTAAAAAAGGAAGTTGAATGGGATGAATTTGCTAGGCTACTATGTTAACGCTTTGAAACTAAAGGAGTTCAAAATAAAATAGAGGAGTTTAATAAGTTACAGCAGACTGGATCCATGGCCGAGTACCAAGAGAGATTTAAGGAGTTATGGTCGATTATGCTCCATAAGAACTCCAAACTTTCATAATCATATTTTATTTCCAGCTTTATAAGTGTTGTAAAGGAGAAAATCAAGCTTATATTGAGGATGCTTAAACCTACCACTTTGATACAGGCATTCGAGATCGCTATTTTACAGGAGGAGTCCTTGGAACTCCATAAAGCAAGGAAGGGAGCAATAAACAAGAGATGTGACTCAAGTGATTCTAGGATGGGTCAAAAGCGGGCTCTGGATAGGGAAAAAGCATGGACCAATGGAACCACTGAGAGTAAAACAACCACGATTCTTCCTAAGAGATGCGGTATAGGAGAGCTAACAAACTTTGCTTCAGATGTGCAGAGAAGTACATACTTGGGCACCAGTGTAAACTAAAAACTCTTAACCTCATGATCACAACAGAAGATAAGGAGGAGACAAGAGCAGAAAACACTATGGAGAGTGCAGAAATGTCAGGTGAGACCTATGAGGTTCCCTTGTGTGCTATTTCTAGTTCACTTAAAGGAAAAACTATAGCTTTGCAAGGCAGTGTAGAAGAATTGTTGGTGGTCATACTAGTGGATACAGGTAGCTCAAATTTTTCCTCAGTCATGAACTAGTAAAGGAGTTAAAATTGAGACCAAAAATAGCTGAACCCTTGCATGCTATATTGGTTGATGGGAGTAGAATAAGTAGCTTTACCCTAGTGAAGGGAGTCAAATAGAATATGCAAGGCTATAATTTTTCCTTTGATTTGAGGGGGGTGGGATATCATATTAAGAGTGGATTGGATGTACAATTTTAGTTCCATAACCTTTGATTTCAAGCTCCTGTAAATTAAGATAGCCAGAGAGGAGGAAAAAGTAGTTCTAATGGAGATGGTGGAAGATTCCAAAATGAAATTAATTCGTGGCAAGACTACCAAGAAATTTAGAAGGCAACAATTGCAAAGCTACACCACTCTGTCTGTACCTAAAGAATGAGAGCATAGGTCAGTTCCTCAAGCCATTACTAAACTTTTGAAGCACTTTAAGAATATATTATCAACACCTAGTACACTACCTCCAGAAAGGCCATATGACCATTTAATTCCTCTTAAACAAGAAGCACAACATTTCAAACTTCCATCATATAGATATCCATACTTGCAAAAGGCTCAAATAGAAAAGCAAGTGCAAGAAATGATGAATAATGGGATAATCAGACATAGCAATAGTCCTTTTGCTTCCCCTGTGTTGCTGGTTAAGAAAAAAGACAATACCTAGAAATTTTGTATGGATTATTGGTAGCTCAACAATATCGTTATCAAAGATAGGTACCCGATTTCTAATATAGATGAGTTACTAGATAAATTGCATGGTTCTAGGCTATTCTCTGAGATTAATCTTAGATTAGGTATCACCAGATTAGAGTTAGGCCATCTGATGTTGCCAAAATAGCGTTTCAATCCCACAATGGATATTTTGAGTTTCTGGTCATGTCTTTTGGATTAACAAATGCGCAGCAACATTCAAAACACTCATGAACCACATATTTCAACAGTATCTCACGAAATTTGTATTAGTTTTCTTTGATGACATACTTATCTACAGTCTAGACATGTTAACTCACTTACAAAACCTTAGGGAATTTCTATCAATCTTAAAGCAGCCCCAACTTTTTGCCAAGCTCTCAAAATGCACCTTTGCTCAACCTCAAGTGGAGTACTTGAGTATATAGTATCAAAAGTAGGGGTGAAAATGGATCCTTAGAAGGTTGAATGCATTGTGAACTGGCCTGAATCTACTTCTGTCAAAGAATTAAAGAGTTTCTTTGGACTAACAGGATACTACAAGAGGTTTATCAGGCATTATGGACTAATCACTAAATCTCTCCATAATCTACCTAAAAAGAACAGCTACAAGTGGGATGAAGAGGCCAGACAAGCCTTCCAACACCTCCAAGAAACCATTAGTTTAGGTCCTGTTATGAGTTTGCCTGACTTTTCCAAACCATTCATTATAGAGGCCGATGCATGCTCTAGAGGATAGGGGTTGTACTTATGCAAGAGGGACAACCCATTACCTTTTTAATCAAAGCCTTGGGGCCTAAAAGTCTAAGATTGTCTATATAAGAGAAAGAATTGATGGCAGTAGTGATAGCCGTCCCAAAGTAGAGACATTATTTAGTTGGATACCACTTCATCATCAAAATTGACCATCAGAGCTTGAAGTTTCTATTGGAACAAAGATTAACTAGCACTCTATAGCATAAATGGCTCACCAAATTGCTTGGGATGGACTATGAAATACAATATAAGAAAGTGGTAGAAAATAAAGTGGCAGATATACCATCTAGGAGGGAATGTGCAGATGAAGGGAGTGCTAAAGGGGTGGCCATGGCAATCACTGTAGTTCAACCCCAATTGATCAAGAAGGTGCTTTAGAGTTATGAAGAAGACTAGGAATATAAGGTGCTAATAGCCAAGCTTACATTGGAGTCTAAGAGTGATCCAAATTTTCAGCTACATAGTGGGGTGATAAATTCAAAAAGAAGATATATGAGGGCAATGGGAAAACCTCATGAATAGAATACTTCAACAAATACATAACACGGCAATGGGAGGACACTTAGGATAGCACAACATTTTTCAAAGAGTTAAGACTACTTTTTATTGGCCTTCTATGAAGGCAACCGTAGTAAAATTTATTCAAGCATGTGAGGTGTGTCAAAAGAATAAGCATGAGAATGTATCTTATCTAGGATTGCTTCAATCTTTACCTATTCCTACCCAAGCTTGGTCTCAAATAAGAACGGATTTTGTGGAAGGATTACCTGAGTCTGAAGGGCACAACACCATTTTGGTGGTCATTGACAGGTTGACAAAGTTCAGCCATTTCATTGCCTTACAACATCCATATACCACACTTAAGATAGCCCAAGTGTTTGTGGATTGCATCTTCAAATTGCATGGCTTTCCAGATTCGATTGTAACTAACAAAGACAAAGTCTTTATAAGCTTATTTTGGCATGAACTTTTCAAGTTGGTAGGTATTCAATTGAAGCTAAGTAATGCCTATCATCCTTAAACCGATGGCCAAAGTGAGAGGTTAATTCAGTGTGTGGAATGTTATTTATGATGTATGACATCTAATAAACCTGGTTTATGGTTTAAATGGCTTAGTTTGGCTGAATGGTGGTACAATACCACCTACCATTCTAGCATACAAATAACTCCTTTTGAGGCACTGTATCAATATAAGCCTAAGTTTATTCCTTGGGGACTATATTGGGACACAACTGCTCCAGTAGCAGAAAATTTTGTGTAGAACTAGCAAGCAATGTTGCAGATTCTAAGAAAGCATTTAATTAAAGCACAAAATAGGACAAATCTGAGGGTTGATCAGAACAGAACTGAGAGGGAATTTGCAATTGGGGATTGAGTTTATCTTAAACTCCAACCCTACAGACAACAATCTGTTGAACTCAGAAGACAACTAAAATTGTCTTCTAAATTTTATGGACCATTTCAGATCATAGAAAAAATTGAAAATGTGGCCTATAGGTTACAATTACCACTAGAATCCAGGGTCTATCCTGTATTTCTTGTGTCAATGCTCATAAAGAAAATAGGATCTAAGCACAAACTCCACACTACCTCTCACAGGGACAGATTAGTAGGCTCTTGTGGAACCAGGAGCTATTTTGAAAAGACGTGTGATTCTAAGGGATAATAAACCAGTTTCTCAATGGCTAATTAGATGGCTAAATTTGAGTCCAAAAGAAACTACGTGGAAGAATGTGAGTTTCATTCTTTTACAGTTCCCTACCTTTCAACCTTGAGGACAAAGGATGCTTTAAAGGGAGGGAGACATGTAACAGCAGCAATAGCAAACTCAAACTTAATAGCTACCTCAACACAACCAACTGTCCAACTACTTCAACCAACTAATTGTCCAACTACTTAATGGTTAAGTAATCTAACATCCAATTCTCAATGGCATAAAAGGAAAATGTGTACAAGATGGAATAACAGAAAATGAAATACAGTTTTTACTTTTCTTCTCTCTCTCTCTCTCTCTCTAACTTCTTCTTCTCTCTGTCAATCATCTTCAATTCTCCTTTCCTACTCAATTCTCACTCGTTAACAAAAAACTCCATCTATCACCAGTTCTCTCTATACTCTTCTCTATCTGCAGTTTTCTATTTCTTTCTCTTACAAATTTGTGAGCTGAGTCAACTTAGGGAATTCTCAAACTAAAGTATTGGTTCATAACAGCCCCCCTGCGGGGCCCTAGTACATCACCCTCCCATCCTCCCCCTCCTCTCATTTCTATCTCTCTTTCGGTTCCCACTATCAGTATCCAGAGTTATACTCTGACTGATCTAATTAAGCATTTGTAGAGACCCTATTTAGGGGGACGACTTTGCCAGCGTAGTTTTTTTCATTTCTAAATTCGAACCCAAAACTTAGTTAAGAGATTTAGTAACTCATCCCATAGAACCAACTGTCCGTTGATCTCTCTCTCTATTTAGGTCAGCTCCACATTTTTATGCAATTAAGTAGTAATTTGCATTAAATTTTTATTTTTTATTCAAAAGTCAATTTAATATGGTTCACTTATGTGAGCCATTTGTTATTCATTTAAGGATTTTGGAAATATAAAATATTGGTTTTTTAAGAGATACATTCTATTGATGAACCTAAAATGAAGGGTCTCTAATGGCAGGATTTCTCCATTAAGTTCATGATTTTAAATCCTAAAAGACACTTTCCCAATGACTTGAGTACCTATGCATGTCAACATTAAATAAGTTTATTTTATATTTGATTATAATTATAACTGCAAATATTTCAATTTTTACTACAATTTTTTTAAAATTTGTTTTGCTTATCATAATTTGGGCCGTAACATAGAGAAGAGATGTGGTTAAATTGTTGGATATGACAAATTTTAAGTGTTGGGTCTTGAAATTCTCAATCTAATTTCATTGTCATGTTTTTATTTTTTCTAATTATAAGGATATTTCTATAGATTTTTCCCAACCTAATTGGATTGCACCAGTTATAACTGATTCAAGCTGAGTTGAACCCTTAAAGAATAATTGGAGTATTGATGATAAATTTTGATATTATTTCTTTAATTTGTGGATATAGATTGTAATAAGAATTTCGTCAAGAAATTTAATGTGAGCCACAATCAAAATTTAATCCCCAGAACTGTTTATACTATTTCTTTAACAATTTTGTCTTGTATCCTTCAGCTCTCTGTCATAGAATTACCGGCTATGATGTCTTTGGTTTGTATTTATACCTGAAATGAAACAACTTACGAATTCCTTCAATGCACTTCAATGAATTAGAGGCCTGGCTACCCTATTACTTGAATGTTCTACAAAGATGCACAAGTGTAGATTTTTTTGTGTTTGCCTATAGAATTTCATGGTGTGTATTTGCAAGTAGAGCTGCAAATGGCCCATGCGAGTGGCTCCTGATTATTGAAGTTGAATTTCATGGTGTGTATATATATATATTTTTTGTACAAGAAAATATAATTAAACAGTATCGAATCGAGAAATGAAACTCTACCGCTTTGGACTATCCTAGGGACATTTCATGGTGTATATCAGTAAACAAGGGAAATAAAAGTAATTGTATCAGGAGGAGGAGGAGGACACTCATTTGGTCATGAAAGAGAATCACTTTGATATGGTTGGGATTGGAAATATTATGGGTAGGAAAAGAAGGTTGATGTCCATTTATTAAGCCAAAATAAATATCAAACACCATTCGGTGCCTTAAATTGCTCTTATCTTAAATCAATATGTTGACCATCACCCATGTGTTTCAATGTACTGCACAACATTGTTTAATAAAAATCATGATTGGGGCTTGAGAGAGAGCTTTCATTTTGTCCACCTTTTAGTTAAAGAGGTGTCAACTGTCACATGCACCTCCCACCTTTACAGATTGCAGGATCTTTATGTTACAAAATCAAAACATCACAACGGCAAACACTACATCTGATTAATAAAAATATTAAATTTTGAATTAAATTTTAAATTCAAAATTTAAAAATGAAAAAATTATATTGAGAATTTTATTTTTTTAAAAAAATTAGATCCGATAATATTTGAATCAGATTAATCAAAATATGACTCCGAATATCGATCAATTATATATATATAAATAATCAACAAAAAAGTCTCCCCAAATTTAGTCAAAAATACACTTGGACCTAAAGAAGCAAATTAATCAAAAGTGTAGAAAGGGAAGACAAGTGAATTAACTCTGCACCGGTCATTTATGTTTCTTTTTTTTTCACTTTTTTCTCTTTTTCATTCTCTTTCTGCCTATATCATGAGGAACAAAAGGAACTTTAAGGTCAGACTTTGATCACTCTATTTTTATTTTGACTGGGCCTTACCCTGTACAACTCCTTTCCATGCCACGAGAAACTCCACTCCTTGAGAAGTGCTTGGTAACACAATCATAAAAAGAAATATATATATATCTTTTGTATAAATTTTGTAAAAATCACAGAGTTGATGAACGACATTATTTTCAAAATCTCCCCTTTTTTTAATACAAGATAATTTCTGAACAGATTTGGAGCACCTAAAATGTCATTTGAGAGGGGGGGAACAATAGGGAAAAGGCCCTGGATAGAGAAGGATTTGCTGCTAGTTAAAAATTATAAATAACCCATTAAGCTTTAAACTTATTTTCAATTATCTCCCAAAACTTATAATTATCTCCCCACAACTTTTAAATTAGATTTCATCATGCTCTCTCTATGAGAGCACCACTTTAAGAGTTCATATTCGTCTCCCTCTAAGGTCAAAGAGAGGATTTTCATTTCATGTGCTCATCCATACTATTAAATACTTCACTACTCTTCTTGGGAAAAAAAAAATAATACCATACTAATAATCCATAATTTATAGGACAAGTGTCCCTTAAGATAAAGGGGAACCAAAAAAATATTGAAATGGAGCTGTCAAACTGCTGTGGATTGGTTAAAATTGTAGAAGTTGCAATCCCAAAGTTACATTGAATTAAGCATGTAGTATTAATGTGGCACAGAAATACATCATAAGGTCATTACAAAAAGACCATTGAATTAGAAATAAGAAGAATACAATGAAAAAAGGACACCATGGCCACCCAATTTGGTCATCATTTAAAAAGTGAACAATGATGAGCACAGTTAGCATCATTTAAACATGCCTGTCCACCAAAAGGGAGATATTATATTGACAGTCCACTTACCCCAAAACTTGAAAGCACCTCACTCTTTATAAGAGACAATTTGATGTCTCTGCATTGGACAAAATATTAGATACAAAATGCGGATGCTGCTTTGCCATTTCCTCTTGATCTCTCTTTCTTGCTTCTTTGTTCTTGCTCTCACATGGAACCAAGACCAACAATACAATCAAGCCAAGAACTACGAGGGATCTTCTGATCTTGTAGACCTTGAATACCACATGGGTCCGGTCCTAACATCTCCTATTAACCTTTACATCATCTGGTATGGTCAGTGGAACCCAAATCACCAAGCAACCATAAGAGATTTTCTTGATTCTCTATCTTATGCCTCCACATATCCTTCGGTGGCAGACTGGTGGCGCACCATCAGGCTCTACACTGACCAAACAGGCTCTAATATCACCGGAAGCATTTCCCTTACAGGAGAGTTCTATGACACCTGGTACTCAGAAGGGAGATATCTGAGCCGGCTAGCTATACAATCAGTCATCAGAACTGCTGTGAGATCATACCCACATGCTTTACCTCTCAATCCAGACAATGGCCTCTACTTGGTGCTAACATCATCAGATGTCCACGTTCAAGATTTCTGCAGGGCAGTTTGTGGGTTTCATTACTTCACCTTCCCGGCCATTGTTGGGGCAACTGTACCCTATGCCTGGGTTGGATACAGTGGCACACAGTGCCCCGGAATGTGTGCCTACCCATTTGCTTGGCCTAACTACTCAGGCAAGCCACCACCGGGCATCAATGGAGGAGCCAATAATATGCTTCGTGCACCAAATGGAGATGCAGGTGCAGATGGGATAATCAGTGTGATAGCACATGAGCTTGCAGAGGTCTCAAGTAATCCTTTGGTGAATGCATGGTATGCAGGGGACGACCCAACAGCACCCACTGAGATAGCTGATCTCTGTGTTGGTGTGTATGGTTCTGGTGGTGGGGGTGGATATGTTGGGAAAGTGTATATGGATTCCTGGGGTAATGGGTATAATGTGAATGGAGTAAGGGGAAGGAAGTTCCTAGTGCAGTGGATATGGAATCCTGTAAGAAAAAGATGCTTTGGACCCAATGCTATGGACTAGGACATGAGACAGCCGTCCATAGATAAATTAACATAAAGTACTTCAATTCAGCAAAATATATGGAGCACAAAGTTGCATACCTTGGCAAGATGATTAGTATCCTTTTCCATTCAATGCTTGTTAATGGCATCTTTTTTGTAGCTTCTTTTTCTGTATTTGATTGAAGCTGTAGAATAAACAGTGTACATTATCAGAGTGAGTTTTCAGTGAGACCAATTGACTCTTGCAGAAACTACATCCTACATTGCAGTTCGAGGACCGGGACAGGGAATTAATTACGTCAAAGTAAAAACATATGCTTAATTCTGTCTCTGTTTGCTATATTCATGGTCCAAAATAAGTCCACACCAGAACCACCTTCATTCGCCAAGTAGCTACTAGACTACTAGAATATACAGATCCGATAAGAATGCTATGCATAACTTATAAACTGGTCCCCAGATTGATCAGTTTTTAAGCAAGTGGAGAAGGGCCAGCTCTGTAGCTCAGACAACAAGAAACATAGATATTTGATTATGGCGAAGATATGAACACTGGTGGCAGATTCCATCTCCAGTGCCTGCAAAATACAGTCAATTATGTTGTGTTCAATACAACATGAATAACCAAGACCTTGTATATGGATTGGTTCCCCCACGCCCGCATGGGGGTAAGCCACATCAGATGATTCAATCCAACTTCAGTTACAGAAAAAAGGTTGAAAATTATTTACTTCAGTTACAAACTTACGTTTTCAATTTTGCTATGTGTACAAAATTGAATTCTGTTTTCACTTACAGATGCTATTGAGGTTATATATATCCTATTGCTCAGACACAATAGATGAGAGAAAAATGCTCAAAAGTATACAAATGTATTGGTGCATCCCAGCTTCAATATCACCAAGAAGAATTCCATATCTAGCTTAAAGCATTTTGAGAACTGGAAGCAAAGGGTCTTCTTAGTGATGTTCGATTTTGTAGATATGAGCCCCATTGTATTTTACAATACATCAGAGCAATGGATGCAGAAGCGGTCGATGAGCCTGGCAGCAAGACTCTTTTCCTCTGGAATGAGTGCGGCTGTTATGCTGTTCCAAAAATGAAAAGTGAATGACTCGCTCAAAATATTCTTGAGCAGAATATCTTGCTGCGATCTTTCAATATCATCTGTTGGTGCAATGAAGTACCTGTTTGCAACACAAAGGGTTAGAGAAAGCAAAGGAAGTATGTTGAGAATTTCAAAGCCACATGAAGAACATCTAATAAAAACATGTTTAGCATCTGACACTTAGGCAGAAAATAATACATGTCTATATGAATTTATGAGAGGAAAGACTTAGATGTGTTTGCTAAGCTATCATAGCATACCCCTATATCTCATGATACAAATCAAAGGTCCCTGATACACACATGCCCACATTAATAAACACTACCTTAAATTCTGTTCTTTTCATGCTTTTTCAACAAAGTGTATGCACAATTATTAAATATGCAGGCACATAATTTCAATTAACCATCACATTTTTCTGGCTTGTACAAACATGCATATGTGATCCAAGCTGCATGGAAGAATTACTATAACTACATGCCTGTTATACCTAAGTATACTTATTGCAGTTTAAACAATTAAAAAAAAAAGTTGTGCTAAATTCGTTAGATATTCATTGAGATCATCTACAGGGATCACTTCATCATATTGATAAAATATACTTTTACATTAATCATACAAAATATATTGGGGCACAATAATTTATGAACTAGTTTTCCTAAAGAAACACCAGATAGTCCAATGTGGTGGAATGAAATTAATTACCATTCATTATGTTTAATGGATATAAGTGTACTTTCTATCTATTTGAGCAGAATGCATTTGCAATGGATACACAAATAAGAAAATTCTAACAATGCTATAGCAAGACGTGGAACAATGCTAGTTTATGGCCCAGTTTTCATTACATAACAACCAGAGATTATCAAATGAATCTACGTTCCAATGTCTTTGTAGTTGAGCACAGTAAGTGAGTACTCTTAATACATATTTTCAACCATACTACCAAAATTTAGTCAAACAAGAACGCATGTTAACAGAAAAATATTACTATAAGTTCAATACTTTGTTGGCCAATTCATCATGCCTCAATTTTTCTCTGAACAATAAACATTCGATTGTGAAATTGTTGACTTAAGTTAATTCACCCATCAACATTACTTTTGCTAAATTTTTATCAATGCATAAATGATTTTGGACCCATAATTCTGAATTTTTTCTTTGCACAGTACCAGTTCATTTTAAATTTAAATTTTATTCTCATTTAATTGAAGATAATACCATCTGCAAATAAAAGAAACCAAGAATCTGCACCTAATAAGCATACACTGCATTCATTACCAATGGAACTGTATTAAGTTTTAGTACGGGCACATGATGTGAGATTGATTTTGGAAACTCATGTCCTTTCTCATGCTTAACACTAGTTACCACCATCACCTCAAAGCCACAATGTTATTAATCAAGGATCAGGCTATACGATCTCCCACTCATTCTCAGAGATACAGGTCAAATATCTACTTAGACAAACAGCTTTTCAATCAACTTTCCATGCTTGCGCCAAAGTAAGAAGCAAATACTTTTGTCTGAATTAGCATCTGTTCATATTAGAACTATAGAAATATGAACCTATATTTAAATATGTAAATTAAACAGAATTTATTAGAGGAAAGAAGAGAAGAGATAAAAGGAATAAAGAGATACAGTATCCATCTAAAAAAGAACAAAGCAAAAGCAAGAGCAATAACCAAAAGACATAGTTCAGAAAAACATAGTTTTCGAAAGTCTTTTTACATCATCTCAAAGACAAATCTCTCAAAAACCAAAAAGAAGGCAAGATAGATAGACCAGAAAGATGTTGTTCTTTGAAACATGGCCTGCAGTACATCAGATAAATATGTGTGATTTGGTAGGTTCAAGGAATAAAGGGTGTATCATGAGCTATGTCAATCTAATCAAAACAAATCATGGTTTAACAAAAGGGATTAATGAAAGTGCAAGGTATATTGACATATTTTTCTTGGTGAATTACATGGTCACATAACCAGGTTAGGTTGGCATAATTAACATGAGTTGATATCTAACTAAATTATGAAGTCTCAGGAGCACGAATATTAAATAGCACATAGAGTGCAAGTTAAGTAAACCCATTGCACAATTAGTTTTTTAAAATCAATCAACTAGTTATGGTATCTAGTTATCTAGTCACAAGGTATATTCAATAGGATAAGATGCAGAAGAGGTATCTAGTTATGGTTAGTCAACAGATACCTCCTCTTTGAGAGAGATTGGTTACATTACTGTCCTTGGATTCATATCCTTTCAGAATTGGTGTTTCCCTTTCTCCACACACAGTGGGTGTTAGCTAAACTTATGCATATAATGGCATGATAGGGTAGGAGGTGCAGCACAGCAAGCAGTAAGTTGATCAAAATGATCCATCTTGCTATTTTTGTGTTTAGTCTGCACAGAACAGGAGAGGCATACAAATCTCTGCACACATTTTGTCTGTAGATTCCTTTCAACCCTTACTAATGGCATTTTGTCAAGTTTTCTGAATGTAATGTAGAAGTGGCTAAGTTTGTAGATTTCTCAATGGATATTGTAACAGTGCACCACATTGGTGCACATTTCTAATCTTAAAATCTATTGTAACCTGGCCAATACGTGAACTGTACATGGGATCCTGCTGTCATGGTTCAAAGAAAGTCAGCCTCAGACATAACAGCCCCATAGACCTTTGTGGATTTTAAGTTAAATAACATAAGAACTTATTTATGGTTATCAAGAATTTCAGTCTCAAGCATAGCCATCCCTAAGCATGGCAAGAGAGATATATTGGCATCCAGACTCTTTTCAGCCAAGAAAAATGCCCAAATTTACATACTACTTCAGGCAACTTAGAGATGGTTTGGCAGTTTCCAATAAATTTTGGCAAAAACCCCTTTTCTGATGGGCCAACAATAATAAAGGGGAAAAATCACTTTGCTCCTTACAATTTGACTTGAAATTACATTACCTCCCCGTGGTTCAAAACCTATCAAAATAGCCCATGTGGTTTACTTCGTTATTGCTTTGCCCCTTCTGTCTAGTTTAGAGGTGTTTAATGTCACAAAAAATTATAAAATAATAAAGACGAAAAATTTTCAAAAATTAAAAATAAGAAAAAAATAATAATTTATTTTTATTATTTTTATTATTATCATTATTATTTTAAATTGAGTTTGCTCCATCACCACCATTGTCTATTTTCACTCCCAAACTCTCAGTCAACCACTTTCACCCACTATTCCAAATGTCAAAGTATCATAATCACAAATTAATCATTAAAATTTTTTCTGCATATACTCAAATTCTAAAACCTTTTAGTTTTGTATTTAGAATTTGTTTATATATATATATATATTGAATTGAGCTAGAACCTGAAATTTGTTTATATATATATATATATATATATATATATGTTGCATTGAGCTAGAACCTGAAATTTTAATCAGGTAGGATCCTCTGAATTTTTCTGCTTCAGATTTCAAAATACACTAAGTCACTCTTCCATTCTGCTTCAGAGTGAAATACATTAATTATGAGATAAATTAACTGCCTTGGACAGCATGTATGATTGTTGTGCTAAGACCCACAAGCACAATATTAATAGGCTATCGTTTTTCAATTAGTTTACTTATTCTGAAACCATGATGGTTACTTCCTGCACGTAATGCTTATGATAGCAGTAATATTACATCCACGCTATTTTGATTAATGATAAGTCAAACATTATTCATATGTTGCAGATACTCTAATAAAAAAGTTCACCTAGTAAGCTTAAAGCATCCCACGAACATGTGGGGCCCAGGCTGGGGATGTCTACACAATTACTTTCTTTTTATTAAGAAAAGGCTGCTTCCAGAAACATTTGGACCAATCAAGTGAAGATACTCCTATGGTTTAGCTAAATAAAGGTAGAACCCACAGTCCAGGCGCTGCACTATTAGCCAATAAAAGCCAATGCATGTCCCAATCTGCCATTGAACGGGCAGAGAAAAGAAAATGATTTTCTAGCTCACTGAAACCTCATTGAATGCACTCTAAATAAAGTAACTTAACTGAACAAGAATGTGGACCTTGAAAGCCAAACCAGGCATTCATAGATCCAATACATATGAGTGTTATAAAACACTGAAAAGTTGGCTTCAAGAACTACAAATTGCAGACATGCAGTAAGAAAATTTCCATACATATTGTAACATAGAAGGATATAAATTACCTTTTAATGTCATGAGAACTTATAGGAAAGAGAAGTGAAGCAGGCTGCACTTTCAGCTCCAGCATTTCATCAGAACTATTTTTCTTGCTTAAAAATCTTTTAGCCACTCTAGTTAATAATTCAGCCCCATTCCACCTCAAGCGGGTATCATCATAGGTCATATAGAATTCTGCGAAGCACTCCATTATGAAAGGGCTGCATATATATATGAGAGTTGAATGTCAGATAGAGAAAATTTGGAGAAGTTAGATTATAAAGTAAGGAAATGAAATTTATTCCATGACAAACATCAGACAAACCATAAATGAATCAGCTAATATATGTGGGAATAAATAATAAACCTAAGTTATTCTTAGAATCGTTCATCCTTTTCTGTTGCAGTAAATGAGTAATGGAACTCATTCCATGCTTCATTACATGCTTGCTTCCCCCTCTTTCAAGAAAAACTGTCTCTTATGAATAAATTCTCAGTAAAAGAACATCAAAGGAAATTAGAAGGCAATATAACTTGTAGAAAGGCAAAGATTTAACACAATTTCATGTTGGAAATTAATCTGTGATGGCAAATATTTAAATATATCATTTTTAAGTTGAATGTGAGGTTAAAAAAAAAAAGCGCGTTGAGGTGTTCAAAACATAAACTTGAAGAAGATACATACTGATGTTTCTAAAAGTAAGCATATCTCCAAATAAGTTGTCACTCTTTCAGAAAATGTGAATGTTTTGGAGAAATGCTTTGAAATTAAACATGATGTGCTTGAAGTACCTGAGCTTTCTAAATGCCATCACAGCACCATTTAGAGGACTGTCAGTAAGATGATCCTCTGCACCAAGTGAATTGCTAAGGGACGATAATGGCTTCAACACGATAACATCAAAATCAAGATAAACTCCACCATATCTGGAAAGAACAAAATATAACAACTAAAGTCAGCAAGTATGATAAAAGAACCACTAATGCATGCCTCCCAGCCAAAAAATAATAAAATAAACAAAAATGCACCTCTAAGCTGGCCTTTCTAAACAAAGTAAAAGAAAGCAACCTGGTGCATTTTCCATTAGAGTGAGAAAAACAATGAGATGGAAGAGAAAGAAGGGAGAGAAAACTTCAGAAATGCTTGGGTGTAGGGGGTTCTCAAGAGAATAGCTAGAGGATTATCAAGTGGAAGTAAGGTTTTGATCTCAAGTCTCAATTAAAAATGCAGTACTCTGCATTAGGGAGTTGAACTATTCCACAAGTAACTACAACAATCTCTGAGTAAAGAAACCCAAAATTTAGAAATTCTAGAATGATACCAGATAAAACCATAGGGATCCTCGAAAAAGAAAAAGAAAAAGAGGGAAGCCTATAATTCCATGGGTGTGAACAACAAATTACTATCCTAAATACCTGAAATATCAATAAAAAATCAAATTTAAAAAAAAAAAAATACTTCTACTCCTGTCAAACATCAACTAGATCGTTAAAAACTAAGAACCATATTGCATGACAGATTAATGACTCACAAAGCATATATGATGCATGGACATGGAGTACGATTGATATTAGATATGACTAGATTTGGAAGACACCATAACTTAGAAAAGTTTAAATGAAAAAGGATACGACAATATGACCATGTTAGATGCATGTGAAAATATGCCGTAACATAATGATCCTTTTTTTTTTTATAAGAACCAATAACATAATGATGATGACTATGACATCATCATTAAAGCTTAAAATTGAATTCAAAAAATAAAACAAAACTTATTTCTTCTTTTTGGAGTTTAAAACTTATAGTTTTCATTCAATAGAAAAGCCCAAAGTGAGGTCTGTTAGGATAATTACTAAGACTAGAAAAGGTACAAATGCACATGCATCTTGTTTCACAAACCAAACTATAGCAAGTCCTTATCGTAATGAGACACTACCCAATTGGTGAGCCACATTTATGGTCAACCATCAAAATCTCCTACACAAGCAATAAAGAGAATCATCAAGATGGTGCACTCTAATAATTAAAAGAACTAGCAAAAAATATAGAACATCCTCTTCAGGAAAAATAAAATGTAATAAGAATGAATGGCTACTACAATCCTAGAAAGAAAAACTCTTAAGCCAAAATCAACAAAATTAATGAGGCATTTCTTGATGCCTTCAAAGACTCGTGTTTCTTTCCATTCTACAGATACCGAGAAATAGGGATCACCTTCAAATGGCACTAACAGATCTTCCATGAACTCAGTCCCCCAACCAAAGATAAAACTCCCAGACCACCAGTAAAATAAGTCTTTTGATTGCATGCCCTTGCTAAGCTAGGATATGGCTTCCTCTCATCTGAAAGCTCCCAAAAAAATTTCGTTTGCATGCTATCAGGCCTCCCCGCCACTGAAGTTTGGAAAAGGAAAGACATGGAATAGATGGGAAGGTTGGACAAAGTGCTTTTATCAATGTCAGCCCTCACCCCGGACAAGTAACTTCTTTTCTACCCCGCCAATTCACTTCTTCAACCATTCCACCACTCCATCACCAATGAGTTTTTCTTTATGCTAGGGACCAAAAGGGATCCCAAGGTAGACCAAAAGCAAACTCCCAACTCTGCGCCTCAAAAGGATAACTAAGCCCCCATTATACACCCCTATCCTACCAGGACAAGTTCATTTTTTATCACAGTCAACCTTAAGCCCAAAAAAAAAAAATTGGCAGGATAAGCTTTGGAAAAGGGATTTGCTCCAACTTTGCATCAGAAAGAGTAATGGTGTCATCTGAAAATAACAGAGGGGGCACCCTGATTGACCCCTCAGCTAGGAAGCATGCATACTTCATATATGGTCCCCTACCAGTGCCTGACACATTTCTAATATGGATAGATGAGGATATGCCTTGGATATAAATAGGTGGGATATCCTAATATTTTATTATTTTAAAAGTTCAGGATACACGTTGGATACAGCAAGGATATGCATGGGGATATGGCCAAGATATGTCAGGACACTTTTTCAAGATTTATTTCCTAAGATGCAGGGACCAAAAAGAAAAATTAAACCTTTCGAACCAGAATCACTTTGACCTTCATAAGCCTAATTTGATTGCTCGAATCTTAAAGCATGCTGTGATAAGATGGAACAATCGATTGAAGCGGAGGATTGAGGAAGAGGCTTGAAGAACTTGATCTAGAAGAAGGAATCTTGGTAGATAGAGAGAGGAATCAATTACGTTTTCTTTGTTGAGGATTTCCATAGAATATTATAATAACTTAAAAATTCTCATTGAGTTGTATCCTTGTATCCTACTTTTGAAACTTTGCGGTATCTGCGTATCTGTATTATGTCACATACAATACAGTATCCATCCGTGCTTCCTAACTCCTCACTCATACTATCTAGCTCATAGTCATAGCTCCAATCAAAAACTAGCCAACATTTTTGCTCAAAATCTCCATGACAAATAAGAAATATCAGGGTTTCCTAGCTTGAGGCCCCTAGAAGATCAGAAGAAAAAAGCCAGATCTGCATGTATTCACCCAAATAGAGAAACTAGCTCCTCCATTTCCTCCCAAGGCCCATTCCAAAATAGGGCTGTTACGACACTCAGGTAGTGTCACAGGTACCCGTGACACTACCTGGTCAAAGATCTAGCTCGAGCTCGAGCCCAACTGAGTCCAGCTCAAAAGCTCGACGGGTCCGAAAATTATATTTTTAAAAATATTTTTTATTTTTAAAAATAATTTTTATTTATTAAAATAATTATATTTTTTAAAAATAATTTTTAAAATAAATAATAACACTACCCGATGACACCTGACGACACTTCGAGCTCGGGCTCGAGAAACGCAAGCTCGATGAGCT
The DNA here is from genome assembly GCA_037126225.1 of Dillenia turbinata. NCBI lineage: Eukaryota > Viridiplantae > Streptophyta > Magnoliopsida > Dilleniales > Dilleniaceae > Dillenia > Dillenia turbinata. The sequence goes on along the minus strand of JBAMMX010000023.1, from coordinate 6,164,035 downwards.
CGAGCCCGAGCTCAAGCTCATCCAAATAAAACTCGAGCCGAGCTCGGGTATCATGATACCTGAGCTCGACCCGGGTGTCATAACACCCCTATTCCAAACTATAAAACAAATAATTGAACTTACACGATACACTTTCTGTTTGTCTAGCTTGGATATCATTCCACACTCTAGCCCTCCTCAATAATTTGCATACCTTCCACAAAAGTGTGTTGGAATTTCCCCATTATGCCACCCACCACAACTCTCATCCTTCTCGCCAACACCTTAGAAAACAGTTCATACACTTTGAACCAATAAATCCAGGTACTATTTACACTAAGCAAAAAATTCCTGTTTGCATAAAAGCAACAGAGAAATGACACTCTTCACCACACCCCAATTGGCTTCAAAAAATACCAAGATAAACCACTTGTGCAACAACGCTTATTACAAAAATCCATTGTGCATTTCACCTCTTCTACAGACCATTTTTAGTTGTTTATCTAATGTAGTTGGCAACCAAGTCAAAAGAATGCAGGCTATGAGCTCCTTAGTTTGGCAGACCCATCTGACTATACAAATAACACCCAACCAACTATACTGTTGGTTTAGTCCTTAGTCGTTGCTATGGTTAACCAACAACACCATCAACCACTAAAAATTTCTTGTGTTGCTCCTTCTCCTATTCTCATTGATATTCATTTTATATGTTTTTATGGCCCCTGCTTCCAATTAGAGTGCCCTGTTAGCAAAATCATATTTCATGGTATGTATTTGTCCCCAAACATTAATTGTAATGAAGGTCGTTCATTCTCCGCATCTTACTGGTAGAAAAAAAGTTCCTTCTATACCTATCTTGTCATCAATTGCTAAATATACATAATAATTAAAATGAAAAGCATACTTGTAAAGAGCAGCAAGTCGAACAAGTTCACTGTAGTGGATAGAGTAATAGTTTGTCTTCCTCCACTCATGCCACACAGAAGCAAATACATGGGTGGGTGTATCCTTCAACAGTTCATCAAGATTTGCCACAGCAACTCCAATTTTATAGCTGAAAATAAAATTTACAAAATGTTAATTAACTCATACCTCTGTCCCTTAATTCATATTCTGAAATACAGAAACTTTTGGGATGTGAAGATAACTGATCTCATGTGTCAACATATAGAAATTATGTATAAAAATGAAAACAATCAATTTACTTACAATAAGATCCTCTGAAGGAATACATTCCTCTCTCCCATTGTATATAAAAAAAATGTCAAAAACAGAAAAAATTATGGGGAAGAACTTTGGAAACAGGGAATATAACCATACTTTGGATTGCGTGTTTGCTGAAGCAATTGATCAAAATTTAATATTAAAAAAAATATATCTTGACACTCGTTTTCTCAACATTGATATTCATACACTTCCTTCTATTTGACAAACAAATGGCAATACCACTGAAGCTTATAGCTTTTGTATTGATGTCACATCCATTCTTCCTTTTAAACGTAAATTGCGTGCAAGAAACTTAAGGTTTATTTTCAGAAATACTCAAGTATATTGCAGGGAAAAGCAGCATTATCAATTTGGAAGTCAAATAACACAGAATTTGCATATAATAAGTTAATTAATAATTTGGAAGAAGATACTAGAGTATAAGACCATAATTTAAGGATATACCCATCCTTGACAAGGTCCTTGAAGAAATCTAGCTCAATTGTTTCCGAGAAGACCACAACACAAGCATCTTTGTGATGCAAGAGTAGACTCTCAAGGCTCCGTTGATGCCGAACAGTGAACATCCATGGCGGAGAATTCCACACCATAAAGAATCTCAAGGTGCAGCCGCCTTTCCGAAAGAACGCATTCATGAAGTCTGAGAAGGTTAGTCTAGGATGCAGGCCAGGGTAATATCCCCATTTCATTCCATTAGCATATACATGTCCAGTCTTCTCAGATTCAATACGAGCATTAGAAATCTTCTCATTAGCAACATTTGCCATTCTTATGTTATCAGAATCACTGGTAGCAACATTTTCATCCAATATTCTTCGTTGTGTCCTCTTAACTTTATCTCTTCCATCCAAATTCGCCATTTGGGTCTCTTTCAAATCACCATTTACCTTCCCATTCACAGCATTTTCACCATTTTGAACGAAATTCGGCTCCTGGGAGTTGTCCGGAATGGCCAACAGCTTCTTACCTAGAAAAGGGGTTTTCTTAAACTCATGGAACAACCATTTCTGAACAATCTTATCACCTCTAGTCAATCCAGTGACTCCAACCCCATCAGGATCTTGCAACATTGGATTGTTTAGGGGATTCAAAATCTCCATATTCGACTTAAACATTCGATCCCTCCTCAAAAAATCCGATTTAGCATCGAACCAGTTTCCCCAACCTTCTCTCAATGGTGAAACCCTCTTAGGACTTTTCATCAAAAGCGCATCCTCCACAAATTCTACCTCACTCACCTTCCTCCTCACATCCTCATCAACCGGCTCATCGTCCGACCCAAATGCCGCCTTACTCTTATCATCAACCATAAACCCCAGATCAAAATTAGAACTCTCCTCTTCTTCCCACTGATCAATAGAACGCTTATCAAAAGCTCTTCTAAACACTTTATTGACATGATCCCAGTAAAACCCAGAAACCCTAGATTTGTCCGAATCATCATCTTCATTCTCAACACTTCGGAGAATTTCCTCTTCGTTGGAGACCTTGTCTTCTTCAACGATGTCGAGCTCGTCGATTCGATCGTCGCGGTTGGGTTTGTTGGAGGAAACGCCGTCGTTGGGATCAGTGTCGTCGACGAAGAAGTCGGAGAAGAGGTCATTGGGATCGTAAAGGGCATCGTTTTGGCGGCGGAGGTGGGAGTTCGCGTTGGTATGGCGCGTGAGACGGCTGTGGAGGACTGAGACGGAGAGCAGGAGGAGAAGAGCTGCGAGTATGGCGCATGCTTGCGCGCCACACCGGAATTGCCGCCGTGGGCGTGGAGATCGCAGCATTTTTCTATTCAGCTCTGCTGTGAGAGCTGTTTCAGATTAGCTGAATGGATGCCGGAGAGAGACAGGGAGGGAAGCGTTGAAGGGCATTTTGGGAAAGCAGGGAATATTAAAATTAATCTTTTCTTTTTTTATTTGATTCATAAAAGCAGTGATGGAATGCTAAAAATAGTTCAAAATTCAAATTTTGAGGGGAAAAAATAATTATTAAAGGGGTTTTATTCGTATTTAATTAATCAGATTAATTATTAAAAAGAATATATTTTTAAAATTATGAATCTTATAAAAAGTCTTTTTAATTACTATGAGAATAAAAAAGAATAGACATATAGCCTTTTTTTTACATTTAATAAAAAATTATTTTTATATCTCGAACGTTTTAAAATCACAAAAAAATAACTACTATTGCACCAATGGTGTGCATATGCCCGAATCTCCTCCTCTCTTTTTGTAAATATTTTTACCTCGTATAAAAGCTATTCAATATTTTTTTCCATTCCCGATACCATTTCATATATTTTTTCTTAATTAAATAAGGCAAAATAAAGATTAAATAGAATTTTTTTATATAAAAAATGTTATTATAATGATAGTTTTAGTTATTTTAAAAAAATGAAATATACTTGTGGAACCAGATATTGGCTTGCGACTTACACAACGGTAAAGTAGGGATTTATTCAATTGATTGTCCGAATTGTGGTCTAAAAGCATATGTGGTACGAAATGCATAGTACATGTCGATTTTCTTCACTTTACACCATATAAATCTTAGTCCAAACATGCCTCTCATTTAACTCAAGCCATTCCATTTCACTTGCTTTTGTGACACCCGAATGAGATACCGGGGGCATATGGCTGTGTAAGTGTTTTGAATGGTTCGAAAGAAAACAGTCTAATAATTATAATCTTCCTAATTTAAAGATTTCAGATTTAAATTTTTATATAACAAAAAATAAAAATATTTTGAATGATAGGCATTCATAATTCGATCCAAAAATTATATTTCTCTTGGATTTACCATATTCTTTTGCATGTATGGCATTATAAATCATCTTGTATCCTAAGTCACTATATGACTCCTTTGGCTAGATTTCTTAGTGTTAGAAAAAACTGAATGTTTCATCTCAATTCACTCTTTATAAGCGCAAATGAATTACTCATATGAAAAAGTCAACTTTATCCTTCTGTTCGATATACTATTGTTCTATTAGATATTATCATAAAATTTGGAGATATTAAATGAATTAAAATGACAAATTCATTCACTCCACCAACTCATAAAAAATATGGCTATACACAATACTAAAAAAATACATATACATTATAAGGACATATATAACTCCATACTTCACGCAATGTCATGGATTTGGCATGGTCAACAAAAATATTGGTGTTGTTAAAACATCATTAGCTGATATATTTTTTTTTTGGTCATCATTCGATATTTGGAGTTGTGTCTCGATTAAAATTGAATTGACTTTCTATCGGATTCAAAATGGGGGAAGGTCTCCCACCACTGTTATTTTATATTACCAAAGGAACTCGAACCCGAGTTATTGAAAACAGAATGCAATATCCTTTCTATTAAGAACGGAATGCAATATCCTTTTCATTGCACTCAACCTACGGTGGCATCATTAGCTGCTATCTCATGCGCACAGATATACTTTGGAGTGAATTCATTATGTGTTACGATGTCTCTCAGAAAATTATACTTTGTGTATATGTGTTCGTCCTCATCTGTTACTTGGTGTCCTTAGTGTAGACTAGGCTGCTTGGATATCACATCACCTCTTTCACTATAGCCAAGCATGTATAAACTCAGCTTCCTTTGTTGATGATACTATGCATATCTCTTTGCTGTTACGGCACCATTATTCAACAAGAAAACATGATCAGACGTGTATTTTCCCAACATTGATTTCGTTGAAATTTGATTGTTGATATTCCCATCTATAACTTTCAAGAATTTTTAAATAATGACTTCAGAGAGTTTTTGTGGGTTTAAGTCACTCCTCCATAACAACGTCAGGTTGTATATAAATCATTGCATGCATCAAAGTCCCAACACCACTTTACATGACCCTGTTGATGATGTCCTTTGTAGGTTGAGTTAGCACGCATTCATTAGGTTTTTATAGTTATAATATCAATGGCTTTGCAGTTCGATTGTGTTAAAAAAAAAAAAAAAACAAACAAACAAACAAAAACCCACACCACACTGATTGGATTAAGGGATTATCAACAACCAAACCTTCAATTTAACATACACACCAAAAAAACCAATGGGAGAAAACAATGTTAGTAGCCTTCATACAATCCGAAGAACACAGAAGAGAGAAGAAAAAAAAAAGGGGACAATTCAACCTTTTCAGTCCCTATGCTCCTTGGATCCTTGCAAAAGTGAACTTGTCAGCCCAGCATCATGAGAATAACTCAACCAAAAAAAAGCATCATCAACAATTTGATTGCAGGTGCAGGGGCATAAGCCCCCCTAAAGACAATCTCATTGAGCATGTCTAAGTATTGAGGACAAGCTTGAGTTCTGCACTCTGACCATCTCTCATTGCAAAGAGAGCCTCAGATTGTTCATCACATCAATGATATTCCATTTCACTGCCTTCATTGCTACCAGCAGTCAAAGCAACCTTCCCTACCACTCCATCTCGACAACCTTGTCTCACGGATATTCTTGCACATTTAAGCAACTAACTTCAGAAGTTGCCCCACACTCGGCTTTGGTTCATCCTAGTGAGATTTGCAATTTGCTTCCATCCCTTTCAATTTTAACATCAATGTTGATCGAGTCTCATCTTTTATCTGTGTCCAAATTCTTGTTATTCAGATCAAGGTTTTGATCCCCAATACTAGAACAATCCACCATACTCACATCCTGACCAGATTGAAGCAGCCCCTCACTGAGTTTACATTCATCATTAACCAATGGAATAAAATCGTCACCACTTAACCCTTCAATTTTGTCTTTACAGGGATCAGTAATTTGAACATCAGCCCCTTGTAAAATTGATTTCTCATCTACTGCTATGTCAGCTCCCAATGAGGTCTCACAATAATTTCCATCAATTTGACTTCCACAATTCATAGTACCTTCCACTTCCTTACTCTTGTCTTCAACATCAATTGGACAAACTGGAGGCAACACATCTCCTTGACCTCTCTTAGTGCTATCGACATCATTACTGACCAACATCTTGCTACATGCAATATCATCTTTAACCAAGCTCCCCTCAGACAAAAATGGTAAACTAGGAGGTCCAATGCCACTAATATCTTTGACACTAGATGTACTGCCAGTGCCAAAATCAGGCCTCATCAATTTCCTCCTCTTCCAATCCATACCCAAAATATCCCCACTCCCTGCACCTATGATGCAGCTGCTTGTATTAGTTTCACCTCGACTCTTCCGAACTTCACTACGGCGCTTAAAATCTATACGTGGTGTCCCTTCCAAGTTTTGATCAATGCTTCTTTCATCTCCCAAATTTTCCACCTTGTTCATCCCAACCGAAATTATTATTGAACCTTCATGCTTTTTCTTACTATTTAAAGAAGCCTTCCTAGTTCTGGTGTTTTCAACATCATCATTTCCCTGGATTACCGGCTTGGACTTGCCACTTTTCTTGAACCAGGGGTAGTGACTTCTCTGCAACAAGTCCATGATTTGATCCGCTGATGCATTCATATTCCCATCATCATGTTCAGCATGGAGAGCTCTTTCTCCATTGCAACTTTTTGGAAGCAATGCCAGTCTGGAAAAGACGCTAGGCCTCTGATTCAAATTCTGGAAATTTTCATGGTCAAAGGAATCATTCCTGTGACTTTGTTTGCAATTAGATTCAGAATTGACACCACCTGGCAAGTGAGACCCAAGATTACCAGAAAATGAAGCACCCATGACAGACACATCATTGCTTTCCCTTGGCATTTTACGCTTGACTTTACCTTGCCATGAAACACCATAATCATGATGGTGTTCATGACCATGACCAATGGAACCACTCCTATGACTATTTTTACCATGAGGTTCTTCTAAATATGCACCGCCTGAGAAGTGAATCTTGCACCTGCCAGAAAAAGAAGACGAAGTAAAAGACTGGTTGTGTTCTTCCCTTGGTATTTCACACTCTCTACTTGGAGGTAAAGCACTGAACTGGCCATCAAGTTCCAAGGAACTAATTTTGCTAGGACTACACACATAAGATGACCTGCCCACAGGTTCCCACTGATTATTTCCACCACTTGCGTAGGGCATATGAGCTAAAGAACTATAAGTTGTATCAATGTGGCTATTCAGACCATGGTCTGAAGGTAATTGGAATGGATGATCATGTGATGCAAAGTACTCCTTACCTACATAATCTTTGTCATTTTCAAAACTATGACCACTAGAATATGACAGTGAATCATAGGCTACAATAGGGACTCCTGGAGAGAATGAATCAGAACTTGTTAAACTTGATTCCCCATAATGTGTAGCATTAACATGGCCACGTCTCCTAGATAACTGAAGGCGAGAAGACTCCAAATGGCAAATATGAGCGCTATTAACTGCTACATCTACATGAGATGGGTATGGCTTAATCTCTTCTTGAAATAAAGGGTTGTTAATGTGTGGAACAGGATTAGAAGAATAATCAGTGGAGCCCATATTAGACAGGCCCAAACCTTGATAGCCCGTGACATCGAGGTAGTTATCTATCCTATCACTGCTCACAACTTGACCATCATAGGCAGCTTCCCTTCTATTACTGGAGGATCCCTGGAAGTGCTCATTTGAATTGAGCATCCCAGGTGCATTATCAAGACACCGTTCTTTCTCCACCCTGGGTATCTCCACTAACCTGCTGTCACCAGCCAAAGAATAACCATGATTCTCTGCTTGATCTCTCAGCCAAAGATCATTGTTCATGACACGTTCATTTTCTACCCTATTGCTCAACAAGAATTTAAGATCAGGTGCAGCATGAAGATTGGCACCAACATGGTCTCGTGATATTACTCGAGTAACACCATAATCCATATCTTCTTTAGTCTCCACCCTATTACCAGCCATGGATTTGTCATCAACAAATAATCTTCTGCCTTTATCAAAACCTACCCTCAAAAACTTCTCACCATCAACTCTTCTGCTTTTGTTCAGATTTTTTGCATTATGTTCTGAAGTTTCACTAGTGGTTCTAGTCAGCTGTCTTAGACTCGATTCGTCTTTCAACTTTCTCACACCAAACAGTGTTAGAAGCCTATAAACCTGCAAAATTTTGAAAGGAAAAAAGAATACTGAGCAATTCCAAAGAAGCATATGAATAATTTGAAAGAAAAGCTAAATTCTTATTCCTTGAAGCTCAATTAGTGGGAACAAGCAACCTGCTCTTTGGACAAACCAAGGTTGAACTTGTAAGGGGCATAATAATTTTCCCTAATAGCATCCCGAAATTCCTCTTCAGAAAGTGGATCACAGTGCCAAATTGTGGTAAAGGAAACCTGCACATGGAGCATTAAAAATAAGGAAAATTGTCCTGGAAATGACAGCAATTTCCAAAATGATAGCAAGTTCTATTTGACTCGAGACCCACCCACACCCCCCCCCCCCAAAAAAAAAAGAAACAGAAAATGGAAGGCATTTCTTTTCCCAACAGAATGAAGACCACAGAAATCTTCATAAGTGGCAATTGTATAATGGCAACCCATCTCCAACCCACGTCAACATAAATACTACCAGGTAAGTGTATCAGGAGAAACTTACGAAATAGATGAAAAAGTATTTTCAATAAAAAGCAATTTCCTAAAACTATATTTTGTAACTTCAGACAAATTATTCAAACAATTGTTCAAACATGTACTTTGTGCATAATTCCTGCAAAGGAATGATAAGGTCAAGTTTTTCTTAACCACCTGCAGCCAAAACCACTTAGCTACCAAGTTGTTCAAACTGTGTCAATTGTCCACATTTGGTTTCTACCATTACCAAAACTGGGCCCTCCATTTCTCTTAGTGACATAGTTACCTATCTGGGGTCCTGATTGGGATGCCCTGAAAGTGGTGCCTTCACCATCCAGATCCTTTAAATTAGGGATTCCTTTCTTTTTAAATGCAAACCTTTTCAATAAAAACCAATACAACTGAATTTTTAGAGAAGATCAATTTTAACTTGCCAACACATGATAAAGAAGGTCAATCACTTGGTTCAGTTCCATTTGTAATCACTTCAAAAGGAAAACAAAACTCCAGTAGATTTTAGTTTTGTTATTCTTTTCATTATTTCATATCAGGAAAAGTTAATTAGTTTAAGATTTTTGTTTTGAACCATGAATCCGTGATTTTTCATGTTTAATATTTCAATTTTTTTAGTTAATCATTGTGGATTTTGAATTTGGAGACCTAAAGTTATAAATATGAGTAACAAATTTTAAACTTTTATGAGAATTCTGTCTTGTTTTGAATATTAATATATTTCTTTACCATCTGTGACTTGCATGTATGTATGACCCACCTACAAACAAACCACGAGCTGGAATATCAACCCTGGTACTAAGCCTACCCCCATGTAACTCGTTCCCCCCCCCCCCCGGAACGGGTGAGGGGGGAACTAGGCACCACATCCCATGTAACTCTAGTCAGTCAAAGGCTCTAATGGACACCCTACTAAAAGACAGAAGCATGAAGAGGCGCCCAATTACACTTCTAAAGCCTCCTGGGCTAAGTGATTCCAACAAATCAAACTAGTTGAGTGAAACATTCCGACGTCAATAACTAATGAAAGGACCATTATTATGCTACAAATGAAAGCATCGCTAGCAATATGATCCACTTGAAAGATAGTTCGGTTGAGAGATTTCAAATCAAACCATATGGGGTACAAACAGAGTTTTATCTAATTATAACTATACCTGGGCAGCAAATTGCTTTCCTGATGTGCTGTATGCATGGGGAACAATATTCATTGCACCAGCAGAACATGCCTGGAACACGCCATAAAGTCTTCTTTTCTCATATTCAAACAGAAATAAGATCATTCCATCTTTAACTTGTTTGACAAAGTTCCCGTGAGCAGATGGAAGGCCAAAGAGTTTCCTTCTCATGCATTCTTTCTTAGTTGTGCAGTTTGCGATGAATATTGCACCAACTTCAGGAACTTTTCCAGAGAAATGGCTTTCCTCAGAATCAAATGCCATAGCAACCTTTGCATGACAAGCTAAATAAAGACAATATCATGTAAATTTAATAACTCTACATTATATGCAATTGCATGAAAATTTAACATCTATACAAGTGAAAAATAAGGGATCTCTAAAATGACTTAATTAAAGCTCCTAACTTGTGCTCCAAGAAGAATCAAAGGCAGAAAAAGATGGAAGAGAGAAAGAGAGAGAGGAGAAGAATCAGAGACAATTCAGAGATGGAAGCCAAACAATACTAACAAACTCAAATTAGTAAATCAGTTATCATATTTCAAAGAGTAACCTTAAGCCTACCACTCTAATTAAACAAATTGATTAGAAAAGAAAGCTTAAATTCAAATCCAAATAAACCAAAAACCTAATACTCTCAAAGTCCCAAGCAAATAAAAATCCTACGTGTACATTAAAACTGCAAAAGTAAAGAGAAATGCCAACACTCTTCCTGGACTTCCAAAAAAAAAATCATAATGTGAAGACAACAAATCAGAACTGCATAACATTTTAATTTCAGGGTAGGTTGTCTAATATAACTCACTTATTGGAAAATTCATAATAGAAGTATAACCTAGAAGACAGCAAAGAAGGGAAATTGAAAACCATGGATGTTTTGTATTTAGAAAGCCAGCTTAAAGTAAAATCCTATCTGAATTATACATTTAACTGCAGAATATTCTTCTCTATTGCATTCTATCAAAATGAACAGTAGACAAGACCTATTAATTCCACAAATCACATCATGATGAAACATTGTTATCTTTTTTGTCCAACCACACCATTAAGATTTATATTAACTTTGCCCTTCTCCAATAAGCAAAGCTTGTGTTGCCCTTCCTTTCATAAGTTTGAAAAGATCAGACAAGGAGATATAAGTGACAATTCCAGTTATTAGAGGTTCAAATGTTACTGTCTTTATGTATTTAATTTAAAAATAAATAAATAAATAAGACCAGGGATAAACAATGACTATTCAACAACCTATTTGAATCCTTGAATGCATTACCAAATCAATGACACCACATGCATCTCAAGGCATGATCTTGAAATAAAATATGCTTCCTTCTCCCATGAGTCCAAGTCATGATTGCCTTTTGTATGTTTTCATTCTTATGTCAGAAAAACAAATGAAAGAAATGGTTGCTAGATCTCATTCAAAATAAACTTTTGGCGCATTTAATTTCGGGCAAACATTCAGCATTAGCCACAAATTTCATAACATCCCAACTTTTTGTGTACTTTGGGGATCTCGCCTTTATGGGAGGTTAATTATATATAGAGAGGAGATATGCTGACTTCACTGATGAAGTGATGCTTGGTCTTTATCAGTTTGTCTTTGGCTTGTTCAAGGAAAGACCCTAAATTGTTGTTTTAATGTCTTTATATTGCCTGGAGATCTAAAACATGCTTGGTGAACCACCTTCAGACATGTCTACCGGGTCATGGTCACCTTCTGTAATCTCCGTTCAGACTCCCACAACTTTCTGCCACCACAAAGATTGTACAACCCATGACAACTCTTCAATAATGTATCTCATTTCAATCTGTTCTGTCTGATGACCTTGGTTTCCTATTTGACAGCTTCTACCATGCCCAACCATGGCTCAAAATTGAATCAAAAGGACAAATCTAAAATCTATTTTGCTATGATACCCATTTGATGCAGGGAAAAGGCAAGGAAACCACAATTGAAAGGAGAAATTAATTGAAATTCAGAATGAATTAAAGCTCGAATAGCAAAATTAGGTTTAGCGTTTGAAAACCTTGGTTTATGGTTTGAAACCTCCTCACTGCCTTTTATTCTAGATTTTTTCCTTTGGGCCTAATTTTTTCTGCCTATTTCTTATTCTAGATTTGTATGAATTAATTGTGATTGTTAGAGTTTGGAGGTTTTACTTCCAACAGTAGATTGTGATGTGTATGGCACCACTTCTTAGTTTCCTTTCCCTTATTCCTATACCTTAGGGTTCTTTTGCACTATAATGGTTATACTTAACAGGTTATAATACATCCTAATAAACCAAAAACCCAGGTTATTGATCTTGTGAAACAAGTGTCAAGGTAGGTTCCTTAGGTTTAGCAGCACACTTGGTCATGATGGGTTCACAATAACTGTGCTGAGCTAGATGATTAGTACGTTATGTTTTGACAGCTAACATTTGTTGTGTTCTTGCTTATGATTGGTTATCAGGACTAGGAAGTTTGTGCAATGGAACCCAGTGGCAAGTGATTGCTCTAAATGTTGTGATGCGTTATGGACTTCTGTTGGTCAGGATCCTCAATTCTCATGATATATTCAACAAAGGCAATAAGGAGCTTGACATAATATGCGTACATCCAATGAACCACCTATTCCGAAAGACCAAGCCCTTAAAATAGCATTTATTGGTAATACTAATGCACCCACAGTAAATAAGGAGTAAGCATCAAGGAATGTCTCGCTTGTTGGGAAGGGTGCCACTAGAATAGTTCTGTTGGCGTCTCCAGCACATCTTGAATAAGGACATTTAACCTACATGAACCATAACATGTATATAACACTCCTTTGTCTATATAAAAATTAATCACTTTCTAATCCTTTGAACAACCTTCACAAAACAAATCAAGCTTCATCTCCGATGAATTGCATGTTTACTGTTTTGTTGTTAACCTATTAACATATAGTTGATAGTTTTAATCCAAAGCCACTTATATTAAAGGATTAGATATTTTCGCAAAAAATAAACAGTGGCTCAAAAATCAAATCCCTTTGAAAACTTTGTATGGGCCAAAGGAAATTGGGTAAGCCATCACATCATTCGCCACACAAGTAAATGGCAATGCATTCCCTGATCTGATCAATATCAATACAAGTTGTTTGATTGGCACTGCACCAAATCTACCCTTCTGATTCACTAACTTAAAAGAAAAAAGAGAAGAGCAAAACCAATCTTCAAACAGAGGAACAACAAAATGAATCCAGATATGAAGTTGAAAGTGACAGAACATATTAATAATGAGAAAAATGAGGAAAACGAACCCAGAGAAGAGAAGAACGCAAAACTGTGAGTATTCAAGTTCTAGGTCAGGCTCTGATATTATAACCTGCAAGAGAAAAGAAAATAATACATCAATTTCATAAATTACAAAGGAAAATAGAGATTCACTGAACTCAAGTAAGATTCAACATAAAAGGAAAAAAATCTAGAATAAGAAACGGCAAATTTTAGTTAAAGTTCAAATACTCTAGCTTGATTCAGAGAATTGAACGAAGAGGGAAAAAAGTTGTGATTCGATTGCAAAAGCCAGAGATAATCTGAATTTCGAAGTTCAACGAGAAATGCTTGGTACGAAAGAAAAAAAAAAACCCTAGAGAGAGAGAGAGAGAACCTGAGAGCGATGAAGTTGGTGAGTGAGTGAGAACGGAAAAGGCTTGGTGGTGTATGTGGCGAAAGGATCCGATGGACAGCGACTAACGGAAGGGGAAAGCGTTTGCGGGTATCGTATGTTTTGGGATTATTGAAACGCTTCACGTCCCCATGCCTCTCTCTCTCTCTCTCTCTCTCTCTCTCTCTCTCTCCCCACCGGGCAAATGGCGGCATTGGCACTTCATTTTAAAGATGTAAATGGGTCGGGTTTCAACCCGAACAATTACCAGCGGTTAATATAATATTTGCTCCGTACAAGTAATACCACCGCGTGTCGAGTAATTAAGAAAAATGTTCTTATAAAACACTTACAATGTAAAATTAGAAATCTACGAAAAATAAATAAATAAATAAATAAGCGGATCTGATCCATTAAATCATGACTATATTCTAAGAACTAATTCAAACCCTTCAACAAAAATAAGAACAGCCCCCACATTAAAGGCCCATTTTTTTCTATTAACAATACTTTTTTTCAGTTACATATCATAAGAAATTCAAACAATTACTTCAAATACAATATCAGAAAGTATTGATGGTATGTTAACGAATTGGTCCACTACAAAAATAAGACTTTGAGGACGGAGCAAGAGATAGTCTTCCAAAACGGGATGCGACTATGTTGTTATTGTTCCTTTTTTAATTCAGTAGTTTTTTTATGACGTGAGTTTTATATCTTTTATTTTTTTAAAAAATATTCTTATAGGTCTATTCATGACTTAACATCACATTTTCTTTTTTTATTAATTTATATATGTTTTAACATGTTTTATGAAAAAAAAATTACGCTTATTGAAGGTGAAGTTTGAAAAAAGAACAATTCCTTCTATCATATATTTTCGATTGATGTAGCCTCAGATACTTCAATTTTCATTAAAATATTTAAATATTTAGAAAACAGTTATTTGTCTATAATTCTAAAGAAATAGAAAGAAAAAGTATAGATTACTATATATGGATGGAAACAATAACTATTTGTTTAAGTGTTATTTTTAATATGTTTAATATTTGAATTTTCATAAATGTTTGTACTTTCATGATTTTTGTAGTCCTATATAATAAAAAAATTAAAGAGAATGAAAAATTAAAAAAAAGGTAAAAGTAATTTTAAAAAAGATGAGAGGCAGAAATTAAAAAGAATAAAGGAAAAAAGAAAAAAGAAAAAAGGAGAGGCAATGTGAGTGTTGAGATAAATAAAAATTAAATAAAAAAGATTGAAGGTTAAGAGGAAATAGGAAAGTGGGATGTGAGAATTGAGAAATAATTGAAACGGATTTGCTCTTTTGCCCTCATCATTTTTTGAAAGTAAATATTAGGATATTTTAGTAATATGTGTTATATATGTAAGAAATAATTGAGTTTTAATAATTATAATTTATTTAATAATTATAAAAGAGGAGACATAGATACATAAAAATGTTACTTGAAAATATAAATTATCAATTTTTGACATAAAGAAATTAATTTTTTTCTTTTTTACACGAATTCAACTTATACCGATAATATACATATTTTTAAGTTTTTTCTTGTTATGAAATTTTCTTAAATATTGATAATTAGATTTGACAATGTCTAAATTTAAATTATAGATAGTTAATTTAATAAATAAAAATATTAAATCTTTTAATTAAATTTCAGATTTAAAATTTTAAAATAGAAAAATATTATATTAAAAAAGTAATTTCTAAATTAAATCTAATAATATTCGGATCTATTAGTCGATAAATTATTTTAGACATCAATTAATTATTTAAAAAAAAAAAACTCTATATTACAAACTTGGCCCAAAATGTTCAGGTAATTGACTGGTGGCCGGACTCCATACCACAATTCATGGTGACTTTTGTCTTCAATTGATTTTGTTGGCAACTTCTTCCGGAGCTCTACAGCTGTTTTCGTGGTTTTTTTTTTTAAAAAAATCAAAATTGCTTTCTTTTTTATTAAATTATCCAATTAGTATCACTTTTTTTTTTTATCCAATCGCAGAGGAGTCATGATCCCGAATTGCGACTTCAAAAGTCGGAGTCACGCTTCTTCCTTTTCTTAAAAGAAAAAAGGCTAAAAATGTGATCTAGAATCACACTTTCAGAAAGCGCGATCCAAATCGCGATTTCTTTTTTTTTTTTTTTTCAAACTTGAAAAATAATGAATATTGAGTAGGATAGTTGCTGGGTTAGGGGTCCGCCCATTCTTGGCGTTTTCAAGGGGGAGAGGGCGAGAGAGAGAGAGATGGACGGGTAAATCTAGATAGAGAAATATTTCGATGGGACCCACAAATCTAAGTTTTTGACTTCTACCGCTTTTTCTTTTTTTCCCTCCCTCTTTCTCTCTCCTACTTCCTTTTTTATTGTATAGAAATTTAAAAATAAAGTTTTCATATTAAAAAAAAATTATCACAATTAAATTATTTTCTTAAAATTCTCTCTCTCTCTTCCTCTCTCCCTTCACACACACTCGTTAAGATAATAACCTCATTTTAGAGATAGAGAGAGACAGTAAGGAGTCAAAGCAAATCTCCTATACCACTCTATTTTTTTTTTTATTTTAAAATAATTATTGATCCAAAAATTTTAAGAGAAGAAAACAATCCCTTTTTATATAAAGTGCTCTATATAAATATCTCATTTATCAACTGCTCTTTTTCCCTCTTTTGTTAAAAAAGATTAATATAATAATATTTTAAAATTATAAAAAATCTAAAAACTACGAGATGATTAATTTGAGTAGAATAAATTAATTTGATGACCCATTTAGAATATTAAACATTTAAATCTCACTTGGTACGAATTTTTACATGATTATTTTTTTAAATTAACATTTTCTTTTTGTATAAGTTGGATGAATTTTACATGTTTTAAATTATACTATTTTTTGTTATTTTTTTTTAATTTTTTTAATTTAAGTGAACAAATTGATATACCAAACATTTTGTGTACGCAAAAGATCTGTTTCAGATCCACGTTTGGCTGTATTAAGAAAAAAAT
The DNA here is from genome assembly GCA_037126225.1 of Dillenia turbinata. NCBI lineage: Eukaryota > Viridiplantae > Streptophyta > Magnoliopsida > Dilleniales > Dilleniaceae > Dillenia > Dillenia turbinata. The sequence continues at coordinate 6,147,473 of JBAMMX010000023.1, read as the reverse complement.
ATTTTTAGTTTTTTTTTTCTGGTTTAGAAAGGTATATATACCTAAAACCAATCTTTTTTTTTATCGGAGAAAATAAAATTTATTTAATGGTATATATATATATTTTTTTATGATTAATAATTTGAAATTCATAATTTTATAAGTATGATAATTGGGTGGAATTGAATGAGGGAACTGGGGCTTAGAGTTGATGCTGATACTGATAGAATGAAAACCCAAGTTGTGCATGATGGGAATGCTCAAAATTTAAATTAAGTGACCCCCCAAGCTAAGAGCTGTGCTCTTTTGCGTCATTCTATCCTCCACTCAACCTCTCTCTCTCTCTCTCTCTCTCCCCCCCCCCTTAAAAACCCCATTAACTGGTGGGCTCTCAACCCACTGAACTACACTGCAAGAAAAAAAAAAGAAAAAGAAAGCGTGATTCTGGATAACACGATTTTAGATCACGTTCTTTACTTTTTCTTTTAATTTTTTTTTTTTTTAAAAAAGGGAAGAAGAGCGACTTCAAATCACGACTTTTGAAGTCGCGGTTCAAGATCGCGACTGTTCTAGAATTGGAAAGAAAAAATGACACTATTTGGGTAATTTAATGAAAAAAGGACACCATTTTGGTACAAAACCCTAGTTTTCACGGCCTATGACCAAAAGTTTTGTCACAGCTTTTTCTTCTCATTTAACACACACCTTGCCATGTCAACCTTTGTCCTGCTCTTCCCTCACGGCCCATTTTGGTAAGGTGTGTGGGGGAACTATTAGTATCAAGAGACTTAATGAAATAATATTAATGAAGAGTTTGATTATATGATCAAGATTTGATCTAATATATTTTTTTTTTCTTTTAATTGGTTTTTAATTGTTTAATTGATTTTTTCATTTTTAGTTGATTCTATTTTTTTTCTATTATTTAATTGATTTTTTTGTATTTCATAAATATATATACTAATTTTGTGTATATACATATATACTTAACAATGTAATGGTATGAAAAATTTATTTCCCTTTAAATCAAACTTTGTCATGGTATTAGAACAGGTTTTCGACTTGTAAAACTTAGTTTTTTTTTTCATTCTTCCTTGATAATGTCAAATCCAATGGCTCTTGATACAGATCCAACCTCACCATACTTCTTACACCACTCAGATAATCTAAGTACCATGTTAGTTTCCCAACTATTGATTGGAGATAACTATCCAACTTGGTGTCGTGCCATTACCATGGCTTTTGAGACAAAGAACAAATTAGGATTCTTAGATGGGTCGATTGTGAAGCCAGAACCAGGTTCGCCCATCTTCACCCTTTGGAGTCGTTGCAACAGTATGACATTATCTTGGCTTCTCAATGCAGTCAACAGTATGATATTATCTTGCCTTCTTACATGGCCCACTACAAGAGGAAGTATACGTGTGTTTACCTCCGGGACATCCACAATAGGGGGAGAAACATTTGGTCTGCAAACTTCATAAATCTTTATATGGCTTGAAGCAAGCTGGAAGAAATTGGTTTATTACATTTTCTATTGCCTTATTAGAAGTCGGTTTTACAAAGTCACATGCTGACAATTCTTTATTTTGTCTCCATCGTGGATCGTCTTCTATTTTCCTCCTGGTTTATGTGGATGATATCGTTATGACTGGAAATGATCCAAAACTTTTATCACAAATCAATGTCTTCTTATTACAACGCTTTCGCGTCAAGGACCTTGGTCCTCATAAGTATTTTCTTGGTATTGAGGTAGCTAGATCTTCTCATGGCATCTACCTATCACAACACAAATATGTCATGGATCTTCTTACAAATTCTGGCCTCACTGGTGCTCGTATTACTCATACACTTATGGAGTAAAATCTCAAACTTACAAACTCTATTGGTGATTTGCTAGAAGATCCCTCCTCTTATCGTCGCTTAATTGGTCGTCTCATTTATTTGACAATTACTCGACCTAATATTACATTCGCTGTTAATGTTCCTAGCCAGTTTATGCATCAAACTTGTCAGCCGCACTTAGATGCTGCTCATCGGCTGCTTCGCTACTTAAAGAAAACTCCAGGTCAAGGTATTTTATTGCCTTCTTCTAGCCCAATAGAGCTTATTGCTTTTTCAGATTCTGATTGTGCAAGCTATCCTCAAACTCGTCGGTCAACTACATGATATTGCATCTTCCTTGGTCATAGTTTGATATCTTGGAAAAGTAAAAAGCAACAGACTGTATCACATTCGTCGACTGAGGTCGAATATCGTGTCATGGCTACCACTACATGGGAAATCATTTGGTTTCAATCTTTACTTAGTGATCTTGGCATTTGTTTATCATCTGTCGCTCCACTATATTGCGACAACCAAGCAGCACGTCATATTGCTGCTAACCCAGTCTTCCATGAGCGTACCAAGTATCTTGAAATTGATTGTCATATTGTTCGTGAAAAGTCTGAAGCTGAGATCATTCAACATCTTTCCATCTCTACTACAAACCAACCGGCTGATATTCTCACCAAAGTATTAAGCAAAGATCAGTTTTTGTTTCTTCAAAACAAGCTGGGCATTACTGACCTCCATGCACCAGCTTGAGGAGGAGTATTAAGAGACTTAAGGAAACAACATCAATGAAGAGTTTGATTATAGGATCAAGATTTGATCTAATATATTTCCTTTCCCTTTTAGTTAGCTTTTAGTTGTCTAATTGACTTTCCCATTTTTAGTTGATTCTCTTTCCTTTCTATTATTTAATTGACTCTTTTGTATTTCATAAATATGTATACTAATTTTGTATATCTACATATGTACCAAACAATGTAATAGTCTGGAAAATTCATTTCCCTTCAAATCAAACTTTGTCAATTAGGTCATGTTTTATTTTATCCATGTTGGGAAAATTAATTTTAATACAAAATATATCAAATATCGTGTTAAATCAGTAAAATAAAAAATTAATAACAAAAATTGAAATTTAAATCAAATAGAAGAGTATCTGATACCAAAACCAAAAAACTGAATCGAATGAGATCTTGGTCGAGTAGAGTGCTGGATCCGACCTTTCAGGTCAAATTTATATTCACAAAACTCTCTATATGATTGGATATCAGAAGAGTAAAGTGATACATTGAGTCGGAAACCATAACCCTTTTATAGTTGTAGGGTGATTTTTACCTTTCAAATCTGTCTGTTCAACTTATGTCAACTATCCTTAAATCACCAAATTTTCAAATTTAGCATATCACTTTCATATAGATTTACCTTAAATGATAGTATGTATTACATAATTATTTTACATATAAGCCCAATATTAGATTAATGATCCAATAATCTCCCACTTGAACTATATGTGAAATTTTATAATAATGTAATTGCAATATAACCGAATGAACTCAATTTTTCTATCAGTACTGAAATATATCTCCAATTAATTTTATCCATCAATCATATTAATTTAGGATTAATGTATCTTTTATTACGTTTCTTTCATAACTCAATCAATTAATGGTAATGTAAATCGATATAATCGAATGACATAGATCATGATATGAATATGTAGTATGGAAACGTCATGTAATATGACCTTTAACATGCCTATTTTCAATTGGTCATCTTTAGTGAGATCATACCATACTTAATATCAGAGTGTGATTTAAAACTGAATTTTATTTTTGTAAAAAATGACTTTAAATTGAAATAATTTAAAATTGTCTATATTAGATGATTATCTAAAATCACAAACTCCAACTAAAACTGAATATTCTGAAATGACATAACACCCATATGAGTAGTGTGCTCATAAAACTTTTTTGGGTAACAATCCCTTAGTAAGCGTGCAATTATAGGGTTTGTGCCAACGTACTCTATAGACAATTATCAACTCTGAATCATTTTCTTGACAACCAAGAACTTGATGTCAATATGGTTTGACATCGTTGAGCTCTTATTGCTATTGGAATAGAGATCTACCGATTTATTGTCACAAAATAATCTGAATGACCTGTCAATACTATTTATTATCTATAGTCCCATGATAAAGTTTTGTAACCATATTCCATGGTTGGATATCTCTTGACATGCTATAAATTCGGCCATCATAATGGAATAGGTTATAAGAGACTATTTAGCACTCTTCTAAGAAATGACTCTTCCTGTTAGCATGTAGATGTAACCTGATATAAACTTCATACTATCTTGGTATCCCCAAAAATCAGGGTCAGAATACCAAATGATTTCAAACTGATCTAACTTCTGATATGTGAACATATGTCCTTTTGTTCCCTGTAAGTATCACAAGATCCATTTGGTACTTTCAATGGTTTATTTCTAAGTTACTTAAATTTCTGCCCAACATTCTTGTAATATATGCAATATCTGCATGTGTACATACCTAAACATACATTAGACTTCTCATTAGTGATGCATAGGAAATTGTCTATATTTTGTGTTTTTCAAGGTCGCTTTTGGGGTACTATTTGAGACTTAACTTATCTCCTTTATCCATATAGGTATCTCTTGATTTATAATCATGAATGTCATATTTTTTGTAATCCTTTTTACATGTAAAATTAGGAAAAAAATACCTACTCCCATAGAACTTATGACATACATAATTGCCAACCAAATTCATCTCAAAACCAAATGAGATAATGACTTGGTGAATTGTGAAATACCACTATCGGGATGCTAATTTTTATAGATCTCCTTAATGGTATAGGTTCTAGAGGTGGTAGAGTTTGTTTTTTCAAAATGGGGGTTCTCTAACATTATCTGATTTTGTTGTATTTTGAATAGTATCATGAATTTAAATTTGATCAAATTTAATAACACCTGTAGGAACATGTTTATCTTGAAAGACAATATTTCTAACCATATCTCCCCCCACAAACTCAATATCCTCAAAGAACCAACCATTTTCTGACTCCAAAAAGATATTATTTGTGGAATCATAAATTTTATACTCTTTAAACTTTTTAGAATACCTTACAAAATAATAACTAGCTGTCCCGATGTTCAGTTTTCTTTTATTAGACCTATTAAACCTAATCTCAGCTGAACAAACCAAACATACAGATGTTTTAGACCAAGATGTGTACCTGTTCAAAGTTTGTGGGGGGTTTTCGTAGTCGTCTTAGTGGGAAACCCTATTCTAAATGTATGCTACAATCTTGATTGAGCCATATCATGAATAATTGTCTATAAATATGATAAAACTACTTTAACCATTCCAAGAACCAAAGGAATACCCCATAGATATTGGTATATATCAGTTCTAAGACATCTAAAACTATATTGGATTTAATCTCCTTTTGTTTGTTTGTTTTCCTTTTATATAATTTATACAAATATCAAAATCTATGAAATTAAGAGAATCAAGAACTCCTTCTAAGGCAAGTCTCTCGATTCTCTATTTGGAGATATATTCCAATCTTTTGTATCATAATGAAAAATAATTCTTATTGGTTAATTTATACTTTACACTTCGAGTACTAGTTTGCTAAATGAAACAATAGTATTTATCAGATAAAGATTATCGGATCTTGATAAAAAAAGGGAACCAACCAATTTGGATTTAAGAAACAAACTAACTTTTCTATTTCGAAAAAAATAATTGAAACCAAAGTTGTGCAATACAAAAATAGAAATCAAGTTCCGTCTAAAAATGGTACAGCAAACATTTCATGTAAATCTAAATATAATCCGGTTTTTAGCAATAATCCAAATCTTCATATTACTTTTACTGGAATTTTATTATCATTGCCTATATAGATATATCTTTCACCATTATTTGATGGTCAGCAATTTAGACAATTTTGTATAGACACACTGATGTGAGTGGTTGCAGCAAGATCTTACCACAAAGTGTGTCTTGATACTGAAATTAAATTAATCTCAAAATAAACCAAATTAAGGAATATAGCAGCATCTTTATCTTATTTCATTTTCTTTCCTTTCTTATCCTTAGTGGTCAAGTGTTCTTGACGCTTATACCATTTTGAGATAAAATTTGTCAAAAATGTACCAATCTCAACCTTTTCAAACTTGACAAATCGTTTCTTAATATCTTTAAAGAAAGTATTGACTATCATAATAAACTTAGACATTATGTCTCTAAATGTTTCTGAGATGACCTATTTTATAATCATTAAACACATTGGATTTGATCTCTCCCACCTTTCAAACTCCCTCTTTTTTATCAGAGATACTCTTATCTGTAAGATGTGAGAGAGCGTTGATCCTCAACATAAGGTCTAAGACCACAACTCCGAGAACTATCAACAAGTCCTCTTGACATGACCTGAAATTTGAGTCATTCAACTTAAATATCAACCTGAACTAGATATTAATATTGGTGGGAATAGTATTAACCGTGAAACAGAGAACAACAATCAATATATGCTCATATGGAACTTTAAAACCAAATATATTCAAATATTAGTAATTCTCATTATAAGATACCAGACACTCCATTAATATTTTATTTTTTAAAAAAATAATTAACTTGTAAATGGTATATTGACATAGTAATTAAATGCTGACAATAAGAACATGTCAACCAATTATCTTCCTTTGGGCTAATGAATTGGTCACATGTAAAATCAAATAATCGTCACGTATTTGTTACTATAAGGCGTACAAGCAATTCTATCAAATACGGACATTCATTTGAGCCGATCGGTACTCACATGAATTGCACACACATAACTTTTTATATTCAAAATAAATTAATTTTCACAATAAATGTCACTTTGTTGACATGTTGATTTAATTAATTTATCTCGAAATATATATAAAATCATAAATCTAGTAATCAAACACTAACAATAAGAATATATCAACCAATTATTTTCCTTTGGGCTGATGAATTGGTCATATATAAAACAAAAAAATTATCACGCATTTATTACCACAACGTGTACAGACTTTCCTTTGAACTGATTGATACTCACATGAATTGCATGCACAACTTTTTATATCTCAAAACAAAATTAATTTCCACAATAGAGATCACTTTGGTGACATGTTATTTTAGTTAATACATTTCAAGATATATATATATATATATATATATATATAATCATATTCATATTTGAATCATATTTGTAATTGAAAAAATTTCAGTTTTATCCTATGGGCTCAACTTTTAGAAAATTGAGTTATTTAAAATTTAATCTTATTAATCTTAAATTGGGTTTATAAAAATCCAATTTACCAAATCTGTCTCTTTAGACTCATCTCCATTTTTTTGACAGAACTTTCTTAGACTTGTTATACCATTGTATACTAAAAGAATAGTCAATTTTGAATATAAAAGGGACAGTAAAGAAAGATAAGAATGAAAAATAGATTAAATTGAGTTTAATAAGTTTCAAAACCTTTACACATACTATTGGATCTGTTTGTAGGCCATAAAGCCTTTTTTTCTTTTAAAAAAAAAATTGATTCTTTTGTAGTGTGAATTTGCAATAAAAAATGGGAACAAAAAAATGTGTTTTATTTTATTGGAATTCTAAAAGTTTTCTTCTGAAATTGGAAAGTCAAATTAAAAAAAAAAATGAAGTTAAAATCTAGAAGTTTCTTTTTTTTTTTAACAAATACTGTAAGATTTTTAATTATAATTTATTTTCTAAAATTGAGAAGTCAAACTTAAAAAAAAAAAGGAAATTGTAACTAAAAGTTTTATTTTTTTTTTTGTTTTCCAAAACTGAAAATTTTCAAAAAAAAAAAATTTATGAATTTTTTTTTTCTAAAATTGAGAAGTCGGACCTTACAAGAAAAGGAAAATATTGAAATCTCGAATTTTTTTTTATTCTCCAAAATCTGAAACTTTCCTAAAAGAAATAAAATTCCAAAAGATTCTTTAAAAAGGGGAAATTTTCAATATATATATATTTATATTTCTAATAAAAGTCCATGTTTTTTCTACTTTCCCTTTTTTTGGAAGTACAAAAGACTCTTTAAATAAATGTTAACTTCCCAAAAAATATATATTTGCCTAAAAGAGAAGGAAAGTGAACATTCCAAAACAGTAAAATTCCTTAACCTTTTGGAGACTTGCCGTCTTCTACCGTTCTGTCAAATACATATATATTTCTTCTTTTTAGGAATGTTGGATGTCGAATTTGATGAAAATTGAAGGTCAATCTTGATGAAAACTTCTCAATATATATATTTTAAATATTTGATGTTGACTTTGATGAAAACTGAAGGTCGATTTTGATGAAAACTTTCCAAAACTGTTTTTTTTAATTGAAATTCACACAAAAAGGAAATTCTAAATATTTTTCCAAAAAAAAAAAAAGTCAAAACATTCTCATAATCTCAATTTTTTAAAATATGAACATAATATAACTTAATAAAAAATTTTCATAAACCAAGATTCATATATATTAACCAAAAAAAAAAAAAAACTAAAGCACAAAATACACAAAAAAATTCTGATGATTTAAACACGAGTGACTCTGATACCACTTGTTGGGAAAATTAACTTTAATACAAAACATGTCAATCATTGTGTTTAATTAGTAGAATTAAAACTTAATAATTGAAATTGAAATCTAGATACCATACAACTTTGGGCCTAGTGGTTATGATCCCGCTTGGGAACTTGACTTTGGGCCAAAGTTCGATTTATGATACCCACACATGCAATCAAGAAATTGAAATCTAGATCAAATAGAAGAGTACCTGATACCATAGTCGAAAAATTGAATCGAATGAGATCCTAGTCTGAGCAGAATTCTAAATCTGGCCTTTCAGGTTAATGTATTCTCACAAAACTCTCTGTATGATTAGGGTATTAGAAAAGTAGAGTGATGTATTGACCTAGAAATCATAACCCCTTTATAGGGTAACTTTTACTATCCAGATATGTTTGTTCAACTTATGCCAGCTATCTTTAAATTATCCTTTGACATTGTAACACCGGACATGTCCGGATTATGATTTTGTTTTAAATAGATAATTGGAAAATTTTTATATATGTGAAAATATGAGAGAATAATTTATTGAAATAAAAATATAAATTTTTGTCATTCAGAATGGTCAGGACTTTTTAAAACACTTAGTTGATAGATTTTAAAATTTCTAAGTTATCGATCATTGGAGTTCTGATCACCAGAGCCGTTAGTTATTTGGGTGTTCGGCAATCGGTACTTGGTGGATTTTAACCGTTTGGTACTCACAGAAATTTTAGTATTCGGTAGAGATTTAAGTTCAGTAAACAGTCCCTCAAACTTTTGGTTTCTCAGTCAGTAATCGATGGTAATCATTTGCCGATCGATAATTATGAGACACCCATCAGTATTGTGAAGATGAAGTTTATATCTGTCGGTGCTAGGTTCCTAAACTCTTGTTGGTCATTTACTCACTAGTTGGTATTGGAACTCCCGTCGATATAGAAAAAGCCCATCGGTTTATTGTTGGACTCATTTTCCCACACTCATCCGATCACCTTCCTTATCGGTACCCATATCCAACATTCCTTTCAATAACCATTCGGTTGACTTTTCAAATTTTATGTTCGGCAAACATCAACAAGTGTATGTTTTGCCTTCAATTTATTATTCTATTCTATTTTATTTTATTTTAGTTTTAATTTAATTTATTTAATTTATTAGTCTTAGTTAGTAATGTCCTTCGGTGTTGATTTCGAAATAACCGATTAGTAATAATACCGTGAAACTTCTCCGTTTGGATATTTAAACCATCCCATCGGTACATTGTGAAACAGATTGGTTGACTGTCGGTGATATCCAATTTTGAATTCTCATTTTATTTTTATAAGATACCCATGAAATTTCTAATGATTATTTTGTTACCGATCGGTAATGTAAATCTACAATCGGTAATATGTACCATTGGTAATGTCAGACTTATGAATTTCATTTCCACCATCCATTGGTAATGTGAGATTTGCTTTACCACCTCTTGGCTGTTCGGTACAATCTCTCCCAATTTCCAATATTTGTCGGTATTTGTTAAAAATTTACATTTCCCTGTTCGGTGCTCATTTAGCCGTTTGGTTCTCTATTTTCATTTTCTTGTTCGGTCATTGTTTGCTATCTTGCTGTTCAGTCAGTTTGTTTATTTTTACTATACTTTGTTGTTGTTGAGAATTCGATCAGTGCATGTTATCTATGACTACCTTTCATTTTTTTATTATTATTATTTTATTTTAATTTAAATTCTACATCTGTTATCTTGACCTACTTTTCAAATTTTTATTGGTCGCCACTTCCTAACGGTGAGAATTCTCATCGGCTCCTAAGCTTGCACTAGCCATCGGTCAATGTGTACAGTTGCTAAATTTTCTTCGTTCGTTCACTTTGCCATCGGTAACCGAACCTCACTTATGTCTTGCATCTTCAATCCTTGCCTTCATTGACCGATCACTTTTCTTCATTTGAGTGAACATATTGCTTCCAACAATTTGCAATTTTCCTCCAAACCACTTGAATTTCACCAAAAACCCATCGGCACATGCACACTTGGGAGTTGAACCCATGACCTGCAAGTCTCCAAAAAAATTAATTACCACCAAGCCATTCAAAGTTTCTAATTATATATTACTTCCTTTATTATATATATTCCAAATATTAATATTTCTAAATTCATTTACATAGATGACAAATCCAATTTTTAAATTTTCTTTACCCATCGGTAAGCACATTATCACCAGCTGGATCCAACTCTCAATACTTAACTCATAGCCTTGACACTCCCCAAAGTCCGAGAGAGGAGGACATGATTGGGAAAATATGTAATTTATGAATAAACAATGGCTATTTATCAAATGTGAAAAAATGTGTTGAGAATAAAAGGACAGAAGTGGGGTGACATTACAGAAGATTTACATAAACCAACATCATTTTTCTCTCTAAACCATTTTCTTGTCTCTTCCTAAACTCGATCGATCCACTAACAAACCTAAGATTAAAGATTCCAAATTTTTCATCTAGCACTTCAATAATCAGATTCTAGCCTTGATATTAGAAAACTTTGAAGATCTAGATGCTGTCGTAAGGAAGAGTAAAATTCCAGGGTTTGACGTAACTCGAACGGGAAAGGATTTTTGGAGACTGAAATTTAGGTAATATTTTTAATTTTAGTTTGGGTTTATTTTCCTCTTTCATGACTCTGGAGTTATGCTGAAATTTGATGAAATAAATTTGATAGGTTTTGAGTCACCATACGCGAGAGGAATATTGAGTATTCTACGTTAGAGTTTTGGGTTTTCTTGAAGGGATTTATATTGATAATGGTGGATACTTGGTTATGTCCCTTAGGAGTTTGCCAAAAGCTGAACAAGGCAGAACATTTATTGTAGAGACGCTCGAAAGTAACTATCGTTCCTAGTACTATGAGTGAGACTTTGATGCTATGTTTTCGATTGAATAAATTCATATTTTACAGCTTTTCAAATGACATGTTTTTATGACATGAGTGAAAGCATATGATTTTGATATATTTTATAAATGATGGCTTTTGTGATTCATTGGAGTGTCCAAAAATTGATTAAATTCGAATGATTATGCATCTATAGTTTGAAATGAAACGATATTGTGCCATACTTTGAAATTTTGATATGATTTATCATGCTACCATCGCATAAGCAAACTGATTTGAAATGTTTTGATGAAACATATTGGTACATGGTTTTGATATGATTTGATGATATGTGTGGGCTGGTTGCCTACCTGTGATATGATGATGTGATGATATCCTTGATGGATTTTCGTAGCTACGAAGGGCTTTGGCAGAGGCACCAATTGTGTCCGGATACGCTTCTGCAAGGGGTATCCCCCAAACACCATATGTATAGTTGCTCTCGGATGAACCAAATTGGGAAGAGCGTGTGTTACGCCACAGTTTAGCTTTGAGTGAGGTACCATACTTGATTGTTGGGTATGTATAGTTATACTCGGATGAACCAAATTGGGGAGGACGTGTGTTACGCTACAGTCTAACTCTGAGTGAGGTACTATACTTGCTTGTTGGTATGCGTATAGACACGAGTTAGCCGGTTAAACCAAATGAGGGGAGGATACGTGTTACACCACTGTCTAGCACTTGGTGAGGCCTGTGGCCAACGTTGGGGTAGAGAACTAATTTTATATATTTGCATATGAAAACCCCCAATGCGCCCTTCACTGGCCGAGGTAGACCACTGCAGGGAATGTTTTATTGGCAAGCTCTAAATGATTTGGAAATGTAAATGAATGCATACTTTGATATTATGATGTGTGATATGTGATCACCTGATTTCTGGAAATGACATGCTTGGTTTTGATATCATTATAGTTTTGAAATGTATTTTGACACTCCATATTCACACTTATTATTGAGAGCATATTATCGATCCCCTTACTCACTGAGTATTTTCCCATAATACTCACCCCTCACTTTTCTCTGATTTCAGAGATAAATTGACAGAAAGACGTGTCAAGAGAGTTTGACATATTTGATTTGTATCGGAGACCTTGGACCTTGGGTATGGTATCGACCATTCTTCCGCAGAGATGTATTTGATGATATTGGATGATATATATATTGTACATTTGAGGTCTATAGTATGACCATTGTATGCATTTATTGGGATGACTGAAATTTTGTTATGTAATGTAATTGGAACTGTCACTAGTGTTGTATAATTATGCATTAAGGCATTGTCTTGCATTTTACATTCTTTACTTGGGAAATGATGTTTTTGAGGAAAAACGAGTTTTAAACAGTTTTGTACAAGTATTGATGATAGCCTTCATTGCCTCGATATGTGTGTCATGAGGTGGCAGCATATGGGGTGACGGGCGGTTGTTCACGGCCTCAGATCGAGGATCGGGGCGTGATAGACATTCCTTATTTAGCTCATCGTAAATAGTAAATGTCTATTGGTATCAACATATTTATTTATTTCCATATCCTATGAGATAAATTAAACCGAAAATATCGAATTTTCAAACTTAGTAGATCACTTTCATATGAGTTTATCTTAAATGATAGTATGCATTATATAATTATTTTATATATAACCCTAACGTTGGATTAATGATCTAACAATGCACACATCTTGCCCAGCCATTGTATTTATGGGATTTATTAGGTCCACAAAGACATAGTGAATCAACTAAAGTTCCTCATTGCCTTCGCTTGATTGATGGGAAAGGAAGTTTATTGCTTTATCCCATTTGACAAGATTCACACACACCAGCTTGAGGTTTGACAAGAGGTGAATTCTCTTCCAAATTCGTGAGAGGACACAATATTTAAAACCTAAAATTTGAATGATCAAATCTTTTATACCATAGCTATTATTCATCTTCTTTGCAAATATGGACACAGTGATAGATTGTTCTCAAATTTAATAGAAAACAAACTGTTTGTCCCTGTGTAATCAAGAAAGCGGGTTGAATTGGTTAGTTTCAAATATTAAATTTTACTCAACTTAAAATCTCAATTAAACCTATGACCAAACTATATGAATTATGCAAATTTAAGTGTAGAAATTAAAGAGTAGGGATAGAGAGATCAAACTCAATTTATAGTGATTCGGTTTTATGCCTACGTCTACTCTTCCAACTAAGCAAGCGGGGTCTAACGATATATAGTTTTCACTATTCCACGAGAGTTACAAACTTGAGTACAGCCACTTGTTGACAATCTGCATTTCCAACTTAAGGATGACTTAGTCTAACAAGACTCAATTTTAACTCTCACCCAACTAATATATCCTCTCAATCAAGTTTCTTCACACTCTTCCCAAACTTGTGAGACTATATAATACAAAACCAACACCAAAACAATCTTTGCATAATAGACACTTTCCCAAACTATTCAATTAGTTAACTTCTAGAATAAATATCTCACTTTCAAAGTATTGAAATAATACTGTAAAATATGCTGGGTATTCTCTAAATGTTGAACTCTAAACTCCAGGAAGTGTTTATGTAAAATTTGTCATCATAGTGAAAGTAAAAGACTGCAAATTTAGCTTCCCAGCAAGTTTTACTGTTGTAAAAATCTGATTAAATTGCTATATTTGAACTTGATTTTCTGTATCATATCTTCTGATTTTTATCACTATAAATGTTTGAATTTGAAGTCCAACAATCACTCTAAAGTATGGGCCTTTCAAATTTGAAATCTTTTGGTTGATAAAGAAGTCGCACTTGAGAGAATACCTCTTAAAAATTAGCCATATCTTTTGGAAATATTATTTCAATTTTTGAATTTGAACTTTACCTTAAGTAAAAACTTGAATTTAAATCTTTCAAGCAGTTTGATCTTGATTAACCCATTTACACATATTTTAGGATTAAGTTTAGTTTCTAATCTGCACTTAATTTGCTGAGCTAGACCTTAAAATTGAATTAAAATCACAACAGCTCACATCTACTCTTAAATTCTGAATTTCAACTATCTCTACCCATGCTTCTATGCCAACATGTTTTATGCAGTAGCTATTTTTAAATTTTTACGAGAATTCTATAGAACTTCAACTTCTACTGATAGAAAATTGCATTATTTGAAAAATGAATATTTTAAAAACTACACACTTGGTAAATTGATTAGTAACATATGTAAGGTTTTGTTATCATCAAAATATTAGGGTTCAATAATAGTTTACTTAACAATTTTTTCGTATTTGATCACAATAAAATCATAAAGAAAAATTAAAAATAATTTGCTCATGAATGAGCAAGATCATGTTACCCCTCTATAAATGAACATATGAACATTTTGTTGTCTCCCCTTAATATGTGTAATTTTTCACAATTTTTCACATTTTCTCTATCTCCCCTTTTTTGTTTTATCGAAAGTAAGAAAGTTTAAATTTAGATTTATAAATTGCAAACATTCATTAAAATATAGAAAAAATAGAATATAGAAACAATCAAAGTAATGTAGAACATAGAAGCACTATTTTTTGTTTCTATTCATGTTTCTATAGAATTTTTTGATTATATTTTTTCTCTCTAAAAGAGGAAACAAATTGTAATTTTATTTTTAATAAACTCAAACCTTTCTCCATCTAAGGGTTTTGTAAAAATTTCTATCAATTGATTTTTAGTATCAGCATTTTTTAAAACAATATCTCCATTCAAAATGTGATCTCTTATAATGTGGTGTCCAACTTCTATGTGTTTAGACATAAAATAATTTATGAGATTTTTTTTTTTGGTAAAATATATAGCACTTATATTATTATATTTTATCAAAATATTTTTATAATCTAATTAATAATCTCTAAATTGTTGTTTTAGTCAAAAGATTTGAACACAACAATTTACTATTGACATATATTTTGACTCGGCCCAACTCTATACTAGATAATAATGCAAATTGATTCCTATATTTTTATAACTTGATGTAGTTCTCATAACTTTATTATATCACCAATAATATTATCATATGAGTGATTAGATAAAAATTTTCAACTTTTCATGATTTCCTCTCTAGATTTATTTTCAATTTTTACATCTTTATTTTTATTATTTTCATAGGAGAGTTCTTATATTTTTATATTTTCATTATCTTCTTCATTTTCTAAGTCTTGAAATTCATTTTTATGGAATTTCACATTAACGGTTTCTTCCACAACTCTATATTCTTTATTAAAAATTCTAAATACTTTGCTATTTAATGGATAATTTAGAAAAATTTTTCAAAAATCTTTTCTTTTGTTTCATCAATAAGGATAATGTACTTATTTCTTTTAAATAACACATCTTAGCACATGTTACACAATTAACTCACACTTATAAGATTATGTATCAATTTATTTATAAATAAAACATTTTTAATAGATGTAGAATTTATACCAATGGTACCTTTTCTAATGATCTTTCCTTTCTTTTTATCACTAAAGCTCACCACTCCATGATCTTTCTTTCTTAGCTCTTTGAACAATGAGACGTCTCCCGTCATGTGTCTTCAACATCGACTATTCACGTATCATTTTTCTTTAATTTTTGCCTCATGTTCTTGCACAATAAACTAGAATATCATCTGTTTTTAGGAATTCAAATAAGTTTGAGTCATCTAAAAAACAAGCTTATGCTAGAATTAAATTTTTCTTGATGAGAACTAAATTTGTTTATAAAATAATATCTAACAATATGACCAAATTTATGACAAATATACCATGAATTTTTTTTTATTTTCTGAAAATTATTCCTATATCTATATTTTATAAGTAAAAAATCAGATTTTTGATATTTAGAAAGATTCCTAAAATTTCTATAAAAATAGGCAGGATCATGATTTCTTCTACCCTTATAAGCACTGTTTTTATGACCTCCACTTATATGATTGGATTTTACAATTTCTGTGTTTTTGATTTCTTTGTTTTTATACTTTTTACTTTCTACACTAACAAAAATAGTTTATTAGATTGTAAACCACTTCTAACAATTGAAATATACCTTAAATCATTTTTAGAAAAATCATGTTTTTGAATTACAAAAAGTTTAGTCAATTTTTCATTATTTTTATTGAATTTTTGGAATGTGTTTTTAATGGACATTGACAAATCTTCTATCTTAGTTTTTAACAGACATACTTCATCATTCATAGTAGAATTTTTCAGTTTTATAGTTTCATTTTTAGACTTTAAGGCTGTTAGTTCAGAATTTACAGTAGAACTTTTATATTTAACAGACTCTAGTTTTGAATTCAGAAGTTCATTTGTTTGTTTTACAACATTCTTTTTATTTTCTAGATCAACTATTTAGCATTTTAGTTTAACAATTACATTAAACACATTTTTAGTATCAAAATAAGAATTTGCAAAACTTTTAGACTCAGTGTTAGAGGTAATTTGTGACTTGCCATGAGATAAAAATTGGCCTTTTTTACACTTTCTGAATTTTTTGATTCTAAATTGGATTCAACCAAATCACTCTATGTTACCATCATTGCCTTTCCATTCTTCTGGAATTTCTACGGCTTCTTTAGTATGATAGGACACTCATACTTGATCTGTCTTGGTTTCTTGCACTTGTAACAAATCAGTTCTTCCTTTTCTTCCTTCATTTTGGTGGTTTTTCTGTATCATTTTTGGACTTTTGGATGACATTAGATTTCTAAAATTTGATAGATCTTTTACCTCTTTCTGAGTATTCAAGATAGCTTTCAGCTAACAAGTTCATCTCATTTTTGCTGCGTCTTCTTTATATTTTCTTTCCTCCTTTGCCATGAATGCAATGCTCTTTTTCTTCCTATCATTTACTACAGAATAATGGACTTCTACTTCATAGGCCATTAGCTTTCCTCTTAGTTTATTTAAAAATAATTTTAACAAGTCTTGAGCTTCCTTGATTGCTGTTTTCTTTGCAACCCAGGCTTTAGGAAGGACTCGCAGAATTTTTTTGACAAGATTTGCATATGAAAATGTCTTTCCAAGTGAATCCAACTCTTTCGTGATGTTTGTAAACCTGTTGAACATTTCTTTTATCATCTCTTCTAGTTGAAATCTAAAGAGTTCATACTCCAACATTAAAAGGTTAATTCTTGTGTCTTTTACTGTCATTGTACCTCTATAAGTGATACATAATTTATCCCTTATATCCTTGGTTGTTGCACAAGAGGAAATAACGTTAAATTCTGTGGGAGAAATAACATATAAAAGTAGATACTTTGCCTTAAATTTTGTTGAAATCTTTTTTTTTATCATTCTTTGTTACTATAGGGCATTTAACATCTAAATTTCTAGAGGCTATGACTTTCAATGCTCATAATCAATGGCTTTAATAAAGGTTTCCATCCTACATTTCCAGTGAGAAAAATTCATTCCATCAAAGTATGGAATCCTATTGTGAATTGGCCAAAAGTTAAGTGTCATGCCATTAGATCTTTGGCTCAAAAGTGAACACTTTTCAGAGAAAGGGTACTAGCTCTGATACTACTAGTTGGTCCTCATGTAACCAATAAGGGGGGTTGAATTGGTTAGTTTCAAATCCTAGATTTTACTTCATTTAAAATCTCAATTAAACCTATGGTCAAGTTATATAAATTATGTAAATGTAAGTGCAGAAATTAAAGAGTAGAGATAGAGAGATTAAACCCAATTTATAGTGAGTCAACCTTGTGTCTACGTCTACTCTTCCAACTCAGTAAATAGGGATCTAGCGATAGATAGTTTCTATCATTCCACGAGAGTTATAAGTTTGAGTACAGTCACTTGTTGACAATCTACATCTCCAATGTTGAGGATGATTTAGTCCAACAAGACTCAATTTTAACTCTCACTCAACTAACCTATCCTCTCAACCAAGTGTTTCTTACACTCTTACCAAACTTGTGAGACTATATAATACAAAAAAACACAAAAACTATCTCTACAAAATAATCTCTGCATAATGACACTTTCCCAGACTGTTTAAGTAGTAAACTTTCAGAATAAATATCTCAATCTCAAAGTATTGAAATAACATTGTAAAATATGTGGGGTATTCTTTGAATATTGAACTTTAAACTCTAGGAAGTGTTCATCCAAAATTGGTCACCATCGTAAAAATATAAGACTGCAAATTTTGCTTCTTAACAACTTTTATTGTTGTAAAAATCTGGTCAAGTTACTATCTTTGTGCTTGATTTTCTCCATCATATCTTATGATTTTCACCACTATAAATGTTTGAATTTGAAATTCAACAATCACCTTAAAGTGTGGAATTTTCAAATTTGAAATGCTTTGGTTGATAATAAAGTTGCGCTTGAGAGAATACCACCTAAAACTCATCTATATCTTCTGGAAATATTACTTTAAATTTTGAATTTGAACTTTATCTTGAGTAAAAATTTGAATTTGAATCTTACAAGCAGTTTAATCTTGATTAACCCATTTACACATGTTTTAGGATTAAGTATAGTTTCCAATCTGCACTTAATTTGCTGAGTTAGGCCTTGAAATTGAATTAAAATCACAACAACTCATATTTGCCCTTAAATTCTAACTTTCTGCCCATACTTCTATGCCAACATATTCTATGCAGTAGTTATTTTCAAGTTTTCATGAGAACTTCTATAGAATTTCAACTTCTACCAATAGAAGATTATATTACTTGAAAAATGAATATTTTAAAAACCTGCGTACTTGGTAAATTAATTAGTAACATATGTAGAGTCGTGTTATCATCAAAATATTAGAGTTCGACAACAATTTTCTTTACACAAACTTAGACAATCACAACACCATGAGGATCGTAAATGGTATTTAAGTAATAAAGAGTAACTTCTAGAATGTAACTACTTTATGCTTAACAAATTTCTACTCAGTTCAAATACTAAATTAACATTGTCAATGAGTTTAATATCTTTTGAAGTTTCCATAGCCAGGCAGCCTTTTCCCATGGCCTCAATTTCTTCATATTCCCCAAGATATTTGATTTGTAGGAGGTGTCAAAAGTGTGGAAAATCTTTACATCATTTTTCATGTGGCTGGTACAAACACTGTCAAGTAGCCACTCCTTGCTATTTCTGATCCTTTATTAGTCATCATGAAAAGAAAATTTTCAGCTTGCTAATTTTGATCACAATTTGATTGTTGAGCTTAAGAATGCCCTTGTAGTTGATTTCCTTGGCTTTATTGTTGGTAATATTGTTGCTGCTACTGCTTCTTCCAACAAAACTTCTTGCTAAACCTTTTGCAAAAATTGTGTTTGTATTTTCCTTTGATCTAACAATCCTTCTCTTTGTAACTGGTTCTATAGTAACCTCTAGGTAGAAACTTGCCCTTTTTTTCTCCTCCCTTTGCTTTCTAAGGTTGCTTGTCTCTGTCTTTATTTTCATTAGATATTCTTTTTTCCATTGTTTGAACTTAATATCCTGCCCTTTGCTTGGCTCCAAAGGCTCTATCTTGGTACTCCGTTTCTAATTGAAATCCTTTGCTTGGTGCTTGTAGTAACCCAACCAGCTCCATTACAAATTGTTGGATTTTAATTCTCATACACAGCGGAAGCGAATAATTTTCAAAAAATTAAAATAGATCAGGATTTAGGGTAAATACCTCAATGTAGGGTCTCCAAAAATCAATCGAACCAAACGACAAATCCCTCGATCGAATTGCAGGCTGGGATGGTGATTACGAGGTTAATCGAACCACCACTTCAATATCACAATAGCTCAACTCTTAATCCAGTGATTGTAACGATGGGAGAAATTTTCCTATGTAAAAATTTCTCATTCCCTTATTTTTTTTCTCACTCTAGAGATATTCTATCTTTTTTAAACAATTCTCCAAATTGTTACTATGGCTTCTTGGAATCTCACACAACATATGGAGGGGTTAGTCTCCTTGCCATAAGAGTCATCCTAAAATGATGGGGAGGAAAAAACTAATCAATGGGTGTTATGGGTAAGTGGGAGTTATCCCACTAACCTCATGTCATTACCCAAAATGCCTTCACAGGCATTCCAAACCAACATCTCCCATTTGTATGCGAGGGCATTTTACGTCCATCACAAGATCACAACTCATGCGATCTTTCTCATCACCCTATTGGATTTTCATATAAGATTGGACGTCATGCGACCGGGGAGTACACCTGTAAACGAATATTTCTCGATGCACCTATTAGAATGATCGAGAAATCATATTTAGTACAAAAAAGAACTCGCTGTATCCCAGATCCAATGCAATTACATTTATAGAGTCACTTTCCTTATCGAAAGTGATCTCCAATCATTGCTCGACTGTGTATTCACTATTACATTTCAATCCCAACATGGATAAATATAATAGGTTATCCGGTAAATACAATACAATGATATAATACCGATTGGTCTTCATTTTTCCAAACTCAAATATATTATTCCCAATTCAGCTGCTTTCCTAAACATGCCTCGTAGACCTCAATTTATCTTTCGAGCCATAGGTAAACAGACTAAAGTAGCAACACTGAACCAAACTATTAGGGTATAAGAGATCCCACCCAATGGATCTCAAATCTCACATAGTGGGAACGTGGATCTAAATCATATCAATGTCTTAAATAATGCTCCCACTATCCCTGGTCGTCCCATCACATACAGTGTGAAACACGTACCATAGTGCTATCCCTCCATCTCTCTAAAGGGTATATGTCAGATTTTTCTGACACTGTACATGTATGTGAGTCAGTCTATACATAAGACTTTATCCAGAGATCCCAGAAAGAGTGTCTCAGAGATAATATTACTAGTCGCAGGTGATATTTGAGATCTCAAATCTGGCTACATATAAGCAATATGGATGTTGGTATATCCATGCCTATCATATTGCATATGACCTCATCCTGAACACGTATCAGGGTGATTTATATTCTAGCAGGGTCACTTTTAAAGTCTCTTACAACTAGAAACTGTCTCATCTCCACTCACTCAGAGCTGGAGATGGTCACTCATGTGAAAGAGTCGACCACGTCTGCCTGACATATCATTTTATCTCAACATATCACAAAATATATGATAAAAAATTAGTACAATAAATAAACTTGTGACTGAACAGTGCACATATGTCATATATATAAAACACAATAAGCATCAATACAAAATGAGAAATGTCAAAAATACATGTAAAGCCAATGATTCCTATACCTCATACATGAATCTCTCAAAATGGGTTTAGTGAAGGGATCAGCCACTACGTTGTATAGAAGTGTACTTAATTACCATATCACCATTCTCGATGATGTCTCTCGTAAAGTGGTACTAAGTATCAGTGTGTTTGGTCCTACAATGATACTTAGGGTCTCAGGTGTGGTCAACGGCGGCCTGATTTTCATAATAAATCATCACTGGTCTCCCACTATCTACCACAACCCCTAAATTATCTAGAAATCTTCAGAGCCAAACACTCTCCTGAACTGTCACTGAGTATGTCACAAACTCAGCCTCTATCATAGATAGAGATACACAAGTTTGCTTCTTGCTACTCTAAGATAGCAAAACCTGATATCGATTTGCATACATTCAGATCGCCGCCCCAGTCGGTATCTGAATAACTAACGAAATGCAAATCATCTCCTCCATAACACAAGGAGAGGTTCACAATTCCCTAGAGATATCTTTGAATTTTTTTTTCACTGCTTCTGAGTGATCGCTTCTAGGATTTGATTGATACCTACTCATCAGACTGACTACAAAACAAACGTCTGGTCGTGTACGCAATACTATATGTATCAGATTACTTACTGCACAAGTATAAGGGATTCTACTCATCTCCCTTATCCTTTCCTGAGTTTTAGGGCATATGTCAAGATTTAGACTTTGACCTTTTAGCGATAAGAGTATATATAGGGTTGCAATCGCTCTTCTCGAAGCGCTTGAGAACTCCCCTGATGTAGGACTCCTACGAAAGAGCCAACATCCGTCTCGAGTGATCCCTCTAGATCTTAACTTCGAGAAAGAACTGAGCCTTACCCTTGTCCTTCATATCAAGACTCGATGATGACTACGTTATCACGGTCATCAGGACTCTCTGTTGTTTCCAGCCAATAGAATGCCATTCACACACAAAGACATGATCATAAAAAAAAAGTCAGAATAACGTATTAGGTACACGCGATGATCCTCCTCGGTCATTACAAAATTGTAAGATATCACATTCTCGTGGAATCTCAAGTATCACTGCCTGAGTTAATGATTAAGGTCATATGTCGACTTCCGAAGTCGACAGACCTTACTATCCTGATCTAGTCAGATGACTGTTACTTATAGATCTCCTCATCCAAAACTCTCACTCAGAAAGGCAATCTCAACGTCCATCTGGTGTCACTCCAGATCCATATTCATGACAATCGCTAAAAGTAAATGGATCGAGATAATCTCGCTCTCAGTCTGAGTATAACCCCTGGTTATTAGACGGGCTTTATACCTCTCCACCAATCCGTCGGCCTTTTTCTTGATCTTGAGAACCCACTTGTTCTCAACGACCTTAGTACCTTCAGGCAAATCAACTAAATCCTAGATCTCATTAATTCTCATCAACTCCTTCTCTCATCCATGGCCTTTAACCAATGGTCCTTCACAGAACCCTCAAGAGCCTCTAGGACCGTTAAAGGTTTCTCATCATCCTCAAAAGTCACAATGAGAGACTATTTCTCAATCGGGAAGTGACAGTTAGGTACATGTCCTCGACTACCCTAACGAGGAGGGAAACCTTTTCACCTTTAGTTGGATCGCTCCCACTAGGACCAAGATCCGTAACGAGCTCTTGGGTCCCACCACTGGGCTAAGTGAGCCTTGGCTCATCCATCTCACAAAAGGTTAAGTTCTGTTCGATTTCACCTCTCACAGGGAAATCATTTTCAAAAAACTCGTCATCACGAGACTCAATCTTAGAAATAGTGTCGTTCGTATGCTCACTTAGAATATATTCTCCTTAGAGTGTTCTGTGTATCTCATAGAGATACACCTCTTTTCTTGCAAGCCTAACTTACTGTGTAGATGCGAGAAACAGTGAACATATGTGGTACAACCCCATAACCTCAAATGGCTAAGGTCAGACTATCTCTCTGTCCAAAGCTTATATAGGTTACTAACTGCGGATTTCGATGGAACACGATTGAGGATATAGGCTACAACCAATGGGAAACGAGCAAATTGGCCTGCGCCATCATATACCTCACCATCTCCAACAGAGTCCTATTTTCCTCATGACAACTCTACTCCACTGAGTAGCAGGAATAGTCAGTTATCTCGTAATACCCTTCTCGAAACAGAGCTTTCGAGATAAATACTCGTACCCTCGATCAATTCAGAGAGTTTCCACTCTCAAGGCTAACTAATCCTTAACCTCGCTAATAAATCTCTTGAAATATTTCAATGCCTCAGAGTTTTGCAAGATCAAATAGACATAACCAAAATGCATGTAATTATCTATGAACGTAATAGAGTACACAACTCCATTTATGTTCTCACGTTCATAAGGCCACAGATGTCAGAGTGAACTGACTACAATGGAGTCCAAGCTCTCACTGCATTGTCGAATGGTTTTCTTGTAACTTTACCATCTAGGAAAAACTGGTTAGCGAGCCTTATAGACCACTCACTGCTAACCGGTTCATCCTCTCTCACCCTAAGAGGATAACATGAAACACCATTAAAAGAAGTCACTTCCAGTACAAATAATCTCTCATGGACTAAACTAGAATCTATCAAAGAACCGTCGTAATAAATAGAAACTATAAAGTTTTCAAGTAATCGAAGCATATCCTAGGCTGAGATCAAGTTCTGTTGAATATCTAGAGAGTAAAGAATGTACAGAGTCTGGCCACTTAGCAACTCAATCTTGCTAGTGCCACTCCCTCTGAGGGTGACAAATACTCCATTCCCCACATAAATCCTCCTACCTGAGGATTCACTCGACAGAACTCTTTATTCGCGTTCCTGTCTTAAGCTACGTGATCAGTAACTCCTGAGTCTACAATCTAGGAAGAAGAGAAATCAACGAGCATCTCAAACCACGTAAAGAATGAAGAGATAATTTTCGCTCGTTACACTTACGAGCGAAATGACCAAATCTACTACGGATGTAGCACTTCACCTTGGTCTCATCCAGCTCCTCCTTCCTGCGCTTTATCACTTAGTTGTCAGATTTCTTGGATGGTTTCTTTTTACTTGAACCTCGAGTCTTTTACTCATGCTAATGCCATTTTTTGTTTGATGACACGGGAGTTCTTGCTCGACCCCACTGCATAAGCATGACCCGAGTTAGGCCTACTCATCTCCAAACGCTCCTACTCGAGCTCACTGTTCCTATTTACATTAGCAAAAATACAAATATGTGAAATATGTTTTCATAGTTTCCCATGAATCAGGTAAAAAAGAATGGATCGCACCCAATACTTGAAAACACATTTAAAATAGGTTCGTTCGTATTCCCCAACTCGGTGATCATACTCGACATTTGCATCAAATATTGCATCATTGTATGATTAATCCTTTTCTTATAAGTTATTAAACTTATAAGTCAGCATTCTCATCTCACGAGCTATAAGAGTACTACAATACTCTTTTTAGGGCGAGCCAAAATGATATAACCGTAGGATATTGCTCATAGACTAAGATAACATCATCGTGCATAATGCTCAGGAGGATTTCCCTAACTTGACCATCCTTCCTCTTTCATACACGTAATGCCTCCTAATTCTGTCTCTCTGAGGTGTGGTATCCTCCCCGGAGCCCACCATCTTATGCCTCAGAATTTCAGATAGATTTTACTCCTCGAGAAGAAACTGAATCTGCTGGTGTAAAATCTTATAATTATTACCATTTAGTTTTATCCCCCTTGTAAAGATCTAATACGACAGTTTTTGAAACAATCTAAGAGACAATAGTGATTTGTGATACTTATTTTCACAATTTTGTGCACCCTTCGAATCAACAAACCCAAAATAATTCGAGTACAGACCCCAAAGCGAGCGTATGAGTCAACGGACACCATACATCACAACCCGAGATCGCATCTTATCATTCGGACTTGGACTTGGCACACAAAACCCACAAAAGTCACAAATATAGATGCGAGACCCTAAAAAAATCGGAAAATTCCAATTCTAGGCAAGCCCACGCACCGCCGGAGGGTCCACGCACCTGCACGCGCCGGGGAAAGGCTGGCGCATGCACCAGACGCGCAGTGTGTCTAGTACGCATGACTTACGGTTTAGCACACGTGCCAAATGCGTAGGGGCGTGGGTCACGCACCTGCACGCTCGCGACCCGCCTCTCGGGTCGGCGACCTGGGTTGAGATGCAGATCCAGGTCGAAACCGACTCAGATCGTGCCCGACACCTCCATGCGCCTCACTCACGCGTGGACTACACGCACCTGCTATCTTCGTTAGCACGCGCCTCTGCATGTGTGCTTTTTACGTGCCCGTGGGTCTGGATCTCTTTTTCTTCATCCGACGGGCATGCAACTGGGTCCTCTTGACCCCGCTGCTGGAAAATGCCATTTCCAGCCTCGATCTCGTCGGTTTTTGACTGTAACTTGTAATTCGGGCCTCCTCCATTCATTCTAGCTCAATTTTATGAAGGATTCAAGCCTCGAATTGGCAGAACATGCTCCATGACTTGCGGCCGTCCGTGGCCAATGCTGGAAATCCTAGTTTTCGACGACGACAACACGCAATACATACATCAAAACGTAGATCAGCACACGTAAAATACATATAACCCATTTATTTAGATCAATTTGTTCTTAAATTCGATATATCTATGATCTAATAGTTCGGTCAATGTTTGGACCGAAAATTTCAACTCGACATTTCATGCCCTAAATGTGCTCGAAAAAATAAATAAAAATCATTTTCATGATCTACAAGTCATGGGTATTCTCATGGAGTAATCGAATTCATGAAACTCATCCGTGATCTGAACCCTAAATTTTAATACCCTATATTTTTATACTCGAAAAATTTCCGAAAATTATTTTAATTAATCCAACAATTAAACCTCACTCTGATACCAATGTTGGATTTTAATTCTCATATACAGCAAAAGCAAATAATTTTTGAAAAATTAAAATAGATTTGGATTTAGGGTAAATATCTCAATGTAGGGTCTCAAAAAATCAATTGAATTGAACGACAAATCCCTCGATCGGATTGCACGGCCGGGATGGTGATCACGAGATTAATCGAAACACCACCGTAACATTACGACACTTCAACTCTTAATCCAGTGATCGTAACGATGTGAGAAATTTTTCTACACGAAAATTTCTCGTTCTATCATTTTTTTCTCACTCTAGAGAAATTCTATCTTTTTTAAACAGTTCTCCAAATTGCTACTATGGCTTCTTAGAATCTCACACAGCATATGGAGATGTTAGTCTCCTTGCCATAAGTGTCATCCTAAAATGATGGAGAGAATAATGAAAAAACTAATCAATCGGAGTTATGGATAAGTGGGAGTTATCCCACTAACCCCATGTCATTACCCAAAATGCCCCTCATGGGCATTCCAAATCAACACAAACAATTTGTTCAAGTTAGATACTTCAATTGCTGCAACTCTGGAGTCAAATTTGTCAGGCAAACTAATCAAAATCTTTTGATAACTCTTTCATCGGTCATCACATCACCATGAAGCTTCATTTGATTTACAAGCTCTAGCAGCTTCAAGCTGTAATCTTTGATACATTTTTGATCCTTCATCCTCAACATTTCAAACTCTCTTTTCAAAGTTTGCAACTGGATAGCCCTTACTCTATCAGAACCTTGGACCTTCTTGAAGAATGTTTTAAGCTTGCTTTGCTTCAGTGGCCACCACTATTCACTACCAGATAAAGGGTTTTTAGTGACAGAAATTACCGATGGAAAAATCAGCGACGGATTTAGCGACGGAAAAATCTGTCGCTAATTTTTCCGTCGCTAAATCTTTTCCGGACAAATTAGCGACGGATTTAGCGACGAAAAATTTTCGTCGCTAATCCGTCGCTAAAACTTAAAAAAAAATTTGTTTTTGTTAAATATAATTTTTTTTTGTTTTTACTAAATATAATTTGTATTTTTATTAAATATAATTGTGTCTTTTTATTAAATATAATTTTATGTTTTTATTAAATACGGTATTATCTTTTTATTAAATATAATTTTGTATTTTTATTAAACATAATTTTATACTTGTATTAAATTTAATTTTTATTTTTATAAAATATAATTTTATTTTTTATTAAAATTTAATTTTATATTTTTATTAAATATAATTTTGTATTTTTATTAAAAATAATTTTGTGGTTTTATTAAAAATAATGTTAATGTTTATTAAATATAATTTTGTATTTATATTAAATATAATTTTTATTTTTATTAAATATAATTTTGTATTTTTATTAAATATAATTTTTATTTTTATCAAATATAATTTTGTATTTTTTTCAAATATAATTTTGTGTTTTTATTAAATATAATTTGGTGTGTTTATTAAATATAATTTTATATTTTTGTTATATATAATTTTGTATTTTTATTAAATATAATTTTATTTTTTTGTTAAATATAATTTTTTGTTTTTATTAAATATAATTTTTTATTTTTATTAAATATAATTTTGTATTTTTATTAAATATAATTTTGTGTTTTTACCAAATATAAATTTTATTTTTATTAAATATAATATTTTTAAATATAATTTTGTAGTTTAATTAAATATAATTTTATATTTTTAATAAATACAATTTTTATTTTTATTAAATACAATTTTATTTTTTTTATTAATTATAATTTTATATTTTTATTAAATATAATTTTAATTTTTTGTTCAATATAATTTTTTGTTTTTATTAAATATGATGTTGTATTTTTATTAAAAATAGTTTTGTGTTTTTATTAAATATAATTTTTATTTTTATTAAATATAATTTAATTTTTTTATTAAATATAATTTTGTATTTTTGTTAAATATAATTTTATATTTTTATTAAATATAATTTTGTGTTTTTATTAAATATAATTTTGTGTTTTTATTAAATATAATTTGGTGTTTTTATTAAATATAATTTTATATTTTTATTAAATATAATTTTGTGTTTTTATTAAATATAATTTTATGATTAAATATAATTTTATATTTTTTAAATATAATTGTTTGTTTTTATTAAATAAAATTTTATATTTTAATTAAATTAGGGTATTGTATTTTTAATATTGAGAATTACAAATAAAGTATATAAATAGAAAAAAAAAACTAATAACACAAATATGATGGTGACATTGTGGTTAAGGCTTTTCAGTTCTCTCTCACACACTCAGGTTCGAACCATGGTAGGAGCATATTTTGAACATTTTCAACAAATTAAAGGCGCGGGTTGGTGGGCTGGGGCGTGCGAAAGAGTGCTAGGCCGAGGGCGGGTCGAGCGGGGGGCCGGGCGAGGTCCAGTTTCGTGTATTTGGGTTTGTTCTGTCTCACTTCAGCGACAGAAATCTTCTGTCGCTAATTAGGAATAATTTAAAAAAAAATATAAAATTAAATTAGCGACGAAAAATTTCCGTTGTAAATCCGTCGCTAAAATTTTCAGATTTGCGACGGATTTTCTTAGCGACAGAAATTTTCCGTCGCTAAATTAGCGATGTGACTTTTAGCGACGGAAAAATCCATCGCTAATACTTTCAGCGACCTAAATTTGGATATCGGCGATAGATTTATCCGTCGCTGATACCCATTTTTTTGGTAGTGATTCTATGAAAAATGGACTCATCTACAATAGATTGAATGAAGGACAAATCTTTAAAATTTCTGGAAGACTCCTCCTTAACTTGCTTCATCTGAGCCACTGTTGGAATGTCCACCAATTGTGCTTATTGCTTCATCTGAGCCACTGTTGGAATGTCCACCAATTGTGCTTGTTAATAACCTTTTTCAACTGTTCTAACCTTTGCAGAGAGGTGAAGAAGGAAGACTTACACTTGATTGAGCCACAAAAAGTGAAATTAGATTAGGTTGCTCAAGAATACATTTTTGATACCACTGTTGGAAACTTTGACACTTTTCTTACAATCTATGAAATCTTTTCATAATGAGATTTGAAGGCTCTGCTACAAAATGTGAAACTAGTGTTATGTGTTCACAAGTGTGCTGAACACTTCAAAGTGAGAAATATCTAAAAAGTCTAAAAATTTGAAGAAAAGATTTTGATAAAGAAGTAGTTCGGGAAAAGTCTTCTTTTTCTGTTCAAATATACATGTAAGAGATGGGTATCGGGTCGCCCATATGGGTTTGACCCTAACCCAATTCTCTTATCATTTGAAATTCAAAGTGAGAAGGGAGGGAGTGGTTTTCAAGTGAAAACCAACTCCAACTCCCCTCACAACCACTCTTGGTTGTTTGAATTTCAAATAATTGAAAAAAGAGATTTTTCTCCCTTTTGGTAATATGACCAACGTAGAAAAACAAGAGGAAAACAGAACACTTTAGGGTATTTTCAATAAAAAAACAAAAGATCTACAACATATACAACAATTAAGGACTCTTGGATCGTGAAAAAGTAAGATTGATCCGTTTGTGACAATTTTTCGGACCCGTACATCAAAAAGGTTAGTGATTCAACCTTAGATCTTGGGACATTAAATTTATAAATTCGTTTTTACTTGCATCAAAATGCTATCAATAGTATCATAGCATGGTTAGGGTGTTTCCTAATTTTTTTTGATGTAAATCATGTATATGGGTCACTAGAATAATGTTCATTTGAGTGCCATTTTTTTTTAAAAAAATTGAAAATGGTAACTTCGAATGTAGACCACACTTTGAAAATTGGAAGGTAGAATACCCATGATATTAGGAATTGATCTGCAAAGTTTCATGCAAGGCCGCCATGTATTTTTGGAGAATAATAAAACCCTAGCCGGGAAATATATATGTTATATCTCCTTAGATCATGTGTTTCGTGAAGGAAAAATTACATGGTTCAATTCCTTATTGAAAACCCTTTCCATCCATATAAAGAACAAAAAAAAAAAAAAATGGTTTAGAAATGAGGGAAAAATCACATCTGAAAAAAACTGGTCGAAGTGTAGAAATTCTGGGCTAGAGGAAGAAGATGAACAGTGCAGAAAATTCAATCCCACACTCGGGCAGTGGGCTGTGAAGCCCAAACACCATGATCCGGATCTCTGATCTAAAAACTAAGAATACCATTAGATTCAGAGGCCCCAAAAATGGGGAGGTAGCCAAAATTCGATTGTCGGATTCAGCCGGGAAGGCCGCGCGTTGGCTTCACGCGCCGCCTGAGTGCGTGGGAGGGTCACTCACGTGCCCGCCACTTCAGGTGGCGCATGAGGGCGCGTGAAGCGCCCTCCCTGGCCGGAATTTTTTTCAAATTTTTTTAATTTTTTAGTTTGATTTTTCTGTAATTTTAAATTAATTTTTCTGGGATGAAAGTTATTTTTTATTTATTTTAAGTTTGTAAAATATTTTAAAATTGTAGAAAAATCAATTAACAGTTGAGAAAATTTTTAGAAAATTTCTCACATGTTTGGAAAAATATTTTCTAGCTTCTAGTTACCTAAATTAAATTTTACAACACCTATTTGATTTTATGTTCGTTGATTTATGCATTAAAAATTCATTTTTTCGACATAAATTATTTGAATATTGAGTATAAATAATTATGGATGGTGTTTTAAAATTTTTTGATTAGCTTCGTGCCCAATCTGATGTTTACCCCATTTTAGGGATATTGTGAGAATTAAACGTACCCTTGCACCTCTCCGGGGGAGATATAGAGACGAGAGGACCCCAGAACGTTTGGTAAAACTATATATAATGTTGCATTATAAGATGAAGGTAACACACACTTTGCCATAACATCTGTGGGTTATGAGTCGGGAACGCTATGAACTTTGGTGTTTGGATCACTGGTTCGGAGGCGATGAAACCGAGATTAATATAATAAGGAATTCCCTCCCTGATAATTTGGTTGGAATAGTTGACAAAATAATAGAGGAGAACAAGTGGCACTATCTCAAGGATTTTAGACTAAAATTACTTAGAATGTGGAGAACTAGGGAGATAGAGATTAAAATAAAAAAGGCGTTGTCTCTAAAGATTAATAGTTTTGCACCACAAGCTATTATGAGATTCACTCTGAGAGATAGGCTTTTAGTTAAGATGATTAATATGGTTACTCGCATGTATATGGAAGATAAGAAAGAAAAGAAAAAAGAAAAGTGAATGTATATTTTTTCTTTCTTTTTTTTGCTTTTTTCTATGATGCATAGTTATGTACTTTGATGATGTTGAAAACAATACCATGAACATGTGATGTAATGTCTTTCTCTTTGTAAATATATCAAGAATGTGCATATTTGTATATTTATGTAAACATGTGAAAAGATATGTTCTAAATTCGCATGATTTTCGTGAAAAGTTTTTAGATTAGTAGAATTTAAGTAATTTTCACCTAAGACTTCAAAGAATTTTGTTACTTTGAAATCAAATTTATGATAATCAAACATTTTGATGATGGATGATGATTGGGAACTTAGTGATCTTTTGAGTCTATACCTTATGTTTGTTTATCATAAATTTCTTTGATTTTATATACAAAATTGTATGATTAAATGAGTATAAATACTTACAATTACCTATCTTTGAAAACCCAGACCATAGCATCAAAATCAATAATAGCAGATTTAAATAAAAGTGATAAGTTTAATGGTGACAATTACGACATTTGGCGCCATAAAATATGGTATGTGCTGGAAGAGCAAGATGCCTTAGAGGGCATCAACTATATCATGCATGACCCTGAAATTGGAAACACTGCTCAATAGAGAAGAGATCAAGAAGCTTACCAGGCGTGGAAGAAGAAAAATTCCACTGCACGTGGCATCTTGGTTAGTTCTGTGGTTGATGATCTCATACATGAATGTAAGCAATTCCCTACTGCTCATGATATATGGGTGTATCTCAGAGAGAAGTATGGAGGTACCAGTGTGACCTGTCTGAGGCAGTTGACGATTAAGTTTGACACGAACATAAAGAAAGGTGATAACAACATCATACAGCATTTGAGAACTATGTCAAACATGATAAGGGAATTGAAAATGGCTGGTCATATTCTCTCTAATGAACAGCGGGTTCAGGCCTTAATCCGATCCCTTCCAGACCAGTGGGAGCATTTGAAAGTGAATCTGACTCACAACCATAGCATCAAGACTTTCTCTGATGCTGCTCGCCACGAGAACTCGAGGATGAGCGGCTTGGTGCCGCGAGATCAATTTTTAATGTCTTTATAGCTGAGTGTGTTCCCAGAAAGCTTTGGGTTTTAAGCGAAAGAGGAACAAAAACAAAGGTAAGAAAGGGAAAGATGATGATGGGGGGTCTAAGAAGAACAACTCCAACCACAAGAACAAGCGTAAGCGGTTTTGGAAAAAAAAAGACAAGAGTAAGATGAAGTGCTACAATTGTAAAGCTCTTGGTCATTTAGCTCGAGAATGCCCCGAGCCAAAAAAGGTAGCACCTTATGACGTTTCTGTGTCTATTGTAAATGTCTCTAGTACTGTTTTACTTTCTGAATCTTATCCTGTGTGGATTATAGACTAAGGAGCAGCAGACCATGTGACAAAGGATTGGGAAGCGTTCGTGGATTTTTGTCGAGTTCCTCCTAGTACAAGATGGATATACATGGGGAACAATACGAGAGTCAAGGTTAAATGGATTGACACTTGTAAATTTGAGCTACAAAGTGGTCGAACCCTAATCTTGCACGATGTTCTTTTTGAACCGGAGATTCAACGAAACTTAGTTTCTGTTATTGATCTTCTTAAGTTAGGTTATGACTTGAACTTTTCTAAAAATGAGGTTTGTATCTATTACAATGGTGTGTACTATGGATCTAGATATCTCTTTGATGACTTTCTAATATTAGATTGTGACAAACGAATATTTAACTATTATGTTGATCGTTATACATTGTTAAATGTTTGTTCTTTTAGCGATGCAAATGTAAATGAGAAAGTATGACATGCTAGACTTAGTCACATAGGGCAGGACATGATGAATCGACTTGTGAAAGCAGGACTATTGGGTTCGTGTACTAAAGTTGATTTACTGACTTGTGAACATTGTCTTGCCGGGAAGATGACTCAAAAACCATTTGGAAATGTCATGAGGGCTGAGTTTCCATTGCAATTATTTCACTCTGACATTTGTGGTCCAATGAATGTGAAGGCTAGACATAAAGCGTCACTTTTATTGATGATTTCACACGTTTTGGTCATGTCTATTTGATTGCTCATAAGTCTGAAACACTTGAGTGCTTTCAACGTTATATGAATGAAGTAGAGAATCAAATGGATAGAACGATTAAAACCTTAAGGACAGATCGGGGGCGTGAATATTTATTGGATCAGTTCAAGGATCTATGTAATGAAAAAGGAATAATTAGACAATTGACTATTCCCCACATACCTCAACAGAATGGTGTTGTTGAGAGGATGAATAGAATATTGTTGGATATGACGAGATCTATGATGGCGTAACTAACTTGCCAATTTCTTTTTGGGGAGATGCATTGTTGATTGCGACCTATATCTTGAATAGAGTGCCTTCAAAATCTGTACCTACAACACCGTATAAACTTTGGATTGGTAACAAACCAAGTTTGACTGGTCACAAACCTTGTGGGTTGGCAGCATATATTCATGACCCTTCCAATAAGTTTGGAAAGTTTGGTCCTCGAGGGAAGAAATGTATCTTTATTAGATACTTTGATCAGTCAAAATATTATGTATTCATCGGTGAGTGCGAAGATAGTACTATGACTAAAATTGAATCACGAAATGTAACAGTTTTGGAAAATGATTTTCTCAGTAGAGGAGACATAGCACAAGAATAACCTTTATTTGAATTAAATAATTCAAACAATGGAGCTATGCCTGATAGGTCATTGGAACCACAAGAAATTAAATCCCAAGCTGGTCCTAGTGGGAGGGACTCAAGTTCCAATGATCCACCCGAATCATCGATTCTGAAAAGTGATAGACAAGGTATGCTGAAACATTATTACGAGATTGAAGGGCATGCCTTTATCATTTCTCCAATGGATGTGGATGAGCCTAAAAACCTGAGTGAGGCTCGGTCTTGTTCTGCAAAGGAAGAGTGGATAAAAGCAATGGAGGAAGAAATGGATTCGATAAAATCCAACCATGTTTGGGAACTGGTTGATCTTCCACATGGGCGCAAAGCTATTGAGAATAAGTGGGTTCTCAAGATTAAACGAAGGGCTGATGGATCAATTAAGAGGTATAAAGCTCGATTGGTGGTAAAAGGTTATACTCGACAGGAGGGTATTGACTATGAGGAAACCTTTTCGCCAGTAGTGAGATTTACCTCTATTTGCTTATTGTTGGCTATAGTAGCGAATTTAGATTTAGAATTATACTAAATAGACGTAAATACTGCTTTTCTCAATAGAGAACTTGATGAAGAAATCTACATGAAACAACTTGTAGGTTTTATAGTCAAAGGCCAAGAAAACAAAGTTTGTAAATTGAAAAGATCAATTTATGGCCTCAAACAGTTTTCGAGGCATTGGTATTTGAGATTTCATAGAACTGTAATCTCTAACGACTTTGTAATGCTAGACGAAGACCATTACGTTTATGTGAAGAAGTTCAATAACAAATTTGTAATTCTATCTCTATATGTCGAAGACATATTGTTGGCCGGAAACAATATGGAGTATGTCCTAAGTATCAAAGATTGGTTGTTATCAAATTTTGAGATGAAGAACATCGGTGAAGCAGATTACATACTGGGTGTTAAGATCCATAGGGATCGTTCTAAGAGATTGTTAGCAATGTCTCAAGAATCTTATATTAAAAAGATTCTAGAACGATTTAAAATGGATAACTACAAACCCATTGATACTCTCGTGGCTAAAGGCGAAAGTTTAAACCTAGAAATGTGCCCTAAATCTACCGAAGAGAAACAAGAGATGTCAAAAGTATCTTATTTCAGTGCTGTTGGGAGTCTGATGTACGCTATAATGTGTACACGGCCTGACATCTGCTATGCCATGGGTTTGGTCAGCAGGTATCAATCCAATCCTGGAAAAAGTCACTAGATAGCTGTAAAGAGGATTTTAAGATATATGAAAGGAACTGTGAATTATTCCCTTTGTTATCGAGGAAATGACTTGTTATTGAGCGGATACACAGATGCTGATTGAGGTGGTGACTTAGATGAACGTAAGTCCACATCAGGTTATGTTTTTTTGCTAAATAATGGCGCCGTCTCTTGGAGAAGCAAGAAACAAACGTGTGTATCCCTGTCTATAATGGAAGCAGAGTTTGTGGCTTCTGCTTCTGCAGTTCAGGAGTGTGTTTGGTTAAAAAGGTTTTTACAACATCTAGGGATCGTAAGCGACGCAGTGGGAGCTGTGACAATTTATTGTGATAGTCAATCAGCTATCGCTTACATGAAAGATCTCAAATATCATTAGAGAACCAAACACATTGATACGAAATTCAACTTTATTCGAGACATTGTTGAAAAGAGAGATGTGACATTAAAGTATTTACCTACGCATTTAGTGGTAGTTGATCCGTTCATGAAACCCATAACTAGAGATATATTTCTGAAACATGTAAAATCTCTTGGATTGTGTAGAGCGTAATTATATTTGTATATACAATGAACATGATGTAATGCTCATTATTATATGACATTTGAATTTGTTTGCATTTGCGAGTTCTTATGTCTTGATTTAAAAGTATGTCGGACAAGTTTGAAAGATTAACTCTCTCACACGAGCAATCGCCTCTAATATCTGTGTGATATGCAGAAATGAGACGATGTTAATTTTTTATTAAGTAACATAAATAAGTCGCCTTAGTAGAACACTAAGATGAGATTATTGTTTATATTTATCGTTTTTGATAATCGAAATGGATTTCCTACAATCTATTATACTTGTCTGGAAACCAGGTGTAGTTCTCTTTTGAGAGAGTGATTTTTTTTTTTTTGGAGGATTTATAAGAAGAGAGAGAATCAAGTCAAGTGTCGGGACATACTTGGACTAAGACCTGTACGATGCATTAATTTTTTTTTTTAAAATAAGACATACGCTTCTATTTGAATAGAAAATGCATCGTAATACGTGTTTTCATACCACATATACATATGTGACCCTATGGGTAATGAGTTTGATGAATCCCTTTATACTTCATTGTGTTAAACCCAGAGGTTTGTGCTTAACCTCATTAAATACCCTTAAAACTTTTACCTGTTTCTTGAAACTTTATTTTAGTGATGTTACTTTAGCGTGTTACCAAGAAACCACGATTGATTCGGTTTTGTGATTCATGTCTAAGAAAGCAACTAAGATAAAGTGGATAGATAGTAGTGTGAAATAAAAACTATCTTAAATTTGACATATTGTTTTGTATTAACAAACTGGCTAGTTATGTTTTAACTTAGTGCTCTAAAACATAATTGTGAATGCATAATTGAGATGAGTTAAGTCTGCTATTGTTTATATTAATGGAGGGATAAGAGATACGTTAACTCTGTGTGTAGCAAAAGAGATATGGGGTATAGCGAAACTTGATGTCCTCATTGTATTAGATCTTAAGCTCCTATATATCCTTAACCGGTGTATAGCTATGAGCTCGCGATATACTCGCTGGTCACACGATCCATTTGTCTGTATGAAATCGATGGTATATGAAAGTGCAAAATGTAGGTCTAACCTTCATGTACGAGTGAGAGATATAAGAGATGGGTACCAGGCCGCCCATGCATGTTTAACCCTAACCCAATTCTCTTATCATTTGAAATTCAAAGTGAGAAGGGAGGGAGTGGTTTTCAAGTGAAAACCAACTCCAACTCCCCTCATAATCACCCTTGATTGTTTGAATTTCAAATAATTGAAAAAAAGAGGTTTTTCTCCCTTTTGGTAATGTAACCAATGTAGAAAAACAAGAGGAAAAGAGAATACTTTAGGGTATTCTCCAAAAAAAAAAAAAAAAAAAAACCCAAAACAAAAGATCTACAATATATACAACAATCAAGGACTCTTGGATTGTGAAAAAATAAGATTGATCCGTTCGTGATAATTCTTTGGACCCATACATCAAAAGGGTTAATAATTCAACTCTAAATTTTGAGACATTAAATTTATAATTTCGTTTTTACTTGCATCAAAATACTATCACTACAAAATTCTTCTATATATACAAAGAGGCTTCTCCAAGGAGCTATGGAACTCTACGACAATACACCAAACTATGGTTTGGTACCCAAATTTTAAACAATAATAAAAACATAGAACATTCAAGAAAACAAAAAAACAAAATAATATTTATGTTCAAAAATCTCACCACATTTAACAAGAACCAGCAGAAGATAGCTCTTTCCTCTTGCGGTGGACTCATTGCAATGATTTGATGGTGGCATTGCTACTTCGCTCGATTTCTCCACCAATCGTGCCAATGATCTTGTAGATGGACAGTGCTAGTGAAATCCAGAAGAAGTTGAGCCAGCGATTCTCAAAACCAGACGAGGCACAAATTTGTCTTTTAGAGCATAAGCTGAATACATTGTTGCAAGGTAATACCTCAATGGATATCTATTTCAATGAGCTAAATGGGATCCTTGAAGAACTCAAAAGTTATTGCCGTCTTCCTCATTGTGTGGGAGTTGTAATCAATCTCCACACTTTAAGATAATTTGTTAATGACATTTAGGCATTGGCACTTTAATCTGTGCAACAGGCAAAGGGGTCCTCATGTCTTTGTGCATGGTTCTAATGACAGTAGTCATTTGCTCAACTTGGTCCTCACTTGAACAAGCATTCAGGAGTACCTTGGCTGTCCCTCCATCCGGGTAACAGCCAGAATCAATCATTTCTTCAAATATTTTCAAGCACTTTTTGTATTGCTTCTTTCTTGAGTAAGCTCCAAGCCTTGAAGTCCATGTGACAACATCAGGCTCCAAAGTTTTTGTTGGGAGCGATCCAAAGAGTTCTTCCATTTTGTCAATGTATCCTGCTCTTCCGTAAACATTAATCAAAATGTTGTATGTGCTAATATCAGCCACATGAGGTTCTCTTTCCATTGCACTTAAAACTTGCTCCATCTTTTGGAACTGGCCTAACCGACCATATAGGTTTAGCATACTATTAAGAACAAAAGTGTCCAGTTGAAGCCCAGATTTGTGCATTTGATCCACAATTTCTTCGCATTTTGCTATATCACCTTTTTTTGAGTAGGCAGACAAAAGCAGCATGTGGGATTTCATTGTTGGTGTTTTTCCATGGCGCATTAGCTCATCGAACACACCCTGTGCCTCTGAAACAAAGATGAAGTCAACAGGTTAGAGAAGACATGATGAAACTTCACATTGATAACTTCTTTGGAAAATTGATATGGAAATTCATTGAGATATACCAAGCATCACAGGATGCGCATTAAAAAAGAAAGGTAAAAAGATTGATCTGAATTTGCTATGGGTTGTTGCCTTTCATTCACACATTTGGAAGTAACAGAAATGCGGTCACAATTTTAGCAAATTTCAACTAATTGCACAAAAGCAGGAAACTTTTACTTAAAAAGATATGGAAAATCTTCAAGTCTTTGCAAGAAAACATAGGGGAGATCATGGCAAGTCATTGCAACAAATAAGCAGGTTCAGCATTATGTAGCTCCGGCCAAAGGAAAATAAATTTTTTTCCTGAAATTGTTACCCTCGAGAAGACCGGCCCTTCCATAGGCATCCACCATAATATTATATGAAGCTCTATCAGGTTCACAACCCATGTGCTGCATGAGTGAGAAGATCTCAGCTGCCCCATAAGGATAGCCTGCACGACTGTTTGAGATGGTTGATGGTATTAGAGACTTGAGGATCACTTATTTCTAGGAAGCAAATTTAAAGGCAGTATGCAAGCTAAAAGAGGCAATGGTCAAAATGTGATGCCTAACCATTAAGCAAGTCCCTGACATGTTCTTTTAGAAATCATAAATTGCAAGTACTTTTAAGGTTCAAGATTATGAGATCGCAAAGGTTCAAATGATACTAGGCAACATCGTTAGCTTTGTAAACCCAGCTGTATATCTTATATTAAGAGTTGCTAAACTCAGTCGACTTTCACTTCCTTGAATCTTGAAAATTTAAAGATCTTACCAGTGCATCAGATAACAACCTGTAGGCTTCCATCAGGGCATTATAAGCATAGACATCAGGCTCATGGCCGGCTTCTTGAAGCTGCTCAAAAATCTCTTCTGCTTTTTCACAAAGTCCTGCCCTCGCAAATGCATTCACCAAAGCGGTGTATGTGCAAATATTAGGTCTGCACCTTTCAGCTTTCATTTCATTAAACATCTTCAAGGCCATATAAGATTTATTTTCCTGTACAGCAAAAAAAAAAAAAAAGAATCTAATAAAGTAGATTACAAATAATCAATGACTATGGCATCAATACTGAAAATTGAGCTAAAACTTTTTCACCTTTGATTATCTTTATAATTTGACAAGTCGCCATTGTTTAGTAATAACTCTTCTAGGCTTCTTTCATCTATTAAAATGTTGAAAACTAAGTTTGTTCTTCATAGGGAAGTTAATAATTGTTTTAAGAGCGAATGATTGGCTGACCTTTCCATACAAGTTTATCAACATTGTGTAAGTATCAGCTGATGGCCGGCAGTGGTCTCTCTTCATCCTCTGAAAGATATCCAGAGCTTTCTGATTGTTGCCCAGCTTGATTAGTCCATCCATATATGCATTATAAACAATGGCGCCTGAGTAAATAGAAAAGGTTCAGAGATAAATATCCAAATTCCCAGATCATCAGCAAACGACAATTAGAAAGCAGGGTATGCAATTATTTTAAGCAAAATTTAAGAAGGAAACAGCAAAATGGAAGGATGTGAAACAAAAGCAAGAGGTTGTGTGTATATCTGTGCACTGGAATCTGTGCATGTTCTGTGGACTTAAGAATTTGCAACAAAACCTACTCGATGGGATTCCAGCCTTTCTCATCTCTGCAAAGACAGCTTCAGACTTCTCTAGCACCCCAGATTTGCAGTATGCCCTTATAAGCAATGCATACGTATCTTCTGTAGGAATGCATCGAGCTTCAACAAGTTCTAAGTATGTCAATTCTGCCTTCCTATACAATGACATCTGAGCATAAGCATCGATAAGTAAATTGTAGCAGATGACATCAGGCTTGAAGGAACTTCTGTACAATAGCCATTCACATATCTGCACAGAGGCTTATGACTGTTAAATTCCGTGATTTTGATAAAGAAATAGTTGAATTGAAAGCAAATAAACATTTCAAATTGCAAATGCCAGAGCTAAGGTATACAACATAACCGGAGTCCAAATTTTACTTTAACATCAAACTATTTAAGGACTGCACTTAAAGAACCAATTTAAGGTTGGATTATCCGCAAGACGCGGGATTGGAAAGTTGAAATCTGCTTAGGTTAAGGACTGCAAATAATAAGATAGATGGGGAATGAACAAGTACCAGAATGATGGACTCCCATTGTTTATTTAGAAGAAGTTGAACAGCTACGTTGATGATATCATCCCATATGGCATGTGTGGCATCAAGAGTATCAAGGGCTCCCCAAATTCTAGCTTTATCTTTTTCCCTCTGTAAGAATTTCAAAATTTTCTGAGCAATGGAGCTCAACACTGGGAAAATTCCATCAACAAATCCTGAGCCATATTTCCATCCTTGTCCCCTCAGAGAACCACCTGCTTGCAGAATGAGGAGGAAAAGCTTAGGAATCTACATGGGGGAACCACATGAATGCTGCAAAAGTTATATTTAACCATTGCAATATTACCTTTCTTCCTAGAGAGCTTTTTGTGATTAAAGCTTCTAAATTTTCCACGTTTGTCAATAAATAGACTATCACGTCTGTACTTTTCTGTGGCTCCTCCGCTAGAACATCTAAGGCCACATCGGCAAATTCTTGGCTCCAGGGAGAGATAGCTCAATGTACTTTCAACAAGAAACCTACAAAGAACTGATGCTGCATTATGTTCATTAACCGAAAGAGCAAAACATGACTCTTTTTGAAAAGCTTCTGCCTATTTTCTCTTCTTCATGGAATAGCATTTATCAATGAAGGCTAAAACCTTCTAATGGGAATATTATAGTTCCTCATACCAAACTAAAATTTTCCATTAACAAGCTCTCAAATTGTAGATATTCTAATCATTTTTGGGATTTAAAGTTTAGAATTTTAGCCAAAAGAGTCCATAATGTACAGAAGTAGTTAACTACTTCTCCACAACACCCCCTTATATATATAAATAATGATACTTGTATTGCCAATATACCACTGGAAGCCAATGGTTCACACCAAAAAACATCTTGGTAATGGGTTTGGATCATTGCTTGGTGGTTGCCTCAGTAACAGTGCATTGGAAAAGTAGTAAAGAAGTAGTACAAGTAACATTTCTCAAAGCCAAGATAGTAGACACACATAAAATGGATAAGGGTATAAAAGCCATTTGCTTGCAAGTAAGAGGTCTATAAATCATTAAAAAAAAAAAGATTGATGAAGTTAAGAAGCCACAAAACACATTAATTTCAGTTTCGGACATTAAATAATTAGAAGACCCAGTTATGGAATACAATGTATAAGGCTTAAGTCTTTAGTTTCCTCAAAAAAAAAATTTTTCTTGGGTTTTCATGAGAGCCCAAAAAAACCACACTTGCAAAAACCAAGTATTCATACCAGAAGAAGAATCAGTAAAGAAAAAGAGATTAGAAAGGAACAGAGAAATGAAAAAGGAAGAAGAGAGAGACTTACATGAGTGGGTAGATAGAAAGGGTGTGGTCTCCAATTGGGATTATCTCGGGAAGGAAAAGATAAAGCAATATATGATGGGA
This sequence comes from Dillenia turbinata, assembly GCA_037126225.1. Lineage (NCBI taxonomy): Eukaryota > Viridiplantae > Streptophyta > Magnoliopsida > Dilleniales > Dilleniaceae > Dillenia > Dillenia turbinata. Next base: position 6,105,160 of record JBAMMX010000023.1, on the reverse strand, counting down.
GTGGAGAAGTAGCATAGAAATCGACAAAAGCAAGACTAAAAATATCTCTTCTCTGCTATGCCATCTGCATGCATGTGGGGACAAACTCTCTCTCCCCCATCTCCACTCTTTTTGATAACTCAAAAATAGGTAGGAATCCAACTTATCACCTAAATCCAATTCCCTATAAATATATAGAGTTGGTTGTCTTACTTTGTGTTATATTGAATTTCAAAACTCCAATGCTTGTTTAGAACAATTTATGAATTCCCCCACAAAGATTTTATTTGCAATTTCAAACAAAAAGTGGGAGAAAAAGAAAAAAAGAAAAAATGGGACCAGAAAATGTCATTGGGCCAGGCTGAATTTATATGCTTAGTCTCCTCACATAAAACAGTCTAACTTGTAAGGGTCCTTGTAAGGAGACCCGATTAATAAATAACTCTTATTTATTTTTTATTTTTTATTTTTTCTTAAAATTTCATATTTAAATTTTTGTAAATATTTGTTTTTTCATGATTTTTGTGAATTCTATATAACTAAAAAAAGAAAAGAGTCTTAACTTGTAGGGTGCACACACCTTGGTGAATGTTGCCATTAGAAGTGTGTCTTGCATTCAAGGATCATTTAATTAAATCTTTACAAATTGGTTTATTTGACCCCACTAAAATTGTAAAGCCATCGCTATGAACAAAATTGCGGGGTCATTTCTAGGGTTTTATATTTGGGGGGGGGGGAGAGGGGGTTTCCAAAATTTTATCTTAGATAAGTTTGGTTCGTGGATGGGGAGGGAGTGAGGGAATGGAAGGAGAGGGGAGATTTACTTCATCTTCATCCGGTGAAAATAAATATATATTTTTTATTTTGTTTGGTAAGAAGGGAAGGTAAGGAAATTGATATTACTTCTTGTTTAGTTGGAGTGAAAAGTGGAAAGGGAGGAAGGAAATATGTATTACTCTTTCTAAATCATGTAAAATTATATAAAAAAAAAAGAATAGGATAATTTTGTCCATAAATTTTTTATTGTAGTTTCAATATGTTCACAAGTGAAAGAAAATTTTTTCTGGCATAGAGGGAATGCTATTTCATCATCTCTCTTACTTTTGTTCTCTTTTTCACTCCGAACCAAATGGGGGTAATCTCCTATTCACCTTATGTTTACTTTCCTTTCTCTTTTTCTCTCGCTTCACATCCCAACCAAACTTACCATTATTCATTTGCGGATTTCCTAGTATCAAGTTGCATTTTAGGATTTAAACTGAAATTTATATATATTGTGACAAAACAATTAATGACGAGATAGATAACATATATTCCACTATCAACCGTGATGTATTTAGGATTGTAGCACTTTGAGATGCTATTTTGCATGTCTGTTGTGTTCAAATGAATCATCTTTTTACACTACAATTTTATGCAGCAAAGTACTTTCTTTCCTAGAAAAATAAAATTCTCTATTGACAGAAAGGGTTTTTTTTTTTTTTTTTTTTTTTTTTTTTTTTTTTTTTAACTAAGCAATGAATGAGTAAAATAATTCTACCATGGTCGGTCTCAGATCCGAGTCAAGGAGGATTATTGCAATAGATTGACAGTCGACGCAAAACTTTTGTCAACAAAATTAGAGACCAAAATAGGAATCCTACGGTGATTTCTCAAACAGTTGATTTCAAAAGTTAAAATTAAGATTCAGTTGGTTGTTATTGTAATAAAAAAAAGATCACAATAAAGCAAAATACAAATGTCAGTTATTTACCTAATTTGAGAAACATTAATTTTTCTACTAATTTGAATATATAGATAATTTGTATAAATATGATTACAACATAATTTAAATATAAAGATGTTATGATTTTGTCTAGCCTATATACAAAATATATACATATATATATTTTGGTAGAAAGAAAATTATAGAATAGAAAAGAAAATAGTGAGAAGAAAGAAAGGAATATGTTGTGTAAGAAATTAAAAGAAAATGTTTGTGTGATGTGCATATCTGTTACTCCTATAAATATAGGAGATCGTGTTATAATTAGAGTGTAGCTCATGTCCCTTAGGGACAGTTAAAATGATAAAATCTCTCTATTTCTATCTTTTTTTTTCTGATTCGATTTCAATTGATTATATCTTTTTATAAAAAAAAAAGACTTATTAGAGTTAATAAGTTACTAATCGAATAGATGGCTTACCAAGATTAGCATGTTTGGCACACGATAAAAAGGACTCAACATCGATTGTGGGAATATGTGTGTTGACACTCTTTTTAGGATGGGTACCATGGTTCCTCCCAGGATACATGAGCTTACCTTTCCTCCTAGTGAAGTTTATCGTTATTTGTTAAAAGATATTTGGGGTTTAACTTTATTTAGAGATTAAGCTTTCGTCTTTTGTTTATCATAAAAAAAAAGAAATGGTTATAATGGATGATGATGATGATGATTGATTGGTTTGATTAATTGTAGTAGTTGATTAATAGAAATGAATGAATGATAAAGGACTAGGATCCATTGTCGCCCATAGTTGTTTGTCAAATATCTTGATATTGAAAGAGATATCCAAAATAATATTTAGAAATCCTATCAAAAGTTACAAGAAGCAATCTTATGTGTTTCATTTGTTCTTTGCAGATGATCTCTTCCGGTTTGCTCAAGCGTCAATTAACCAAGATGCAGAGGTCCTAAATATCCTTTAATACCTTTCGTTTGATCTAACTTCTAAGGTCAAAAAATTTAACTCTTCAAGTAAAGGATTTTCTTCACTTAAAAGATATTGTTTAATTTCATTTTTCCAAACGATCTATAGCCTAATCTAGTATTTATATTTTTTAATGATATTAGTATTTTTTTTAATTAAATTTTAACTTCGAAATTTAGAAATAAAAAAAATTATATTGAAAGAGTTTCCCTTAAATTAGATCTGATAATATTTAAATTGGATTAGTCGAAATATAACTCTAGATATCGGTTGATTATATATAAAAGAAAAAATATATATTTATTTTTTTAGGAAAACAGGAAAAGAAAAACGAGATTGGTGGTTGAAATTGGAAATTGGAAATTGTAGGGATGACTATGGCTTTGGAATCGCCAGTTTCGCTTTCGGAAGTGTCGATTCCGGTTTATCATCCATTGGAAGCAGAATCGAACCATTTACCGATGGTTTTGGTTCCGATTTCTCACAATTTGGTTCCGACGATTCATCATCCACTAAAACTGGAAATGAACCGTTTATCAACAATTTCGATTCTAATTCTAGTTTCTCACGATTCAGTTCCAATTCGAATCATTTGGAATCAAAAATTAAGTTCTATAATTTCAATTCTCTTGTCCCTTTAATAGGTTGATTTGACTGTTTTATTTTTTAATTCATTAATCTGGTTGATTTATGTTAATATAAATTTTTTGTATTTAAATTTTGTTTAAATTCAAATTTTGTATATGAATTTTAGGTTTATATTGATTTATTTATTCTATATATCTTTTTAAATCAAATATTTATCATAAAAATAAACTCATTAAAATATAGTTGGCCAATAAATTCACATCACTAAATAAAAAAAATATTATCATTTTTATAATTATAATATATCACATATTTATGTTTTTGTTTTTACAATTTAAAAAAAATAAGAAAAAAAATTTAAACTTAATTTATATAAATTAAGTTGTTTATCTAACTTTTGAATTTAAAGGAGTCAAAGTTCAATTCCTATTTTAATAAAAAGTTAATTTGGTTTTGATTTTGATTTTGATTTTAATTTGAGTTTTGATTATAATTTTGAATTTTGATTCGATTTTGATTTTGATTTTTAAAATTAAGAATCGAAATCAAATCATAAATTTTGAATTTCGGTTCCGATTTTTGAACCGAAACAAAAAATGTGATTTCGATTCATTCACAGTTCTAACCAAACCGCGGTCAGCCCTAGAAATTTGGTTGCGGGGTTGGTTGCGGCGATTAATTCTATTTTGGTGTAGGAAAATGGAAGCAGCCGCACACAGAATAAAGCCCGCCGAATATCGTCGTTTTCACGCTCAATCGCTCGTAGAACTAGGATATCTTCTCTCTCTCTCTCTCTCTCTCCCCCCCCCCCCAACCTCTCTTTCTTCTCTCTCCTACAGAAGTCAAAGACCATGCAGATTTTCGTGAAAACCCTGACTGGGAAGACCATCACTCTCGAAGTCGAGAGCAGCGACACCATCGACAACGTCAAGGCCAAGATTCAGGTTTCTTATATTTCCCTGCACTCTTTTTAGGGTTCTTCCTTGGATTAAGATGATTTGCTTCTTCTTTTCTCACGGTAGAAGGTTGTTAATGTGAAGCAAAATCAAAGCCCTTTCATGTGCTTCTGCTTTGTCTATCTATCTATCTATCTATCTATCTATCTATCAATCTTTTCTTTATTGTTTGCTCTTTGTTTTCAACCACCTTCCTGATCCTGAGGCTATCAACTACAGACATGGCGGGCCATCGTTCGAATTCTGTTCTTTTTTGTGTAAACAGATTGTATATATAATTGATTTTCAATTCGCAATAAGTAATTTTTCTTAGTTCTGAAGGGATCGGGAATGAGATTAATGTTTTTGAATTGAAGACCGTTGTTATTTGTTGACGAGAGATTAGAGGAACAAATTTGCACCTGCGGATTTTGAGCCCACACTTAGGGTTGGCCTCATTTCCTCGGCTTCCTGAAGGGTAGTGGCTGAGGTTACTACTGTTACTGTGAGAGAGAGAGAGAGAGAGAGATTGGAGGAACAATTATCTGTTAGCGTGAGTAATGTATTTCTCCGTTAGAGTGTTCTGGAAATGTTTCGTTCATGATTGTGTAAGCATCCTAGAGAAAAATGTGCTCATAATATGTATTGGAATCTAAAATCCAATTCACAGAAATCCTCTGATCTGTTTGATCAGGCTTGCATTAAATTATTGCAAGAAGTGTGGATTTTTGATTTACTGCATCATAATTGGGTTTAATAAGTCCTTTTGTCGATGGGGTTCAAACTTTTACCTAGGTTGCAGCTGCAATGGTGAAATCAGCAAATTATGGTCTGTAACAAACAGGAATTTTTGAATTCTTGTCCACAGTTGTTATTGAAGAATTCGTAATATTGAGAAGGAGATTTGTCGCGTGATATTTGCTGAACCTATTATTCTTCCTTCCTCACGACTCCTACCTTATGTTTTGGGCTATATGTTACTCAAAATTTTATCCCCTGGTTTTCTTTGTTCCTATTTTGCATGGAATGTCCATTTGTACTATTGGCTAGGTCTATGCTTGGAGTGTTGATGTGTTCCTTTCACTAAGCTTGTATTTTTCTCAGGACAAGGAAGGAATTCCACCAGATCAGCAACGATTAATCTTTGCTGGGAAACAATTGGAAGATGGCCGCACTCTTGCTGACTACAACATCCAGAAGGAGTCCACTCTTCACCTGGTTTTGAGGCTAAGGGGAGGAACTATGATTAAGGTGAAGACACTTACTGGAAAGGAGATTGAGATTGATATTGAGCCAACCGACACCATTGATCGAATTAAGGAGCGGGTTGAAGAGAAAGAAGGAATTCCTCCTGTGCAGCAAAGGTATAAATTTTGTGAAATCAATTAACATGAACTTATTATAAATTGCCCTGCTCATCTGTCTTAAATCATTAGCATCATTACATTTTGCAGCTTATGTTATTCATGAATACGTGGGATGGCTGCCTTGTCTCTGATTTATAAGAGATTGTAATATCATACTTCAGCATACTGTGCCTGTGAATGTTTCGTAATATATGCAAAAATGATTCCTCTCCTTTATAAAATTATATATAGGATCTTTCCCATAATAAATTGGAATCTTCTTATTGACTTGCACACTTGGCACATTTTATGCATTCTTTCTGGAAAATAGTTAGAACTCATTGTTTTTCCTGTATATGTCATATGTAATTGCTATTTGGTGTTGGCTTTTCCTCTGATTTACATATGTACCTTTCCATGAGATGAGCTGACACTTTGCGATATCATACATCAAGATCTTATGAAAATTTTCCAAAGCCCATGGTTAACAGTGCGCAGAGAAGGGGAGGTGCCCAAAAATTTTGGGGGAAAAGTAAACGAAAGAGAAGAAAGTAGTTAGTGTTACTCCGGAGTTTTTTTTTTTTTTTTTTTTTGATTTAATGTAAAAAGTATATACATATATAGTCTTCTGATTGATTACATTTCTTAGAGAACATGATACTTTTTGGTTCCTAAGATATTACTTTGCCTATGTCTTTCCTTTTAAGGGTTTTCCTGTGCCAAATTGCGATAGTTTTAGAGCCTCATTGACTAGTTTCCTTAATTTTACTCATGATTGTTTAGGTTGGTTATCTTAACCTTACCAGATCCATGGTTTTGGAACTCTCCTTACCCTGCTAATTTTCCATCCTCCCCAGAAAAAAGAAAATATGCAAGGAGCAATGTTTTAGGTCAAGTGCTAGCTGAGCTAATTGTTGTGTTTCTTAGGCTACAAATTCCATCGCCAAAAACTATTCTTTTTAACATTGTTTCATTAGAGTTGTGATTCCGTTGATTTGTTTTGGTCAATGTCTGCTGAGGCTGTGACAAGCACCTGTGGATGAGGTGCTTGGCCATTAAGGTTTGGACACCAGCTTGGATCTGTATTGTCACTCTCTATTAGTTGTTGGTTTTTGAAGAGCCGGTTGTTGTGATAATGACCTAGACAAATTGTTTGCCCTGGTAACTTGTGTTACTGCCCAGCTAAAACTATATCATCGAAACCTTTCATATGATCACTTGCAGGCTTATCTATGCTGGGAAGCAGCTTGCAGATGACAAAACAGCTCGGGACTATAACATTGAGGGTGGATCTGTTCTTCATCTTGTGCTTGCATTACGCGGTGGCAGGTTCTAAAAAATACATGTGGAATTAAAGAAAAACCGGGGAAACTTACTTTTGCTGATTTGTGCTGTTATGAAATGAAAATTCTGAGTTCCATCTTATACGTGGGAGCTTTTCTCTTCATCCTTAAACATTATGAAATCAATCACTAAGCTCCCCGCGGTATCTATATGCATTTTTGTGAATCGAAATCCCCCTACCCCGTGGCAAATATTTCTGCTATTGTATTTAGTGGTGATCTTAACTTGAATGTTTGGTTTTTGTGATGATTTGATGATTGTGTTCTCCTTTGATTTAAGTCATAGACGGAAGTGGGAATCATGTTGATCATCACTTGTGTGTCTGCCCTTTATTTTATTAAAACAAAATAATAAAGACAAGCATATATTGTATGACTATAACACCATAGCTCCGTACAAAACACAATGGTTTCTATTATAAGTTGTAATGATGGACCCTAAACATATTTGCATTTAACCAAAACATAGATATACTTGATATCTCTCCTAATTATTATTTTTTTTTTGTGGGGTTGATCTAATGGTTGGAAAAGATTGATAGAGAAATCGGATGGTTGTGATTTGGCCACTTAAAATGTCTTGCTCCCCCCCCCCCCATAACAAAGTTGTGTGCAAAAGTAATCGGTTAGTTTAATGTCAATGCCAAGCGTGTCCCCTGATCTCTCTCTCTCTTTAAGGAGTGCGTTAATCGGACATTTTCTTTTTCGATCAATTGATATTTAAAATCATATTTTGATTAATTTGATTAAAATATTATCAAATATATGTTAAAGAGAGTTCTCTTAATATATGTTTTTTTTTTTTTTTTTTTAATTCAAGATTAAGTAAAAAAATTTAACATCCTTAACTATTAAATCTATTTCCATTCACTTTGAGCAAATCATTTCGACATAGGCACAAGTTCATAAAACATTAAAGAGATGTCGCAGAGAATGGGAAATTAAATTGAATTATATAAAAAATTATTAATATAATAAAATTTTATTCTCTTTTATTTAGTTTTTACTTACAAAATATTTCTTTTAAAATTATTTTAATTAAAAATATTAATAATCAAACAAATATTATACAAAAATATATTTTTAAATTCAACTAATTATATGATATATTATATAATTTAATTGAAAAATCTAATTTCTTATGTACTATTTTAAGCATAGACCATTGTTCCGGGGGACTGAATAATCTCTCATGCTCCTTTGTTAGAATATCGTCCAAGATATGTTGTTAACTCCTATTTAATGAGTACAAAATAGAGAACTGAACCTAATATGTGTTGGCCTAATGGGTAAGTCATTAGATTTCATATAGAGAACTTGAGTTCGCGTCTCAAGATGAAGAAAACCATACTGGCGAGAGCTTTATCCCCTGGAGAGACTTCAGCGACTTAATCTGGAATAGTCAAAGTAAAACTTTGAAAATTGGACGGTAGACCAAATCTAAGGTCGCGTATAATTCTCATTTAGCAGTGGAATTAAATTTGAAATTAAATATGTAGTTTTACGAAACTCATATTTCTACTTAACCTTCATCAACTCTTTCTTCTGAAGATTTTGTTCTCAAACTTTTACTCTAATTTCATTAATTCAAATAAGCCATATAAATTTAAATTCGATTTATTTCTATTCTCTTTAACTAAATACGCGAAGAGTTTCGCATTCAACTCCTCAATCCCCGTTGAACTCTTCTCCACTATAGTTGATTTAAGACTTTTTTTTTTAATATAAAATTTAGAGGGAAGCATGCAGCATCTTTTAGAATATTGAACTAATATGCATACCTAAGTATAGCAAATTTAAAAAAATGATCAAAATTAGTTCATATTATTCCGCGAGAATCTTGAAAAATTCTAATTTTAACTTGAAACAGCCACCGTTATCAAAATTGTTGGAAGGGTTTCATTATTTGATTGATGCTGGGACCGCCTTTCCATTCTAATGGGATATAGTCCTAGACCTAATTAAAAGTGTCAGCTCTCGAAAGGTCCACACACAAGATCCACAAATGACAGCTACCAATCAATATTCAATACGGCTATCTACCCAAGGGGTTTAGTCACCCGGATCTTCCGAACGATAGGGTTTTGATCGTCCTGCCAATCGAACAAGATTCACCAAGTGAAAGTAATCTTCCCGATCGGATACCTACCTATTGGTCTATCGAACGAATGGTCCTGAGGACCCTTCATCGGTCGAACGACCGATCAATAGTTAACAGCTCTAACGATTCTAAGAAAAGGTCGAAACATCTTCGATCTCCTATTTAAGAACAATATCTTTAGGATCTTTCAGTTAAGAAAAGAATCCTCCCCAAAAACAGGAAATCCCATACGATAAATATTACAATTAATTCGAAATATTGAATTCCTGAGATTTCTGGATCGGTTCGATAAGGAAAGTATGGTTGAAACACCCCGACGACACATGACTCTTGCAGGTATAAGACATCCTAAAACCCTCTAAACCAGGTACGCTCTTTTAGCCTTACACCTTGAACACTTCAATCACAGGGAATCTTTCCCTCTTTGAGCTCTCAATCTGTTTCTTTACATTCGAATACCGCTTTTTTTGACTTGAGCGTTGGAGTTTTTCTCGCCAGAGTACTCTCCGACGGTTTTTGCAGGTCTCACATCCTTTCGACGACAGCCGTTCGAGTCAAGAAGGAATCGGTATTTGTGGAGTCACAACCCACCTTCAACACATTCAATTCTTTTGGGCTAAACATTAATAACTTTTACGGATTTTAGAGGTGTGTTTAATTACGGAAAATATTCTCTAATTTTTCATTTCTATTTTTTTTATATTTTTTATCTCTAAAGAAAAATATAAAATTTTAAAAAATACGAGTTTATTTATAATAAAAAACAGTAGAAAACAATCTTTCTATTTCTCTTTATAAATCGAAAAATCATATTTTCTAATTTTTATTTTTCAAAATTAAAAAATAGAGTATTTGAACACAGTTTTATTTGTTTTGAAAATATCTTTTAGAAAAATCTTTATTTTTCATAACTAGGTTTTCTTTTGGTTTGGTGTGGACTGGGAAGCTCAATTTAACAAAAAGTGTAATTTAGGATTTGATTGTTTCGGATTAATCCTCTAAATCAAACTTATATAACAATCATATGGAGTTACACTATATTAATTTTAGTACAAGAAAAAAGATTATATAAAATAGCAAGACATTTTCCAAGCAAACATTTATATTTAACACCCTTAAAAAAATATCAGTCTCTGGTAATCATGTCAAATCATTTTTGAGTTAAATTTGATCTTTAATAGACAAAACTTTTTCAATGATTTTTTTTTATATATATTATATTTGAATATGAAATTTTATTATAGTACAACGGATAATCTTTTAGAAAGAGTGAGTTCGAGTTTTAATAATAACTTTATTTATTCAGTTATTGTATAAAGAAAATCATTCTATGTCACGGGATTTCATATGTTGCCGATCATTTAAAATTTTGAAGTGGTTTATTTTGCCATGCTTTGATTAATATTATTAAAAGAACAAGTACAATTAGAGTCATATAAGTATTATGAAAAGAAAAGGAAAGGAAAAAATTGAAATGTCTCTATTACCGGTTTCCATTTCACCTCTCTCTCTCTCTCTCTCTCTCTCTCTGTGAATGTGATTTATGAGTTCATATAAGAGCAAACTTGTGATATTACCTTTTTCTCTTCTTTTATTTTCTATTTTGATTAGGTTAGTTATGAAAACAACAAAATTCAATATTAATTTTATTAATAATTAAAAATATTTCTGTTCAAAAAGTAAAAACATAATATTCTATCCAAGAGGATGCCATTTGAGCAAATGAGTAAGTAAATAAAATAAAAATAATATTATATTGTCGTCTAAAAATTAATAAAGAGATTTATAATGTGCAACTTAGTACACTTCCATTAATTATTTAAAAATATATTATAGAATATTATTGAATTATTAAAAATGTAAAATTATGCCCTATTTTTTTTTTAATAAAAAAATTTTAATCATTGATCCTTTTCACTCTTACCATATTTACCAATCTCCCGAAGTAAGTCCAAAGGGAGGCGTCTGCAATTCAAATTCAACGGTTACTGGGAACCACCCAAGCTGTAGCAAAGTCAGTATGCTTATGGACGGGAGAAGGGAGTTGGAGAGTAAAGATGGAGGGGATAAAGGAGAGGGAACAAAGAAGACAGAGGGTAGGGAGTGTGATGGCTATTTACCAGGCTATCGTCTTCTTCTTTGTATTTCTTAATGGATCGTAGAAAAGGGGATAGGCAGCGTTAGGTTTAGAAGAGTGTGTAGAGAGTTGGTGAAGTCTCAAGTGTAACATCGATTTTTGGTGACTGTATATTATGTACTACTCATGATTTTAAATATATAAGTATCCTTTTGAGACATCTATTTAATTATCTATTTATTTATTTTGAGATTTCACCTCAAAATCGCTAAAATTGAAAATTTTATCGGTAAACCGAAAAACTTCTTGAAAAGCGCCGACAAGGGTAAAGAAGTCAAAAATAGTTAAGAGAAGGTCAACATACTTAAATAAAGATATTTAAATGAAATTTTACATATTTAAGAAATTTCGAATAAAATTTCATAGGGACAAAAAATACAAATTGTTAAAAATTAGGGGTTTAAATGTAATTAAGAAAAGTTAAGGGACTAAGTTATAAACCACTCATAGATGGACAATTGGAGCAAAATGATTGGTCAAAAGGGAAGCAAGGTTGGTTAGTGGCCACAAAGAATTTTTTCACATTTAAGAAAACTCATTTGATAGAAATTTATGCATGAAAGATTATTGGATAAAAATTTTTGAATGAAAACTAACTAGAATAGCTTGTTCTAGCTTATGACACTTCTTCCCCCTGACATGGACATCCGAAGACACCTAATGGAGTGCATGGAGGTTGCTTGAATCAACAATTGCATGGTTTAAGTGTTAGGACAAGTGGAAGGTTAAGATGATGCATGGAATGATCCAATGGTTAATGATATTTGGTTAGGTTTATAAAAGAACTTGTTTAAGTAGAGTTTGGCTCATTTTCTTTATTCAAACCACCAATTGCACGAAATTTATAGAGTCCATTCCCATTTTTAAGTTCAACTATGAAGCCAAAGAAATAAGAACATTTTTGGGAATTCTTGAATTTCAATTGGAAGTATAGAGATAATATGTAAGAAATTTATATTCATTATGATTTGATTTTTCTAAGGTGATAAAATTCAAAGATTCAAAAGAAGTAGTGATATATATTATTAGCAAGAGATCTTACAAAGGAGGTAACATATTCTAACTTATGTTAAAATTAAATTATTTGATGAGTAGTTACTTTGGTATCCATACTAGCATGCTAGACGTTGATTTTTGGATTGAGTCTTGTATAGTTTTCTTAGAATATCTCATTCTGTAGTAATAAAAAATCTAAAATATTTATTTTTCTATAAATTAGATTCTCTAAACTTTAAAATGGTATATCATGTGAAGTAATTCATGAAGGAATCGATTTTTGGTGATTTTTGGAAGTTTAGCATGTTTCACAAATTCTGTTTCATGTCCTGTGTACGATCAGTAACTTGTATGAATATTTGAGGTATCTTTTGTTCAGAATTTGGAGAAGTGTTAAACATAAAAATTTTAGGTCTCTGTTTTATCTTTAATTTGAGATAAAGATCACTTGAATCGGAGTTGTATACAGAAAGTTATGATATTTTTACTAAAACTGTGCAGAAGTAGTTCTAAAACTAAAAGCAAGATGAAAATTAAATTTTACAAAATTATACATTTAAAATCTAAGGATGGTCAAAACTAGAAAGTTTTAGATCTATATCGTATTTTTAATTAAGATAAGAATCAATTAAATCGTAGAAGTATATTAGGAGATATGGAAATTCTCCCAAAACTGTGCAGAATTGGTTTTGGGAACTTAGACTGAAAAAGTGATAAATTTTTTTAAATTCGTGTGTTCAGAATTTGAAGTTGGTCTAAACATAAAAGTTGGATATATATGTCTTAGTTTTAAGAAAAAATTTAAATCACTTGAATTCGATCAAGATTTTAGAAGATATCGTGATTTTACTAAACCTGCACGTGATAGGTTTTGTAGGAATTTTTTTATTTAAGTATGGAATTTGAGATTTTACCTTAAAGAAAAAGTTTCCATACGTATTTTGTAAACCAACAATATGATATTGAATTGACAAATAATACATATTATTTAATTTAGGTGTAGGGTTATGTTTTCATTCGAGGGTGACTCATTCGAGAAACGCGGACAGTTAGGGGGAGTGGCGTACCCTCTTCAGTCAAGGTGAGTGGGACGAACTATTTTTGACTTTAAATGAGAAATAGTTTTGATCATGATTTTATAAATGAAATTTGAAATGTGATTTAGAAATGTTTTAGTGTTTGTGGTATGTTCTGAAATGTTGTTCAGTAAAAATTGCATCATGATATTATGGTTACTTGATAGTGCCTTGTTTTTTACAAGTAAAAATTCATGAATGATGATGTATGACACATGTGTATGATTATAGGATGGTGTATAGTGGCTATAACGCACTCCCTACCACGGTATTGAGCATTTACCCGATGGGGTGACGTGGTGGGGTAACACGGGAGCAGGGGTTTGAGTCCCCTGTCTCTGGGCAACGGATCCAATAGACGAGCACTTGTGAGGACCGTGTCAACACCAAGGGAATCGAGAAAAATATATGTGTTTTATTCTTATGATATTGTGGTGACCCTTTGATGGATTTTATCTTAGTTAGGCCAAACTATGAGTAGAATATATTTGTGACACCCCATTGATATATGATTTAATGATAAGGATGCATATTATTTTGAATTATATGTTATATTTGTAAATGAATGAAATATGAATTTGAAATGATGTTTTGACTTGCCACTCTCACAAATTCATTTATTGTCATTATGTAGTCATTACATCTCACTCACTGAGTATGTGGATTATACTCACCCCTCATATTAATATTTTTAGATTATACTGTACTTGGACATATATTGAGGTACTATCCCACGAGTTTTACTGAGAAACGCTATCTGGTAAGTGATCATACACATTCTTGTTTACGATTGGATCATGCATATAAATATTATATGTAAATTGGAGGTAAATATTTTAAAGAAAATTTTATTGAAAACTATTTTTTTTAAAAATCTTCCGCTGTATGATTTTGACTTAATGATATTGAGTAGGGTCATAATATTAGCCTTGCGTCACCTCGATGTACGAGTAGGGCATACCCATGCCTCGAGGAGTAGCGGCGGTCTGTTCGCGTGTTTGACCTGCGGGTCGGGGCGTGATATCAAGTGCCATAGATCATTTGCTTGCTGGAAACAAAAGCTAGCTTGAACAAATTTGTGAATTTTCTCTCGAAGCAAGGATTTGAAGGGGATTTTGTTGCGTAGTCTGGTGGCTTCAAAGGAGGTCTTTGGGTCAAGAGGGGTAAGGGTAAGGTAGGTGTGCAGGTTACTAAACATTCTTATCAGTGGGTCCACTTGAGGGTCAGGATGGATTCCACGGTATGGTGGCTTACCTGTGTTTATGTGCAGCTGTATGATCACGAGAAGGAAATCTTCTGGGAGGAGGTTTAGCTTCTAGCCAGATAGGTGCAAGGTCCGTGGATCATGATGGGGGATTTTAATGATGTAGCGGGCATTAACGAGACTATTGGTAAAAGCAACAGAGGTTGGAGGAGAGGTATCAAATTCAGGGAGAGATGGGCAACTTGTAATCTTCAAGATATTAAGTCTTCAGGGCATAAATTTACTTGGACCAGAAGACATGAGATAAGAGTGATTCTCCAACAAAAGCTAGATAGAGCCTTGGGTAATCTGGAGGCTAAATTAGTTTTCCTAGAAATACAGGTGGTTACTCCTTGTTTACATGGGGATCATAATCCGATTATCCTTCATATTAGGATGATGTCTCCCCCCAGTCTAGAGAGCAAAGCCTTCAGGTGTGAGGTTGCATGGCCGTCGCATTCAACTTTTAATGAAGTTTTCAATAACGCATGGGAGAAGGGAGAGGGTTTTCTGCTTTAGGCCATAAAAAATACAGTTGAAGAGTTGAATTCGGTAATATTTTTGTGAGAAAGAGAAGGTTAGAGGCCAGATTGAAGGGTATCCAGATGGTTGGAATTATGGCACGTCCGAAACATTGCAGAAGCTTGAAGAGGAGCTGAGAGAGGAATATAATAAAGTCTCGGACTAGGTGAAATTGTTTTGGCTTCAAAAATCAAGGGTGAACTGGATCAGTAGGGGAGATAAAAATGCCAAGTTTTTTCACATCACTACCAAACTAAGAAGGCAATAGAGTAGGATAATAGCTTTACAGATGGAGGGAGGTTGGTGCATAGATCAAGAGAAGTTAAAGGAACATGCTCGAAGTTACTTTGTGGATCCCTTCAAGGGAAAGGATATTGAACAAGCTAGTGATAGATTTTAGAGTAGTGTTTGCAAAATTGGAATGGAACACCATGTGAATCTTATCAAAGAAGCAGATGAGCAGAAAGTTAAGCATGCAGTATTTTCGATGCAAGGTCTTAATTATCTGGAGCCGGATGACATTTAACCGATCTTCTACCAAAAGCAATGGATGGTAGTGAAGGATTCTTTGTGTAAATTTGTTAATGTGGCCCCCTTAAAGATGGGTACTTCTTCTTAGAAATTGCTAATGCCCACGTGGTTTTGATTCCCAAGAACGAAAGTCCCAAGACAATGAATGACTTTAGACCTATTAGTCTTTTTAACACATCTTATAAGGTCCTCTCCAAGGTCCTTGTTCACAGATTTAGGTCCTTGCTACAGGATGTGATTAGTACCTATCAAAATAGTTTTCTTCCTAGGAGAGGCACTACTGGGAACATTATAGTGCTCTAAGAAGTAGTCTATTCCCTGAACAAGTCAAAAAGTAAAAATCATGGTATGATCCTCAAGGTTGATTTGAAGAAATCTTACGATAATGTCAGTTAGAGTTATTTAAGCAAGGTTTTGTTGGATGCCAACCTCCCTTGTCCTATTGTGAGGTTGATCATGTATATGGTCACTTGTGGGAGAGTCTCTCTTATTTGGAATGAGGAATTTTGCCTCCGATGGAGTCGGGTCAAGGGCTTCGCCAAGGGGACCCTTTGTCGTACTTGTTCATCCTTGTAATGGAAAGACTTAGTTGCATGATTCGGGATAGGGTTAGGAAAGGTAGATGGAAGCCTATTAAAATTGCTTAGGATGGGCCCTCAATTTCCTAGTTATTTTTCGCAGATGATCTTCTCTAATTTGTGGAGGCCAATTTTCTGAGCCTTAGTGCTATCTTGGATTTCCTTAGGGAATTTTCGATAGAGTGTGGGCTAGAGGTGAATCTGACTAAGTCAAGAATCTGGTTCTCCCCTAGGACCCCTTAGAATGTTAAAAAATCCTTGATGACGGTGAGCAAATTTATCCACTTTGAGGATTTAGGTAGGTATTTAGGGGTCCTCACTGTTCATCAAAGAGTGAGGTGGGGCTTCTATATTCATTTGGTCGAGAGAGTTTAAGGTAAGCTAAGTGATTGGAAGGCCAATATCTTTAGTAATGCTAGAAGAAGAGTCCTCATTTAGGCTGTCAATTCCGCTATTCCTATGCACACGATGCAGACAGCTTGGCTTTCAAGTGATGTAATAGGTTGGACAAAATCAATATGGACTTTCTATGGGGGAGTAAAGATGGAGATAGGAAGATTCATTTGGTAAGTTGGGATGTAGTCTGTAGACCTAAGAGATGGGGTGGCGTGGGGTTGCGCAAGATGAGGATGAGTAATGTAGTGATGTTGGCCAAGCTTGATTGGACCTTGATTAAGGAAGGAAACCACCTCTGGTGCCAAGTTTTATTGATGAAGTATATGATAAAAGGTACCCTATTTGATTACCCTCAAGAAGGTGGTGGATCGAGTGTGTGGAGAGGAATTCTCAATAGTAGAAAGTGTCTTGCCAATGGAGTGAAGTGGAGGGTCGGTGATGGAAAAAATATAGACTTTTAGAGAGAAAATTGGGTGGGGAATGACAGCCTTGCAGAGTATGTAATTTGGCCTCAGCTGAAGCAACTTCCTAGTTTAAAGTAGGGGACTTTATCGATAGTGAAGGCAAATGGAAGGTTCAAGACCTCAAGGACTAGGAGTTAGCTGATAAGGTTGAAGAAATCTAGGGAATTATGATTCTAAGAAGGGAAGGAGTTGAAGACTCTATCATTAGGAAGTGTTCAAATAATGGCACTTTCTCAGTTGCTAGTGTTTATGGCAGTCTGCAGGAGGACCAAAATACAGGAGAGCCCAGGGAAGAAGATTGGAGAGGTATTTGGAAGATAAACAGTCCAGAAATGGTGAAATTCTTAATATGGACAACAGTTAAAGGGAAATGCCTTACCAATGAGGAGAGGAAGAAAATGGGCATCTCGGATGATGATAAATGTCCCCAATGTGAGGATCACACTAAAACCATGCTTCACGTGCTTAGAGATTGCAAGGAAGCTAAGGAAGTTTGAAATTTATTGAGGACGGGATTGAAGGAGATGAGGATTTTTGGAGAGGTGATTTAGGTAGTTGGATTAAAAGTGGGTTAAGGAGTATGATGAGTAAAGGGAGAGGTAGTAGTTTCTCTTTTGTGGCTGCTATCTGGGTGCTATGGAAAAGAAGATGCAAGTTTGCCTTTGAAAATAAGAGAGAAGGAAGTTTTGTGGTTACAAGTAGAATCTGTAGCATGAGTAAAGATTGGTCAATAGCTTTCGCTAAGGAGAGGAAAGGCAGGGATGATTTGAACAAGTGGGTGAAGTGGCACCCTCCTGAAAGGGGGAGATTTAAATTGAACTCTGATGGTGCAGTCACCCTGGGCTCTAGGAAAGCGAGTGCGGGAGGCCTTCTGAGAGATGAGAAAGGCAACTGGATTAAAGGATATGTTATTAACATAGGAAATACTGATATTGTTTGTGCTGAGCTATAGGGCTTGAGGGAAGGATTATGCCTGGCTAAAGGGATGCATCTTCATTTTTTGAAAGTAGAAACAGACCGTACGAATTTAATTCACCTTCTGGAGGATGACAAAGACTCTGATCATCTTCTTGATATGATCTTTTTAGACTTGAGTGCAAAGACCTCTTGTCTACCCTGGGAGTTAGCAGTTTGGTCCATGTCTTCCGTGAGATAAATAGGTGTGCTGATCTCCTTTTGAATTTGGGAGCAGATGCTGTCCCTGGTGTTACCATTTTGGAGGACCGTCCTCAAGCGTTGGACACCTTGTTGAGGGAAGATAGAGAGGGAATTAGAAAAGTGAGAAGTAAGGGCCTGAGAAAGCTTGTGTAGTTTTGGGTTGTGTGGGGGCGTGCCTCCCCTGCCTCCTTGGGGTTTTTCTCTTGTCTCACAAAAAAAAAAAAATGCATGCTTTTAATAATTTTCTTTTGTTCTTCTTCTTTAATTTTTCATTTTTTCTATTTGGTGTTTATGTCAAAATTTATTTATACCTATAAGAGTGGAGAAACACAAATTTTTTCCCCTCAGCTTTCATATTTAATATGACAATGCAAGTTTTTGTCTAGATTAGATGACCTACTTTGTTGTCACTAACAACAAAAACAATAATTAAACCTGATAGTATATGGTCCAACGGTCCATTATCACAAGACTGAAACTACCTAAACTAATTGGACCATACCACCCACAAGTGATTGAGCATGCTCACAGTCTCTCGGTTGAGCGCTCTCTTGCTCGGGCAATCCTTTCGACCCTCTCTGTCATTCTAACTCTCGACACCCAAGCCTTTTGGTTGCCCCAATTCTTGGCGGATACATTCCACAAGTGTGATTCATTCTACTACGTGATAAACACAACTTGGAGTTATCCACTAAGGAAGTAAATCTCTAGTGAATTTAAACCTTCCTTGATTAGATATGAATCTTCCCTTTTTCTGGAAAAATTCCTCTCAACAAGAAAACATATCTCGGTTGTCTTTCACAATAAGGCATGAAGCCTCCACAGGCAACTTGAACTTTCCTTCATCAACAAGATACTGAATCTCTTAAAGAATCTTTGACTACAGTTTTTGCAATCTTGGAGATTCTCAGTAAGCTCTTCATAAGAAAATTAGGGTTTTTACACTCCTAAACTCATACGGGACTTTCCATACACACATGATATATATATATATATATATATATATATATATTCAACATCAGCCGCCATTCAGATTCATTCTTAGGAACTCTACACTTGTCATACAAAGATAGCACAAGGCTATCACACAACTCTTCTTTGTTTGTTTCATATTCTCTAAAATTGATTTTTCTGACTTGAGCATCGGAGTCTCCCCCGCTGGAGCACCCTTCGTCGGTATTTACAGGTCTTGTTACTTTTAAAGATCCCAAAGACTCCTTATTATTCTAGTTCCACACTCGAGGTCAATGAAACAGGTATCTGTGGAGTAAACCCACCTCCATTAGATTGACACTGTCTGTAGAAAATAGATTGACTTTTTTACCAAATATACTTGACACCTTGTCTGCATCTATTCTTCAGTAGTCATGCTTTCAAAGAGAAAGAGACCTTTGATCGGTTTCAACGATGAAAATCTAGTGGGGATCGATTCCAATTGACACGATCCACTAGTCATTATAGCCAGATTAGGTCAATATTTGGTAAAGAGAGTCCTTATCGATCAAGGAGTAGATTCCGACATCCTTTATTGAGATGCTTTCCGATGGATGGGCCTTACGTTGTCACATCTACAACCCTACAGTGACCCTTAAGGGACTTTCCGATGAATAGTTATTTCCTGAAGGTTCCGTTTCTCTCACAGTAATCTTAAGAACACACCCTAATCATGGTACCAGCACAACTACTTTCAATGTGATTAAACTTCCATCTAACTACAATTCCATCGTGAGTGGCCCTAGTCTAGATGGTCTAGAAGCCTTACCAAGCATCAAGTATATGAAGATCAAGTTCAAAACTTCTCTTAGTATTGTAACTCTTGACTGCGATCCTGATCCACCAACCATCCCTGCTCAGGAGGGAGAAAAAAAATCTTTTAATAGACACAATGGATTTTAGAGACAATATCAAGTAGGTTGCTAAACCTAAACCAGCTGAGGAAGTGATCTCAATTCCTACCACAAACACGGCCAGCCAAAGTGTCCAGATTGGAGCCCACTTGCTAATCGCTCTCTGTGACGCCATTATTGACTGCCTATGCTACCACTTAAAAGTCTTCGCATGGTCACCCAAAGACATGCATGGAATCCATCCCTCAGTAATCGTCCACAAATTGACAGTGGACTTAAATCATAAACTGATGAAGCAAAAGAAGACGGTCTTTGCATTAGAACGCCAACAAACAATACTAAAGAAGTCCAAAAACTCTTGGCAGCAAATTTCATCATAGAAGTGAAGTACCTCAAATGGCTAGTAAATGAGGTCTTGGTGAAAAAGGCAAATGAAACGTAGAGAATGTGTGTTGATTTCATAGATCTCAAAAAAATATGCCTAAAGGATAACTATGTGCTCCCCAATATTGATAAGCTTATAGACAATTTATCAAGCTATCAGTTTCTAAGTTTCATGGATGTATACTCTAGTTACAATCAGGTATGCATAGCCCCAGAAGATGAGGAAAAGACCAGCTTCATCATTGAGTTTGGTACCATTATTACAAGGTTATGCCTTTCAGTTTGAAGAATGTACGGGTGACCTTCCAATGACTAGTCAACAATGTCTTTAGTGACCAACTCGATAGAAACATCAAAGCATATGTAGACGACATGCTAGTTAAGAATGCTAGTATAGAGAGCTATGCGGTAGATCTCAAAGAAACATTCCTGATGTTGGGGCACTACAACATAAATCTAAGCTCGGCCAAGTGTATGTTTGATATTACTTCAGATAAATTGCTAGGGTTCTTGATTACCCATGGAGAAATTGAAGCCAACCTGAAAAAGATTCAAGCCATATTAAATATGATGCCATCTAGGACACCGAAAGAGGTGCAACGCCTTACGGGACCAATCACAGTCTTGGGCTGCTTCATGTTGAAAGTTGGGAAGAAGTACAAGCCCTCTTTGATGCTTTAAAAAAGTCTCAAAAGTTTACATGAATACCAAAATGTCAGACAGCCTTCGATCGGCTCAAGGAGTACCTCTCGTCACCTCTTCTACTCTCTTGGCCCATTCTCGGTGAGAAACTCTATCTTTATCTATCTATTTCTAGTTGAACCTTTTGTTTTGTATTTGTAAGACAGGATACCAGAGTAAAAACCAGTATACTACATTAGCCGGATACTCCATGAAGCAAAAATCAACTACAAGCCCATAGATAAGGTGACATTCACACTCGTCATAATGCTCGGTGCCTTAAACCCTACATTCAAGCACACACCATTGTAGCGCTGATGTACTAGCCCCTAAGACAAATTTTACAAAAAAGAGACACCTTAAGTTGATTCATCAAATGAAGTGTCGAACTCGGTGAATTCGGCATCGAGTACCAACCGAGACCTGCCATTAAAGGCCAAATCTTAGTTAACTTCATCCTCGAACGCACCTTCCCAAGCTTTGCTCAACAAGTTGTTAACAAACATTTAGAGAAGCACCGCTTGCCACTGTGGACCTTGCACATAAATAGGTCCTCTAATTCGTTAGGAAGCGGTACCAGACTCATTCTAATAGGTCTTAACAACTTCAAAGTGGAATACGCACTGAACTTTGATTTCCAAGCTATCAATAATCAGGCAAAATACGAAATCCTCTTGATGGGACTTCGAATTGCAAAGTCATTAGGAGCAAAAGATATTCGGGTCTTCACCAACAACAAGCTCATCATCAAACAAATCGAGGGGATATATGAGACAAAGGAACCAATGATGGTGAAGTACCTCTCTAAGCTCCGGGACGAGATGAGGAAGTTCAATACAATTGGCGTATAGTAAATCCCTAGTTTTGAAAATGCCAAAACCAATATACTCTCTAAGCTTGCTAGCTCTAATTTGGTAGCAACTAGCCAAACAGTCTATGTCAAAAGTCTCCCATATTTGAGCACTGACAAACCAGAATAGATCTTGATGGCTGATGAGATGCTGAGCTAGAAATTCCCCATCCAGAATTACTTGAAAGCCAGCTAATTACAAAGATCAAACACTGAGCAATGTATTATGCCATCATTGACGGGTTACTTTATAAAAAATCCTTCACACACCCATATCTCAGATGCCTAATGCCAGAGGAAGACAACTTTGTCCTCAAAGAAATTCATGAAGAGGTATGGGGCAACCACGTCGGCGCTTGAAACCTTGTTAATAAAGCACCACTACAAAAGAACATGATTTTAGCGATGAAAAAAATTCATCGCTATTTAGCGATGAATTTAGCGACAAAAATCAAAATCCGTCGCTAATTTAGCTACGGATTTAAAATCCGTCGCTAAATTTAGCGACAAAAAATATTCGTCTATAATTTAGCGACGGAAAATGAAATCCGTCGCCAATTAGCGACGAAAATATAATCCATTGCTAAATTTAACGACGAAAAAAATTTTGTTACTAAATTTAGCGATGGAAAAAAAATCCGTCGCTAATTAGCGGCGCAAACATAATCCGTCACTAATTAGCGACGAAAACATAATCCGTTGCTAAATTTAGTGATGAAAATATAATCCGTCGCTAAATTTAGTGACGAAAATAAAAATTTGTCGCTAATTAGTGACGGATTTGAAATCCATTGCTAAATTTGTCGCTAAATATAATTTTATATTTTTATTAAATATAATTTTATGTTTTTAATAAATATATATTTGTAATTTATATTTTTATTAAATTAGGGTATTGATTTTATTAAATATAATTTTATATTTTTTAAATATAATTTTATGATTTTTTTAAAGATAATTTTTTAAATTTATTAAATATAATTTTGTATTTTTATTAAATATAATTTTGTATTTTGTATTTTTGTTAGATTAGGGAATTATATTTTTAATGGTGAGAGTTAGAAAAAAATTATAGAAGTAAAAAAAAAATTATATTAGATAAGTTAACGTGGTATAATGGTTAAGAGCGTTTCAGACAATTCCTTAAACCTAGTTTTGAATCTGGACAAAAGCACATTTTCTGTAAAAACAATAAAGTAGTAAGAGGTGGGCATGCACCGGCGGGCAAGGGCTGGCAGGGTGTGGGCATGAGCGGGCAAGACGTAGGGGGCGGGGGCAGTGGTGGGCGGCGGTCGGCGGGTGGGCAGACGGGTTTTACAAATAAAAAAATTAAATGCGAAATTTAGCGACGGAAAGAGTTTCCATCGCTAAATTTAGTGATGAAAATCTAAATCCGTCGCTAAATTTAATTACGGAAACAGTTTTTGTCGCGAAATTTAGCGACGGAACCCCAAATCCGTCGCTAAATTAGTCGTTAAAAGTTTTAGCGACAAATTTTTCTAAAATTTCAGTCGCTAAACCCTTGTTTTTTTGTAGTGCACTATGTTAAGTGTTCTTTTGGTCAACCATGAAGGTTGATGCAGAGGTCTATGTCAAGAGGTGCGATATGTGTCAATGATTCTCCTCAGTGCCATGCCTGCCTTGTTCTGATTTCTGGCTGATCACCAGACCCTGACCATTCGCACAATGGGGATAGACATACTAGAACCATTCCCGCAAACTAATGGACAATGCAAGTTCCTCATAGTGGCTATAGACTACGTCACCAAGTGGGTAAAAGCTGAACCACTAGTGTAAATCACAATTGGCAAGGTACAGACCTTCATATAGACATCCATTATCATGAGATTTGGCTTACTATATGTCTTTATCACCAATAACAACAATCAATTCGACAACAAAAGCTTTCAGCATCGTCTCACCTCTGTGGCTTACTCGCAAACCAACAGCCTCACAGAAGTACCAATTGAACAATCCTTCAGGGGTTTAAAATCATATTAGAGGAGGCAAAGGACCTATGGCTAGAAAAGCTTTATAGCATTTGTTGGGCCTACCGAATAGCACCTTTCAAAGCTATCAAGGAGACTTCATTCAGCCTCACCTACGGATGTGAAGCTGTCATCCCAATAGAAATCAGAATCCTCTCATTGTGTGTAGATCAATACCAACTAGACTCAAACGAGTCATCACTAGGAGAACAACTAGATCTTCTTTTAGAGTTACATGACACTACTTCTGCTTGAATGATGGCCTACCAATAGCAAATGACCTGATACTATAACAGGAGAGTCAAAGTTAAAGTATTTAAAGCTGGAGACCCGATCCTTGGAAGGGAAAAAGCCACGGGAGAACCTCAACCGGGGCCCAACTTGCATGAAATTAGGAAGGCCCCTACCAAATTAGCTCGATAGTTCACCTAGGAATATATCACTTCGATCACTTAGACGACACAACCTACCTTGAACATGGAATGCTGAGA
The DNA here is from genome assembly GCA_037126225.1 of Dillenia turbinata. Taxonomy (NCBI): domain Eukaryota; kingdom Viridiplantae; phylum Streptophyta; class Magnoliopsida; order Dilleniales; family Dilleniaceae; genus Dillenia; species Dillenia turbinata. The sequence goes on along the minus strand of JBAMMX010000023.1, from coordinate 6,080,835 downwards.
ACTTACGTATCTACTACCAGTAATTTTTACCATTTTCATTGTTATAGATTATTATCATCTCCTTTATTAAATCGCTACATCATTACCTCTATATGCTATTACTTGAATTATGCAATAACCAGTAGCCCGGACCTCTATGTATGTGAGCTTCTAGTCTATCAGCTCTCTTTTGCAGATCTAAACTCTCTTGGCTTTATGCCTCTAAGTGCGTCAGCAGCACACCAAACTGAACAAACATGACATTCTCTCGGTGCAATGTTTCTACACTCTCTTAGCGCAACACCAACGAGCCCTCTCTATGCAATGCCTCTAAATTCTCTTGGTGCAATTCCAACGAGCTCTCTTGGTGCAATGCCTTTAAACTCTCTTGGTATAATACCAACGAACCCTCTCAGCGCAATGCCTCTAAACTCTCTTGGCGTAACGCCAATGAGCCCTCTCAGCGTAATGCCTTTAAACTCTCTTAGCGTAATGCCAATGAACCCTCTTGGCGCAATGCCTCTAAATTCTCTTGGCGCAATGTCAACGAGTCTTCTCGGCCCAATGCCTCTAAACTCTCGGTGTAATGCTAACAAGCTCTCTTGATGTAATACCTTTAAATTCTCTTGGCGCAATGCCAACGAGCACTCTTGGTGCAATGCCCTCAGACTCTCCCTTGGTGCAACGCCAATGCACCCATTAAGCTCCTTAACAATGCCAGGCCCTACACCTCCACCGACTCAAAATCTTGTGATGAAGGCTACAGGGCACTATTTTGGCCCTTCAGAAAGGTTCTAACATACAACCTCTAGTTACGGGGCAATTACATATGATAAACAGTCTTGGTATGGCACAGAAACACAATTACAACTGAGTTCAAAAAGAAAGAAGTCAAGGAGTTGGACATCTAAGTCTACTAACAAAACAGAGCAAAGAAATCACCGGTACAAGAAAAAGCCCTTTTATTTATTTATTTATTCATAAGATCTTTATAGAACAAATCAGAATTCATACAAGTAGAAGTAAAAACAACATGATTTTCACACATTAAGAGTACAGAAGTTAGGAAGTGGGAAATATAGAGAGCACAAAACATACGAATAGGAGGCTATGGAGAAAGAGGGGGCGCTTAGTAAAGCTTGATTCATATCGGCATGTCAAGTTTTCCTATCTTTTAGTTCCCCATTCTCTTCATGCTTAGGCACAAAGATGCCGATAGTAATCAAACCATAATCGGCCATCTATTGCGCCTAGTGCACGGTCGACTTTGTCAAACCTCACATGGGAGAAACACCTCCACCTTTCGATTTGAAATACAAAAGGGGGAAAATGTCTCCACCCAATGCAAGGTCACTTGGAACCATCAATACAGGCCATTACAGTTTTGGATTCCTAGGTACCATGATAGGACCTCATATTGACAGTCCGTATTATTGATGGAATCTTGTTTCTACAACGCTCACAAGGTATAGAAAAACCATGATATGAAACCTCTCATCTTTAGCTTATCAATACTAAAAGCATTACTAAGAAAAACCCCTCATAACTTCTACTTTTCATTCACTTTGTCACTCATAAACCAAGGCCCTAGCCTATAACCTCTTTTTATTTGATGAACTAAAGAAAATCTACCATTACCTTATACTATTTATAGCCAGTGTCTTAAAATGAAAATTTGGGGAATGAAGCAGCACGCTTAGAGACTGAAACAGTTGATTTCCCTATTTAATGCTACTCATGCAACCGTCCCACTTTCGGGACCTCTCCACTACGTTAGCGTCAGTTTGTTCACCATCTTTTCTATTACAAAATATCAATATCAATCAAATTTAATGCTTCACTTCCATGCCGATTCCACTTTCGTGCTCATTCCATTTATCTAAAACTATTGTCTCTCTATGTCTTTTTGAGTAGCACAATTCTCAACTTTATTCCTAGCACTACTCTCCAAACTAGCCTTAGGAGTGGGGGGCAAATGATGGTACATGATCTAACGGTCTGTTACCACAAGATCGAAACTACCCATGCCCATTAGGGCATACCACCCCAAGTGACTTAGCATGCTCATAGTCTCTCGGTTGAGTGCTCTCTCACTCGAGCAATCCTTTCGACGCTCTCAGTCATTCTAACTCTCGGAACTCAAGCCTTTCGGTTACCCCACTTCTCGACGGATACATTCTACAAGCGTGACTCATTCTACTACGTGATAACCATAACTTGAAGATATTCATTAAGGAAGTAAATATCTAGTGAATTAAAGCCTTTTTTGATCGGATATGAATCTTCTCTCTTTTTTTTTGGGAAAATTCCTCTCAACAGGAAACATATCTAGGCAGTCACTCTCGATAAGGTATGAAGCCTCCTTGACAACTTGAATTAATAGGAAACTAAATCTCCTAGAGATCTTTAACTACAGTTCCTATAATCTTGGAAATTCTCTATAATCTCTTCACAAGGAAACTAAGGTTTCTACACTCAAAAACTCATATAAGACTTACCATACACACATGCTCTATATATATATAACATCGGTAGCCATCCAGATACGTTCTCAGGAACTCTACACTTATCATATAAAACACGACATAGGACTATTACACAACCCTTCTTAGTCTATTTCATATTCTCTAAAATTGCTCTTTCTGACTTAAGCGTCGAAACCTTCCCCGCCATAGCACCCTTTGGCAGTATTTGTAGGTCTCGTTACTTTCAAAGATCTCAAAAGCTCCTCGTCATTCTAGTTCCATGGGTAAGCAGAGTAGGTATCTGTGGTGTAAACCCACCTCCATCAAAACCTTTATCGCACTAAGTGCATTTAGTTATATGGATTTTTCTATGTCATTGTATTTTATTTCATATCGTATGCTTATCTATATGACATGTCGCATCTTTCTACGCCGTTATTTTCCCTTCTGATGATATATATGTGTGTGTGTGTGTGTGTGTGTGTGTGTGTATTATATTTGCTAAGCCATTTGCCTAATTAAAGATTTAGATCATGTTTGGTGCACAAACATAATGAGAAGATTGGATAATAATTAATTTTATTCTATATTTGTTATGAAAATATTAGTGAAAAAGCTAATTTATACAAGGTATAAATCTATTATATGCCAATGATATGTAAGTTTATGTTACTCAATACACATACCCTTAAGTTTTATTGAGATGGGATAGTTTGATTTAAATTATATATAGGGGTAGAATGAATTACGCCAAATCTGATTAGAACGATGATATAGGTACTATTAATTGATGCGTTGAGCCTATTTGTGGTCTACGATAGACTTCAAAATTAGTTTAAATTGTGTTGTTCATAAATATGAAAAAATCTAACATGACTTGGCAGTCTATTAAACTAAACCTATAAATAAACTCTGAATAAAGAAATAAATACCGTAGCATCATTAAGGTATAAAAATTTTAGTAATATATAATATATATTTTATATGTAATTAAATTTTTTAGTATAAATTATTGATATCTAGTAATCATATGGAGTTTGATTAAATTCGATTTGAATTTAGTTAGAGTTGATACACAACCATTTTATCACCCTGGATTTTGAATTCACCACCCATTATCCCTTTTATCTCTTTATCGGTAGCTTGAAGCTCCTGGATACGATTTACGAGGTTGGTCTCACCTCAAATTTGGGTAAAAGTGTTCTAAGATCATCCTTGACTAGCTCAACACCAAGAGTTTAGAGTCTAACCAAACAAGAGAGGTATGAATACCTATAAGATGCTAAAGTAGAAGATAATTTCTGACTCAAGGCATTGGCGACCACATTGGCTTTCTTGGGGGTGGTAATTTATCAAAAAATCATAGTCTTTAATTAACTCTAACCACCTTCATTGTCTCAAGTTTAGTTCCTTTTGCGTGAGTAAATACTTAAGACTTTTATGGTTGACAAAGATTTTACAAATTCCTATGTATAAATAATGTCGCCAAATCTTCAAGGCGAAGACAATGACGGCTAACTCTAGATCGCAAGTGGGGTAATTCAACTCATGTTTCTTCAATTGGAGAGAGGCATAGGCAATTACCTTATTATTTTTCATCAAAACACAACCCAGCCCTTGCTTGTTAATGTCACTATACAAAACATAGTTGCCACCACTAGTGGAGAGAGTAAAAATGGGAACGGATGTCAATCGTCTTTTAAGCTATTGGAAGTTACTCTCGCATTTGTCATCTCACTCAAACTTAGCCCTCTTTCAAGTCAAGTAGGACAATGGTGCCGCTATCTTGGAGAACCGCTCACCCGATAATACCCTGCTAATTTGAGAAAAATTTTCGCCTTGATTACATTCTTCGATTGCTCCCATTTTATGAATGCCTTTACCTTCTTCGGATCTACAAAAATTCCATCTTCAGACAATATATGTCACGCCCTGACCTTCGGATCGAGCACGCGATAACCGTCACGATATCTCGGCATACGGACAGAACCTTCTCATATTTTGGGACACCGCAAGGTTATCAAATCAACCTATACAACCTGTTTAAAACTTTCTTTTCCTCCAAAAATATATTCCCAAGTAAAAGAAAATTTAAAACGCAACACATTGCCTCAATGCATGAATAAACAACAACTCGAGAGTTTTAATTTACATTTACATAACATAGTAACAGTTATCCCGATAAAATGTACAATGGTTAGTCTATGAATCTCAAAAATTATGTACATCATCAAATTTCATCGTGGAAGAGTGACTGGTACCGTACCCAAAACTCAACGTCTCCAAAAGTATATCAAGTGTATCAAAAATCTCACGATACGTTCCCCTGCCAAATCGATCTCTGTCATCATGAAAAAGTGAGGGGTGAGAATTATGAGAAAATACTCGGTGAGTGAGGGGATCGACGTCATGTTATCAATAGCATGTGTGAGCATGGAGTGTCAAAGCATATTTTAAATCGTAAGGACATTGTAAATTGACATGGCATTTTCAAAAATCAAGTGATCATGAATCATACATCATAACATCAGCATATGCATCTATTAATATTTCAAAATCATTAAGAGTTTGCCAATAAAATATCCCCGACAATGGTCTACCACGACCAATGACGGGCGCATTAGGAGTTTTTCATATGCAAGTATAAAATATTTAGCTCTCTACCCCAACATTGACCACGGGTCTCACCAAACGGCTAGCCCATGTCAAAGCACACAATATAATCAACCATGTATAGAATCCCATCCGGTGCTAGACAATGACGTTACACATATCCTCCCCAATTTGGTTCAATTGACCGTAACTATACATATGACATTTGGGGATACCTCCTATAAAAGTGTATCCAGACACAATGGGTATATTTACAAATGCCCTTCGTAGCTACGAAATCTACAAGGAACATCATCACATCACAAATAGGCATCCGACCCATATATTTCATCAAACCATTTCAAATCAGTATGCCAATACAATAGAAGTATATAAATCATATCAAGTTTTCAAAGAATGACACGATATCATTTCAACACAACTCATGGATGCATATCATTTGAATCAATCTTTTGAGACACTCCAATGATCACAAAAGAAGCATTTATAAAATATAGATCAAATCTCATACTTTCACACATGTCATAAAATATGTTATTTTAAAAAGCTATAAAACATGGATTTTTACTCAATCAGTAACATAGCATCAAAGTTCCACTCACAGTATACGTGATGGTATGTCACTCCCCAAAATGATCTCGAAGCACGAAAAATTTGCTCCTTACGATATGTCTCCAACCTGGTGTCCTACGAAGATAATATAATGGATATGTAAATTTTGATACCATATAGTTGACAATGGTTGTCTCATTTTAAATTTCACTAAATCCTTTATTCATGACTAAGGATTAGGATTACATATGTAGGTTTCCAATGTTACTAAGATGATAAATGCATGATATGTGAAATGGAATATATGCTTCTATGCTTAGGGTTATCACCACCTATTTTTAAGGCTCATTCTCATACCTTCATGTCTTAAAGAAATCATTGCACTTTGAACTAGCATTCTTGGATTGTATAACTTCTAGTTTTCACTTAAAGCTAGCCATAAAACAACAATTCTTTATATTTCTAACTTAGATCTACTTCGATTACACAAAGACATGGAGATTTATTCTAAGTGATGTTGACTGCATAATTTCTAATCTGTGCAGTCATGGAAAACTGGTTGTAACTTTCACCACACATATCCAAATCACATGATTCTTATCTCAAATTAAAGATAAGACATAGATCTGCAGTTTCATACCAGTAGACGCCTCAAAGTTGAAGCAAAATCAACAACAGAAATAGGGCAGAATAGAGTATTTCTCTACAAAATATCTAACTTTGAAAAATTATTAAAAATCCAATTCTCTTCAGATTTCAACGAATCATATCTCATTATCAAAGTATGGAAGTCTAGTTTCATATGCAGAAAACTTCACTTAATTTACATTCGTGTAGAAAAGGTTATGACAAAAAGACTATAGCTAGGTTAGACTTCCCTGTTTGCAGAAATTTAAAGTTTCTATGTTCAATCCAATCTTTCATCCCTCTTTTAAATTCAGCTCGCCAAACCTGATATGCACCATGATTTCTATGATAATTAAGAACTTAAAACCATGGATTTAGGTTTACTTTGGACTAGATTCAAGGATTCTTCAAACAACTAGCATAATCATCTCCAAATTCTTGGCCAAGCATAAACAAATTTCTGCACACCTTTCTACCTCATTTCAATCAACAATGCACATATATCCATCTCTTTTGCACTCAAATTCTGTACACATTATTGGTAATTTGAAACTGGATTTCAGCTCACTAAAATACATTGTTCTCATTCAGGTCTTGGCCAACACAAAGACTAAAAATTCTGCACACATTTCTCATGTCTCATTTATGTTCCACCTAGGTTCTAACTTATAAAATCATACCAAAACATTACATTAAGACACTCATACAAGGATTCTCAAATTTCAGCAAGTGCAGAAATTTTTTTTATACCTCAAATTTTTGATGTTTCAAGTCCAACCAAGTCTTCTCTTCAAGGATCCCTCTTTTCCTCCTTCCTCCTAGCTTTCGGTCACCCTATATTCACCAAGTTAACATTCTCCTCTTGACTCAAAATCAAAGTATATTATACTAGAAATGAAAAGAGAACTTTCTTATCTAGAAGTGTGGAATGAAACTTGAAGAAAACCTAGTTTTTCCTTCCACCTTGAAACTTATGGCCCCTTCTTTGTTCACCAAGCTAGACTTCTCATTTTTCTTCAATTTTTGGATATGTTGTTCTCGGGCTTGAGAGAAGATGATCTAGGTAGAAATTTTGGGGTGGTGTTTGAAGAAATCAAGTCCCTCTTCAAGAAATGGTTCATAGCTTAGAGAGAAGAAAATGGAGAGAGTCTCTTGTTTTCTTTCTTTGGCTTCCCATGGTTTTAAAGAATAAAAAAGAGCATTATGTTTTAAGCTTTGTTAACTTTACTTCATTCAATCCTAGCTATCCAATGTTTCAAGATCAATTCTTAGCCATAGGATCACATGTCTCATGCTAGGGTTTCCTTCTCCTTCTCACTGTATAAAGTCACTTTCACTCTCTACAACACACACTCTCATTAAATGTGTAAGTCCCACCATCTTAATCCTAGGGTTCCAATTAATCCATCACACCTCAAGTCAAAATTTCCAACCTTGGATTTATTCCTCAAAAGTCAACAATTTCACCTCTCATGTTCACATCATTGGCCAATCACATTTCTCTCCCTCTCTACATTTGTTTGCTCACGGTTTGGAGAAGAAAAAAAAAAGAACATTTGTTACATTTTTTTTAGTTCTTATAAATTGCAAATAAGTCTCTTGCCTTATAAAAATTATAATTTGACCCCGAAGATTTTCAAAATTGAAATTAAACCAAAAATCTTGTATTAGATCTAATTTAATTTATTCTGCGTCAAAACATAGTCATCTAGCCTTACCGAGTCACGTTCGACCCGGCTGAGGTATTACTGATGATTTTTCAGGAAATTTACGATTTAGCTCTACGAAATAAAATCTACTCAAGTTTGAGGTTCTTATACACCCTAGAGTCAACTTCATTATTATTTGACCATCGGTGGTCATTTTGAAAATTTTTTATTTGCCAACGATTGGGCTAAAATTTTCGAGAGTGGTTTTAACGAAAAAATTTATTAGTGGATTTCCTATATAGAAACACGAGAAATTTCATATATAAAATGAAGAGAAGTACAAAAGGGAGTACATTGAGGTGTCGGTGTTACAACATATGCCTAAAAAGCCAATCCCCTTTAGCCAAAACTCACACTTGAAAAATTTGACATATAATTGTTTCTCTTGGAGAGTTTGCAATACCATCTGTAGACACTCTGAGTGTTCCTTATCATCCCATGAGTACAATAAGATATCGTCAATGAATACTATGAAAAATTTGTCACAATAAGAATGGAAGACTCCACTCATTAAGTCCATGAAGGCCACAAGAATATTTGTCAACCCAAAGGGTATTACTAGAAACTCATAGTGTTTGTATCGAGTTCTAAAAGCAATCTTATGGATATCGCTTTTCTTGATTTTCAATTGGTAGTAATGTGACCTTAAATCAATCTTCAAAAATAAGTTATCCCCTTGAAGTTGATCAAAGAGATCATCAATCCTTGGAAGGGGATACTTGTTCTTGATTGTGATCTTATTGAGTTACCGATAGTCAATACATAACTGGAATGTCTCATCCATTTTCTTCACAAACAAAACTAGAGCACCCTAGGGAGAGATACTCGATTAAATGAATCCCTTGTCGAACAACTCTTAGAGCTAAACTTTTAATTCTTTCAACTCTGCGGGTGCTATTCTATATGGAAGAATTGAGATTAGAGTGGTGCCGGGAACCAAATCAATGGCAAAGTCGAATTCTTGGACTGGCGGCAAGTCGGACAACTCTTCTGGGAGGACATCCAAAAACTCTTTTACCACCAGGACATCATCTATGTTGGGAGTCCCCACCATGGTGTTACTGTGGGCTAAGTAGGCTTTGCACTTATATACCAACCTACAACCCTCTATTACCGAGCTTATGCAACTTGGCAACACTCACTGCTCACTGGCAAACACAAGTGTTAGACATCCCAGCTTCTAGAACTCTATTTCCTTGGTAAAACAATCTATGGACTCCTGGTGGAAGTGTAGCAAATCCATACCCAAAATGACATCAAAATCCACTATCTCTAGTGGAATCAAATCTGCCTCAAGACTCGCTTCACCGATCTTCACCTCACAACCTTTATAGAACATACCCTTAACCGGCTGCTCCCCCAAAGGAGTGATAACCAATGACTTCTCTTCAAATGGATTCAAATGCCTATCAGAATGCCTAGTGAACCCCGTGCTCACAAATGAATTGATAGAACCCGTATCAATAAGCACACGGACATCATCACCAAAGATTTTTATCGTACCTAATAGTATAAACCATCAAGAAATTATTAGTCTATCCACAAAATACATACTTTATATATAACTCCTTATAACATCTTATCATACCACACAATCATGAACATATCACATATCTTTCCTACAATAAGAATTTATGCTTTTACACATAATTTTACCATCATACTAGTCCTATGTGTATATATATATACACAAGATTTTAAAAATGTTGGTTCTAGGTCTAAAGGCCATAACCAAGCTAGAAGGTCCAACATCTATTGGCCAAACAAGCCCTTAATCAAAGGAAGTCCCTGGTCACAACTGAGCAACCACCCACCAAGTGGTACCCACTCAGTGTGACCCTTTAGGTCAATGACTTAAATATATGTCCATACTTTAACGTCATATACATACTAGGCATATGAACAAATGTCATATCATGCTCAACAAACTACTTAACCATCATATAATAACATAACCATCCCCATACCTCTCTACACAGAACTTAAGTTCAAATTGGCGCATCAATTCACTTCTAATATGCCAAATCATCAACATGCCTCAACATCAAAATCATATAATCCTTATATTATGTTCTAAGCCACCAAGTCCAAGTTTAAGGGGATTTACCTGTGACTACGTCTGGATTTTTCTAGGCCTTTTCATTGGTCATTGCGTATATTCTCATTTGAGATATTATTTGACGACGTTGGGTTGGAGTGGCTACCGTGTTGCTCTCAATCCCCATCCTCGATGTAGTATTTGTTGAAGGTGCGGAGGCATTCCCTTGACCACCCCTAGATGCACAAGGTTAGTCCCGACTCGGTTGGCTCCTTGGTCTGCCCAAACCTAACTCGGGGTAGACATAGTGGAGATGACCTTTCTTCCCCCATTGGTAACATTTACGAGGCTTGGTACATAGTCTGGGTTGAAACCTCTTACAATTTCTACAAGACTCTTTCCTTGACCCCATTGACTTGCTCTCAAATATGGCACTAAAAGTGGGAGCACCAAATTTTGATGGTTGTTGGTCTTGTGGAGAGCCAATGGACCCAATAATAGAGATGCTACCGTAGGAGCCCATGCTCCTACTCTTCTTAGAGTTTTGGTCCGATATGAACCCGGGTCTTCTCTTCTTGCCATGACCATCTCTAACATTTCACCTCTCAACCACCATCTTCTTGGCTCTCATGGCCAATTGCAAGTGTGGGCTTTTGTGACTGACATCTTCTATCGAATGTTCAAGTTCAAGCCCACCTCGAAATTTGCACACAATAACTCCTCGAAGTTTAAAAACTTTGGAACATACATCACTAACTCCTATAGTTTTGTCTCATACTCGGTCACTATTCTGTTTCCTAGCGTTAGCTTGAAGAACTCCTCTCTCTTTTGATCTCGGTAAAACTGAGTGTAGTACTTCTCATTGAATTCCTTAAGGAATTCGCTCAGGAATTCGCTCCATGTGGGTAGGGTAGGAGATCTTCCCTTCACATTCTCCCACCAACTATGGGGCACCCTTGTCCAATAACTTCATGACTACCCACAACTTTATTTTGTCTTCAAGTCTTATATCAATGATGGTTTCTTGGACTCGGCCAATCCAATCCTTGGTAGTCGAAGCATGGCATGTGCTTGAGAATGTCTCACATCCTAGTTGTCTCACTTCCTTGATTAGCTTGGGCAACTTAAGATTTTGGCGTGGGTGGAGACAACAATCGGAGGAGGAGGTAGTGCAATCGGAGCCACTGGCACACTCGGTGTTACGGCAAAAGTCAGAGGAGTTAGTGTTTATGGTGGAGCTTACTAGTGGGCCCATAAGTACTCCACCACTCCATCCACTATTGAAGGGCGATGAATGGTGGAGCAGGAATCTTGGTTGGAGGAGTCTGGTGCGTAGAAGTCAGAGGAGGTGCTTGTGTAGAAGATGTGGCCTCGGGTTCTGAAGGAGAAGGAGGAGGAGAAGGAATCTCATTGAGATTCCTTATTTTTTTGCTTGCTGGCATTGTAATCTATAAAAGTGAAACTAGACTTAGCTTATCGAACCAAGAAATACTAGGCACCTATATCTAGAGATATCTCCATTTTTTAGAACCCGTAGGAGGATTTTTTTTCCCTTCATTGGAAAACATTTTTAATATCAAACCTTCAAAAGAACTTGAAAAATATTTGAGGATTTTTGAAAATGTTTGAACTTTCCAAAACATTGAAAATATTTAACACCAAGAGCCTGTCTCTTATATAAATAAAATTGTTATGCCCCAACCCTTGAGTCAACACATGCGATAATCGTCATGTTATCCCGAAACACGTGTGATCACCACCACGTTTTCTGAGATACGATGGGACGTAAATCAAAATATTCTATAAAATCAACAAAATCCATCCTCTTTCCAAATAATCCAAAGCAAAACCAAGTGGCCAATTCAAATCTATAAACCAAAGTGATTCAAAAATAATCCGAAGAAAACCAACATAGCCAATTTCCAATAAAATCCAAGTGAAACAGAAAAAGGATCCCAAAATGAGTATAAAACTCATGTATAATTCCGATCAAAATAAACAAAGTGTTTGCAAAGAAACAAAAGTTTCCAAAAGTTTACAAAATGCCTTCCATGGGTTAATCTATCAATACCTCAAAACCACGTTAGAAGTTATACCCAAATAAGTCTACCAAGATGGTCTCTCCAAGTTCGGCACTAGAAATCGACCAAGAATATTTGGTACCTAAACTTTCTCTGTAAAAATAAGAGGAGGGAATGAGTATAAATAATACTCAGTGAGTGGAGTACAATGGATGAGTATGACATAAATGAGTGGAGAGTGTAGACGTGCGAATAGTATTTCCAAAAATCTATTTCATCATGTCCAAACACTAATAATTCATCAATAAATAACAAAGTTTCCAATAAATTCAAATATTTAGTAAGCATGAAAAATAAAGTAATGCATCCAATCATTTCAAGTTTCCCAAAACTATGGGGTTACAAAAAATCTCTTTTTCCAATAGAGGTTAACTGAGACCAAGGGCAGAACTGTCAAGAGGTTTTTCATAATTACTTAAATACCCCCAACCTTGGTATTGGCTCAGACCTCCCTTGAGGTACAACCAAGTTAGCCCAGGGGATGACCTCGAAGGCACCTGCACGGCTACCTCCTTAGTCGTATAACCCCAACCATGTCGTCCTGTCGGGCCGTATCGTGGAAAAAAATGACTATAGCCATTAACCATGGGTGTTAGTACCACATCCCACATATATACCAATCCACAAAACCCATTTGCAAATCTAATGTGCCACCATTCATTTGATCAAACCAAATCCAAACATAATCTCAATCATAACAAGTTTACATATAAACCAAATGTGGCACAAAATACATACAAGTATCATTGGATGTATAAATCAATTTAATCCCATTTTTGGGACACTCTGCCATCACAAATAACATATAAAAGTCTATTTTAAAATCATTTTAAGGAATCAAAGAAAACATATTCATTCAAGTCACAAACATCCATCCACTTACCTCCTGGGGGTAACCACTCTTGATTCCAAATTAAACAAGATCTAATCCCTCCTTGGAGTCCAAATGCCTTATCCTAAGACATTGAACATTAATTAATAATTAAATCATAGACTAACACTAGAACTAATTGGTCTCTCCTCAATATTTCATAACCCTAATTTCTAACAAATTTCCAATACAAACATGTCTTAGAAAAATCTGCATAACTTCTTCTACACATGTCGAACTAAGGTGATTCAAGTGTCTATTTCAAGATAAGACATAGAACTACAATTTTGATGCTTAGGATATTGCCTAGTTTTGCCTAGAAGATAGCTAAAAATTAAAGTAATCTACACAACTAGAAAAGAACTTTTGCAAAACAGGTCCTTTTGAAAAATTACTAAAACTCCAATTCTCATTAAAATTCTTCAAATCATATGTCATTTTAAAACTATGGAAATCTGGTTTCATCAGAAGAGAACTTCAATCAATTTGCCATTGTGCAGAAAAGGTTATGAGTAAAAAATCAAAACAAGCTTAAATTGTCCAGTTTGCAAAACTCAAGGGTCACATAGGTTCAGATCATTAAATTAAGCTATTCATCATGATTCCAATGATAATTCAAAATCTAAAACTATAAATTAAACTTACCTTGTGCTTAACTCAAAAAACTCCACCTATCCAAACAAGATCACCCCTAAGTGGCTAGCTCCTTGACCACCAAGCTTCCATTTCCATCCAGCTCGCGGATTGTTGGAGAAGGTTGAAAATAATTCAAGATGACTTATAAATCAAGAGTTTGGTTGAGCAATTACTTGGAGGATTTGGATGGTTTGAAGGAGAGATGAAGGAATTGTGAATGAAAAAAAGGAACTTCAAGAATCTCTCCCTCCCTATCTCTCTCGGTCACACACATAAGCACACTAAGGAAGATTCAAAAATCTCTCTCTCTCTCTCTCTCTCTCTCTCTTTCTCTCTTTCTTCTAATCACACACACACATACCCACCCACCCATGCTCAACTTCTCTTTCTTTCTTTAAGTCATACACAAGCGACACCACATTCTTTCATTATATTAAATGAAACCACTCCCCATTTAATTCTCTCTTGAACTTTCTACCCCTAGAGAAAGAAGGAATAGGGAGGTAAAAAGAAAAGAAAAACGTGGGTGAGGGATGGAAATTGGTTAACTCAAGAATTGAGCTCCAAAATTGGACCCTTAGAGTTGATGTGTTAACTCAAGGGTGGGACTTAAATGTTTGGCTCAAATGTTAGTTCAACCCAAACCAAATTTCATATTCTTTAATTGCTTCAAGGTTAAATGTTCAAATTTACAACCCCAAGGTTCAACCCACAAGATAAAAGACAACAATACAATTAGGCATAGGGTTACTGGTATTACACACATAAAACTCAAAAGCTATGAAATCCAACCTAAGACAACCATGTTCATTAGTTTGTGGATAATTCATAAGCATCCTAGGATATGGAATATGCATGAAGATTTTAAACCAGAGAGATTTCTTGACATTTTAGTTGATTTCATGGGACAACGTTTTGAGTACACTACATTTGGTGGGGGAAGAAGGAGATGCCCTGGCATGTCCCCTAGTCTGATAATAATGGAGTATGTGATTGCCAACCTTTTGTATTGGTTTGATTAGGATTTGCCTGAGGGAAAGGACTTAGACATGAGTGAAGCTTATGGGGGGATTGTTCATAAGAAGATTCCCCTTCATTTGGTACCAACACCATATTGTCCTTGATCCCTAAAAATATCTTTACTTGATATAAGAAGGGTGCTGGCAACCAATACCTAGTTGGTCTACTGATTTTCCTTAAATAAGGTGAATAAAATAGGTGTCACAGAGTTTTATCCTCTAAGGATCCAATTCGGCTCAAACCGGAATTAATTGAATTTTATATAGTTATCGGATTCTGGTGATTTATAAAAAAAAAAGAAGCCTTCATTTTGTGACTTTCTTTTATATAGGCAAAACTGGTATTATTGCCTTGTACACCTATATATGCCCGGACATCTATTTTTGTTGCCTGCTTAAGTTATTTATTTGCTTGATGTTAAAATAGGGTCAAATTTCAAAACTTAGTGTCCTTAGCCTCCTCAATAATGCATGGGTCATATCTATAATCTAAAATCTCAATATTCATAGTCTGTGTATTATATTCTATTGATAAAAATATAAAAATACTCCTAAATTTCAGATCAAATATAAACCCTCTTCAAATTTTTTTGGTACAAAAATATTCTTTCATCCATGGAAAACATATAGTTTTAGTTATTGCTTGTTAAAATTTGCCATTAAAATTACATCTATGACACTTGACTAAAAAAATATTATTTATTAAAAATTATAATTTTTCATAGTTGATGGTGAGTTTTTTAGATAAAAGATTAGTTAAGAACTCGTATGTACTTGCCTCAATGTTCAAGGGCAAAATTGTCACATCCCGACCCGTAGATCCTGACACATAACAACCGCCGCGCTATCCTAAAATACATGTGAGTCCCACCCTGCGTTTTAATGTACCGCAAGACACTCAAACTCTAGATAATCCATAGGCCAATCTGGCCACTCAAATTTCATTCAATCCATAAAACAAAATCCCTACTCGGGGGATACATATCAGAACCATTGAAAAGAAATTTTCAAGTAAACTTCATAAAAAGAAAAGTGAAGGTCCTTGATATAGGATATACAATTCAACCAAAATAAAAATGCAACATTAGATAGGTTTCCTAATAAGTTTATACAAAAATACCCTTTTCAGGTCCATTTATCGATACCTCAAAAAGAAAAAAAAAAAAAAGAACAAGGCCTATACCAAAAGAAGCCTGTGAAGGTGGTCTCCCAAAGTCTAGCACTATACAACCACAAGCTCAACTAAGCTTTCTCTATAAAAATGAAGGAAGGGGGATGAGTATAAACAATACTCAGTAAGTGTATAACATGTTATGATGGTAAATAAGAGATGATTGTGGACATGTTAAACAATTATCTCAAAATCATATCATTGTGCTCATAAAATTTTAAGATTCATCATCAAACATCAAGTTTCCAAATAAGATTTCCATATATCATACTAAACAAATCTTATGCATCCAGTCATATCAATATGCTTTTCAAAAAATACGAGGTTGCCAAAATCATAGTTCTTGACAATAGTTTACTGCAATCAAGGGCGGAACCACCAAGGATTTTTAAATTTATCCAACTTACAAATACCCCAACCTTGGCATTGGCTCAGCTCTCCCTTACGGTGCTACCAGACTAGTCCCAAGGGATAACTTCGGAGGTACTTCTCGAGCGCAGTTACCTCCTTAGTTGTATAAATTCCTAACTATATCGCCCTATCGGGCTCGACACTAGGGAAGGGAATGATTATAGCTATTAAATCACGTACACAGATACCATTTTACAAATATCACAATAGGTATCAATGTGCCAATATCGTTCAAATAATTATCAATACATGAGTTCAATTCAATCATATTCAACATAAATCGATAAACATGACACATTAATTTTAATTCAACACATGGATGCATATTCCATTCCAAATTCCTTTTTGGGACACTCCACAATCATAAAACAATTTGAAAACACATTTTTAAAAGCATTTGTAAAATCAAGAAAAATAATTTCTATTTCAAAAATCATAAGTATGCATCCACTCATCTCTTGAAAGGTAAACACTCCCAATTCAGTCCACAACGAAATTCAATTCCTACTTAGTCCCAGTGCCTTAAACGTAAGACAATAAATGCCAGTTAATCATTTAATCACGTGTGGGACTAGAGGTAGGAGTGCCTTAAACCTAAGTTTCTGGGTCCATTGGCTCTTTGAGGGGTCAACAATTCTCCAAATTTGGCACTTCTACCTCTAGTGTCATGTTCGGGAGCAAGTTAGTGGGGTCGAAAAAAGAACCCTGTCGGAATTACAAGAAGCACCACTTCGGACCAAGTCCTGAGCCTTCCAAGTGTTACCAATGTGGAAAAGTGTGGCATTTCTGCAATGTTTTCTCTAAATTGGGTCTAGGCAGACATGGAGGTAGTCAATTTGAGACCACCCAAGTGGCCCAAGAAGTGGTCCATTAAATGTCCCTACACCATTAGCCAGTACTGCTCCACGAATGAAGTTTTTGGTCAAATTGCACTTGAACTTAGAAGTACTTGAGTCGACTTATTGAGAGGTGGGTCAACTTCTTTACTCCTATATGTGAGAGGTAGGTCGACTTGTTCTAGCCTTAGGTCAACTCGCTTATGTCACAGACACTAATTTCTATGACTTGGATTCCTCAGGTCGACCTGGTTTATGGCTGGGTTGACGTGTGAGCTTATTTGCTTTTCGGCTAGGTTGACTTGTACACTTTCAAGTTAACTTATGGTATTTAACACTGGGGTCAGGTCGATTTGTATCTTAGTCAAGTTGGCTTGGGCATGTTATAGGCTTAGGTTTCTGAGAGCATGTTGGTCCAAGTTGACTTGTGACTATCCCAGGTTGACTTGTTCTCTCCCTCAGTCAAGGCAGGTCAACTCGGCCAAAGTGCAGGTCGACTTGCTTATACGAAGTTAAATTTTAACAATTTTTCTAGATTTTAAAAACTTCAAATAATTAACCCCAAATGTTTTAACTACTCCTAGTCATCATCAAAGCCTATTGTACTTAACATTATGGATCACTAATTGTTAATGACATTATATTATTAAGTATGATAAACATTTTTGGAGTTGATGGTCGTGTGCTTATTGATACGGGTTCAAATAATTCATTTGTAGGTTACAAATTTTGCTAAGCACTCCGATAGGCTATTGACTCTGCTTGAAAACGATTTGTTCGTTATCACTCCTTTAGGAAAGCAATTGGTTAGAAATACTATGTATAAGGGTTGTAAAGTGAAGTTGGGTAAAGTGGCTCTTGAAGCGAATTTGATTTCACTAAATATGGTGGACTTTGATGCCATTTTGGTTATGGATTGGCTACACCTCCACAGGCATCCGTGGATTGCTTTACCAAAGAGATAGAGTATTGAAGACCATGGTGTCTGACATTTGTGTTTATTGGTGAATGGCGGGTGTTGCCGAGTTGCATAATCTTGGCAATGGAAGCACGGAGATTGGTACACAAGGGGTGTAAAGCCTACTTGATATATATCATTGATACCATGGTGGAGAGTCCGAACTTGGATGATATTCTGGTGGTGAAGGAGTTTCCCAATATTTTTTTAAAAGAGTTGCCTGGGTTGTCTTCAGTTTGGGAATTCGATTTCACTATTGATTTAGTTCCTGACACTGCTTTAATCTCAATTCCTTTATATAGAATGACACCCGTAGAGTTGAAGGAACTAAAGGTACAATTCCAACAATTATTGGAGAAAGGATTTATCTGACCAAAATACCTCACCATGGGGTGCTCTGGTTTTGTTACTAAAGAAAAAGAATGGGACCCTTTGATTGTGTATAAACTACCAGCAACTCAATAAAGTCATAATAAAAAATAAGTACACTCTTCCAAGGATTAATGATCTCGTTGATCAACTTCAAGGGGTTTCGGTGTTCTCAAAGATAGATATGAGGTTAAGATACCACCGGTTGAGAATCAAGGAGGATGATATCCACAAGACCACATTTAGAACATGGAATGACCACTATGAGTTTAAGGTAATGCCTTTTGGGTTGACCAATACTCCTACGACATTCATGGACTTGATGAATTGAGTCTTTCACTCCTACCTTGACAAGTTTATCATAGTCTTTATTGATGATATCTTGGTATAATCCAAGAACGATGAGAAGCACTTCGAGCATGTTCAGATTTTGTTGCAGACTTTACAGAAGAAGCAACTGTACGCCAAGTTCTCCAAGTGTGAGTTCTAATTAAGAGAGATTGGCTTCTTTTTCCATATCGTGTCCGAAGATAGTATATTTTTAGATCCAAAGAAGGTTAAGGCAATCCTAAAGTGGGAACAACCTAAGAATGTCATCGAGGTGAGAACTTTTCTTGGATTGATAGGGTACTATCGAAGATTCATTAAAGGATTCTCCAAGATTGCAGCCCTATTGTCCAACTTGACATGGAAGGGAGTTAAATTTGAATGGGGTGATAAATGTGAAGAGAGTTACAAAAACTCAAAAAGAGACCCACATCTGCACCTATCCTTGTCCTCTCTACTAGTGGTGGTGACTATGTGGTGTATAGTGACACCAGCAAACAAGGATTGGGATGTACGTTAATGCGAGGGGATAGGCTGATTATATATGCCTCACGCTAATTGAAGAAACATGAGTTAAACTATCCCACTCATGATTTGAAATTGACCGCGATTGTCTTCGCTTTGAAGATTTGACGACATTATTTGTATGGGGTGACATGCCAAGCTTTACCGACCACAAAAGTCTCAAATATTTACTCACATAGAAAGAACTTAATTTGAGACAATGAAGGTAGTTATAATTAATCAAGGATTATGATCTAGTGATAGATTACCACCCCGGAAAAGCTAATATGGTCGCAGATGCATTAAGTTGCAAACTTCTTCCTCTAGCTCTACGTCTCTTGGGAGTTCTTACTTGTCTTGTTTGATTGGACTCTGAGCTCTTGGTATTGAGCTAACCCATGATGACCAAGGTATACTTTTGGACAAGTTCGAAGTGAGACTTATCTTGATGGATCGTATCCAGGAGCTACAGGCTATCGATTATGAATTGAAGAGCATGATTGAGAAAATCCACAAGGGTGAAGGTGGCAAATTCAGAATCCTGGATGTTGGAATAGTTATGTATGAGTTATCGATAGATGGACTTGAGGAGGGTATTTTTGTATAAACTTATTTGGAAACCTATCTAATATTGTATTTTGATTTGTTTAGAATTGTATATCCTATATCAAAAATCTTCACTTTTCTTTTTATGAAATTTACTTGGGAATTGTTTTTTAGTGGTTTTGACATATATCCCCTGAGTAGGGATTTTGTTCTATGGATTGAATGAGATTTGAGTAACTGGATTCACCTATGGTTTATCTAGAGTTTGAATGCCTTGCGGTACCTTGAAATGTAAGGTGGGACTCACATGTGTTTCAAGATAGTACAACGGTTATTACATACCAGAACATACCAGAACCTGCGATTCGGGGCATGACAAAAATTGTATTTTCTCTTATATTCTACTATTATATGGAATTCGGTGCAATTTGGGATAAACAATGGAGATGAAAGTCACGGATGAATACATAGTTACTATCAAAGAAGCTTAAAAATGGTCATACTATTAGTTTTGCAGCAACTCATAGAGGACTTTAGCATAACACCGATGTTCTTCTCTACGTTCTTGTTGCTTAAACTTACTAAGTTTGGAAAATATAAGTAACCTCCCTCGCCGCTAAGACTTCCTATAATCGGAAACCTTCACCAGCTTAGTTCACTTCCCCACCACTCTCTCCGCTCGCTCTCTGACAAGTATGGCCCTCTGCTGCTTATACACATGGGTCAATCTCAAGCCGTTGTTGTTTCATCACGAGAGATCATGAGAGAGATCATGAAGACCCACCATTTTTGTAAATAAACAGTAAATGGTGGCCCTGATGTACTTTTCTATAGGGAAAATGAAGTAATATTTTCTCCACATGGTGAGAACTGGAAGGAAGCAAAGAAAATCTTAGCTTCTAAGGTTTTCAACTAGAGGAGACTGTAGCTACTTCATGACAATCGAAAAAAGGAAGTAGAACTTATGATTGCAATATACGACAATCGTGTAAATCAAAAAGTCCCTGTCAATTTTGGCGAGATGATGTTTTCTATGTTTGCAATGGTATTATGTGAATTTGTTTTTAGGGGAGACTATGGAGGAGAAGAATATCATAAACAATTTACAAGACTTGTTCAGAAAATTTCCGAGCCTATTTTGGCTTTTAGCTTCAAACAATTCTTTCCCATCATGGGATGGATGGATAAATTCACTGGTTTGGATGCACGATTGGAAGAAACTTAGAAGGAGATCAATGATTTTCTAGATCAAGTAATCGAAGAACATTAGCGTCACATGAATAGCAAAGTTGAGCGGTTTGAGGAGAAAGACTGTGTGGATGTACTTCTTCATCTTAAAAGTGGAAGCTTGGCTAGAATTGATCGCATCATGGACAACATCAAAGCTCTCATTTTGGTTTGTTTCTCTCCTCGTGTGTGAACACATATTTTTACATCAAGCCATATGTATTTTTTTGGGTTAATTTCAGGACATGGTCAATGGTGGACAAGATAATAGTACTACAACAATGGAATGGGTGATGGTTGAATTAGCAGGAAAACCAAGCGCCATGAAGAAAGCTCAAGATGAGGTAAGAAGAGTGGTGGGAAACAAAACAGAGTTGGATGAGAATGATACGAGTCAAATGTAATATCTAAGATGCGTGATCAAGAAGACTCTACGGTTACACCCTCCAGCGCCTCTGTTGCTTCCTCGACCAACATCAGCATATGCGAGACTCCGAAGTTATGATATTCCACCTAAAACAAATGTGCTCATCAATGCATGGGCAATTCAAAGAGATCCAAACATATTGGACATGGTTGATAATTTTCAACCAGAGAGATTTCGTGACAGTCCCCTAGACAACAGTTTGAGTTCATTACTTTTTTGTGGAGAAAGAAGGAGATGCCCCAGAATATCACTCAATTTGATAATGTTGGAGTATGTGATTGCCAACCTTCTGTATTGGTTTGATTGGGAGTTGCTGAACGGTGAGGTATTAGACATGAATGAAGCTCAGGGTGCAATTGTTCAAAAGAAGATCCCCCTCCGTTTGGTGCCAACACCCTATAATCATTGAAACATAAAAGATGCTTGTTTCATCAATCTTTTCAATCAATCATCTATTTAAGGTTCTGTGCTTTATGGTATTTTACAATTAATTTATTGCCATATACCCTTTAAATATGGGAACATCTATCATAGGGTGGTTCTATTGCTTGGGCCATTTTCTATTGGACCTAATTAATTATCTTTTCTTTGGTGTATGTCTTGTCATTCTCTGTCAATTATCGTTGTGAGCTCAAATTATATGATTGTGACATGTGATGTGATAGAGGTTTTTTTTGTTTTACTCCTTTTTTAACCTTTTAAAAGGAGAGAGATTTTAAATGACAGAAGATTTAATAAAATATCTATTAAATTGTTGAAAATATAGATATAATTTATCTATAAAGATATGAATATAAATGATTTAATTAAGGAGATTACTTTAAATATAAATAAGTGACGTAAAAGAATGTGAATCAGTTGAATTAATATTATTAATATTATTATTATTATTATTATTATTATTGTTGTTGTTGTTGTTGTTGTTATTGTTGTTGTTGTTATTGTTAAGTTTTTATAAGTATTTTTTTTATTTTTGTTTATTGGTTTCAAATGATCGATTTCAAAATTTGGAATTTGTTAATGCCAAAAATGGCTTCACAGTAAATTGTCTTCTCTATTTTGCATGGGGAACCAGTGATGTAGCATGTATGGAAGCGTCGTATGTATTTGGGGGTGTAGAAACCCTACTTACTTTGTAGAGAGATCGTATCAGATCTTCTGAAATGATAGAAATATTTTTATATACTTAAATTTTATTATTTTATTTTATTTTAGACTTTATTTATAATTTTTAGGACTGTTTTAGATTTTATTTAATAATATTGCATTAATTATTTTCGTGGGTTTTGTTTTAGAAAATTTTGGGATTATTTAAGGAACTTCGAACTGTATAGATAGCAGTTAGTATTTTGGGTATAACTTTTTGTTTTGATATTTGATTGACTAGATTCTATTGGGTTGAAAAGAATGCTTCAAGACCTATAAATCGTGTGATGAGTGCAGAAGTTGATTCAGACCAAAAAGTTTCCAAAAATTGAAAACAAGTTGCTACAGTACTGAAATTCAAGAAAGAAAAGTCCTTGTTAAATAGGGAAATCACTTGAACTTATCCAAAGAGAGATCATTTGTATAAATTTATTGATCCAGGAGTCTTTAAATTCAAGGATAAGCAGGAAGTTTCCAAATCTTAGAGAAGAAATAAGATAAGGTATATTACAACAAGAACAAGTTTTCAAATCAAACAACAACACCAAGTTTTCAAGATTCAACTCTTTAGGGTTTTAGTCCTATAAATATAGCACACCCTAGGCATGAAAGTAGCATTCCTCATACACATTGTCTCCACATAGATTTTAGGGTTTTACTTTTCTTGTTTTATTTATTATGTCTAGTTAGTTTTCTTATTCCTAGAATTCGATGGATTCTGTTATTTGATTAATAATATGATTTGAATTTATATCTTTCTCTTAAATCTTTATTGATATAATTATTGTTTGATAAGATTATATTGTTGATATTAATGTTTCAAAATATTTAGCCCTACGTTTTGTATGATTTGAGATCGAATGCATGCATTACCAATATAATTATAGGAGAGTAGTCCAATACAATATAATCCACATAAGGTTATGAGATTGACGAATGATTAATTCTGTACGTGGAGTTTTAGGAAAAATCTTAAATTACAGATATTCCATAAAACTTAATTCAATTCGATTTACTCAATATTTTATGACTATTGAGTTTTGGTTAGTCGAATTAGAGTTTTATTGCATGACCATTGGGTGAATCTAATTTAGGGAGATCTACCATCATCAACAATGATTCTTTAGTTAATAAATTTAAGGGAATTGAAAAGATTCAGCCATGTGAAAGATTGAAAATAGATGCAATTGATGTCCTAGGGATTTTTTTCAGTCATTCGAAACTTTTAATATTTTTTTGATCTTTAATATCTTTATTATTATAATTTGATTTGTCTAACTTAGATAGGGTAATTCATAGTTAGTAGTACAAAATATCTTTGTGAGAACGACACTTGCTCGTGCTACACTCAACACTCGAATAGGTTATACTTTTATGAAATCATGAAATCAAAATCGTATAATAAGTTTTTGGCATCGTTATTGGATATATACTTGCATATCAACCAGAGTTAATTTTGTTTGAAATTGGACATTATTTTTTTATTTATATTTCTTGTTTCTTTCTTGTTTTTGGTAAATAGGTTATACAATTTTTTAGGATTTTTCATATTTTTTTTGCTTTTGTCCGTACAGAATTAGATTTTTTTGGGTCTTTGTGGTTGTATGAAATTGACTTAAGAATTAGGGTCAATTAAGGCTTGTTTTAAAGGATTTCGGTGTGCTGAGCAACTCCCATGGTTTTACCATGGGCACTATCTTATTTTGGCTAAATTCTATCATTTTTATTGTTTTTTTTATTTTTTCTTGATTTTTAGGGTTTTTTGATTATCTTCTTGGGTGCCTTTTTGTATTATTTTACTATTTTCTCATGATTTCTACTTTTATATAGTTAATATAGATTTTCTTGAGTAGTTCTTATAGACTATTTTGAAGATCGAATTCTGGGCTCTTTTTGGTGTTGATATAGTATATGCTGTGATTGAAGAGCCTTGATTTAGCCGAGTTTGATCTTGAGATTGAGAAAATTTGAGATCCATTCATAAACAAGTTAAAGAGGTTAAAGAAGAAGTAATGGTACAAGACAACAGAGCAATGAGGGAGTTTTCGATGCCCATACTTCAAGATATACAGATTAGTATTGCACGATTTGTAATAGAAGCAAATAACTTTGAACTTAAATCTAATCTTATTGACATGACGCAGGTAGATCAATTTGGTAGGGAGATCTTTGAAGATCCAAATAGCCATCTAAAGAACTTTTTGGAGATAACTGACACAATCAAGCTAAATAAAGTCAACGCTGATACCATAAGGTTACAACTATTCCCTTTTTCAGTTAGGGGAAAGGCAAAGGTATTCCTTGACTCATTCTCTTCAAATCATTTTATAAATTGGGAAAACTTGTCTTAAGAATTTTTAGTTAGATATTTTACACCTAATAAGACAGACAAATTATGTAATGAGATTACTAGTTTTAGGCAGTTTGAGGGTGAATCTTTATATAATGCTTGGTGGAGCATTTTAAGAATTTGATTAGGAAGTGCCCACATCATGGTATACTTAACTGGTTAATTTTACAAACTTTTTGTGGCGGTCTTTTAAATTCTGTTAAAATTAACACTAATGTTGCGATAGGAAGTGCATTTATGAGTAAGTTTTATCATGAAGTATGTGCATTACTTAATGATATGACCTCAAATCAATATGATTAGTCTAATGAATATGAGATTCTTAGATAGAAAGCAAGTGTGCATGTAGTCGATAGTCTTTCCATGCTTAATGCAAAAATTGATTCTTTACTTAATGCTATGAAAGCTAATCAAATCAATATTGTGACTAATCAGATTTATTATTATGAATCATGTGGAGATTATTATCATGTGGTTTTTGAGTGTTCGTAGGTACAACAAGCAAACCATGTTTCTAACTTTGGCTGATCTTAGAATAACCCCTACTAACACATACAATCCTAGGTGAATGAGCCATCCTAACTTTTCATGGAGTCAAGAAGCGCCACAGAGGATGAATTCACCAAGCTTTACTTTGGGAAATCAATAACTAAGGGAGGCCAAGGCATCATGGGAATGACACTTGTTTCGCACTATACACAATATTCGATTAGGGTATATTTGTCCGAAATCGTGATATCAAAATCGTGGAACATGAGATTACAGGAACTATGTTAGTAGACTTCCTATAGATCTAGGGGTCTTCGAGATAGAAAAGTTCCTATTATCATCGTGGAGACCCGTGAAGATTTGAATCATTAAGAGATTTACTTCCTTATTGGAAGAGATTACAATAAACCCGTATTAGATCGGGAAAGGTTTAAACTTGCCAAAGATTTCCTTTCTTATCAAACAATTACAAGTAGGATTCGTTGTGTGATAGAGGTCACTCAATAAGGACCGAGAGGTCGAGTAGCTGAGATGTAGTTCGGTTTCTTCTAGGCTTGATTGTAACCTAGTAGACTCAGTAAAGTTTGGGCTTCTATGGTTGTAGGTTGTATAATCATGGGTTATCAAAACCGATATCATTATTTGTGCCTCACTCCTAATATCGGTTTAAGGAAGTGACATTAGAAGTAGAGTAAATGTTATATTAATTGGAAAATTTGAAAGGGTATAAGGCGTTATGGGTAAATAGAAAAGGCATGATGGGAAATGTTAAAGGTGTAATATAGTTATTAAATGTCTAATGCTTCTTTGATTTTCAAGGGATTGTGACAATAGAATTTCCACCCTTTGACTATATATATCACAAGCTGTGGTGGAATTTAGCTGGGATGTTCACGGGGAGTGAGTTAGGGAAAAGACTATGCTTCTGAGGAGGGTCTGAGGTTTGAGAGAATTTCTATCCTTCCGCGGGTTTGGCATACAAGGGAGGTGTGGAGGCTAAGGCCACGGGAGCAGGGTCCCATTAGTAAAGAACCGCGAGCACAAGGTTCTATCATGACATCAGGAAAGTCATAGTCCACTGTTATGGTAGGTTTATACTAGTATGTTCTGTTTGGCTTCTTGCAGCTCATCATTTTTTTTATGCTTCTTAATTACTAGAGCATAGTTTGGTGAACTGTAAAAAATTTCAGTTTAGCATCTAACTGTTTTTCTATTTTTAGCATCTTACTAGGTGCTGGACAGGGGGTGTGAGATTCATAGAGTTCATCTACAATGGCATTGGACACCTTGTCGAAAGGAAGATTCCTGGGTTTGGAGAGCTACTCAATTTGAGAAGGCGAAGATATTTATCGGCACACTCTATCAAGTTGTAAATTTTGGTTTTGTAATTTTTTTCGGTATATTCAAGTTAGTGTGTATACTAACTCATAAATATGTAAACACAAACCTTTTATTTTGTTGTATTCAATCATATATTCTAATGTTGCATTGAAATATAAAATTTTTATTATTTACTTGTCAATTTCACTACTATAGAAAGAGGAGACTCTGATCTGTAACTTAAGTGAATTGTACTTGTGGCGTGTAACCAAGAGAGTGACCTAAATGGTGAGGCCGGGGTGAGCTGGTCAGGGCATTAGAGCTGAAACAACAACTTCGCTTACTTGCTTAGCTGATAATTATGTCTTCAGAAGTATAACACCAAGTTGTGAACCCGGTTGAATGTCGTGACATATGGTTGAGGGAATACTATAAAAAATGTGGAGCCGAGAGAATGTTGGAAACCGCCCGAGAGATGTGGGAGTCGAGAGGCTATGGGTTTGGAACCCATGTATGGTGCGGAATTGAGAGATGGTGGGAGCCATCTGCTTGGGAATTAGATCTCATATAGAGGCAAAGGAGGGGTGCGAAACTTATGTGAGATACAGAACTGAGAGATTGTGGGAGCCACCTGCTCGAGAGTTAGATCTCGTATAGAGACTAAGGATGGGTGTGAAACCCATGTGAGGCATAGAGCTGAGAGATTGTAAGAGCTACCTACTTAGGAGTTAGATCCCATATAAAGGTAAAGAATGAGTGCAGAACCCGTGTGAGGCGTAGAACCGAGAGATTGTGGGAGCCACTTGCTTGGGAGTTAGATCCTATATAGAGATTAAGGATAGGTGTGGAACCCAAGTAAGGTGTAGAGGTGAGAGATTGTGCTCGCATTGAGCAGAACAAGAAAGTAGGTACCCGATTGACAACATCATGCAAAAAGGATAGTGTTATTGCTAATAAATCAGAACATATCTCAAAACTAGAGGAATAACAAAGTTTATTGATAGTAGGTGTATAAGTTGTTGGAGTTCCATGCTCTCGGCATAGGAGAACCTATTAGGTGGTAGAGCCAGTACATTTGGGCCAAGTTGTTAAGTGCACCTGGTATGAGCCTTCCCAATTCGATGTGAGTTTTTCTCCAACTCATGGTTGTTTAGTCACTTCTACTTTTTGGAGGACTAGATCTCCTAACTTGAATGTTCTAGTTCTCACCCTTCTGTTATAATATCAGGCTATTTGCTGTTGGTAGGTGGTCATCCGAGTTGATGCAATGTCTCGAGAGTCATTAATCTCTGGCCGATATTGCTCTATACGGAGCAAGTGGATGCCTATCTCCATCAATCAGCATACTGCTTCTCACCTATAAGTCAGACTAAATGATATTTCTCCTGTAGCTGTTCTGGGTATGGTTAGGTAGACTAGAGAATTCTGTAGAGCTAGTCTACCCATTGGGCCTTCGCTTTGTTTAATGCTATCTTAAGTCCTTGGAGAATCGTTTGATTCATAATCTTGACAAGGCCGTTAGCTTGTATGTAAGCGACAGAGGTAAAACGATGCTGAATCTCGAGTTTGCTATAGAACCCTTGAAAGTTTTTGTTGTCGAACTATTTACCATTGTTAGTAATAAGGACATGTGGTAGACTGAACTTGATGATGATGGATGTCCATACGAATGCTTAGATTTTGCTTACTATTATCTGAGCCAAGTGTTTGGCTTCCACCTACTTAGTAAAGTAATCGATGGCAACAATGAGGAACTTTCATTGTTCGGTTGCTTGTGGGAATGGTTCCATTATGTCCATCCCCCATTGTGCGAATAGTCACAGGCTTGTAAGGGGACAGAGCTTGGAGAAAGGCTAGTGTGGGGCCGAAGAGAAGCGTTGTCACTTGTCACATTGCTTGATGTAAGTCTCCGTGTCGGTTCTTATAGTAGGCCAGTAGTACCCTTGTCGTAAGACCTTGTTCGCTAGACTTCGAGCACCTAAGTGATTGCCACATATCCCTTCGTGAGTTTCTCTAAGATCATAATCTCCTTCTTCTGGTATTAGACACTTGAGGTATGGGTGAGTGAAAGATTTTTTATAGAGATCTCCATCAATAATGGCATAATGTGTGGTTTTGTGCTTGACCTTTATCGCCTCCTACTGGGAATCCAGCAACTGGCCGCTTTGGAGGTAAGCAAAGATCGAATATTGCCAACTTGGTAGGTTGTCAGTCACCATGATCTGTTCCGGTTCATCTACGACATAGACAGTCTAGCTAGTTTTAATAGACTCTGAACTAGCTAGCTTGGAGAGTGTGTCTGTTCTCGCATTTTTGGATTTGGGAATCTGTTGTATGTTGACTTTGTTGAACTTGGCCACAGCTTCCTGGAGCTTGGAAAAGTACTTCACCAATATTGGCTCCTTTGCATCATAGGTTCCCTCGATCTGCTTGACTATGAGTTAGCTATCGGTAAGGACTTATATGTCCGGAGCTTCCAATAATGTTACGATTCATATGCCTATTAGTAATGTTTCGTATTCAGCCTGGTTATTGGTAGCTCAAAAGTCAAAACAGAGTGTATATTCTGCCTTAAAGTCTTTGGGGCCCATTAGGATGAGTTCTGCTTCGCTCCTTGAGTTGGAGGAGCCATCTACATGCAAGGTCCATGATAGGATAGACCACTTTTCTGGGAGGCTATAGGTAAATAACTTGACATGGTTCAGAAAAGTGCATTCAAGAATGAAGTCTGCTAAGGCTTGACTCTTGATGGCGGGGGTGGCTAATATTTGATGTCAAACTCTTTGAATTTGATGCTCCATTTAATAAGATAGCCCGAGGTGTCTCTCTACTGTAAGATTGGCTTTAAGGGTTGGTTGTTTAGCACCACAATCATATGTGCCTGAAAGTAGAGACGGAGGCAATGGGTGGTCATGACAAGAGCGAACGCCACCTTCTCCATCGGTTTTTAGTTGATTTTTGACTCCTTGAGCACTTGGCTAACATAATACATAGGTTTTTGTATGGTGATCTCTTGCCTTACAAGTACAAAGTAGAGGGTTTAGTCAGATATAAACAAGTAAAGATAAAGTTTATCACCTAGAGCTAGCCAAGAGAGGAGAGGCGCTGACAAGAGATATTTTGTAAGCTTGTTGAAAGCCAGCTGACATTTGTATTTTCATACAAATTTTTGTGATTTCTTTGTAGCATTGAAGAAGGGTTTGTACCTTTCTCCTACCGTCGACATAAACCGATTTAAGGCTGTGATCTGTCTAGTGAGACGTTATATCTCCTTTAAAGTTCTAGGTGGAGCCATATGTAAGACAGCCTGAATCTTCTTTGGGCTGGCCTTGATTCCTCAGCTAGTGATCAAGATGCCTAAAAACTTGTCGGAAGTAATCCTGAAGGTGCATTTGGCTAGGTTCAGCCTCATATTAAAATGTTTCGGTGTTTTAAATGTCTTTTCTAGATCTTCTATATGACCTTCCTGGCTAGTGCTCTTGGCTAGCATGTCATCCATGTAGGCCTCGATGTTCCTACCAAGTTGCTCACTAAAGACTTTATTGACCAATTGCTGGAAGGTAGTCCTTGCATTCTTAAGGCCAAATGGCATGACTTTGTAGTAGTAGGTACCAAACTCTATGATAAAGTTATTTTTTTCTTCATCTTCGAGGGCCATGTGAACCTGGTCATAGCCTGAGTATGCATCCAAAAAGCTTAGTAGCTGATGTCTCGATGAATTGTCTACAAGTTTGTCGATATTTGATAGCGGATAACTGTCATTGGGGCATGCTTTATTGATATTGGTGAGTCAACACGCATCCTCCACTTGCCATTTGCTTTCCTCACCATGACTACGTTTGCTAGCCATTTGTGATATTTTACCTCTTTAATGAAGATTGTCGCTACTTCTTCTTGTATTGCTCACTACGCTCGAGTGCAAATACTCTTTTCTTTTTTTTTTATAGGTTTGTCGCTAGGGTCTACCGTTAGCTTGTGCATGATTACTGAAAGATGAATTCCTGGCATATCTTCATATGACCATGCGAAGACACTGGAATGCTATCTCGGGCACTTAGTTATAGCATTCTGAAGGGGGTTGGTAGGTGAGTTTCGATTTGACGATCTGACCTAGAACATTGGTGATCTGAATCTCTACTACATCTTCACCAGGCTCAGGTTTGGTGGACTGATCAATCTCATCTCTGACTTTTACAGTATCTATGCTGAAATTCTTCTTCCCCACCTTCAAATTGAAGTTGTTGTGGAAGTTCGGACCGCATGCGAGTGTTGTAATGCTTAGAGGTGTTATGAACTTGACCTTCATATATTTGGTGCTCGGCAGGGCCTCTAGATCATTCAGGCCAGGATGACCCAATATAGCATTGTACGAGGATGGTAGCTTGACCACACTAAAAGGAGTTGTAGTGAAAGCATGATTGGGCAGTGTCCCCAAAGTTATAGGAAGTAAGATAGTGCCCTCGGGGTATAGTTGCTCATTTGAAAATCCTTTCAAAGACTCGACAGGGGGTTGAAGATATGTTTGATGGAATCCTATTTGAGAGAAGATGTCCGAGTAAAGGAGGTTACATTCCACTCCCTAATTGACTAAAACTCTCTTCATGACATACTAGCCTATCTTGGCTGTGATGATGAGGGGGTTGTGCCGAGTCAGGTTGAGCCCTCATAAGTCATCATCATTGAAACTGATCGTTTGACTTCTTTTCGATGGCATGCTAATAGGAGAAATATGGCATGAACTACTTTTAAGCTAATTAGTTAGTCCTTTCTATAGACGGTGCCAATCCATTGATGCCGAAATGGCCTCACAATAAATAGTCCTTTTGTCCTAAATAGGGAACCGGTAATGGAGGATCTTCCAGGTGATCTTTGATGTAGAAACTTGCAAAAAACCTGCTGGAGGTGGCTCTGGCGGAGAAGACTCTGACACTTAAATCAGAAAGAATGATAAGAAGAGGGAAGCCTGAAAGAACCTCAGTCCTGTGTAGTTTCTGTCTGCAATGTGCAGAAAGAGATGCATACCTGGTATGTTGCCTCTATTTAATATATATAGCATGTATGGTAGTGCCATATATGGTTGGAAGTGTAGAAACCCTACTTGTCTTATAGAGAGATTGTATGAGATTTTTCGAGATTACAAGAACTGTGTTGGTAGACTTTTTATAGATTCAGAAGTCTTTCGAGATAGGAAGTTCCTATTACCATCGTGAAGATCCGTGAAGATTTGAATTATTAGAAAATTTATTTTTTTATTGGAAGAGATTGTAATAAACTTATATCAGATTGAGAAAGGTTTAAACTCGTCAAAGATTTCATTTCTTATCAAGTAATTACAGCTAGGACTTATTGTGTGATAGGGGTCGACTCGGTAAGGACCAAGAGGTAGTTCGGTTTCTTTGGGGCTTGATTGTAATCTAGTAGGCCTAATAGAATTCATGCTTCTATGGTTGTGGGTTGTATGATCATGGGTTATCAAAACCGATATTATTAGAATTAAACTTCTGTTTGTTGTTATTATTGTCTCTTTTAACAATTAAGCGGATATAAAGACTTCATCATGGCAAAATATACCTTCTGAAAACTACAACACACTGAGGTTTCCTAACACAAATTTTTTGATAGTTGACTATCGATATCTAAAAATCTGACTAATACGATTTGAGTAGTTGTGAGACCTATTTAGAGTTGACTCTCTCATATCTAATTTTTCATTCATAAAACTAGAACTCGAAATTTTTGTTAAAAAAATTTAATATCTTGGCTATTGATTTAACGCAATAAACACGCTGAAATGCTACTAATCTAACACCTAGTTGCATAGCACTTGATTTATAAACTTTGACTCTAGGTTAATTCAAACTTGTGACCTTGTGAATGCGAGGGGAAGTTGTAAATGTCACTCAAATGATGGACAATAATTTTCTTGCGGGGCCAAAACGAAATAAAAATACAAAAAGTTTATAATGAAAAATATTAAACAAAGTAACAATTTTATCACTATCAGAAAAAGAGCTTTCAGCGATAGAAATTATCGACGGATTTGTGATGGATTACCGACAAAAAAATCAACGACAGATTTAGCGACGGAAAATTAGCGACAGAAATTTTCCATCGCTAAATCCGTCGCTAAAACATTTTCAGACAAATTTGAGACAGATTTAACGACGGAAAATTTCCGTCGCTAATTTTCCATAGCTAAAAGTTAAAAAAAAAATTTGTTTTCGTTAAATATAATTTTTTTTTTGTTTTTATTAAATATAATTTGTATTTTTATTAAATATAATTTGCATTTTTATTAAATATAATTTTATTTTTATTAAATATAATTTTATATTTTTATTAAATATAATTTTGTATTTTTATTAAATATAATTTTATTTTTTTGTTAAATATAATTTTTTATTTTTATTAAATATAATTTTATTTTTTATTAAATATAATTTTATATTTTTATTAAATCTAATTTTTTGTTTTTATTAAACATAATTTTGTATTTTTATTAAATATAATTTTTATTTTTATTAAATATAATTTTATTTTTTTGTTAAATATAATTTTATTTTTTTGTTAAATATAATTTTTTTTATAAAATATAATTTTGTATTTTTATTAAATATAATTTTGTATTTTTATTAAATATAAATTTGTATTTTTATTAAATATAATTTTTTGTTTTTCTTAAATATAATTTTGTATTTTTATTAAATATAATTTTTTTGTTTTTATTAAATATAATTTTTATTTTTATTAAATATAATTTTATATTTTTATTAAATATAATTTTATTTTAATTAAATATAATTTTGTATTTTTATTAGATATTATTTTTTGTTTTTTAAATATAATTTTATGTTTTTATTAAATAAAATTTTATATTTTTATTAAATAAGTGAACTGTATTTTTAATATTAAGAGTTACAAATAAAGTATAAAAATAGAAAAAAAAATAAACTAATAATACAAGTGTAATGGTGGTATGGTGGTTAAAACTCTTAAATTTCTTCTCTCACACTCGGGTTCGAACCCGGGTGAGAGCATATTTTCAACGCATTTTCATCACATTTAAGGCGTGGGCAGGCGGTCCCAGAGTCGGCAGACGGGTAGCGATTTCCGGCATTTGGGTTTCTTGTTGTTACCCACCTCACATCGACGATTAGGACGGAAAAATTCCCCCCGTCGTTAAATCTGTCGGTAATTCGAAAATGCTAAAAATTAGCGACAGTATTTTTCGTCGCTGATCCTTCGCTAAAATTAGCGAGGTGACTTTCAGCGATGGAATGATCCGTCGCTGAATTCTTTGCCGCCGATACTTTCGGCATGAAAAAAATCCGTCGCCATTTTTCCAAACCGTCTGATACTTTCCGGAAAAATTGGGTGGGTATCAACGATAGAAAAATCTGTCGCTGAAACCGTATTTTTTGGTAGTGTATTTAGATTGAATTCTTTGAGCTTTCATAGTACTAATATTGTCTATTATAGTATTAATATTACACATTTGATCCAAAATTATCAAATATTTAACGTTAAACAAATCCTAAAAACCCCTAAACAAATTTAGAAATTGAAAAAAATGTTAAATTAATATATAGAAAGAGAAAGCATACAAGAAAGATCTGAATTAAATGAATAGATAGATTAAAGGAGGTCAAGAGAAAGAGGAAGTTGCTTTCACTATTTCACCTTAAAAGGAAAAAATGGAGGGGCCTTGGCCCCCGCTAGCCCCTCTTCCCCTTTTGTCCTTGTCCTGCGAAGTTTAGAAAAATTGAAAGTTTTTACTGATATTGAAGACTAAAACGTCGGCAATAATTCCGGTCACTACTCATTTTTGTGCCGAACCTACTTTTTCCGACATTTTGACACCTAAACATCATAGAAAGGAGTTTATGCCGATATTTTTTATCAAAACATCACGGAAGGCAAAATAGTGAGACGCAGCCCTTAAATGTGAGGAAAAGTCCTGTTTTTGTAGTGGGTGGAGGACTTATATGTAGCTCTTTCCTTTAGACACATCAATACCCTTAGCACCATAGCTCTCTACTGAGATTAAAAATACTTTGTAAGTATGGTATCTTTTATGCAAAAAAATACTCCCTTGAAAAGGAGAAGATAATATATGTTTATGAGAAAAAAAGCTTTGGCACCATTGGAATTGGCTTCTACTGCATTTCTAGCTGTTTGTTTGTGTCATCTTCTGCCTAGAATTTGGATACTGGGTCTGGTTTCACGTGGTATGTTTTGTGATCTGAAGATATGAGTTCTTGATCTCGACCTTTTTGGATTTTTCTCCTTTGATGGGGCAGCGATTCAAGATTATTTTGGGCATGCTCACGAGTCATTGGGATAAGGCAGGCAGGTACTTCATAAAAATATACGAGTAGGGATAAAGTCTCTACAATTTTTTTTTTTAAAATTATAATATGTACAATTTTAGCGATATTTCAGAAAAATCTAAAAAATACTACTAAAAGTCATACAGAATATGTCGATAAAAGTCTTTTTTTTTTAACGACATTTCAGAAAATGGTGTGAGAAATTGCCGCTACGAGTAGGGGTGTTCATCGGTTCGGTTCTCGAATTATTCGATTAATTCGATTTGGTTAATTCGGTTTAATATTTTTTAATCACAAACTGAAAACCGAATCGAATTCATTTAAATTCGAAATTTGGTTTTCGGTTTGAATTCAAATTGAATCGAATAAACCAAATTATTCGATTTTGATTTTTAAGATCTAAATTTTCATATAAATCCAATTTAACCAATTTCGAATCGATAAAACAATGATTTTTTTAACTACTATTTTATTGCTTGCTTAAAAAAGAAAAATTATCAATCAAAGTTTGCATAAAAAGAAAAAAAAATAAATAATAAATAATCAAAATAATTAAAAACTCTAATTCGTAATTCGCATTAAAAATCTCAATTCGAAACTCGAATTAAAAATCAAATTTAGAATTCGGTTCTAACTGAAAACCGATTCAAATTTAAAAATCGAATTCAAATTTAATTCAAATCGGTCGGATATTCAATTATCACCAAATATTGCACACCCTCCAAAATGATGGTACATTAAAATTTTTTAAATACTATTTGTTCTCTAAGAATTATGCTGTTTGCCGCCTCTGGCCCATCGCCCGTGCATACTTTGTATTTTACAACCTAACATAAATTTTTTATTTTTTCTTAAATCTAATCTTTTTAAAAGGTGGTTGCGGGTCTAAGAGCGGGTCTGCGGGCATTGGTGGACCTGCGAAGAAGCAGCCTGTTATCCTTCCACCGACGAGAGTGGGTGGTGTTCACTGCTCTGTGAAGCGAGCCTGGTGTGTTTCTCTCTGCCCTAACGACCACAGCCTTCGCCCAAAGAACATCGCCCAACTCCCTTCTTAGACTAGGCGCATTGGTGAATTCAGGATTCAAGGGCAATATGGCTAAAATGTTTTCACAATAGTAGTAGTCGATCTTTATATAGTAATATTTTGGATTGAATGAGAATAATATCTATTTGATATGTAAAAATTAATATAATTATTTTGATATAGTGGGAACGATTACTTATCTTTCTTTCTATATGGCTCCGATAGGGTGAGCCAACATTTTACTCCATAAATCCTAATCATTGTGTCAAACCAATCTTCAACCACCTTGGTGCCCGGCTTGGGTTACAAGCTCAAGCATGTATTACCCGTCACATCAATGTATGTTAATGTCTCTCAAGACAATTCAAGTGGTAAAATTTTTTTACTTTTATCTTTTCTTCCCTTATTCGATTCTATTTCACTATCAGAAAACGGGTTTTCAGTGACAGAAATTACCAATGGATAAAAATCCATCACTATTAGCGAAGAAAAAATCAGCGACGGATTTAGCGATGGAAAAATCCGTCACTAATTTTTCCATCGCTAAAATTAGCGACGGTAAATTTCCGTCGCTATTTTTCCATCGCTAATCCATCGCTAAAACCTTTGTAAACAAATTAGCGATGGAAAAATCCGTCACTATTTTTCTGTCGCTAAAACTTGAAAAAAAAATTTGTTTTTGTTAAATATAATTTTTTTTATTTTATTAAATATAATTTTGTATTTTTATTAAATATAATTGAGACTTTTTATTAAATATAATTTTTTGTTTTTATTAAATATAATTTTATCTTTTTATTAAATATAATTTTATATTTTTATTAAATATATTTTTTTATTATTATTAAATATACTTTTGTGTTTTTATTAAATATAATTTTGTATTTTTATTAAATATAATTTTGTATTTTTATTAAATATAATTTTATATTTTTATTAAATATAATTTTATATTTTTATTTAATATAATTTTCTATTTTTATTAAATATACTTTTGAGTTTGCTCTTACTCATTTCAGCGACGGATTAGCGATGGAAATATTTTCATCGCTAATCCGTCAATAATTAAGAATAATTAAAAAAATAAAAAATTAAATTATCGACGGATTTTCTTAATGACGGAATCCGTCGTTAAATTAGCGAGATGACTTTTAGCGACGGAATTTTCCGTCGCTAATACTTTTAATTACAGAAGTTTGAGTATCAGCGATGGATATTTCCGTTGCTGATACCCGTTTTCTTATAGTATTTAATTGTATTCCATTATATAAAAAAAAAAGAAATCAACGAATGTTATTTAATTTTTAATATTGTTACCGATTTAAATAAATATTTAATTAAAAATTTATTAGAATATCGCTGATATGTACTAATAAGAAACATAGTGGCACACAGGTATAAATTCCTACTCACAAGTCTTCGCTACTCTTGTCTCGTCTCTCAAACACGCTGAATATCTCTTAAACCTCTTTTGCTACACCACTTTTTCTTTGTAAACACCGGACCGCAACCGCCCGCCTCCCTGCGTTCGGTTGATGTGATGGAGATACTGGCCATCATATCATATGCTAGCCCAAGTATTTGGAAATATATATATATATATATATATATTTTTTTTTTTTTCTAATCACCAAAATCTTAATTATAATATTAAAAATTTAATTAATCTCTATCTTAAACCAATTTTTAGTATATTATATCAATGCCATTTTTATATTATTTCTCCACATGGTGAGCACCGAAGGAAACAATTGTTTCTCAGCTTTTAAGCCAGAGAAGGCTGCATATGCTTCATAGTAGTAGAAAAGAAAAGAAATTATGATTGCAAAAGAAAGACAGGATGGGAAGAACATACAACTACGTTCACAAATTTTTCCACCAAGGAAACAACCAAGTAAACCAATCATTGACAGAAGTGAAGAAATCAAACAAAAATAAACAAAACAAGAACATCAAGATTTGATGAGGAAAAAGCTCTTCCAATATGGAAAAGTAAAAATCACGAGGCCGAAACCCAAAAATCTCCACTAAATCAACAAATGGGGTCTTACGAGGGTTCAACTTAGTCTTTTTACACAAGAACAAACACTCCCACAACCAACAGTCACTAATCATCACTAACAAAGTGATACAGAATAAGAAGTCGAAAACAATCCAAACCTCCGATGCAAAATCCGACCGTACGGATTGAGGACCAATGAGTGAGGAATGTACTGTTAAAATTTCACACCGATCGGAGAAAGTTTCAACATCCGATCATCCAAAACAAGTTTGCCGGTTAGTTCTAGCAAAACATAATTTTCCCTTTTATTTCTCTCACTTAGTTTGTTTTTCACAGGATAAAAGTGAAAATAAATCTTGACCACTTTTGCCATTTTCCACATAGAAGTGACAACAAAAGTCCAACAAGTGAGTCGTGTTAACGAAAAGGTTCCTGTTAATCTTAGGGAGATGGTGTTGACCATGTTGGCAAAAATGTTATGGGAAGTTGAATTGTAGTTCTTTAACTCCTTTGCTCATGCTTTGAAAATATAAGAAAATGACCTGGTATTTGCAGGCTGGGATGGACTAAGCAAATAAATTATTGCTGTCAAACATATAATAGGCAGCCATTAGGATTAGGAGATTATTCTCTATTGATGTTGATGCCTTCTGCAATCTGAACTGAGAGGTACCCGGTCTGGGATAATCTAATATATTCACTCATTATTTTCTTTTGATGACGCACCTTGATGTTACCTTTCCACCAAGGTGCACGAGGTATGGTTTTTATAATATCGCATGGGGTGTCATGAATCATGAGCAAAGGTTGTGCCAAATCTTGAAAGCTCTAGAATGGCGGCCCGGGGGGGGGGACAATGGGTGCCATAGCCCCTCCCCCCCCACCCAAAATTTTAAAATATATCCTTTAATGTAAAGCAGACATGAAATTTTTAAAGGTCAAATAAAGGCAAATAAAATATTAGTCCTCGCAGATTTAAAATTGTCTATTATATTATGATTTGAAGAAAAGTTAGTAAATTTGGCCTCACTTGGAAACAGCCTAGCCTGACTAAGTAGCTCTGTTTATGTTGGATTCTGCATCGAAGTGTTTGTAAGATTCATGTTAAATGGAGCTTTTCACAGCCAAAACAAAGAGTATTTGAGGTAAAAAAGAAAATGGCTACGCTGCCTATGTTGCAGCATTACATGAAGGAGATTCAAATAACAGCTCTGCTTAATCCTTCAGTTCTTTTCCTTGTTTTCTTTTCTCTTCTCTTGTTGGTTAAGAAGAGTAAAGCTAGGAAATACAACTTGCCTCCTTCCCCACCTAAACTACCGATAATTGGTAACCTTCACCAGCTTGGTTCACTTCCGCACCGCACTTTCTGCACCCTCACTGAAAAGTATGGCCCTCTGTTGCTCTTACACATGGGCTCTGCTCGAACGCTTGTTGTTTCATCACCGGAGATCGCTGAAGAAATTGTGAAGACTCAAGACACTGTTTTTGCGAATAGGCACAAGCCAATGGTTGGTGATGTACTATTCTATGGGGGCAATGAAATAGGATTTTCTCCATGCGATGAGTTCTGGAGGGAAATGAAGAAGGTTTGCGTTTCGGAGCTTCTGAGCCAGAGCAAGGTGCAGTCATTTCATTGCATCAGGGAAAAGGAAGTGGCGAACATGAACACAAAGTTGCAAAAGTCCTGTCTTGAAAAAGCTCCTGTCGATCTTCGTGAGATGTTCATTACCATCTCAAACAACATAATTTGTACTTCTGTTCTTGGTCGGAATTATGGAGGAGAAAAGCCCGGGACAAGATATGGAGATGTGTCACAAAAGATTGTTGAGCTTCTGACAGCTTTTTGCTTCAGAGATTACTTTCCCTGTATCCATTGGATGGATAAATTCACAGGGCTGGTTGGGAGATTAAATGGGACATTTAAAGAATTAGACGCGTTCCTTGATCAAGTAATCAAAGAGCATGAGTCCTTCAAGAGCGAAAATGAGCAGTCTGAGAAAGACTTCGTGGATATTCTTCTTCAGATGAGAAAGGATAGTAAGGCTGGCTTCAATCTTACCCAAGAACAACTCAAAGGAATTCTAGTGGTATGTCTCTCCTTCTATATCTTTCTCTTTAATGGTTTACACAGAAAGCATTCACCCAAACGCACATGGTGGTTTAGCTAATCTGTTTTTGAATTCAGGACATGCTTACTGGAGGCAATGACACAATTTCAGCTCTATTGGAATGGGTGATGACTGAACTTATAAGACATCCGAGTATAATGAAGAAAACCCAAGAAGAGATAAGGGGAGTGATTGGAAATAAATCAAAGATAGATATGGATGATATAAACCAAATGGAATACTTCAGATGCGTAATCAAAGAAAGTCTAAGACTACATCCTCCTGGTCCTTTCTTGATACCTCGACAAACGTCTACATGGGTCAAACTCAAGGGATATGATATTCCACCACAAACAATATTGTTCATTAATATATGGGCTATCCAGACGGATCCCAAAATTTGGGACATGCCCAAAGAGTTTCGGCCTGAGAGATTTCATGACAATCCAGTTGATTTTAAAGGCCAATATTTCCAATTCCTTCCCTTTGGATCAGGAAGAAGGGGGTGCCCAGGATTGCCTTTTAGCATTGCAGTGGTGGAATATGTCATTGCCAACCTTCTGTATAGATTTGACTGGGATTTAGCAAATGAGGAGGACATGGACATTAGTGAAGTGTATGGTGTGGTTGTTCGGAAAAAAACTCCTCTTCAATTGGTTCCAACATCTCATAGTCTGTAATTGCACGATCGTATTGGGAGCTATGTGTTTCAATAAGCCTCTCTCTGGTTCTTCAATCTGGACATGTACACCTCTTGCTCTCCGGAGGGACAACATCTTAGGCTTACCTTTTCATAGTCGGGTCAAATATATAAATGTTTGGTATTGGGGTTCAATCATCTGCTTGTCTAACTCTGTTCTAGGAAACAGATAAATGACATGGTATATGTGTTCAAGATGTTTTCATCTCCATTGCTGACCACTGCAAGATTGCACAAACAGAAGTCACAAACTTTAAAGCTTACAAGAACAAGAAAATTGTCAATTCCCTACTGGATAAAAATTTAGTTCAGCTTTGCTACTCGTACTTCTAAATACAAACAACCATGCCGTAGCCAATTGTTTGCTGTGTATGATTACCTTTGGGTGGTAGAAATTGATATATTTTGAAGATGAAGACCAGATGTCTTAAACTGAACCATGCAACTTGCTCATCCATAGCAAATTGGAAATGTCTTTGCAATTAATTGCGTAAATGTACCTACGTTTGACTGTGTAAGAAACTGTTCTCCTCACATTTGATGTATGTGACACCTTATTGTTCCAAGCAAATATGCATTAGTACAACTAAAGGATTAGAAACAAGTGGTCTGGTTTATCTATCTAGCAATCTTTTGTTCACATGATGACTGACACAATTTTTTGTAGTGGCATGGCGCTGTCTGATTGATGCATTAGTTCGCAATATTTTAGCCTCAATTGACTTTCATTGTCTTACGATCTAATTATTAAATCATTGTTGCTGGTGAAAAACATAAATCATCTTGGGAACTCATAAATTTCAGGTGATTGATTCAAAATGATCATCACAATTAAGGACATAAGAAAATGGCCATACTGCCTATACCTCTATTTATTCCCATTGTTCCGTTTCTAGTTTCCTTCTATCTTCCTAGGACTAGAAAAGCTAGAAAACATAACTTGCCTCCTTCCCCACCAAGATTGCTGCTAATCGGTGATCTTCACCAGAGGTTCCTAGAGCTAGCAAACACAACCTTTCCCCATCACCACCAAAACTACCATTTGTTTGCAATCTTCATCCGCTTCGTCCGCTTCCACACCGTGCTTTCCATGAACTCTCAAACAAACACGGCCCATTAATGCTCATACACCAGGGCAAAGTTCCAAGATGTGGATTTTGCAATTAAGTTCATAATGAAGAGCATAGATGTGATTTTTTTATCAAGGTAATGATATGGCATTAGAATCTGATGGTAGATGATCCAACAGTCCATTACTACAAGATTGTGACTACTCGAGCCAATTGGGCCATACTATCTTTAAGCAACCGAGCATGCTGTAGTTTCTCGGCTGAGTACTCCTCCAGTCGAGCACTTGGGGTCGAGCACTCCTTTTGACTCTCTCGGTCTTATCCTCCCGAGAAGTAAACAACTCCTGACTCTTTGATCATCCTAACTCTCGGCACTGGGGCTTCTCGGTTAACCCCAATGATATGCGATTTTGATGTCACGATTTCATAAAAGTGTACCATAGTCTAGTACTATGTATAATGCGAACAAGTGTCATTTGCATGAGAATATTTTATACTATCAAGTATGAATAAACCTAATCTAAGTTGGACAGATCGAATCAAAGTTGTGAAGATAATAAAAAAAATTAAAATAGAATATGAAAGCCCTAATTCGTAAAAAACCCTAATGTGATGGAAATCCAAGGACATCGATTTCATCTATTTTAATCTTTTATATTGTTGAATCTTTTCAATCATTAAATTTATTGACTAATAAGTTATTGATGATGAAGGCAAATTTTCTAAAATTAGATTCACCTAATGGTTTTGTAATGAATCTCTAATTTAACTAATCAAAACTCAATGGTCGTGCAATCTTGATTAATCAAGCAGCATTAAGTTTTATAAAAATATGTAATCAAGTTTTTCTATAAATTCTCACATATAAAATTAATCCAATATCATGTTCATAATCTCATATGAATTTTATTATTTGGACTAATCTCATATAATTATATTGGTCTTGCATGTATTCAATCTCAAATCATCATGATGTCGGACCCTATAACATTTGAGGCAATAAGATCAACAATAAAAACTCATCAAACAATAATCATGTCAATAAAATTCAAGAAAAAAAAATAAATCTAGCCATGTAATTAATTAAAGATAGAATTCGTCGAGTTCTAGGAATAAGAAAATTAGTTAAACATTGAAAGGAAAAATAAGAAAATAAAAGAACACATTATAACCCTTCTTTGCACGAGTGTGGATGTGAAAATCTTCCTTTAATGGGTGGTGGCTGCTAGGGTTTATAAACTGGTGGAGGGAATATCGAATTATGAAGGAAAAACATGAAATAAAGGAGGTATGGAATGAATGCCCATGGTTGCCCTAGTGCTGAATTTGTTAGAGTAAAACCCTAAAACAAATTTTAAAATTTGAACTTTTTGAAAACTTGGAGTTTCACTTTGATTTGAAAACTTGGTGTTGTTGGAATGATAAGTATTTCTATCTTTCCTTAAAGCTTGGAAACTCCCTTTTTATCATGATCCTAGAATAAAATTTGAAATTATCAGCAACATAGTTTTCGAATTCCCAACACCTAATTTCCTTTGAATCAACGGGGGATTGACTTTCAACATATAACAAATTTGACCCAGATTCCAGACAAGCTCCTACTTGAATCAGACTCTAAGATCTTCACAAGATTTGTAGGGCTTGAAGTTTTCTTTCCAACGCCATAAGAATTAACTCAATCGGATATCGGAGTAGAAAGTTATGCCCAAAATACTGACTATTGCTTCTGCCATCCGAAAATAGTAAGTAAACTTAAGGTTTCCTAAATCATAAACCACGAAATTTAACCAGTGTAATATCATAAAATATGATTCAAAATAATCCTAAAATATATAAATAAATATTGAAAAACTATAATTTAAATGTATAAAAATATTACTATTAAACACCCCCACACTTAATGTTTGCTTGTACTTGAGCAAAAACAATTTCCTTTTAAAACCAATTCAATTTTTCTAAATTCCTAACTATGCAAATGATAAA
Source organism: Dillenia turbinata (assembly GCA_037126225.1). Taxonomy (NCBI): domain Eukaryota; kingdom Viridiplantae; phylum Streptophyta; class Magnoliopsida; order Dilleniales; family Dilleniaceae; genus Dillenia; species Dillenia turbinata. The sequence continues at coordinate 6,036,947 of JBAMMX010000023.1, read as the reverse complement.
TTCAAACCAAAATTATAATCAAGACAATTAATATTTCATAGCATTTGTACCAAAGAAACCATTTCAATGGCCAAGATTTTAAATTTCTTCCTTTTGGTTTTAGAAAGAGGGGTTGTCAAGGAATATCATTTGGTATTGTGGGTTATATCCTTGCCGGCTTCTTGTATTGATTTGATTGGGATCTACCAGAAGGAATGGCGAAAGATGAGTTAGACATTGCTGAACGCTATGGGTTGGCCATTCATAAGAAATATCCACTATATTTGGTCCCGACACCTTACAACCGTCGACCTTTCGGGACATTCTAGATTTGTATGATTGGCTTAGCTATTTTGGTTTCCTCCACAGCTAGTGTTTATGCAATTTGCACCATGTGTGAGGATCAAACTTGTGAGCATTGAATTTAAAAAAAAAAAAAAAAAAGGAAATTATAGTAGTGTCTTATGGTTTTCCCTCCCAATGGAGGATGCCTATGTTGATGTTGGTTTAGTTTTTGGTCCAAAATTCATGTCACAAGCCCATATTTGGAAGCTCAATTATTATTAATGGCAACGGTGGTAATCAAGACATCTTTGGAGGTGTTTTCTCACGAAGATACAATTAAGTGGGGTTGGAATTTGGGGGTCATTTGTCATTCTCTATGGAATAGATCTTTGAGAGACAGAGGAAGCTTCTTTGGAATAGAAATTGGGATAGATTGTTAATTCCAAGTAGCCTTTTCATCAACAGCTCTTCTTGGCTAACTTGAACTTTCTCTTTCTTCAAATTGTATAGACAGAGCTATAGTCAATTAAAATGTATTTTTCATTTGTTTCATCATGTTTGTTTCACTGCCCCTTTGTTGCCGGGGCGATGCACACACACCTGTGGTGTGTAGCCAACTGTAAGCTCTCTTTCTACTCCTTTATAAAACTTGTGAAATTCGTTTGAGGCATATTTCCTTGCCATTGTCACTTTTGAATATTTTGATAAATCTGTCAGTTTGTCTCTTTACAAGTGTTTTAAATTTTTTGAAAATATTGAAAACTTTTGATCTCACTCTCATAAAGTATCCCCAAATCGTGTGAGTATAATCATCAAATAAACATGATAATACCTATTTTTTGAGGGGGAGAGATTTTTATAGGTCCACCCACATTGGTGTGTAGTTGCTTAAGTTTTTGTTTGCTCTCTAGGCAACTCCTTTTGGAAATAGTTGGTGATGATGTTTTCCAAGTAAACAACCTTCTCAAACTTCAAGCTTCTTGTCAATTTTTGTTGAGCCATGTAACATCGGAGAGATAGAAGGATTTAAGGAAGGGTTTGCAGTGGGCAAATCTCTGTAACTTTCAAAGAGAATTATTCCAAAAGAAATATTATTAATGAAATCTCTCCAAAATAATAAAATATTATAAATATTTATAAGGTCAGTACAAATCCTAAAATTAGGAAACTAAAAAAACTAAAAAACTATAGAAATCAGAAAACTAAAAAAATTAGAAAATTAGAGAAATCAAGAAATTAGAAAAATTAGAAAACTAGAGAAATTAAGAAACTCACTAAAAAAAAAATCTTAAAGGGCCTAAAATTGGCTAAAACAATTAAAAGCTAATGGGTCCCGTTCCATTTCTTGGACCGATCTCGTATAATCCAATAATTATTTGATACCTGTTCCACAGCAATCCCCCTAGCTGAAAAGAAGTCGTCCTCGAGTGATTTGGATACAAATGGGTGCCAAAGGGATGATGATGCAACAAGTGAGATAAATTGAAAGTGCAAGAAAGTCATTGATATAGGCAAGTCCACTGCATAGGCATTGTGATTGATCTTGTGTATGATCTTGTAAGGACCATACCTCTTGGGTTTCAACTTATGATATCGGCCAACTGGAAACCTCTCATGCCAAAGGAAAACCATCACCATATCTCCAACCGCGAACAAGTTAACTCTTCGATATTTATCTGTGGCACTCTTGAACTTCTGATTGGTTTCCAACAACTTTTAATGGACCTCCTTTTGAATGGCCTGTGCATCTTTGGCTAAGTTTCTACTGTAGAGCTATATCCCAGGACTGGAGGTAATTTCACCAAGTCTACAGCATGTCGGGATGAGTCTTGATAGACAATAGAGAAAGGTGATCTTCCAATGGAACTATGAAACACACTATTAAATGCAAACTCTGCTTGAGGTAAATTATGATTCCACTGCTTTGGGCGATCCCTATAGATGCAATGAACAAGTTTACCCTAGGTCCAATTGACAACGTCGGTTCGGCCATCCATTTTGGGATAGGCTATACTCCTGAAATTCAGGGAAGTACCAAACATGCACCACAAAGTCATCCAAAAATGTTGAGAAATTTGGTATCATGGTCTAAAGTAACAGACCTTGGCACACCATGTAAACATACCACCTCCCTAAAGAATACTCGTGCCATATGTGAAGCATCCGAAGTCTTCTTATTTGGAGTAAAGTGTACCATCTTTGAAAACCTATCAATAATAGCAAAAACAAAATCAACGCCACACTGAGTTTGAGGTAGCCCTAGAACAAAATCCATAGACAGATCTTCCGAGATAGCTTCAGTACTAGTAGAAGTATTTAAAGCCTGATATGCTACGATTGATCCTTGGCCATCTGACATATGTAGCAGCGACTCATGAACTTGCCCATGTCCTACTTTAATTGAGACCAATAACACCTCTCCTCCAAACTGGATATAGTCTTCTTTTGCCCTAAATGTCCACTCAAACCACCCCCATGCAAGTCACGAATTAATTTTGCCCTTAAAGACATACGGGGTAACACGATTGGTTTCCCTTAAAGAGATACTCATTATGCTTATAAAAATTTTTGAAGGGAACCTTACCCCATATGTTCGCAAAGTCAACGTCATTAGTATACAGTTCACAAAGAACCTCAAAACCCATAACCTTATGACTCAAAGTCACCAATAAAGTTACACACCTATTCGAGCCATCAGCGGCTTTATTTTGGATTCCCAACTTATGCTTCAGCATGAAGGGAAATTGCTGTAAATAAGCAATCCACGTGCATGTACCTTGTTAACATTTTTTTTCTATTAATATACTTCAAAGCCTGGTGGTCAGTATACAAACAAACTGGTCTTGGATAAGATAGTGCTCCCAATTTCTCAAAGCCCAAACAATAGTATAAATTTCCTGGTCATAGGTTAACCATTGTTAGCATACTTCATTTAACTTCTCACTAAAATAAGCAATAGATCATCCCCTTGAGAAAGAACTGCTTCGACTCCAACTCTGTAAGCATCACATTCCACAACAGATAATTTCTCGAAGTTGGGAAGTTCTTGCATGGGGCTATACACAAATTTTCTTTAAACAGTCTGTTAAAGGTGCTACACTAGCGTTAAAATTGCGAATAAACCTCCTATAGAAGGTAGCTAGGCCATGGAAACTTTAGATTTCAAATACTGACTTCAGTGTTGGTCAGTCCCGAATTGCCTTCACTTTCTCCTCATCTACTCGATTCCCTTTACCATTGGCTATAAAACCTAGGAAAATTAGGCTCGATTGCAAGAAACTACACTTCTTCGAGTTAATGTACAACTTATTTTCTTGCAAAACAACCAAAACTTGTTGCAAATGCTCCAAATTCTTGGCCTCATTAGTGTTGTAAATCAAAATATTATCAAAATAAACCACAACGAATTTTATCAATAAATGATTTCATCACCTCTTTTATCAATCGCATAAATGTGCTGGGAGCATTAGATAGTCTGAATGGTATAACAAGCCATTCATAAAAGCTCTTCTTAGTCTTGAAAGCCGTCTTCCACTCATCTCCTGGTCTAATTCAGATATGATGATACCCACTTCGCAAATCAGTCTTTGTGAAGACTTTTGCACCAGACAACCTATCAATCATATCGTCAAGCCAAGGAATTGGAAGCCTATACCACATCGTGATGTTATTGATTGCTCAGCTATCCACACACATTCGCCAACTCCCATCCTTTTTTGGGGTCAATAAAGTAGGTACTATACATAGACTCTTAATGATTAGAACTAACCCCTTATCAAGCAACTCATCCACCATTTGCTGTAGGATCTCGCTCTTCTTTGGAATCATCCAATAATGGGGTAAATTTGGCAAACTAGCCCCAGGTACTAAATCAATAACATTCTGAATACCTCTTGTCAGAGGGAGTCCTACTGGGAGTTAACCAAGCATTAGCTCTTAAAACTAGTTTAACAAATCACGAACCAAACTTAGAATCTTTATCCCGAGCCCACTAGCTCTTGCTAAAAGTACTACTTTAATGACTAAGGTATGAATTTCTCCAGTGTGCCTTGCTCTTATCATGAAATCAGAATCTAAACAAGTAATATTTAAGAAACTTAAAATTTTATGAGGCTCAGAATTTTGTTTAGAGCCTAATGGCAATAGGATAATTTTTTACCCATCCTTCTCAAAGTGATAAATATTTTCTTAGCCATTGTGAGTTGCATCCAAATCATACTGTCAAGGCCTATTTACACGCAGATTAAGGGCATTGACTACGATGAGACTTTCTCCCCAGTAGTCAAGTTTACTTCGATCCATTTACTTTTGGCGATTGTCGCTAGTATGGATTTAGGGTTACACCAGATGGACGTTAAGACCGCTTTCCTTAACGGGAGCCTGGATGAGGAGATCTACATGGAACAGCCCCCGGGGTTTGTTCTAGTAGGTCAAGAGGATAAGGTTTGTCGACTTCGGAAGTCGATGTACAACCTAAAGCAGTCATCCAGGTTGTGGTACCTAAGATTTCACGAGCATGTGATATCTTACGGTTTGACGATGGTCGAGGAGGATCATTGTGTCTATCTAATTCGGTCTGATAATTCTTTTATGATCCTGTCGTTGTATGTAGATGACATAATGTTGGCTGGAAACGACATTCAGTATTTAATAACCATCAAAGCGTAGTTGTCATCCAATTTCAACATGAAAGACATGGGTGAAGCTGAGTTCATCCTCAGAGTTCAGTTCCAGAGGGATCGTTCGAGAAAAATATTGGCTCTTTTACAAGAGACCTACATTAGGAAAATTCTCGAGCGTTTTGGGATGAATGACTATAATCCCATAGATACTCCGATCGCCAAAGGTGAAGACCTGAGCCCGGAAATGTGTCCGAAAACTCAGGAAGAAGTAAGGGAAATGCGTAAAGTACCTTACTCCAGTATAGTGGGAAGTTTAATGTACGCAATGTTGTGTACTAGACCAGACATTTGTTATGCAATTGGTCTGGTGAGCAGATATCAGGCAAATCCTAGAAGAGGTCACTGGAGAGCAGTGAAAATGATTTTTTTATCTAAAGGGAACTGCAAACTTCTCCTTGTGTTACGGAGGAGGCGATCTGCGCCTTGTGGGCTATTCAGACGCCAACTGGGGAGGCGATTTGGATAAGCGCAAATCGATATCAAGTTTTGCTTTCTTGTTCAATGGCGGGGCCATCTCTTGGAACAGCAAGAAGCAAACCTGTGTTGCTCTATCTACGATAGAGGCTGAGTTTGTGGCATGCTCAGTTGCAATTCAGGAGAGTGTTTGGCTCTGGAGACTACTGGATGACTTAGGGATTGTAGCGGATAGTGAGAGGCCAGTAATGATTTATTGTGATAATCAGGTCGTTATCGCTTACACTCGAGACCCTAAGTTTCATATTAGAATCAAACACATTGATACCAGATACCATTACATTAGAGACATTATCGAGAAGGGTGAAGTGACCGTCAAGTACATTTCGACACACAACATGGTGGCTGACCCCTTCACCAAATCCATCACTAGAGACTCTTTTCTAGGGCATAGAGAGTCATTGGGTTTGGGTATTTTCTGACATTTCTCAGTTTGTACTTATTGATAACATTGATACTTATTGATTTTCTATATATATGGTTATAGTGCATTATTCAGTCATTTTTGTGTTATATTTTTCATTTAATACACTTATTTTTATTGTCATATATATATTCTGTGATGTGATAATAGATATGTCAGGTAGGCGAGGTCGACTCTCTCACACGAGTGACCACCTCCGGCTCTGAGATAGTAGGGATGAGACGGTTTCTAGTTGTAAGAGGCTTTGAGAGTGGCCCTGCTAGAACATAAGTCGTCCTGATATGTGTTCAGGATGAGGTCATATGCGATATGACCGACATAGATATACCCACATCCATGTTGCCTGTGAGTAGCCAGGTTTGAGATCTCGGATATCACCTGCGACTTGTGATATTGTCTCTAAGGTACTCTATCTGAGATCTCTGGGTAAAGTCTTATGTGTAGACTGAGTCCCTATACCTGGACAGTGTTAGAGAAATCTGACATATGACCTTTTGAGAGATGGGGAAATAACACTGTGGCACGTGTTTCATACCGCGTGTGAAAAGACGACTTGGGATAGTGGAAACTGTATTAATTGAGACAATAAATTGAAATTTATCTCCAAGTTCCACTGTGTGAGACCCGAGATCCACTGAGTGGGATCTCTTGTGCCTTTATTACTTTCGACTGTTTCTTGAAGTTTTGATTTAGTGTTTGCTACTTTAATCTGTTTACCGATGGCCCGAAAGATAAATTGAGGTCTGAGGGACAGGTCTAGGAAAGCAGCTGAGTTGAGATCGATAGATTCGAGTTTGGAAAAATGAAGACCAATTGACATTGTATCATTATGTTGTATTCACCGACCGGTCTTTTATATTCGTCCATGTAGGGATTTGAACATAATAGTGGATACATAGTCGAACGATATCTAGGGATTACTTTCGATGAGGAAAGTAGCTCGATGGATGCAATCAGTATTGGATCTGGGGTACTGCGAGCTTTCTTTTGATACTAACGATAACTACTCGATCATCCTAACAGGTGTATCGAGAAATTTTTGTTTACAGGTGTACTCGCTAGTCGCACGACGTCCAACCCTATATGAAAACCCTGTAGGGTGATGTGATATATTGCATAAGTTGTGATCTTATGACGGAAGTAAAAACGCACTCGTGTGCAAGTGAGAGATATTGGTTGATGCCCACGTGGGGCAGAAATTACCATTGGTAAAAATTGAATTTTTGAAATTCAAATTGGGTTGGTTAAACCTAATACCCCACTCCCCCTATTTTGTCTCCACTGAACTCCTACGGGAGTTAGTTTTTGAAAGGGAGTCAACTTCTTATTTGTACTCTCCTAATTGTATTCTACGTTGAAACAAGTTTTTCAATTGAATATTTTTTTTTTGTGAGACAATAACTATTCTGAGGAGAGAATAAAGATTCATAAGAGCGAGAATTTTAATTGTTGTTAAGAACAATTAAAATTGAGAGTTTTCTAATCGTCTACGAATCACCGGGTTAAGAGTTGGATCGTTGTGGTATTGCGTTGATAGTTCGATTACTATGATTATCATCCCGACTTCGAGTGGTTCGTGTTCAGAGTTCGCAATTCCGATTATTTTCTGCATCACCGATTGAGATATATTGCGAACTCAAACTTTTACGATTTTGAAATTTTATTTATTGTTTCCACTGCGTGTATGAGTCATGAAATTTCTAACAATTCGTCTAGAGGAAAACCAATTTGACTTGCCTCTGTAGCACTTGCAAGTATTTATAAGGACTTGAGATCATTAAGAGATCAGGTTAATGCTTTTAAGAGAACACTTGAGTGTGGCCAGCCAATAGTGGCCTCCTATAGCGAATTGAGGTGGAAAACTTTCCTTTGTGTTAGATTCATTCTCAAGTGAGTTGAAAATTTTGTTTGGGGGACTTATTGCAAGAGAAGTAAAGAACAAGAGGATGATCATTGAAACCTAGACAATGATTTGGAATCCTATCTTTTGTGCTTACAGATTTTTGATATAGTTGGAATAGACAGTTGGTGCGTTATACCCCTTAACTAAAATCACGAATTTGACTCACGACTTGGGTATGGAATCGACTATATTGGAAAACTCCTACCCTCTAAGTGGAATCTCAGTCGGGTTGACCCAAATTACTTGGAACGAAACTCCAAACCAAGTCTAAGAGGCACCCCAAAAAAAAAAAAGGAATAGGCTCTCAAGATTTGTATGCAGTTTAGATTGGATCAAGACCTTCCGGGAGAACATGAAGTTTTCAGTTTTGGTTCAAGCTGAGCCTAGTGATTTGGCAAGGTACTTTCATTGGTGGAGGGAATCAATGTTCGCTCGTGGAGATCATAAGGATAAGCTGGTGCTTAATGAGCCTGGTGCATCAAAAGGTTCGGGGAGCTCACACCTAGTTATGGTTTATTACGACAATGATGATGATAAGCATTGTACATACAGTTAACTTACAATTGGTGCTTTGTAAACCATTTAAGCATTAACAGGTATGGATATATTATGCACAAAATCTCATTTGAATACATTTTCTTTGTCAAAGGTGTCGATCTCTAACCAACTCCAAAAGATGCATTCTTGTCTTAGCGGAGGTGATGCCTGCATTTTTGAAGAGTTGGATTCTTTTTTACTCACTTAAAAATAAAAAATTAAAAAAAAAAAATGGGAAGAAGATGCAGTGAGGAACCGAAAAAGCCAAACCTTAAAGTTTCTTTCGTTCCTTTTCGGACCTTGCAACGGATTGTTGGGAGCCCCAGTTTCTCGTGAGCCTCATATCGGTGACAACCGGAGAAACCTTGCACAATAGTAACAGGGATCTAAGGGCTGGTTTTGAGAGAAAAAGGATTTTTCAACAATTAAAGAGAAGAGAAAGAGCTGAAGCGCAACCAATGAGGCCTCGAGGTTTTAACTTATCAACTGTTTTGCGACCTAAGAGTGGGAAGAAGTGGCATATCACGTACCATAATATACTCCATCAACCTCAAGCACATCAATCTGCATTTTTATCATGGAGCAAACTTTGGTTAAAATTGACTTCATATTGTTTAGTCTGACAAAAACTGTTATCTCGAAGGCAATACAAAGGATGGTTAACAATAATTGATATGAAACAAGCAATGTAATTAGTGTTCAACGTTGGTGAAGGGAAAAGCATAAACCAAAACAAGTTAAACTTCTGATTTGAAATTGCAGGAATGTACACTGACGATAATAATGTATGATTATCATTCTCTCTGTTCTACAACTCTCCAAACCCCCACCAACTGCACAACACACCGTCTTGTTCAGAGTCAACAATGAATAAACAAGTAATCCACCAACTTGGATTTCTTTTAACGGTGCAAGAATCTTCTTACCAACACAAAATCCTTCTTCCAAAGGTTGTCTTGGGTTAGAAACATTTCTCAAAAAGGATAACAAGGTGAAGCTTTCCTTTGAAACTCAATCAGCATGGGAGAGTATGGTGACCAAAAGATATCAATTAAATGATTAATTGATTTTTGGGTAGTGTAGTGATAGCCACATGGCCATGACAAATAATCTGGAAATTGACCATTGTCTTGTAGTGAATTTCATTTTCTTTTCGAAAAGCATTTTTTTTCTTTTTCTTTTTTAACATATTTAAGGTGTGCGACAAAATCTAGAAAGAGAAGTCAGCCTCAAGATCCAGCTGAATCTTTAAAATACTGAAGAAGCTAAATGAAATAAATGCAACAGTAATCATGTTCTGTTTACCAGCAACCAAACACACATGCCTATATACATTTAGCAGAAGTTTCGCATCAGGAAGATGTGAATATTTCCCTTTTCTCCTTAATTTTTTAGAGTGGTTTTAGATCTTTTATGATTCATCTTGTTTTCTAGTATTTCTAAAGATACAAATATTAAAATGATCATAAAGTTCTAAATTTCATTATTATCACCATAATATAGTTATTCAGGGACCCAAAAATGCCTCTTTAATCCCTAGAATGCTATTCTAGTGACCATTTAGTACAACGGACATCACTGAAATCGTTTTAGTTAGAAAATCTATTGGTTAAATAAAAAGATTTCATCAAAAGGTGAAGCTAAAGTAAAAAGAACTTCATGTTCATGTAATCAAGCTGCACAAGATACAACTGCAATGAGGGAAACAGAAGTCGAGGTGCTCACTAACACTATTAAAAAGGGGGCTTTGAAGGATAGAGGTGGCACCATATGATAGAGCCAGCCATAGTGGCCGTCAAGCAGTGAGAGTGGCCAACACCTATTGGTATTAGCAGTGAGAGTGCCTAACATCTATTGGTATTAGCAGTGAGATCTGTTGCACACAAATGTTGCTTGATCATTGTGATGGGAGAAAAGATGGAACACTAAAGCCCCACATTGGTTGATATTCCTAGGACCAATATGCTATAGGAATTGGTTAAGGAATTTTAGTTTATAGGACTTGATGAGGGATTGGAACGCAGTTCTCATTAGATCATTATCTTTTCTTTTATTGCCTGTGTTTGAAGATGTCTCAACCTTTTAAGCTTTGGATCATGGCGTAATTTTCATCTCAGAAAGGGAAAAAAATTGATGATAAAGAATGAAGGAGGGCTTGGGCTTACAGGCACTTGGAGACCAATTTGTCGAATGCTGTCCATGAGGTCCTTCACCTTGCGAGGATCATTAGCTCTGGTACGCATAAGCGGCCTCCGTATCTTGTCAAGAGGCAATTCAAGAATTACCGGCCCTCCTCCTCCTCCTCCGCCGTTTTGGTGATCGCCGGGAGGAGCCCCTACCAAAATTAAGAGCATCAAGTTCATAAAAACATACAAGCCAAAGTTTCAACAAATTCACTAAATAGTATTTTATATATATAAAAACTCACCCACCAAATCTAAATAACAAAGAACAAAGTATTTTCTATGATTGAAATTCAGTCCCATCAATTGAACAGAGAGAGAGAGAGAGAGATGACCATTTGATGAAGCAGCAACAACGAGGTTCCTGCTTAAGCTGGAATTGTTGGGAACTTGCAGCAAAAAACTCCCCATTCGACCATTGGATGAAGCAGCAACAACGGGGTTCCTCCTTAAGCTGAAATTGTTGGGAACTTGCAGCAAAAAACTCCCCATTCTCTCTCTCTCTCTCTCTCTCTCTCTCTCTCCCTCCCTCCCTAATACTAACGCACGAGCACAAAAACGAGAGAGAAATTAAATAGAGGAAGAAATGATGGCCAGATGGACTCTCCCTGTACTTAAGGAAATGTTAGTCCGTTCGCATCTCTTAAATAACAGCTTTGGACCAAAAGATCAGAACCGTACATCCTACTAAAATTGCCGCTTGTGATTCGATTATGTCAATCGAACGATCCTTGTTATGCCAGTGCAAACATTGCACATGATCATCAATTTCACCGAATGGAGGGGCATTTACATTCTAGTACCGCGAATGTCACCCAAAGCCCAGAGGGCTTCTTTTTTTCTCTCTCTGCTTCAATGGCTGCACTAAATTCTCTCTCTCTCCTCAGGTTCTCTCTCTCTCTCTCTCCCCCCCCTCCCATTTGCAATTGGAAATAATAATTTTTCGTTTTTTGTCTTGGGATAGAAATTCAGCAGGCGGCAGAATAGCTATGGGTTTGGGGTGTGTAAAAGCAGCCTCCAGTTATCTGGTTCGACAATCTAGGAATTCGCTTCCTCAATCTCGACCTCTACATCTTCACTTGCGCAGGTATTTCCGTCTCCCAAATCATTTGCTAAATTGAGGATTACGTTTATTTATCTTGTTAATTGTGGGTGTGGAGTGACCAAGAAGAGCTTTCCCTGTGATTGTTGTTTTGATTTTAGTAAATTACCTTAGTCATTTGGGAATTCCACAATATCCCACCTTCACTCATTTGCATTTGAATAGAATACAATAGGATTCCATTGTTTGGGAGATTATAAGTATTCATACTATGTTTCGCATTGATTATGTTGGATTCATACTATGTTTCGCATTGATTATGTTGGAGATTGATTTGAGTGTACTATGTATGTGTCTAAATGGGTTGTGTCTTTGAATGAATTAGCTCCCTTCACTAAATTCAATTTTTAATCCATGGGTTCCCTTCGATCTTCTCATTTTTATTTTGAGTACCATAGATTTTACAATTCGATTAGAATGATGATTTGTGGCTTTCTTTAACTTTTTTCTACTGGAGTTGGATCTTAATTTAAGAGAAAAAAAAATGTGGATAGGCTTTTATGATGGGTTTATTTCTTCCCTTATTGTCAAGCTCACACAAATCAAGTTGGTATTTTCCATACGTTTTACAAGCACTTATCAATCAATACCAGCACAACACAACTAGCTATGCGTCAATCTTTTCTACTTAATTCTGTATTTTCTTTCCCAAGTTCATCTGTGCAGCCCATGACATGCTCTGAAATCTCTGGGGATCAATCGAGGTATCATTTCCCTCTTCGGTGTTCATGATACATACTAAAAGAAAACTTGTTCATTCTTTTTGTTGAGTCTTGAAATGATGCATGGAAGTTAACCTCACCTAACAACTCCAGCAGAAAATACGACGGGCAAGATCTTAAAATTTTTGTTTTTGTTTTTGTTATAGTTTAAGTGCAAAAAGTATGCCATTCTCCATCAACTTAAGGATTTGTAGCACATGGTTTTTTCAAGTCATCATTTCTCACTTCTCTGAGATAGCCATTAAAGACATTAGTTCCTTCTGTGAACTCTAAATTGTCTGTCTTCAAAAATAATGTGATTAGTGTTTCCACTTCGGTATTTTGGGTTTTAATTTTTACGTTGACATTTTAGGGGAGATTTAACATAATGCTCATTGTTCTCTATTTTTTTTCCCCCTAGATCCCTATGCCATGTTAGTGCTACAAATGATGAAGAGGCTTCTGCCAAAGCAGCTGCAGCTGATGCCGATACTGGAGCTCCTACCATGTATGCATGTTTCTTTCCTCAGATTTGTTATCGCACTAATACTGTTGCTATCTTGTAATCGTTTCAATTTCATTTCTACTGTAGAAAATGTGCAAAGGTGTTAGGGTTGAATCTGGGGCTCAATAGTCTTTTTCTGGTACAATCATCTCCACTGAGGACACTTAGTATATACTCTAATGTCTAGGTCTAACATCTAGAGAGATACAATGTAACAATCATGATTATTGTAGAGAATTATAAAAAAAAAAAAAAAAAAAAAAAAAAAAAAAAAAAAAACCTAAAATGTCTCGGGAATCAACTGCCAAAGTTATGCCAAGACTGAAATGATTATTGTTCCTTAAAGAGTCTTTGATTTTTGGCTGACTGGGCTTTTTCCTTTAGAAAAACAGCTTGCTTTTCTGTTATATCCTCCACACCTAATGACAATGCTTGAGTTCAGATGGGACCTTAGTCTCCAAAAGAAAACTTACCCATTGTAAAGGGCATCTGGTTAGGAAGATTATCAACGAGTTCATAGTAAACTTGCCGCTAAGGGTCTTATGGTTGCCTAACTTGAGAATCAATTGTGTGCAAAGGAGAAAGATCTGAAAGTGTCTTGTATGAGAAGCAATGAAAGTGATATATCACCTCTGTTTTAACGCTTTTTAACAAATGATGATCTCCAAGAGTGAACTTCCATCTGGAGTGATAGATTGAATGGAAACACGAGCATCATAACACTTGAGAGATACAAAACCTGGAAGCGGAACCTTGGTTAATATGATGATAACCTTGACATATAAATCTTTACACTTAGCAAGAAAATTTTCTCGTTGCTATATGATTGCTAATTTTTGAAATCCAATTGATATACATGCCTCCTTCATCAGATTTGACAAGATTATATCTAAGGAGATTCCCTCAAGCATAGTGTATGAGGATGATAACGTCCTTGCATTTCGGGATATCAGTCCACAAGCTCCTGTACATGTTTTGGTCATTCCAAAGTTAAGGGATGGTTTGACACAGCTTGGCAAGGTTACTCTCTAATACTTGTTTTCTTCCTTCTACATTTTCACAAAGCAGTATTCTTCATCTTTTCAACAGAAGACTTGCATTTTTGGCTACGTGTGCAAAACCTTTCATGATCACCTAAAGAGTCCTCTTATATTTTTTATCTTAAAACTTAGTTTAGTGGTGCCTTTGTTATGTGACTGCTGTTTGAGTGATCAATCCTGTCAAAAGACTCATTTCCTTGTGGTTTTTTCTAAGCCCAAAACTTCATTCCTGGAGCCATGAAACCTTGGAAGTTGGAACATCTCTAGCCACAGGCTTTTACCTGTTCTGGTGGCTTTTATACATAACAAAAGCAAATTACAGTTAAAATTGCCCAAAGTTATTGTCTGCCTTCCTGCTTCCCTAGAACTAAATGAGAATGATTTTGTCCATGTTTTATCTGGTTGATACAAGTTTTGTTCAGATCCAACCATTTCCTCCAGGACTTCGGATTTCCTTTTTATCTTATGATTAACATTATTAGGTAGTCTCAGTTGTATTATATGGTGTAGCGCAACACAGTCCACTTCCCTCCAGCATTCCCCTATAGACTTAATATCTCGTTAGGCTAAGAGCAATCCTGCAAAGAAATCCTTGTCATTATGCTCTAGTAATCAACTGTCCTGCAGTTTAGGCTCTGTTTATTGTGCAGAAATTAACTTCTGGGGAAAACTTTCTCTATTTTTTGGTGTTTGGAGATCAGAAGATATTCTAGTCAATGAAAAACAATTTTGAGAGAACCATAGGAAGTTTCAAGGAAAATTTCAGAAGTCATTACTCTGTCTAGTTGCTGCTTACTGACCACAATTTGACATTGCTATAGAGTTCTCAATTTATTTTGAAAAAAAAAAAAAGGATTAGAATCAGCATATTCGTTCAAGTCAGCCAATTCAAATGAGTTTGATATTGTTCAGGTTCTTTTTCTCTTTCCTTTGATACGCCGAAAATTTTAATTGACACTTGCAATGGTCATATATGTTCTCTTGTTTGGCAGGCTGAAGGCAGGCATGTGGAGATATTAGGCCAGCTTATGTATGCTGCCAAAATTGTTGCAGAGAAGGAAGGTATTCTTGATGGCTTCCGTGTTGTCATCAACAATGGCCCAGCAGCATGTAAGCTATTTCTCATTCCCTTGACAGCTTATGCTCCTTGATTCCTAAGTTTGGGGCAAAGAAATTTCTAGTTTATTGCCTGGCACTCATGGAATTTAAGGTTGCAAAATTTCAATACATATTAATTGACATGTTGCAAAAACTAGCTTACTTACATATTGATGAGATATCCGAAAACATATTAAATGATGCCAAGAGATATCAAATTAGGTGTATGATTCTGTTTGTGGATGATGTCTTCTATGAAATTTCTTTGTTTATTGCATGAACTATTTATGAACCAAAGAAAGAAATGATTGGAAAATGGCTAGTCATGGATATCACACAATATTACACAGCATGGAGATAGAATAATGTACCATCCATATCACGCTGTAAATAACTTGATGTATTTGGTTATTGGCTGGATTTTGAATGACAGTTGCTTCACTTGATCATGCTCGATGCTCATGCTGGCATTACATCATAGGCAAATTTTTGTTTTTCCCTTTTCCTCCTTGGCTCGTATAATTAAGAGTTATGGATACAGACACTCAATACATAATTTTTGTATGTCTTAAGATAAGGTGAATCCCAACCCCAGATAAGAACACCAATCCTCATCCAACAACCATAGTGTAACTATAATGATCTAAATTACATATTTGTATGCACGAAAAAGATATGTAACTTGCAATGTGGCTATAATTTCTAGCTTGAGCCGCAATTTGTTGCAATCCTTTCATTTCATGTCGTCCTTTTCGTAGAAATCTACTTGACTTGGACTTTGATTGATATCTCTATAATACGGTCTCTGCAGGCCAGTCTGTTTATCATCTACACTTGCATGTACTTGGTGGGAGACAGATGAAGTGGCCTCCAGGTTGAGGACGGTTTCATACTTGTTGATATCATCCCGATGTTATCATTCTGGTCATCCATTTCTTTCTGTTATTAGAGACTCTTTTTGGATACCCTGCACTTGGTAAAAACTGGTTCTCTCTGTCAGCTGTGTCTACTGAACCGAAACCTCTTCACCAGAACACATTATTCAGCTGGGGATGTCATCTTCCCAGCTTGATTCTATCGAGATCCAAACTGAACAGCATGATTGTTAAAAGCAACATGCTTCTTGTCGAAGCTATTGAAAAGAAGAGGCCATTTTTAATGGACAGTTGAATTGAAACTTAATAATCAAGAGGACTTGTCAATATCTATCTAAAGAAAAAGAACTTATACATTTCGAGATATGATTGATGATTTTATCATTAGCTATATAGTTTCCAAAAACCTGAACATGACATGACATGACATGAGATGGAATTTTTTGCCTTCCACTGTAGCAAGTATCTGCAGAACATCAATGTCTGGGTTTTCCCAAAGGACTTTTTGGATATGAAACAATTGAGAATCCAAGGGATGCAAACAGATAATATTCTTGTAATACGGAGTCTAATTCTTGGCTGCAGAATGCAGAGTCCAATAATTTCTCGCCAATGGCCAATAAGTCATTACCTCAAAATGGTTCTCTGACAACAAACCGATAGATATTTCAAAAGTAAACACTAAGCACAGGCTCAAGAGTGACGCTCAGATATGAGAAGCAAACACTGATGAACAGGAAACTTCCAATCTCCATCAAAATAGTACGATAAATGCCTTGTTGCTTGGAGTAAGCTGAACAATTAAAATTTGGATAGATCGAGGGAAAAAAAAAAAAAGGGATCAACATTCAAGATGTCTTCTACAGAAAAACAACGGGTCAAGAAATTTGGATAGATTGAATAAAGGATCAACCATCAAGATGTCTTCCAGAGAAAAACAACCAGTCAAGGAACAGCGGGGCTGCTTACCCCTGGGCAATGAAGACCTCAGTCGCCTCCTACATCTTACCTTAATCAACTAAGAATCACATCCAATGATTCTACCAATATTCCACAGAAAATAGGAACAAAAACGACGAACAAAAATTGCATTGATCTCACTCATTTGAAAAAATGTACAATGGGTATTGAAGAGAGCATTCCAAACTGCAGATAAAGAATAGGATTTCTTTTCTTATTTCTACCATGTACAACTCAGTGACAAATACAAAAATAATCATGTTTTCTCACAGCTAGGTTAGCATCTCTCTCAATTTAGGCAACAGGAAAAGGGGAACTGTGAAACAAAGTATGTAACACTCATTAAAGACTGTGTATGGTGACTTAAATAGCTCGAGGTGTTGAGGTGTTTGACAGATGAACAAAAATAGCTCGAGGTGTTGAGGTGTTTAACACTCAAAGTATGTAACACTCATCAGGTTCTACTGATGCCATCATATTTCTGGTGGCCTTCTGCCTCCCTGCTGAAGCCTTTGGCTGCCAAGTGCCATGAGTCTTGTCCACGGCAAAATCTGTATCCTCATAAAACCCACAGCTAGATGACAACAATAGCATCACAGGGAGGATGTAATTCTAGTCTGATTTGAACAAATACAGGAGCAGTCCGACTCAGTCAAGTCCCTCTTGACAAGACGTTTATCACGATTAGTTATCAATTTAACCAGAGGAAGCTTCAGTGAGACTTGTCGCCAGATCTCTTTCACAGTTCCATCTGAATCCTCATACTCAAAATAACTCTTTACCTGTAATAGATAATTTTGTCATCAGGCCAACAAGAGATCATTTTTTACCTGAACCAGACAGTCAGATGCCAGAGACTCTCAACACAGTTCTCTTTGATCAATTAGCAATTAGCAGGACACTACGAAATCTATATAGAAGTAAAGAAAATTAAAAATGCGGTGATGCATGAATTGCCACAGAGCAGCAACTACAAATAGAGATATACGTCATGAATTCAATTAATATTGTATTCTTACACATAGAATATTTGCGAGTGTGAATAAACACTGAATGGAGGCACTCATCATTTGTAGTTCCAGTTTAGCCCCAAAAAAGGTTGATAAAGAACTAATTTCTATCCTTTAACTATGCCACCACTGCATGTAGTTGATTCTCCATAGAAAGACTATGTGGCTCAGCAACATGATGGCAACCTAAAAGATTACACCTTTTTCCTCCAATTTGTCAACAAACAAAATTCTCTACAAACGGACCTTCCATCCCCTATTTCCTTGTTTTTTCCTCTCAATTTCCAAATGGTCAAACCAGTTGACTTGCTTAGACGTAGGGTAGTTTCCAAAACTGGAAAATTAAAAATTAAAAAAAAAATTAAAAAAAAAAAAAGAAGAAGAGGAGCAACCCCAATGCATCAAGGTCCTGCTCTCATGGGATCTAGAAGGATCAAGTCTAGGAAGCTTCTTATTGGAAGCTAAGATTTTATTTTGCTTTATTTTTTGGCCAAAAGCAAATAGATAAGAGTGAGGTGGGAAACCACGTGGAGAAAGAGGAATGACATTGCAAGATATGATACAAAATAAATCTTACCTATTCTATTATAGGTATTACCTAATCTACCAGAGTATAGTTGATAACCTGCAGTTTTATTTTTGAAGAATATTACAGGTATTAATACCCTGCAGTTTTAGTTGATGCCCTGCAGCTGTGACAATATTTGTGCACACCCATACATTGTCACATTCAGCAAAAATAAATGATCTCTAGATTTAGCATTGGTACGGCAGATGATACATACATTAGGGGAGATAGCTTTATAAAGTCTCCTCTTTGGAAAAATATTACAACAACAACAACCTAAGCCTTCTATTCTAAAATTTGAGGTCAGCTACATGAGAGACAAATATCGAAATCGAAAAAAAAAAAAAAAGAGAGAGAAAGAGAGAAGGTGATTTAGTTTGTGCGAATTCTCCTACGCCACTCATTCCTATCTAAGACCGTCTCCTCAACTAAATACATACCTATCATATCTTTACGAATGCATTGCATCCAAGTTTTCAATAGCCTACCTATATGTTTTATTCAAGTTTTAAAGAATATTACTGGTATTAATTTACACGAATGTTATCAGACAAAGGCACATGTTCTTGTACATAGATCCAGATATAAGATCTACAACAAAACTGAAACAGTAAGGCCTCATTTGGATCGCAGATTTCAAAATCAATGAATGAGAATCAAATCATCTCACTCCAATATACAACATTCAGAAATGGCACTTGGGAATTGGAATCAACTTAAGCGGGAACAAGGAAGAAGGCTGCCACAGGTTTCATGAAACCTGTGAGTGGGAATTGCAGAATTGATGACCAGAATGATGAATAAACATAAAAGAAAAACAAGAAACTTGTCTTAGTTTCATCTTTGTGACATTCCCTCCCTCCCTCGCTCTCGCTCTCGCTCTCTCTCTCTCTCTCTCTCTCTCTCTCTCTCTCTCGTCACTGACACAACAAAACTTACTGGAAGTTGACATCAAGAGATTGGATCTCAACCACAATAATGGCATAGATTTCGAGCTTGACTGTGATGAAGCAGAAGTTCTTTAGATGGCAACGAGGTTTTGGATCTGAAAATGAAGTGTTGGAGCCTGAGAATGAAGTGTTGGAGCCTGAGATGTTGAGATCACTCCTCAAACGAATTCCTCTCTCACCTTCCTTCAGTTCAGAATTCTCAATATCTCTCTAGTAAATAGCATTTCAGGATTGCCTACATTGGTTAGATGAAGAGAAATTGGAGAGGGAGAGAGAGAGAGAGAGAGAAATCATGGAAAAAATTTGCGGATGGTTTGGGATTGAGAAAATTGTGTTTGAACAAGCATCACTTTTATGTGCACATGAATTGTTCGACGAAATGAAAAATGTGTTTCAGATTTGCCTACGCGGTCCCAAACTACCAATTTGGGAATGAATATTTTCATTCGCAAAAATCTGGAACAGGAATAAGAACCATCCCAATTCTGATTCCCAGTGCCACATGAACAAGGACAAGTCTAAGACCTAAGAATATTTTTCAAATTGATGAGGCTTTTGCAAAATACGGAGGGCTACTCAAACAAGATCCAAGGCATAAAATTAAACTTGGTTGTGATAGGGTAGCAAGAGAGGGTAATGAATTTTCTTTTCCCCCTAAATAACCCACATTAAGCAGAGAAAACTTCTTAGCAAATGGCACAGCAATGGCGCCTTCAAACTTAAGTATACAAATGGATAGAACACAACAAAGGGGCAAAAAGTTACACACCTTTTTCAGTTCCTGCTGATATTCCAGAATCCTCTCTGTGCTTACAGCCCTCAGAAGCTTTATTAAGTACTTTGGCTTAATAGCAGAGACAGAGTCTACAAATACCGTGATTTTCCTGTAATCAATGACATCTTCAAAAGGCAACTCAATCTGGTCACTGATGATCACAGGAACACACAGGCTAACAATAGCATCAAAGAGTCGACATGCTGATGGAGTATCGCCAGCAGGATGCAAACAGAACTTTGAAGAATGCATTCCTTGTGTGGCCATTCTTCGACTTACTCTCGATTGTGTCCCATGTTTTATTACAACATCTTCTTCATTCTCAAGTATCTGGAAAAGCAGGTCACGAATTTTTCCCCCCTGGCATCCTGTAACTGTTAGATCACAAAGAATTCCATGCACATGTGCAAAATTATATAGAGAAAACTAATTAAACAGTGATGACACTATAAAAAGGTGAAGGCATTGCCCAACAAAAGCAAATTTTGGATCTACATTTGGCACGACAAATTTCATAAGCAACTAAATTCTTCACAGGCTCAGAAAGTCCACCCCCCCCACCCACATACACACACAAAAATCTTTCGTCACAAAAAAGGACCATATTAAAAGAAAAAAGGGGAATAGGCAGCAAGGAGGTTTAAGCAAGAGATCATTGCAACAAAGAATGTACAAAATCAACAACCTTTCAAAGGTCATTAAAGGTTTCAAGCAATACCAAAAATACAAGATTTTAAGGAAATTGTCTAGACAACCAATCCAACGAGTCCCCACACATTAAAACCTTCTGATTCTGTTCCATCTAAACTGCCCAAAACAGGGAAAGAAAAAGCATCCTACGAACTGTCATTGCTGTCCATCCTGTCAACCAACTCCAAGCCGTTAACTAAGTCTATGCAGGGCTCAGAGTCACCCAAAAAACATGGAGGAAATAAAAAATTTCCTGTGAAAAGTGGGTCAATGGAGCAGCAAATGGACAAGAGTCTTGACCTCACTCCTGCACATAGCTCCCTTCAATTAGCCAAAACAAACCTTCAATGGCAATCTAGGGTTGAAATTCTCCTCCATGTAGCCTCTAATACAAAGAAACTAACCCATGAAGGCATGTTAAATTCCAAATTACCTTCCATGGAAGAAACCTACCCTCCCCTCAACACCCGTGTCTGAACTAAGACTTTTCTAGAAGTTCCTAAAGTCAAAAACCTGATGGTGAACCCTGCAAAATTATTGGTTCTTCCCTCATTAAGTCAATTTACACCCCAAAAGCTTGAAGAAATTAAAGAAACTTTCCGAGTCAGAATCATTAGCTTGTCTACTGAAATTTCACGTTCCAATTATAGGCCCCCCATTTTTTGATACAAGGACACTAAGCAAAGCATCTTTATCCACAGCTAAGTCAGATAGGCTGGGAAAAGAGTTCTTTACAGGACCAGAGCCATTGCAATGATCATGCCAAAACGAGGTCCTCAACCAATCAGCCACTACAAAGCTTCTTAGAGACCACTTCCCAACCTCTCATAATTTCTTTCCAAACTGTGACTCCAAAAGACCCCCAGACAGCTTTCCTCTCATCCTTCCACCAAAAGACAGACCATACTTGGCATCAATTACAACCCACAACAAATAGTTTGCTTTAGTTAGTTATGAATCTCTATGAACACTTCCTCAAAAGGGATTTAGTAATGTTTTGAATAGATATAGTGTGCCACCTCCCCTCCTCCCGGGGCAAGCAGCGGGCAAGGAGCTTAATGGCCCCCTATCTTACAAGACAAAACTTCTCGCTTCTCACTTCCCCACAAAAAATTCCTTTAATGTTCTCATATCTCTTTGCCATGAACATTGGAATTGGAAAAAGAGGCATGAAGTACATGAAATCTCTTGGCTGGAAAAAGAGACATGAAAGAGAAATTAGATCGCTCAAACCTGGGGTTATAATGTGAATGCAGTTGCAGATTAATAGTATGCCTACAATCTCTAGGTTAGTATTACCCTATGGCAAGATACATTCTAAAAACAAAGAGGACACCTCAATAGGGATGCAATTTCAAAAGGGGACCACAGCACACACAGCATTGACATTATAAATGATGCATTACCCCATCAAATAAATCACAAGATAATATAGAGAAAACAATACAATCAAATGATGTTCTACATAAAGAAATCATGAAAATAATTAAAATCCAGTCCATTTTACCTCCTTGCGATATCTATTGCCCATGAAGAAAAGCAAGGACTTCCTGTTCTCAACACCAACATCCCCATTATATGAGTTTATCCGATGAGTATACGGCAAGATTACATCCTTCACTAAAGAAGCCTGATTTGGCCTCAATCTCCCGAAATCCGACAAAAGAAGAACCCCATTCTTCACCCGATCCACAACTTTGTACAATGCATTCGGATCCTGACATATAAACACATGATCCCATCCATTGTTCCTACTCCAATACTCCTGCCCTTCCAACCATTTCACCAAACTCTCTTGCATTTCCTCATCGCTGTACAAATTATCTCCTTTCTCATCCGCATTGCCTCGAATCGGATTCACCACCAAGCTCAACGACGAAAAGAAGGGCACATAGAACAAATCAGCCTCCTCCGGATCCAATACTCGAACCACACTCGAACTGTCCCGATCTTCGCGAATCAAATCGGAGAACAAATACCACTCGGCAGAATGCTGATGCCCCGGATACTTCAACGTTGACAAATCACCAACAGGGGATTTCAGCGATCCTCGAGCCATCAAGTAGCTCTCGATGACGCCATAAGTGAATTTGCGAGGCAAATCGTACAAGTAGACCTTGACGGGCTTGGAGTTGGAAGGAGGAGAATCGGGGCGAGCAATGGCGCCGGAGAAGGAAAAGGAAGAAGACGAAGTAGGGAACAAGGAAGGGGTAGCAGGGTTTTCGGGAGTGAAGAAGAAGGTGTTGAAGAGGGCGTAGACGGCGAGGATGATGAAGACGGTGGTTACCGTCTGCTTAAGGAGGGATTTTCGCGCCATTAGGGTTAGGGTTTTGATTTTGACATTGGAGATAGAGAAGCGAAAATGGAGTTTTCTGGTCATGGGCTTTGGGGGCGTTGAGTTATTTTCATTGGTTGGTATGTATTTTATTGTTCGGGCATATGATAACGTGCGCAGGGGTGGCACAGAGTATGCCGGGGATCACGATCTCGATGGATAACAGGGATTCTTCGCATTCCGAACATTAATTATAATAACTTGTAAATTATTAATTATAAATATTACCTTAAATAATAATTTTTAATCATATAAAATAAAATTATATTTTTTGAGATCAATAAATTATAATTCAATTAATATTATCTTTTTAAAAAAAAAAATTAAATTCAAACAGATCGGTCTCTTTATTATCTTTCACTATTTAAATTAATTAAATTTTTAAATATAGACAGCCAAGTGTAAAAAAAAAAAAAAAAAAAAATCAATGTTAAATCAAGAATTAAATTGTTGAAAAAGGATAAGTCAAGTATTAGACAATGAACACTTCATTAAAATAAGTTTAAATTTAAGGATGCTTGCAAATATTTTTTGTGATTTAATAGATTTTTAAATTGTAGTTAGATCCGTGACTTCAAAAATCATTTGAGATTTACACTCTTATCAAATTACTCTAACTAAATCAAAAATTGCACATATGATGCACTACCTGATCCCCTCTTCTATAATCCACAAGCCATCCTTCCCCTCTAAAATTTTTACAAATCTTTTTTTGTAAAAAGAAAGAGAATAAGAGATGAAGAACGTCATTCTTTTTCTGTCATTATGTTTAAATCAGATAATTCAATGTCTCTTTTATGAATCATGATGATCAATTCTTCGACATGGGAATTATTCACATGGAGGAGATAGCGGCAATTGTGAACTAGGAGGATTCAGATGGTTGGATGTGTTTGGGATACTTATAGAGGATTGAGATGCATTCTGTGAAAAATTGATACTATGTGATAAAAGTTCGAAATTTGAAAATAAAAAAAAAATTATATTAAAAACACTCTCTTTGGATCTAACAATACTCTTTATTCCCACCATGTTCAAGACATCAATAAAGACCCCAGTTACTTGTGGGACCTTGGTTGTGCCTCTACTTCTTGCACCACTATCAACATTCAAGAAAATCCATCAAAGAAAATCATTTTGTATGAAAAAATTTGTTATCAAACCTTAATATTTTGATGATAATAATAAAACCTTATATATATTATTAATGAGTTTCTTAAGTGCGCAGATCTTTAAAATATTTATTTTTTCAAATAACACATATTTAAGAATTTCTATAAAAATTTAAAAAAACAGAAACTGGGTACAAATAGAAATTGGATAGAAGCAGTAAACTAGGTAGAAACAATCAAATTTCAGAACAACTCTGTACTGCTACGTTTTTAATATATTTCAAAACCTAAATCAGCAAATTAAGTATAGATTGAGAGTTACATTTAATCCTAAACATGTCTGAATGGAGCATTCAAATTCAAATTACTTGAAGAGTTCAAAATCAGCTTTTCAATGGAGGTAAAAATAATATTCAAATTCTGGAGCTATTTTTTTAAAGTAAATTACTGATTTTTAGGGGAGCTTTGGCTACCTATAACTTTTCTAACAATCCACCATTTTAAAATTTAAAAATATCAAGTTAAATAGGGATTGTTGGTATTTTAATTTGAACATTTAAAAAAGTAAATATCAAAGCATATAGTAAAGAAAATCAAGCATGGAATCAGGAAATTAATCAGATTTTTTATTACTGTAAAAGTTGGCTGGGAAGACATATATGCAGTTTTATAACTTCACGATAATGAACAGTTTTTGAAACACTTCTTGGGATTTAAAGTGCTACATATAAAGAATACTTAGTATATTTTACAGATCAATTTTGATATCTTGAGAGTGAGATATTAGATCTGAAAGTAAACTACTTGAGCAGCTCGTAAATCTATCTATTGGAGTTTCAGAGATATTGTTTTGTATTTGTTTGTGTTGTAAAATTTCAGTAAGTTTAAGGAGAGTATGAGGAGTATTTTTTTTGAATTGATAGGTTAGGTGTAAGAGAGTTTGGATTGGATTAATGTTGCACTAAGTCATCTTCAAGGAAAAAGATACAAATTGTCAACATTACTGTAATGTATATGCTTCTTTAACTCTCATTACATAATGGAAATTAATTATCGTTAGACCCTGACTTACTGAGTTAGAAGAGTGGACGTAGACATAAAACCGAACCATCATTATAAATTTGATCTCTCTACCTCTACTCTTTAAATTCTGCATTTACATGTATATGTTTCATATATTTTGTCATTAGATTTAGTTAAAATTGTAAGTGAAGTAAAATTTAGGATTGAAACTAATCAATTCAACTCCTCCTTTTTGGTTGCATAGAGACCAACAAGTGGTATCAGAGTTAGTGTTTAACTCCACAAAAGTGCTGAATTTTGAGTCAAAAATCCAATAGCATCACACTTAACTCTTGGCTAATCCACCAATAGAATTCCTTATTTTGATGGAGTAAATTTTCCTTATTGAAAATGTAAGATGAAAACCTTTATTAAAGCAACAATTATAATGCTTGGGAGGTTATTTTTTCTGAAAATTTAGATATTAAATCCTCAATCATAACTCAGGAAGATAAGAGAAATATCTCAATAAACTTTAGAGTAAAATATTTAATATTATGTGTTATTTCTCCCATAGAATTTAATCTTGTTTCTTCTTATTCTATAATAAAAGAAATTTAGAACAAATTATGCATCACTTACGAAGGTACAAGAACTATTAAAGATTTAGAATTATGATACAAGAATATGAATTAATTAATTTTCAGCAAAGAGAACAAGTAAAAGACATGTTTGATCGATTCATATCCATCACGAATGAATTGAAGTCTCTTGAAAAATGATTTTCAGACACGAATCTGATCAAAAAAAGTTCTGAGAATTCTTCTTAGAGTTTATGATGCAAAAAAGATAGCAATTGAGAAGGCTCAAGACCTATCGATGTTGTTATTAAATGAACTAAGATGGAAATTTATGGCATATGAAATATATACCATTTTGAGTTTCAAAAGTATTTATTAAATCAATCTTTATTTTTGACACCAAGGGATGGCAGAGGCATTTGATTTATTACAACCTATGTATCCTATGTCAATGTATACTTTCACGTTTATGTGTCGAACGGCGGAGAGCACGATCCTACATTTACATTGCAAGTGTTTCTCGTATCTTCCAATTTTTTGGCTATATGACGGTTGTTAAAATTATAAAAATACATATGTTTACGAATATTTGAATACGAAATTTTGATATAAACAATTAAGCAAAAACTCTTTACCATTCCGGGTGTTTCTCATATTCTTACCCAAGTGTGCCCCGGTCTCGATTTTTTTTTTTTTTTTTTTGGTACCTTAGCCATAAATGCACTTGCGAGAGTAAAAATTAATCATCATTTCAGTTGCAGTATTTCCCTATGAGTTAAAATACGATTTTGGAATAATCATTAAAAGATTATCGATTCCACACGTATTAATACTCATGGATTATAGAAAAATCCAACAATTAGTAACAGTAAAAGAACAAATTTACCTTTATGTTAATCTCGATTCTCACCTTTATAAAAATTTGGAGGCGAAGTAGACATTCATATTTCTTTACGAAATGAATGAGGAGTGACTCATTAGGACTGGAGATACAAGTAACAAGGATATAAAATACAGAAGAATGACATGCCATTGTCGAAAACCTAGAAGTAAAATACAACTCTTAATGATGCAAGGAATACTTCCCTTCTTTCAGATATGTAGATTATCTTCCCTTATTCATATCATGTAAATCAAAAGTTTTCCTTATTTATGTCATGCAACTCAGGGGTTCTCTTGAAAGCTTATAAAAGCCCATGAAATCTCTAAGATCAATAAGAAGAAGAATTTATCGTTGTAGGCTTTCAAAACTTTCATATTTTCGTACCTTACGAGCGCTTCATTTTTTGGGGTTGTAAATCCTCAAAAATTGTACCATACCTATTGTCTCATAACTTTTTTTTTTTTTTGGTTATTTTCCTTAAATATATATTGAAATTTTTGTTGAAATTTATCAAATAATTTAGCAAGTTCACTTGAGTTTATGAATTTCTCAAGTACGGTTTGTCTCTAGGACTTTCTAATTGCCTCTTTGTACCATTTTTTGACTTAAAGATCATATGTTTAATCAAGTAAGATCACAATGACTTGCAAGGAACGTTCGGCTTCGGCTACTCCTATTACATACATGTGCCTTTTTTTCTACTAATTTTAATCTTTATATATTATTTATTTAAATTTTGTTGTCTCAATAACATTATATTTTATTTATCCATTTATAATCTATTCTTGTTATCATGTCGACCCTTACCAGGCTCGACTTTACGGCCCTAACATAACAGACAATAATTGCCTACCTTGGATTTTGGATATTGAAATACGCTTGGTTTCCATGAGTTTTACCACATCCAATCCAAAATCAATGATTTTCCTTCGTGATCGATTCCATGAAGGACTAAATTCTCCATACATTATTATAAAAGATCTAACAAATCACTAGAAAACTTTATAAGTCCATTTGACCACCAAAAGATAATAATTCTCCCAAAACCTTGTTGCACCTGATGTATTTAAGACGATAAGACTTTAAGACTGTAAGTAACTATAACTCAACAATGTTTATAATCACTTGTCCATTAAAATTGCATGGAGAAAATGTTGTTCATAAAGATATGTATAAAAAAAAAAAAAAAAAATCCCCATTTTTTATGCCTTAAATGTGCTCTACCATGAAAAACAGGTTTGAAGAAATTTTTTGGGCTAATTTCATGTGTTGTTGTAACTAAGTTAAACAATAGACTTTTAATAAAAAAATATAAAGCTCAGCCCACTATATCTACTCCATTTCGTGAAGTGAATGCAAGTATACATAACTATCATGTGAACAAAAAAAAATCATGGCCATGGCTGTGAACATCGCCGTGGTCATGGTCCTGGAAGGACATAATGATTGTCCTTACCACCAAAAGTGGGTTAATAATAAAAAACAGCGAGTAAGGCAGGCAATCAAAGAAGCGAAAACGTAACATATATTACCAAAGTTCATCTTCACTCATGATTTTTAAAATAATGGTGAAATTGATATTCAATGGTGATAATCTAGTAAAACTATTCTCAGTCATTATCCAAAGCAACATTTAAGAAGTTAATTTAAGGAATGCGTCATCTCAAGGATATCAAATGATGTTTTCATAAAAAGGTGGGAAAAAAAAAAGTGAACCAAACAATGTGCTCTTTTTTCCTTGAATCATGGTTTTATCCAAATTGGTTTTCTAGCAAGATTTTTAATGAGGCACCATATAATAGTGTCCCAAATTTTTGATGAGGCAACATGCAAAAGTGTAGTGTATTATAAACATTGTGTACTCTTTCTCCTTTGGTAGATCGAAGCATATTATTAGTTCAGCAGTAAATCTTAAAGATTAAATAGATGTCTATATCCCTCTACAAATGTGTGAATTTATTTCTCCTCATTCGTGCATGTATTCACCTTTCCTTTTTCATATCCAAGGGGTGCTCTTCAAAGCCCATAAAAGGGTATAAAATCAAAAAGATAGGTAATTAGAATCCTAATTTAATAAAAGACTGGTTAGATTATCGAACTATATCTTTGAATTGGACAATAAACAATAGATGAAACTAAAAGGACCAAAGGGGAGAGAGAAGAGAGAGGATGAAAAGAAGATGAAGTACAAATAGACGAAGAAGAATAGAGAATATTCGAAGTTAATAGCCATTTATGAGAATTATCATAAGCAGTGACGCTCGTTTACAAGAAAGGTGCCGACTCTACATTTGAAATAAGAAATAATCTTAAAAATCAATGTACTTAAGAAATAAGCATATATTATTGACATTCTTACGATGAACCCGGGAAAAGGACACATCGCTGGAGCTTGCACTATCATGTTCTGGGTTAGTTCATTTAGGACTTGTTCCTAGTGCCATTACCATTCTTATTGGAGGGCCAAATTCTTTCTCAACCATAAATCACTCAAATCCTCAACCAGATGGTGCTAAATTGTTCAGGCAAAAAGAACTGGCAGATGCAGCAATACGTTCAGCACCAGAATTTGCTTCATGGATAAAATTAATTATCTTAAAAGGTATATTCTATCTTTTCAATGCCAAATCTCAACTACTAATCTCAGCTCAGTGTGCAGGTTTACCTGCTTTTTCTATTCTGCAATATAATTTTTAAGAAGAAAGGGTCATGAGAAAGATGTGTGACCTAGATTGAATTCAATGTCATGTTGTCAAGGTTCAAGGTTAATATACCTGACAAATCACCCATCAAATCTGTCAATCCTCCTGCGACGCAATTCTTCCAAAGCAAGGTCAGGAGACCAATCTGAACTCCAAGATTGCAATCCATCATCATTCCGAGCAGAGCCACACATCTCACATCTACTTAGCCAACCAGAATTTTCAAATGTACATGTACGGCAACTCCAGGGTCCAGTTGCACTCCTCCGTGGCCGCACTCTACCAGTGGTGCCTCTGCCAAAAATTCGGTGCTGTCTGAATGGGATCAAGTTTCGCATGTAACTCAAAGGCCGGCTCAACCAACCAGCTAAAGATTGGAATATTACTGTCAGTGGATCAGAACCTGATAATGTCCGCCTTAACCAGAGATAGGAAATTCCAGCAAGTATTCCACCAAGATGGCCTAGGAATGAGACACCAGGCACGAACATCTGGATTAAAATCAGTTCAACCCATGCAGCATAACGTGCTGGAACAATGATTCCATGGACATATGCGCTGCTGTTCTCCGACTGCGAGTTGAGGATAACTTTCATTGCAAACAGGATACCAGAAAATCCAGCAGAATACTCAGAATAGTAAGCCCTCTCATAGTCAATGAACAGAAGAGACTTGGCCAGTAGCAAGGTGATGCCCTGTGACATTACTAGGACTGCAAATACCATAGAAGCAAATTCAACCCTCCCCATTGAACTCTCTAACTGGATTCCTTTCCAAAGAAGTGACATCATGTTGTAGAACAGGTGAGATTCACCCATATGGTAAAATGGAGACAGGAAGAAGCGCTTCAGATCCCTGTACTGCTCAAACAAAAGTATTACAAAGAAAATAAGAATATGTGAGCTTAAACACTTGCAAACTCTATATCATGAGAAGAAGTTTAGTTTTTATGACCTCTCTATATATGGACACAATTGGTTAATTGGGAACTAGGGAATTTCAAGGAGGGAGAATTTCTCCATGGACAGCAAGGAAAGAAATAAGGTACTTTCTTGCAATGCACAGTGTTTTCCTTCATTCAATAACTGTAGGAATCAGCCAAATACTACAAACATACAATGTGCAGTTATCCCCAAACAAATTCGTTGGAGTTGTGACAAAAATACAATTTGCAGATATGAGAAGCAAATAAGCCCCTAAAACTTTACCACATTGTCACACACAGGTGTACATGTTACCTAGTAGTTAAAACGAAGCCCAAAACAGGTGCAAGGCTTAAAGAAAGTAGCTGCTGCAATGATAAAAAGGTAAAAATTTTAAGGTTTCTTAATTGATTCCACAGACCACAGTTGTAGTTCATGCCTCAGTCATGATATACTTCTTGTCAAGAAGTTTACTACATAAAACTCCAAACATATCTTACATACTAATTAGTATAGAGTAGCTAATGAAACCAAAGTTTGGGAACTTAATTAGCGGCAGGGATATAAAAAAAATCAGCATATTTTATTAACTAAGATTTTCTCATATCTAGCTAAACAAGATCTCTGCTGCCCCAGCCTTAGTTTTGCCGTCTACAATCTTAGCACTATTGAAGGCTTCCCCAACAAAAACATATAGAAAAATGAGAGGATAACCATTTCCATAGTCACCTCCCTCAACCTTGAGGCAAGACAAGTTCCATCCAAACCTCTCACAAACTAGTCATATCAGAGATCATAAGGTCCTCGATCAAACACCGCCCAACACTCTTGAGGAAAGTCTGAAGATGGATGGTAGCAATGTAGAGTAGCATAGGTGCTATGAACACATCCCAATAAGTCATAGACGAAAAAGAGGAACAAATTGTGCTCTCCAAAGCATGTGAGTTGAGTTTAAAGGCAGCAATGGCACCTTATTAACATTAACAAGTGATAGAAGGAATGAACTGACATTGAATTGGGTCAAAGTAAGAGAAGATGTGGTCATTGAAGAGGATCATAAACTTTCACACTCGTAAGAGCTTAGTAGCACTCTGCTACCACAAAGGCAAAGAACAACGGTTGAGGAAACAACATTCATTCCTTTCATTACATGGAGGTTTATAAATGTACAGAGAAAACTTCAAAAAATTACATCATTGACTGTAAGGAAACAATTTAAAAGATAAAATCAATAGAAAATAATGAGACTGTTGTACAATTATTGAGATCTCTACAAAGTATGTGAAAACCTGTTAATTAAGGGGCAGGAAGAGATTTTTCTTAATAGTAATCATCCCCCCTCAAAAAGTGCTTTCTTAAATGCTTCAAAAACAAGACCCATATAGGGTGGTAAAACCAATTTCACTCTTTATTAGTTTCTCCTGCAATCAGAAATGATCACAAGAGTAGAATTTGAAAAACATGTTGAATTTGTAAGAGTTGACATGACTAGGAACACTTAGAATCAACATTCAGCAAAACTCCAAAATTGGAAAGCACCTGTACCAAAAATCAATATTTTTATTAGTACACATGGAGATAACATCATGGGCTGATTCCATCCAACATCAACCATTTTGGTAAATTTTCAAGACAAAAAAGAGGATAACAAATGTGTGCCATCATCTTCGATGTCAATCAATCAATCAAACATTGGTTGGATGTTAATGTTTAATCTTTTCAGAGAAGGTTTTTGAGTTTCATTACAAACAACTAAATGAAGGGGGAAAATCAGGATGAATTACTTGAATCAAGAATGCTGTCTTTATGATGTTATCCCGGATCTATATTAGGACCTAGACATTAATCACAAATAACTCAGAAAACACAATGTAGGTCCATTGAGAAACCAATAATAATTAACTAACTAATTAAGGCTTTAAGCAAGAATGCAAATGTACGAATTCACAATGTAGGAAACAGAAAAGTAACATAAATTCCTTGAACATGCAATAAAAACAGAGGATCACCTTGAGAATAATATGGGGATTGAACCAGACTTCCTCAAGGGAAGGAAGGATGGAATCGAGCAAACCAGGCCTCAAGTAAACAAGAGTGTTAGCAGCAAGAAGACCAGCAGTGACCAAGGGTTTTCGATGGAGTCGGTTAAACTCATTCGCTGCATGAAGTACCAATATTGGTATAGTAACCCCTGAAATTCTGCCTCCTCTTCCTCCTCTTTCCATCTTGATTGCTATGACACCAACCTTAGGGTTTATGATGCGAGTGTAGAAGGTGTTTTGCAATCTGAGTTCCCAGATTTGTGAAAAATAGGGATTTAATGGCGCGATTGAATTGGTTAATCGAGAACAAGAGGTGCAACTACGAGAGAGAGAGAGAGAGAGAGGAATTAAGATCAAGAATGAGGACAGAGAGAGAAATAAAGGGCAATAGGGAGGAAGAGTGAGAAGAGAGGAAGAATCGGGAGAACTCTAGTGGACTATAGACTCGGGGATGGAACAAAACCGTCCATTATCGTAGTGTTATTAAACCCGGACCGAGATAAGGGACCGGATCACCGGTTCAACCGTTGAGGCCCGATAGTCAAACCGCCTTGACTATTTGTTGACCTGGCCCAATGGCCAAACCACGTAGATCATCTGTGGTTTAAAAAAAATCCCATTCATTAAATTTTAAATTTTAAATTTTAAATTTAAAAATAAAAAAAATTATATAAAAAAAGTCACTCTATAAATAAAACTCTCTATAAATATTTGAATCAAATTAATTATAATATGACTCTAAATACCTATAATTGATATAAAAAAATTACAATAAAAAACATTAAAAGTAATAGTATAATATTAAACAAATTCACATTTAGTTTAATGGATAAAAATATTAAATTTTTTAAATAAATTTGGGATTTGAAATTTAAAAATGAAAAAATATATATTAAATTTTTTTAAAAAAATTAGATCCAAATATGATTTCTTCTGTTCTCATACTTAGTCGAATCTGAATATGATTAAAAGGTTTCAACACTCTTTTTCTTACTGAACCAACCAAATGTTATGTTTTTGAGTTAATATGGTTAATTAAAATGGGGTGATTGTGGGATCTTGGCAAATCCTTATGTTTAATGAAAATGGGGGATGAATAATCCGGCAGGAAATGAAAGGAGAATGCTTAATTATCTGTTCTAGGTAATCAATCAAGGCTTAATCTCGCCTTCCAACAAACAATGGAAGCTACATGGAAGCCCTACATCCGCGTATTATTTTCAGAGTCTATTTAAGTTCAGACACAATAGTCTGTATTTATTTATAGAAAAACCTTTAATACTTTTTTTAAAAATTTGTATTTCTTCGATTTAAGAATTAAAACCAAAAAAAAAAAAAATTGTCTTATTTTCATTGAATCTAAGAGAAAAAAACTCCAAAGGGTGTTTAAAGCTAGCTAGCTAAAGAATGTTTATCTTTCCATATGAAAATAAGTCCAAGACACCATAATTCAATTACTCAGCCTCCCACAAATGGTGGGTTTCATCCCTAAAGAGACAGTTTAGTGATCACAATCTCATTCTCCCAACACAGTGATCTTAAATTTAAATTTCAGGGTAACCCAAAAAAAAAAAAAAAGAATGGTGGGCTTCTTTGCCGCTCCCATTTTGCCTATTTACTCCACATTTAAAATCAATAATAAGTGTCCTTGAAGGGATATTTAGATAGTAAAGAGTTTATATTTAAGTATTTTCTTGAAATTTAGTGTTTAAATTTTCATGCATAAAATTAAAAATTTACTTAAAAAAATAAAATATAAGGGTATAAACAACACGGGCAAATGTTGTAATTCTTAAAATTTTTTAATATTATTTTTAAAAATTTTGTCAATATTTTCCTGACTTTTAACAGTATTTTTTATTTTTTTTAAGAATTCACTAAAAATATACATATTAAAATTCTTATCTAAATAACCCTCCCGGGGAGCTCCACCTCTAGTAGCATACGATCTGTGGGATACAAAGCCGATTTTACAAAGTTAAAACCAAGAAGATGAATAGTTTAATTAGTGGGAAAATTTTAACATAGTGTCTAGAAAGGGGGGAATTGAAGTGAATGGAGGGTAAAGTACACAACCCTTTATTTGTGTTTAGGAATTAAAAAAAAAAAAAAAAGTTCTGAGAAAGGGAAGAAAATTAGAGAATTTTTGACAATCTCCTCGATTAAGTAAGATTAAACGTGCATAGTAGATAATTTTTAAAAATATTTATTTAATTAAGTTATATGAATTCAAATTCGAGTATTTTATAAAAACTATTGATTTTCAATTGATATCAAATTACTCATTATATTATGTCAAATTCAGAATAATGCTGCATAAGAGTTATTTGAGTAAGATATGAAATAATACAAAACATAATTAAGAAATGGTACTATACTAATTATCTTATATATTTTTTAAAAAATAAATATTTAAAAAATAAATGCATATGTATTATATTTAGCTTAAATATACATTACTTGTGCTAGCGTAATCAAAGAGAATTATATTTTAATTGTGTAATTTAATTATTTTAAATACATAAATATAAAAACAACTCTTTTTTTTTTTCAATTAAAATAAAACGATAAGATTATATAAGAATTCGGATCTTAATCTAGACCGGACCACGATTTCGGAACGTAGAAACTAGAAATTTAAAATGAAATACATAATAGGTTTTCCTATAAAAATGTCTGTCAACCTTGGAATAAAACATACAAGAAAGGATATGCAAATATTAGGAGACAAAATACTCCTAATTAATCTCTCTTTTAACAGAATATATATAAATCCAGCTCTAGTTAAGCTTATTTTCAATTTTGATAAACATATATAGATGTTACTGCAGAAATAACTCCCCAAACTCTTCAACAATCTTGATGGGTTCCTTGGCACCGTCACCCACACCCTCCCATTCAGCCCATTCACTCTGCATTACAAATCATTAGCAAAAGAGCAGTAAGCCCTTTGATGTGTTCATGCAAATGATGTATATATAATGAAGTTATGGTTGATTACCATAGTTTGTGCGGAGCTGGAGGTTGGAGTCTTGTAGGTTAGGCTGACTGGGCTGGAGGCGGTACGGGTGGAACTGTGGAGGAATGGCAGTGGCAAGCTGAAGCACACTGCTTGGATGTTCATCACCGAAGAACGGGAATTGGTCGAGCATTTGCTGGGCTTCCACTGGTTTTGCTTCCAACGCCGCGGCTGCATGCTGCTGCTCCATTGCCTGCTGCATCATCGCCGTCTGTCTCTCGTGCATCTGCATCTAAAACCAACCAAAAAATTAAAATAAAATAGAATAGAAAATTTCAGATGTATTTCCTTCGTTTTTTTTAGTGATCAATGTGGCAGAATACACACCCAGTGGTACATTTGGTTGTTTTCCTCATCCAATATGTGCACCTGAAAATGAAAATATTTTAACCTTTTCATGTGAGCGTTTTCATTAATCTGCAGTAGACAAGGAATAGATTTTACTGATATAAGAGGACTTCAGCTTTCACCATGTCATTGAGGTGAAAGAAAGAGAAAATTTTACCGTCCTACGAACATTATCTTGTTGCTGTTGCAGAAGCTGATACTGCATTCATCATTCAAAAGATTAATCAGAATAAGTACAGCTACATTAAAATTGCATAACAGAAATATATATTTTTCGATTTATTCTGTTCTTTGTTTAAATGACATGAGAACAATAGTTGGTCTTAAGAAATAGTAATTTCCAACGATCTATAAGGAAGGAAAGAGAGAGAGAGAGATCTTGAATAAAACAATATTGAAACCTTAAAAAAACACATAACATAGACCATATCTTGCCGAACATACATTTGAGATTATAATTTTTACCTTGCGATTTCGGACCTTGTCCACGGCAATCTCAAGCTGTTGTTCCATTTTATCCAATTCCTCATAATGTATGGAACTCATGTCCTCACACATATAACGTTTCAGACTCAGTTGAAGATTATGAGTTTCCTTCCTCATTTTAGCCACCTCAGTCTGCAATTCTAGCTGCAAGAAATATTCAATTCAGAATTAAAAATGAAAAATATGAAAAAGGAGAAATATTGGTTTTGAATTATGGTCTCACTGGAATTTGATCTTACCCGATTATCCTGCTCCGGAATTTGAACGCCTGTAACCTTGATATACCTCTCTATGATTTGCTCCATACTGTATCCAAACAAAGATCAATATTTTCACTAATTTAACCCTAATTATTTATGAACAAAGTCCTCTAAATGCGAATAATTCAACCAAAGATCTGAAATTAATTGTGGGTCGGGAACTTAGCAAAGCTTCATTTTATAAGATTTAGTCTAAATGTCACTAATTTAGGTGCAGCCAGAAAACAAGATCTGGAAAAGAATAAAAAAAAATTAAATTAATGAAAAGGGCAGCATCAGACATCAGATTTAATTATTTTTTATTTAAATCTAATTATTTTTCCAAAAAAATTTGGTGAATTTATGTATTTGGTTAAATTGAGGAAACCCCAATTAATACATGAACATATTTAGACCATGCTCAAGAGAACAGAAGAGTTGTGAACAGAAATCACATGAGGGAGTATACAAAAGTGGGACCACTGTGAACCATCATGATTACAAGGAAATAAAAACCCTAGTTTTCAGAATTCTCGGATGGTTCTTGAGAGAGAGAGAGAGATAGAGAGAGATTTGCTCCTGTTTCATGAATGCAACAAAAACCCACATACTAAAAATCAGATCTGGATTAGATCAAAATCATAAGAAGAAAACACTTCATAGATGCAAAAAAGTTCTCTCTTTGTTCTTCCAATCCAACATATCTCAAAAAAGGGTCAGAAGCAAAATAAAAAGATAATTTTTTTTCTAAAAAAAAGTTTGTAGTAGTAACTGAACCTTGGAGGCTGACTGCAATACTCAAACAATTTTCCAGTGCTTGAAAAGATGATAAGGCCGATCTGCGCATCGCAAAGAACTGAGAGTTCACGAGCTTTCTTCAACAAGCCTGCACGGCGCTTGGAGAAGGTGACTTGTCTGCTTGTTTGGTTTTCAATCCTTTTGATCTCAATTTTTCCTCTACCCATATTTATCTGAAATGCTAGTAGTGCACTCCTGCAATTCCTCTTCTAAGGAAACACACCACAAAAAGAAAAATTATACTCTTTTGGATTGCTCAAGTGCCTCAGTTTATGCAAAAGAAAATGAAACCTATGGC
Organism: Dillenia turbinata; assembly: GCA_037126225.1. Lineage (NCBI taxonomy): Eukaryota > Viridiplantae > Streptophyta > Magnoliopsida > Dilleniales > Dilleniaceae > Dillenia > Dillenia turbinata. Next base: position 5,999,438 of record JBAMMX010000023.1, on the reverse strand, counting down.
TGTTTTTAAGAAAACATACCAAAAAAATGTGTAGGATGGCACAATTAAAAATGTTTGATTTTTCTAGTTGAGTTAAAGAGGGATTCATAAATAGGATGGATTTAAATAAGAGACTACTGGACCTGTCATTTGAAGTGGAAAGCACGCATTTTTGAAAGACAAAAATGATTACTTGCAGGAAATACAATTAAGCATCTATAGAATGAAGACTGGTAGAGTGAGATAGAGAGAGACAGAGAAAGAGGAGAAAGAGAGAGAGAGATACTTGGTTTGGAATAAGTTGCTTCCCTTTCTTTAGATTGGAGAGGTTGGAGAATAGCATGAAATGAGCTGAGATGAGACGCTTCATATAGAAGAAAACATTTTTTTCCACTAGAATGCCCTTGTTCTCAAATACCCATGAAAAAAAAATGGGTTGTCTTAACTCTTAACCAACTCTGCAAGCCACACAAGGCCTAATGAAAGTTTTCCATATATGTTCTGCTTGACACAATTCGCAGAAACAAAAAGATTTCCATAAAAAGAAAAGGCAAAGGGGACCAAAGGAGGGGTTGGCCAAAACCCTAACCACATTGGAAAAGACAAAGGGTGAAAAAAATAATGAATTGATTTTCAAGAGTTTCACATGTTGGTTTCAATATGGCTTAATTAGTCATTAAGCATTTTGAAAAATTAAAATTATGTGCAAGCTACAATTCAACCAAACACTCACGGATTATTTTATATTTTTTATCGAATCTGTGTTTTGTCATATTGCTATCCAACGGTCATTATTTTATTTTTCTAACACGCAACAAATAATAGCCGTTAAATAATCATTTAACAGTCATACAAATTCCATAAATATAAATACCCATAAATATAAATACCCATGGATATAATCGTAGAAAAGTCCAACACTCAACACACTTCATCTTTTTCTCCATTATTAATTTCAAAGTTGCTTTTGCTTTTATACCAAGAGGGATCATGGAAAATTCCTACCAAATCACATAATTCAACTTACCTCTATTGGTAATAACACTGGGGTGGGTGCTGTAACAATTGTTTCTTGAAAAAAGAAATAAGGGAATCATATACTAAGCAATGCATAAGAATTCACATTTTTATCTATGGTTTTCTAATCCCCAAAAAGGATAAATATATTAGAACCAGAAAGAATTAAGGTCTTGAAATTTGTAATCACTATGGATATTTCCGGCTAACATCTAGTGTTTGGGCTATTATAGTAGGATCCAATGTTGCTGTATTGCAATGGGAACTTGAGAAAAAATGAGGAAAAAAAAGAAAGTTATTTCCATTAAATTGAGTTACCTTTGGGAACTTGTATGAGTCCTTATAACCCTAAGCTTGAAAACAGTGAGCACCAAATCATACATATTCCAGAAATTATCTTTTTACAGTAACTTATATTTTGGCACAGCTACTTTGTTGGGTAACTTCTTAGTTTAGGGCACCATCCCTAAAACTTTAATTTCACCATCCCTTAAACTTTAGGGCATTGGTAACCTTTCCTAAGTCTTAGTTTTGGACCTCATTGTGTAATGAAAAGCTAGCTTTTTTGTGGTCAATAGAAGAAGCACTCCCATTACTTAAAACTTTACCCATAAAAAAAAAAAAAAGAAAAAAAGTTGGGTATTATAAAATAAATAATAATGCATCATTTTCATGACATTAATGGCTCTTCTGGCACAAAAAGAAATATAACATTCTTCTTCTCTACCAAAATAGAGTTATATTATTTTAATGGAGTAACAAAGATTAAATTATGGATATCTAATTTTGCAAGTTTATACTTGCTCAGTTCAAGTGGATTATTAATAAATCTGTTAGTTCAGAGAGCAATTTCAGTAATCAAATTTGAGAGCTCTCTCTCTCTCTCTCTCTCTCTCTCTCTCTCTCTCTATATATATATATATATATATATTGGGGGTGAAGGGTTGAGGGGGATGGCGGACTGATCTAAAGTAACCCATATTAAGAGGATGCAGGCACTAAAAGTCTCAACTAGGGTTTAGGTTATGGTAAACGATCAAAAGAAAGAATACTTCGTTTGATTTTCTAGAGTTTGATTTATCCTTTCCTAGCTAGATATTCCTATTAGTATAATTTGCAAACCCTAGTGTATAACTACAGCAAATGGAAAGCAATGCATTAAATTCAATTAAAACGTTCAAATATTAGTTTAATCTCATTTTAGTTAAAAATTAAAACATGTGATCCATTAAAAATGGCAACTTTGAATATAATGAAATGATCAAGAGCAATTTTTTTAATTTTTTTTTAACAGTAGATAGGGCAGGAATTAATTAAGCATGTGGAAGCAGTAGAAAGATGACACTATCCATAGTCATAATTGCAGAACGAAACCCACTGAAGCAAAGAATAATAAGAACATGGGAGATTTGCTCAATTTGGATATTGTCTCAGAGGTGGCATAGAATCAGTTTTATGTCCATTTCATCCAGCTAGTCCAATTTTTTTTTTTTTTTTTTTAAAACCACTATGTTGAGAGAGAGAGAGAGAGAGAGAGAGAGAGAGAGAGATTGATTTGGGATAGTCAAATATATTGGGGTGGAACAAGTAGGAAGGTAAAATAACAAATGGTGAAGATGATGTAGAACGATTACTTGCATTGAATTGATGGGACATAAACTTTAAGTCTTCGTGGCTACTTAATCATGACGATTTGGTTTGCTACTACATCTGCACAGACCATGAGGCCAAGCTCAGATGAAGTCACATGCAAATAAATGACCCTTTTGAGTTACTACTTTGTACAATATTTTTGGTTCTTTTGGTGTATATTATTAATTCATCTGTCTCTACCATTTCCCACATTTCATGTTGACCCATTTCTCATTTTTCTCCCTCTTTTAGATTCGTGAATTTTGGTAAATAAGATATACGAATTAATTTCCCGTGTGTTCAAGTCTACTTAGTTTTTTATCAATATCCAGTGAGTTTAGTGACAAAATACTAAATTTTTTTAAACAAAATTTCAAGTTCAAATCTTGAAAATAGAAAAGTCAATCCCCTAAATTAGACCTCGAAACTACTTAAAGCAAATTAGTCAGATTTCCAGACTCAATTGGTCAGGTAAAAATGGGTAATCAAAACATATTAATCTTTAAGATTGAATTGTTAAATAATATGTGATCAATAAAAGTATATTTCGGTCATAAAAGCTAAATTTCAGCTTTCATTTTTTTTTTTTCAAATCATTTTCTTAGATTTAAGCTATTTTGGGGGCTAACTTCTCTAATTGAGTCTCAAATCAATGAAAGAAATACATTAATATTTGATACCTAATCTACACAAGGAACAATTCGTAATTTTCTAAAAATACTTTTTTTAAAAGAATGATTTTTGATAAAACTATTTAATGTTTTTTTTTCTTATAATCTTACGAGATAGTACAGATTTAAAATGTTAATAATTATTTTTGGTTTATATCAGTCATTGAGAAATAGAGGACTTACCAAAATAACTGTGATATTGAAATTTCCCTATAATTATGCAAGAACATATACGTAAACACATATGTACTCATATAATATAGACTTCAAAAGGCCAATCACTCTATACCCATTCTTGGAAAAATACCCAATAATCCCATTCCTACCCATATCTCCGGGTTAAACATCCTCTATTTTTATTTTTCTTTGTTGTTGATTGGTTAAAATAAAATTAATGTTGACCACCCAAAAAAAATAATTATTTACAAAAATACTCAGAAAAAAATAAAAAGAAAAGTAATTGTTATTTTTAGAGAGAGAGAGAGAGAGTTTATAAATTGGCATGACAATTAATTGTGGAGCAAATGCTTATTGATTATCGTTTCTTTTTTTCTTTAAAAAAAAAAAGAATTAGAGTTATTTTCCTCTTCCTTGGTTTTTGAGGTCTCTTTGTTCCTAATTCCTTTCTTTTCAAAAGATTGATGCAGAAACAAAGCAAGTGGATCCAAAAGGTTTTCAAATTTATCACTTTCTTACAATTGTCTCAAATACCAAGGGTACAACACTCTCCGAGATCTCGAATTTAAATTTTGAAAAATAAAAATTATTAAACACCGAAAAAATCAATTTCTAAATTTGATCATATAATTATTCAAATCAAATTAATCGAATTTTTAAATATCTTAAGGAAAAAAAAAAATAACAAAAAACCAAGTGTCTGAAATCAAGTTAAGATGGGGGAGAAGGGTATCAAGATTGGAGCCCAATTTGAGGTTGAGGGTCAAAAGCAAATCGGATTTCACATTGTAGTTATCGCAATTATATTTTCCATGATTAACTTTTTTTGCTAATTAAAATTTTAATTAACCAATAAATGAGATTTTTGGCTTATTTTTGGCAATTTTTCCTTTTTTTTTTAAGCACTAGTTCTTAGAATTTTATACGTTAAGTACAATGTCTTTCTTAGCAAGAGAAAAGATTTATCCTTATTCTTCTATAGGAAAGAGAATGGGAGAGGACCCAAATTGGGACCTCAACCACAAACAGAACTAGGGAGGAGAATCATCTAAGATTAAAGACCCCACCCTCATCATGTACGTATAGAAACAGCTAAAGATGTATCTCATCTTAGTTCGTGTTCTAATAACTTCATAGAGAACCAAATTCCTTTGTTTGAGTGGTCGAACACTCTGTCTCCTTATCCAGTGATCTCGAGTTCGAGCTTTAGAAATAAAAAAAAAAAAGAAAGATTTGAGAGAGCCAACCCCTTAATGGATTACACAGTACTCGAACATGATTAATCAGACGAAATCCGAATACCGATTGATCCAATACAAAAAAAAAATAATAATAACTTCAGAAAGAAAGATTGACTAGTTTTTTTCGTTTTTTAAAAAAATACATTTTGTTGTTGCATTATGGAAATGCATGCCATGAATTTTGAAGCCCCAGTATATTTTATAGTTAAAAATCATAGGAAGTCACGAACATTAGAAAACATGGTAAGGTAAAAGAATTCAAGATGGTCAAGAGTCATGAGTTCTGCATGCTCTGTAACTTCGTCATATGGTGGCAGAAACCCTAGAAAGGGGTCTTTTGTGCAATGTGCATGTCATTCTTCTTTTCGAAAATTTCCATTAAAAGAAAAGCACCAAAGAAAGGTTGTCCAAAAGCCCTCACCATATATGGGAAATCACGTGTTGACGATTACGCGGAAATAAAAGTTACTCTCTAGGGCAGGGACTAGGAAGCAACTCTCTCTCTCTCTCTCATAAATGGAGCTCCGATGGTAGAAGTAGACTTTATGGTCTTCAAACTCACAAATCTCAATTATTCCAAACTTGTAACATCTTTCACGAAAGTTGGATGTCGTTAGGGCCGGCGATCGAGTTTTCTAAGCTCGACTTTTATAAAATTTAGGCTCAATTCGTGTAAAAATTTATGAGTTCGAACCAAAATCCAACTCGAGAAAGCTTAAAAAATTGAGGCTCGAGTTCGACCCAAAAATTAAAAGGGCTTTGGGCTTATTTTGGGTCAAGTTCAAGCTCAAACTCGAATAATAATTTTATTCTTCATATTTTTAATTCATTTTATAGTATAATAATGACAAAATAAAGACACATTAATCTTTCAAAATAAAACACAAAACAAATATCACCACACAAAATTAAAGATTATCCATTATTATGAAAATTAACAATAACAATATTATAAAAATTAAAAAAAAATTATATCAAAAATAATACATTAAACTTATCAAAATTGCAATATTCTTAAAAACACACAAAAAAAAATGTTTGATTTTAAACGAGCCTATAATGGGCCTAAATAATGGTCCAGAACTCGATCCCTCAAAACGGGCCGAGCTTGGGTCAGACAGGCCCAATTGCCGATTCTAGATGTTCTGCTCAAATCTTTATTATTATTATTATTATTATTATTATTATTGGTTGCTACTTATTATAAGGTTCTATTTATAGTATTATGGTAAGTATAAAGGTTCAAATTGTTTTTTTGTAAGTTGAGTTATGAGTGCAATTAAATATTTTATAATGTACTTCTTATAGGATTAATAGAATAATCTTATAGACTTGGAGACATACTCATTATCTCAAACACGGTTGCCTCTTTTTCCTTTTCTGGACTTGGTCCATATTTCCCATGCATTCCATTAACATATGCGGTCCCTGCAAATTTGGGGTCACACCATTTCTATTCAAAAAAGAGTTATTTTGGAGAACTTCAAGTAAAATATCTTAAATATAATTATCTTATAAATATATGTTATATAAGTTTCACAAATTTTTATTTGGTAAACAAAAATGTATATGAACCGAATGGATTTTGCATATAAAGAACACTACCAAAAAACAGTCCTTCAGCGACGAAATTATCGACGGATAAAAATCTGTTGCTATTAGCGACGGAATAATGACGAAAAAATCAACGACGGATTTAGTGACGGAAAAATCCATCGCTAATTGTTCCATTGCTAAAATTAGCAACGAAAATTTTTCGTTGCTAATCCGTCGCTAAAACTTTTATAGACAAATTAGTGACGGAAAAATCTGTCGCTAATATTTTCATCGCTAAAAATATTAGCGACGGATTTTACGACGGAAAAATCCGTATCTAATTTTTCCGTCACTAATCCGTCGCTAAAACTTGAATTTTTTTATATTTTAGTTATAAATAATTTTTTATTTTTATTAAATATAATTGTGTCTTTTTATTAAATATAATTTTTTCTTTTTATTAAATATAATTTTATGTTTTTATTAAATATAATTTTGTGTTTTTATTAAATATAATTTTATATTTTTATTAAATATAATTTTATATTTTTATTAAATATAATTTTATATTTTTATTAAATATAATTTTGAGTTTTTATTAAATATAATTTTGTATTTTTATTAAATATAATTTTTTATTTTTATTAAATATAATTTTGCGCTTTTGTTAAATATAATTTTGTACTTTTATTAAATATAATTTTATACTTTTATTAAATATAATTTTGTATTTTTATTAAATATAATTTTTTGTTTTTATTAAATATAATTTTGTGTTTTTATTAAATATAACTTTTTGTTTTTATTAAATATAATTTTCTGTTTTTATTAAATATAATTTTGTTTTTTTATTAAATATAATTTTTTGTTTTTATTAAATATAATTTTGTGTTTTTATTAAATATAATTTTGTATTTTTATTAAATATAATTTTGTGTTTTTATTAAATACAATTTTGTGTTTTTATTAAATATAATTTTATATTTTTATTAAATCTAATTTTGTGTTTTTATTAAATATAATTTTGTGTTTTGATTAAATATAATTTTGTATTTTTATTAAATATAATTTTATATTTTTTAAATATAATTTTATGTTTTTATTAAATAAAATTTTATATTTTTATTAAATTTGGGTATTGTATTTGTAATATTGAGAATTAGAAAGAAAATATAGAAGTAGAAAAAAAAATAAACTAATAACATAAAAGTTATAGTGATATGATAATTAAAACTTTCCAGATCTCTCTCTCATATCCAGATTCGAACTGGGGTGTGAGTATTTTTTGAACAAATTAAAAGTTAGGGCGCGGGCGGGCTGGGGTCGAGGTAGGAGCTTGCGGGGGCGAGTTGGCGGGTCGGGCAGCTGGGGCGAACATTCGGGCTCGTGCACTTGGGTTTACTCTTACCCACTTCAGTGACGGAAAATTTCTGTCGCTAAAATCCGTCGGTAATTAGAAATAATTTAAAAATATATAAAATTAAATTACCGACGGATTAGCGACGGAAAATTTTCGTCGCTAAATTAGCGAGGTGATTTTCAGCGACAGAATTTTCTGTCGCTAATACTTTTAGCGACGAAAATTTGAGTATTAACGATGGATATTTCCGTCGTTGATACCCGTTTTTCTAGTAGTGGAAGAAAGACTTTAAAGACTTACCAAAATGAATACTAGGTGATGAAAATCAAGAGATAGGAAGAGTGACAAAGATCCAGAGGGCTTACGACAACCGCTAAGGGAAATAGAAAGAGTTAATGGAGAGAAAGAGATCAGCAAGAAACAATTGAGAGAGATGCTAGGGAAATCTTTGGTTTAGGGTTAAATTTTGGATATTATAAAAATGCCCCATATTGGATTTATTGAATAATTATTCAAAATATAAGGTAGACTCAAGAAAACTTAGTGGACATAAACTCAAGTTCTCAAAGAAAACTCGAGGGATAACTAACTTTAGAAAAATCCCTCCATAACAAAAAACCATTTGATCAGAAATGACATATCAAAAATAGAAAAAGACCACTTTGCAGTCCAACACTAAGATTGAATTTTTAGGTTTAAGGTTTTTTTTTATAACTCAGCATTTTTTGGGTTTCGAATTTGTTTTCTTAATACATATAACTTTTGGGGTTTTACCAAAAAAAAAAAAAAATGAAGGAATTGATAGTGTCAAAAGAAGGAAAATTGGAATGAGATTAGTACTAAACTTCATAAAATTAATTTGATAAACAATTTAACGGTGACTCAATCAGTATCAATATTAAAGTTATTCATTCAAGATTTAGAGTATTTACTTTTTTATCATTTAAACAATTAAATGCTTTCCTCGTGTTCTATGGCCTAACGAGATTGAAAAATCAAAATTTATAGTGATATTATAAATCTCTATGGTGCCTAACGAGATTGCAAAACTCACACCTTTCCTTTTTGACAAAGAGATGATTTTTTCTAAATCTTTGTAGTGCCCTTCTCAAGTGAATCAAGTGGTTCTTCAAGATTTTGCTGTACACCACAATATCTAGATAGACTACCACAAAATGATCCAAGTAATCATGAAACACATCTATCATCAAGTTGTAAAATGTAGTCAGGCCATTCGTCAAACGAAGGGCATCACTAGGAATTCAAAAGAGCCACATCCGGTCACATGTCACCCGCTATAATCGTTACTTGCCAATATCCATCCAGATCTCAAGCCAAGTTTGGTAAAGAACTTGGTCTTTGCAAGTTAGTAAAACAAGTCAACAAAATATAGTCGTAAAACACATCTGTTATTAAGTTACAAAATGTAGTCGAGCCATTCATCAAACTGAAGGACATCACTAGGAATTCAGAAAAGCCACATCTAGTTACACATGTTGTTTTAGGCTCATCACCCTCCATAATCCTTACTTGCCAATATTCATCCAGATCTCAAGTCAAGTTTGGTAAAGAACTTGGCCTTTGCAAGCTAGTAAAACAAGTCAGCGACCAAGGGCACTGGGAACTTGTTCTTCACAATTACTTTATTTAAAGCATTATAGTCTACACACATCTCGAGAGAGCAATCTTTCTTCTTCTAAAAAGGAACTGGAGTACCATAGGGAGCCTTTAAAGGCTGGATATATCCACAATCCAATAGTTCCTTCAATTGCTTCCTTAGCTTTTCCAATTCTTTAGGAGACAATCTATAAGTTGCTTGTGCCAAGGCCTGTGCTCCTGGTACTAACTTGATCTAGTGGTCTATGGCACTCCTAGGAGACAATCTTCTAGGCAACTCGTTTGGAAAAAAAATATATATATATATATAAAGAAACTCTTCTAATACTTCGGCCATTGATTATGGAATCCTTCCCCCACCTTCTCTTTTTCGGATTTTATCATTGCAGCCAAGTATGTCACGTCTCCTTTCTTTAATCCCTACTTGATCTGTTGGGTGTAGATCAAGGCAAGAAATGCACCATCCTCCTCTCTAGAAGGATCTTTGTCGTTACAAAAGAAGGTGCACCATCATCCATCACATAAATCCCCTTCAAGTGAGGGGCCAGCATGGCCTTGGCATATGCCAAGAAATCTAATCGCGGGACTATGTCAAAATCATCCAATTGCACCACCATAAAGTCATATCTTCCATACCACTCTCCCATCTTAAGATTGACACATTTTGCCACCTCGTTCACAAGCCTTATCGCAGCATTTACTGTCTTCAATCTACTTGGGCTCCTTGCAACCTACAACCCAAACCTTTGCACCATGCAATTTGTCACAAAGTTATACGTGGCTCATGTGTCAACCATGGCCAATGTGGCCCTTCCATTTAGGAAAATTTTTTATTTACAAAAGTGTTCTAAAAGCCAAGCCATCATTGCATTTACCAACTGTAAAGGATTTACTCAAATTGTCTCATCTGAGTCCCCCTTTTCTTTTTCTTTTTCTATGACAAGTGCAGACAATTTTCTCTTCTTGGAGCACTCTCTTACAAGTTGTATAGATAAAGTATCCTCCACTTGGTTTGTTCCCTTGTTGGTTTCAAAAAGGTTCGGAGTTGTTGAACTAGAGATGTCACCGAGCCGAGTTAGGCTTGAAAATCGGCCCAGCCGGCTCGGAAAAGTTCAGCCTGTGAACCGGACCGGTATAAACAATAACACGAACCGAATCGAACTAAGTATTATAGCGGGCCAATCCTATTCACTGTTTATTGGAACTGGAAACCGGTCTGGCCCTGGCCCGGGACTGGCACAGAACCAAACCATGCTCAAAACCGGCCCACCAGTTCCAACAGTTGTGTTTTTTTTTGTTTTAAATTGGACAATTTTAATCCTCCCAACAGTTATAAAACAATTAGTTTTGAGGGTATTTTGCTCCAAGAGGTCAAAACATTTTCTTATAAATATGGTACATCTCGTTTCCAAAATCCCCACAACCAAATCTCATATTCTCTCTTACATTCAAATTGTCTCAATACTATTACACTCTTTCAAATACAATTTCAATTTTCTATACTACCATTTCCATCTTCCACTAATCGCATTCAACACATTTCTACCATTTCATATTTTTCATTTTCACCATTTTCACAATTTAACAATTTAACAATTTTTATTTTCATTTCCATCATTTTCACAATTCTCATATTTCATTCTCAACTCTACCATTTCCACTACTACCACCTATAACATTAATCAAGATTCAGCAAGATTTCAAGGTTGGGAGTTCAAATTCAAGATTTGACAAAAAACAACCGCGATATCCGTCGAGTCGGTACATTTATTATTTTTCCGTCTTCTATTTTTTTTTTTTTTGGCATAATATATATTATTCGTGTATGTTTGCGTTACCTGTAAATTTTTTAAAAAAAATATTAATTTCGATTTTTTAAAAAAAAAAATGGTCGGAATAAATTCTTCTCAAACTTCTCAACAATCTCCCCTCCTCCATTTTCATTTTTTCAAAATGAAATTCCAGAAAATATAGATATTGAAAATCTCTTAAAAGAAACTCAACCTAGTAACACACAATTTAACACAATACGTACTAAAAAATATAATATTAATGTATTAGAATTTTTTATTAAAAATATTGATGAACAAAAAATAATTTGTAAAATTTGTCACTGACCATATAAATTTTTGAAGGGTTGGAGAATAAGCACACTTAAGAGACACTTAGTTAGAAATCATCCGAATAAATTACTATAAATAAGACAAACACAAATAACCACCGGAGAGAAAATATCATGGGTATATTTAAATATAATGAGAAAAAATAAAAATTGGTCAAATAGAATGAATAATTAGAAAAAAATTACCACTTAATATAGTTCATGTCCCGTTTTTTAAAAATATGTTAAAAAATATTTACAATCGGATTATAAAAAATGTAGTAGAACATCCGATAGGAGGAGATCAATAGATCGGTATCAAGAATTGAAAGATAGTATAATTGCACAATTTATGAATAGTCAATGTATATTTTCATTAACTTCGCATATTTGGAAAAAATGAACCTAAAAAAGAATATTATATTATAATAACATGTCATTGGGTTAATAATTCATGGGTTTTAGAAAATAGAATATTAGCTTTTCAATGTTGGGAATATCCATATAATGATTCTCATATAATTAGAGTAATTACGAATGTTGTTCATAAATGGAGAATTAGTGATAGAATTTTTTTTATATCTTTTGATAATATTTCGGCTAATACTAATGCGGTTATTACTTTAAAACAAACTATAAAAACTTATTTAGATAAAACATTTTTTATATAAGATGTGCATGTCATATAATAAATTTATGTGTTAGAGATGGATTACAAATGACAGAAATAGTTTTAAAATCTATTCGTGACATAATTCATCAAATTAGAAATTTTTTGACAAAAACTCAAAAATTTAGACAAATATGTCAAATATATAATAAAAAAATTCAAAAAATTTAAATTAAAATGTGGTACTAGATAGAATTTAACTTATGATATGTTACAACGAGTACTTCCTTTTAGAAATATCTTATTTGAATTTACAAATTCTAATTATGTATTTAGTTTTATTGATAATACCGCTTTTGATTTTACAACCACACTAACTAAATTATTAGAAATTTTTTATACATGTACAAATTTATTTTCTAAAAATTATTATCCAACAACTCATTTAATGTTATCTAATTTTTATAAACTTTGTTATATATTTACTCAATTTGAATAAGAAAATAGGTTTAGTGACATTGTTGATCTAATGAAAATAAAATTTTTAAAATATTATGAAAAAATTCTTATTTTGTATTTAATAGCAAGTGTTTTAAATTCACGTGTTAAAGTTGAAGGTGTTAAAATGTTAATAGATTGTTTTGTATAATCTTTTTTAACGGAAATATATATTAGTCGACAACATTTAAAACAATAAATATCTAATACTTTATAAGCAATGTTTGAACTATATGAAAAGGAATATAATACTTTAAATATTAATAATGTAGGTAGTAATAGTACTAGTACAATAACTAGATCATTTTCATTTTTTTTAATCATTTACATATGTTAGGTAAAAAATAAATAATTTTTTCATCAACATTTAATGAATTATTTTTACAAACATCTAGGTAAGAAGGTTTCGATGATGATGACTTTTTTAATATATTAGGTTAGTGGAGAAATAATTCATCATATTATCCAATTTTGGACCAAATGGTCAAAAATATACTAACCCCTCAAATGTCCATAGTTCCATCAGAATGTGCTTTTAGTGTAGATTGTCGAATATTAACCAAAAAGTGTACAAATTTGGTGAATGATGCTTTGGAAGTATTAATTTGCATTAAAGATTGAGGGATGTTGAAACAATGATGCAAGGCATTGTCGAAGCCTCCGAAGAAAATGAACAAGAAGTAGAAGAAGAAGAAGCATAATTTCTTTTTTTGGTATAAAAATCATTATGTAAATAGAAAAAAAAACTTGTGTAAAAATCACAATAATATAACCATAAAAAATTAGTGGATTTTAAAATCCAAGTGAAAAGTTTGATAGTAGACGTACACCGAATTCGGTGGAAACACTCTAAAAATTTTGTCTCTAATATTTTTTTCTATTTATTCGTAAAAAGTTAATTTTCAAAAAAAAAAAAAAACAAGAAAAGAGTTAAAAAAAAAAAAACACAAGAAAAAAGTTAAAAAAAAAAAAAGAGGTACCCAAAAAAATAAGTGAGTTTAAAAAAAGAAGGTTCCCAAAAAAAAAAAAAAAACAACAGTAGCAAGCTTGTTAAAAAAAATAATAACTTAATAGAGGTAAAATATTAAAAAAATGAGAGAGTTAAAATAAAAGGAACTGAGCTCTGCCCGGCTTGGCCCGGCACGCCAGTTTAGGTTCACTGGGCCGGACTAGTTCCAGAATAAACAATTCTGGAACCAGCCTGACACGCGATTTCTGAAACCGTGTCTGAACTGGACCGGGCCGGCTCAACCCTGTCCGGTGACATCTGTATGTTAAACCTTTTGTTGTCTTTCCTTCCCTTCTTCCTTTGAGACTTTGATGCTCTGTTTTTTCAAATTGGGGGAGTTTGAAGAAGATGTCCTGAAATTGACAAGTTGTCATGCAATCGCATGGCTAAGGAAAGATCCATTGCTCCTTGCCTTCATAATTCAGTTTGTGCCCATGGTTAAAGACTATATATGAAATTAAATAGCCTATCTTCGTTTGACATGTCTTTGATGTCCAACATGATGGCGCTGAACTCTTTCATATATTCTCTCCCTAATTTCCCATGTTGAAGTTTCTTCAATCTCTCTCTCACAATCTAGGATGTGTTGTGGAGGAAGGAACTACTTTTTCAATTCCTATTTAAAGGCAATCCAAGAAGAAATAAGAGGCCTACCTGCAGTGAGTTTGTCACAGGTCCTCCACCATAATTTCATGTCATTGTTAAGAACATTGTCGTGGCTGCAACTTATTGATCCTCTTAAATGTGTGCTGCCTTGAAATATTGCTCTATATTCCATAAGAAATTTTATAGTTCTCTAGCTGATCTCATTCCTTTGAATGGTTTTGGTTTAGGGACCTTAACGCGAGAAGAAAAGGTCTCTTAAATATGTTCTAGACATTTCTCGGATAGTCTGTCTTAGGTTGGCCATTTCTTATTCCATCTTCACAAGTTTTTCACAAACAAAGTTAGAGATGGAAGGGTCAATATTCGAAGATGAAATTCCCATGGTTGCAGTCTGGGCATTAAGGGTTTCCGTGGCTTCCATAAGGGAAGTCAATTTTGCGGCCACTCTCAATGCAATGGAATAATGGTGTTTCCGATAGCATTTCAAGGATGCCTAAGACCCTTTTAACACATCCCAATCTATTTGTAGTGTTTGTGGTCCTGTCTCCTCCTTACTGTGGGGTTAAATTCTGAACACAAATTTTTCTCTCCCAATGATGTAGACCACACCCTAGTTGATCTCAACACTTTCCCTCTTTGTTTTCTTTGATTAGTCACATTAAGAACAATTGTTGATAACAAGTAAATGCACAAAAATTTATAGGAAACTATACTTACCTTGTATTACTATCTTTCCCTCAAAGAATTACAAGGAAATGATTGGAAGGATCACAATGTTCCACTGAACTTTTCCATCACAGATATCTATCATTCCATACATGTCTGCATGCCTATTTAATGGTGTTTTTGAGCAGTTAACACCCCTAACTACCAAAGAGGTCCATGCATGAAATAACCTATGTTATTATAGAATATATTACATAGTTTTACATTGGTCTCCTTTTTAATTAGGCACAACTTCCCATAATTAACTCCTAATTGCCCACAGGTGTGTCTCATGCCTCGGTTGCTTTCATCTCTTCATCCTTGCCCTTCAGAATGCATTGCATCCATTTGCTGATGTCTAGAGACATGAGTTAGTTATTCTTAACCACCCTCAGATGGCTAATTGCATTTGAATTCAAATTGCCTCATTTGAATTCCAACGGCTAGTTCCCTCTCATGCCTAGTGCACCTACACCAAAGCCTCTTGCATGCTGATTGTACTTCAGCAGCTTTTACATGCCCCATGCACCTAAGGGTGTGACAGTTGCCATAATTATTATTCTCGGTCTTAGGAGGTGATTAATATTGAAAATAACTACCACTCTATTTGCTTCTAAGATGGTTAATATTAATAACAGTATCTACTCAATGAGTATAGACGAGATTTACGATTGAAAACACTTGATATGTCTTTAGATGATCGTTATTTTGTCTTTGAGGTGATTATTCAAAATAATAAAATGGAGACTCAGGGGGTTAGCATGTAGCAATTGAAAGAATTTAAGACCCGGTCGAAGAAGAAGAAAGCAACAAACAACATGGATATTTGACAAACACTTCTAAAGTATCCTTAGGCATAGAAGTAGTGATCTGTATAAGCAAGTTTATTTAGGCTAATTTTAGAAATTTGAACACAATATTGCGACCATGGAATGTTGTTTAAAACCTTGATGTAAAATGAGGGGTCCTTAATCCAACAATCAAGTCAATGGCGTAAGAGGAGGTCTTAAGGATCAAATTTGTGGTCCAAAGGTGGCTAGAATGTTTAAGAGTTAGGGTTTCATTATCTATTTCTAAATTCAATTTGAGAAAGTTATTTAATCTTTATTTCTTTCATTATTTTCTAGACTTTGGTATTTTCTCCCAATAAAAAATTTGTTTTTTTTTTCTTTTTAAGGTTGATTCTCTTGTAGAGTTTCAACGTACATGCTTTAACAAATCCAACACCAGACTTCTACTATAGCAATTATATCAGGGCAAGTTCATTTTAGGAATGAAATCTTGCACTGAATCTATGGAAGTAGACGAAAGTTATCAATCCTCCAATGGAGATCAGGGATTATCAGCTGTTTGGATGAGACTAAATGCTCATTCGGTGGCCATTAACAGCCTCCAAGCCCACATGGACGAAAATCACCATGGTTTTGGAGTCGACAAGATTTATGCCCAACATGAATCAGAATATGATAGTCGTCCACCAGAAACAACTCGTGAGAATTTTTTTGGAGGACATGGTTACAAATCTGGAAATGAAAAATATGGTGGCAAATTGTGAAAATCATATTTATGAAAAAGGTCATCGTTTAAAAGTTAAGTTTCTACTTTTGGGGGGGGGGAGATTTAGGTATATAGGAATTTTTATATTGGATTGCTGCATGTGATCGTTTTTATAAATATACTAAATTTTTTTTTTTATTATAAGATAGTTTAGTAAGCAACATATAAATTAACAAGAGGGGCTCAAATATGGTGGGACAATGAAATTGCCTCTTGTAAAAGAGATGGTAGGAGTCCGTAGAGATTTAGTGTGTGATGAAAGACATTGAAAGAAAGGTTTCTCCCCCAGATCATGAACAATATTTGTTCAACAAATATCAAAGTTGTTACCAGAGTAGCAAGTCTCCTACAGACTACACTATGGAATTTCTGCCTGATGCAAGAAACAACTTAAATGAAAGATGGAGAAGTAATATTCTAGATATATTAAGGGGTTGTGGCTAGAAATTTAGAGTGGAATTGAATTGTTGATATTAAACAATGTCAGTAAAGTAAGAAATATGACATTGAAGGCTCAGATGACAATGTAGGAAAAGGGTATCCAAAAGGATGGACATACGAAAAGAACCTAGTATGGAGGTTTAGGTTAATTTGGTTAAAGAGGAGATTATAACACTATCTAATCGTCAACACAAAACTATTGTTTGTGGGCCGAATGGGAATAAAGGTACGGCACCGGTGGTGGTGGTAGTTGAGAAGGGAATCCAAGGAGGTCTGATAATCCGTATGTTAAACCGTGTGTTGGGAAATGTTGTAAGTGTGGTAATGAAAGGAACATGTCCAACGAATGTCATCAACAAAGGCCAGTAAACATCGTTGAGAGGGATGAATATGATGAAAAAGCCTTTGCATAGGTATTATGTGAGGAAGATTATGTTGGCACCAAGGGAATATAGGACTCAATGGAATAGCTTTTTTTGTACCAGGTGCCTAAGGCAAATCTTGGATCTTGTCCTTGATAGTGGTAGTTATGATAATCTCATTGGTCAGGATGCTGAACTTCAGCTGGGTCTTAAAATTGAGAAGCATCCGGAGCAGTACTTGATGGGGTGGATTAGAGATGTACAAAAGATCAAGGTGACCGAGAGATGTTTGGTTCTTTTCTCTGTAGGGAAATAAAGAGATGAGATCTATTGTGAGTTTTTTTTTTTTTTTTTTTTTTTTTTTTTTGTAAGTGAATTATTTGTCATTAATCAATATCTAAAATTCACCCGACTAATCCGGCCGAACACTATGGGACTATGGGGCTACCCGTAGAGGGGTTGGCTCTCCGAGCAATAAAGAACTATTGCGACATTGTTAACATGAAGACCTGCAAATTATTGTTTGGCAGACCATGGCAATTTGATGTATATGCTAGCCATCAAGTCAGTCAAACACATATCACTTTGTGAAAGGAGAGATTAACTTCATACTAACTCCTTTAAAGGTTAGTCCACAGCCAAGGGCTCTAAAAGTTAAGGGAAAGACCCTATAGTTAAACGTATGGATGGTTTGGAAGTGGTTTTGAGGAAATGGCAAACGAATTCCAATTTCTGAGGTTTCATATATTAATTGCAAATATTCAATTTGCTTTTTGTTCTAATATGAGGACCTCGTTTTGAGCATATACCTAAAAGAATTCATACACAACTTCTAAAAAGGTAGCTTTTCTAAAATGTAGACTCTTTCCCGCTTTACAAACCGAATACATAGAAGAAAGTGATCCATAAACATTAGATGTACAATTTTACTAACATAATTATCAACGGATAGTCAACTTTATAGGATAAAATATTAAATCCTTTAATTAAATTTTAAATTCAAAATTTAAAAATAAAATAGACTATATTAAAAAAACTACCCCTTAAATTGGACACTCACAAACGTTCATATCAAATTAATCAAAATATAATTTAATGATGAAATGATATCCAAAAATAAAAAATAAAAAATCAATAACATAACTAGTAAAGTAACAAAATTCCCAATAAATCACACGTAATTCGTCAGACATGATTAGGAGGGAAAATGGTTGGTCGTAGTCTTTGGCAATAAGCTCACAATCAAGTTCAGGTTTGGGGCGAGGCAGACTCAAAACTTTAAGCTAAATTAGCAAACAAATTTAAGGTCGTTCAATCTCCGAGCAAGCCAAGATTTTTTATTTTTTTGGTTACACAAATTTGAACCCCAAATCTAATCACAGAGTTAAAAAAAAAAAGATTATGACCACTAAACTATCGATTAAAGACAAACAAGCCAAGATTATGAGCTCACACAAAAGCTCATTGAACTCCTTTATAGGCGTGTTCATAAGCTTGCGCAGGCCAGTTGCTGGGCGGCATCTTGCAAGCACCAAACCGCAAGCTTGGAAAGCTTGGAATATGGCTTTTGCCAACTTGTTTGGCTCTTGTAACCTGCAACGCTTGCTCTATAAAATGTTATTGCAGCCACTTCTTATCAAGCCATGCCAAGCCAAATTCAAGCACCAGATTTTGCACAGCTTGACCTCAATGACTGAATATAACTTCTCAGCATCTCAAAGCTCAACCAGGCTCACTTGCAGCACTAATTTTGTTTGAGCAGGACAAACTTAACTAAGCCAAGCTTGAGCATCCAAAATCTCAGGTCATTTGCAGACATCTGGTTGCTACCCAGCAACAGAACCAGGAACAACATGTTCTGCAGAGATAAACCAACCCCATCCCCAAAATAAATAATGAAAAACACAACAAATGCAAGCATGAAATATTTCCTTCTTCATCTTTGACAATTTTGCAATTCCTCTACCAGGAAGCAGCAATCATGCACACAACGGCTTGATAAATGCAACCTATGTTACAATGGACTGAGAGTCAAAATTTCCACTAAAATAAAATATTTGACGCTAATGCTTACACAAGCATCAAGCAAAGTGAACAGTCCATGTAACATAGAATGTAATAACCCTTTTTATCCATGATAAAATGGAAATCAAATTAACAATTCTAGAGGTTAAGAGTGCAGAGGTGCCCAAATTTTAGCCGGCAGAAAAAGGTTGCATGAATCATTAATTGCCTCTTTCAGGCAGAGTATTCTAAATTAACAGCATAAAAACTCCCGAGATGGGGGCCGTCTTCCAGTGTAACTGCTCAGATTAGACCATCAGTTGTATTGCAGAACCTGAAACAAGATGCAACCCATTGTGACCACGCAGAGCTTATTTTCCATCTGTTTCTGCAGTGGCTGATCTAGTAGAAATAAGCATAGATCTTCTGAGTGAGTGCTAATTTTAATTTCCTCATCTACCTAACATACACACTTATGACCTTTTTTAACCACATCAAGCCCAGAGTTAACCAATAATATTTCAGAAGCGCCCTGCACAAAGTATAATTATGGATACAATATCAATTTTAATCAAAAAATAAGCATAAATATCAGTTTTTTTTTTTTTTTCTAAAAAAAGGAAACATGAAATAACCTATAAGGGCACCCCTTCTATGCATAGAAGTGCATTACAGTAACTGAGGCCTAACATTCAGTGACCATAAGATGACAACAGGTAGGAGAAATGCCAATCCTAGGCAAGGTCCAACACCCGATCCCTGTAAATTGCACTAGTAAAGTTTTGAACCCCCACAAGTATATTACACATGCTCAATGGGTTTACCCGTATAAATGCAAAAGGTAGTCACTGAGATTCCCACCATGTTACTATATATAAATATACATACATATATCGAAACTTCAACTTTCCAATCAATGATCACACTTAAAAGATCTCTTTGTCCATACAAAGCACAATCCCTTCAAAAAATCTCACAAAGAAAGAGCAAATTATTTATGCATAAAAATCCTTTTAGTCTCTCACCTGCGATAACTACTTTACATGACACAGAACATACACTAACCGCCAAGCGAATTAACACACACTATAACGCACTGACCAAAATTCTCAACCCCCCACCCACAGGCGTAAAAAAATAAAATAAAATAAAATAAAATAAATAATCTCCACAAAGGTACTTGCTAAATAGTTTAAATAAGTTGTAAAGAGGTTCTTTTCATGTCTTCAGCACATTAAGAAAGCAGCTTTCACCACCTTTTCAATGCAACAATCACATAACAAGCTTCAACTTCCCAAATAGACAAACATTGGTTCCACATGGGAACTTAAAATACCGAAATCACCTTTAAGCTTACCTATGAATTTGAAATATTAGCACTTCAAAACCCTCAATTTAAAATGCCTTTTCAGATATGTTATCCACATTTCTTTAAATGATTGGCTACAATTTAAAGGACTATCTCAAGAAAATATTCAACTTTCCTCGTACGATATATGAGAGAGAGACAGAGAGAGATTCAACTTTCCAAATGGACAAACATTAGGGTTACATTAGGGAAAATAAAATATTGAAATAGGATTTACCTGTGAATTTGAAATATTAGTATTTCCATATCTGGATTTAAATTTCTTTTGCAGATATGTTACTGCAGTTCTTTAAATGATTGCCTACAATTTAAAGGACTCTTGCTCAAGAACATATTCCACTTTCATTGACAGTATTCAACCCTGAGAGAGAGAGAGAGAGAGGTGAATCCATGTGGCAATGGAGTTGCAAAGGTTAAAATATTTTAGATGATTTAAGGACTTATATTTGAGAAATAACATATCTCCTAGATTTGAGACCTTGAGTTTGGCTAGAAATCCTAAACCCAAATCCCACTAGAAATGAGCAACCAAACAAAAATTTAGTTTGGGACCCGAAATCATAATCCATAGTCCTAAACAATGTTGAAAATACACCATAGCGGAGAAAGGTGATAGTGGCAGTGAAAAGGAGGACAAAGAGAAAAAGAAGAGGTCAGATAGTGGAAGAAAGTGGAGTGGAAGCAACTGAATGAAGGAAATATTGAGGTAGGACATAGTATAGAAAGGGCAGTGAAGGAAGGGAAATGACCAAAGTAGAGTACTCTCAGGTTATAAGAATGAGATCACATTATTAGGATTGTGAATATTGATTCTACTGAAATGCCTCAAACTCTACAAAGATTTAGCTTTTTATTTGGTAGGAGATTCACAAATTATTGATCAGAACAAGTGAACCCCCTCTCAAAGAGATATATATCTTCTTTGTGCCATATGATCTGAGGGTTGGCAAGGAAGAATGAGGGGGGGAGGGGGTGAATGGCTATGTTAAACATTAACTAATCATAGAAACTTGCTCAATAAGTCAGAAAAATGAATCATTGCTTCCTGCCGACTCTGTTATTCTAGGACTGCTGAGTTCACTTACGAAGCGAAGGGAAATGAATGCAACAGTAGACAGAAAACATAACAAACGAAACAGATAACAAAAGGTTCAATCAATTTAATTGCACTTTCAGTTTACCCAAATTTCATTTGCCAGATTGCTTTGGAAGAAATATCAGTCAAATAATTAAACCAGACAATACCCAATTCAAAGTTTCAGAAATAGGTAACTAGCAATTACAAAAAGGCTGTAATCGACTAACTACAAAAGAACACTACAAGAGAAGCAGGCTTGTAAGATAATACCAGAAAGAGAGAACTTGTGGCATACAAGTCAATAGAGAAACTTAAGGGTGTGCAATCACCAAATGTTCAAGATATTACCAAATTAAGTAAAAGGGGTACAAATTCTTCTACTTAGGTGAACTGTACATTTGACCATGGAAACGTCAAACATCTAGCATTTTAAACACCATTGATTCAAGCCTCATTTTATTGAAGACACAAACATACACAAGCAACCACCAAGAAGACGAAGAGAAAGAAAAACTCACAACATAACAGAGAAGGGACCTCCTGCTTCTACATATTCCGATTTGAGAATTTTTCCTTACACAAGTTATGATAACTAGACACTACACATTTTCACAGCCCTCATATGTCCGAATTCTCCATCTGAATGCTGCTCTTAAGAGGCACATACTCTCCCAAATACCCACCAAGATGATCATACAATGCACTCTTGTCAATACCCTGACAATGAAAACTCTTGCATACATAATAGAACACACTCTGCACCAATAACCCCACCAAATTCACAATCACCAAAACCCCAACTAGAAACCCACTAATCACAATCCTCACAAAAACCCCAAAACCGTCCCCACCATGAACAACCACAGAAGCAAAAGTCCCATTGATAGCTCCACAAATAGACAAGTATAAAAACACAAGATCACAAGCCATACCTCTCCTACCCTTCAACAATTCCCAACTCTTTTTCATAGCGGCGAATCCATAAACAGGCTCCAAAACAGACACAACACTAGCCAAATGCCACATTGCAGTAATGTAAACATGAACCCCAAAGAAAAGAGTCAAGATTATGATAAGAGAGAGGAAAAACCGAAACGGATTTTGAAGATCCAGTGAAACGGGCAACAAGACAAGAGACCCAATCAAGAAAAGATTGCAAAGAACCATCAAAAGACTCACATAGAGGAAAGTAACGAAAAGCCTTTTGAATACCTGAGGAATGGCAGAGCAAATAGAGGAGAAAGAAACAGGCTTGGAAGTGTAGAGAGAGGCAACAGTGAAAACAACAGCAGCAGTGGAGAGGAGAGAGAAAGCAAAGAGGAAAAGCAGGTAAGTGAACTGGTAAAAGAGGAGAAGAGAGAGAGAGTGGCGGTACTGGGAAGGAGAGAGAGAAGGGTTGTCAAGCTGGGCAATAAGAGGGTGGGTGAAGAGAGAATGTGCCAATATGGCGAAGGAAAGTGGGAAAATTAGGGTTAGGGTTATCTGATAAAACGTTTTAGGGGACTGTCTTGGGATTGCGATTGATTCCCTCAATATGTCTCCTCTGCTAAGAAATTGCAGCTCTTCTGCTTGAAGATCCATCTCCACTTCTCTCAATTTTCAGATCTCCCACTAACAATTTCTAAAAACATCAAACAGCAGAAGTTCTAGAGAGAGAGGGAGAGGAGGTGTTGAGATGGATAAAGATCTTGGGATGGGGGCATTGGCATCGTCATTAAGCTTTTCCTTTTGTTTTTACCAATTTTAGCTTCCTCGCCGGAATTTTCTTTATTCTTCTTTTTTTTTTTATTTTGTTTACTTATTTTTGGGCCCACGCCTCGTAGCTGTCCAGACGCGTTCTTAAAGCAAATTTAATGCCTGCGCCCGCCAAATAAAATTTTTGAATTATTGTGCACTAATCTATCACAAACTTAAAGCCAGAATTTTTAAATAAATTATTATTGATAGGAAGAATTAAATTATTATACACTTATTTATCCTAAATTCTACTTATTTCAACATATTCTTATCAAGAAGATCTTTTGCTATGATATTAAACGAAAAAAATTGTAGATGATCTTAGCGTTGGTTAGACAAACAATGTTAGTTGAAATAGTAACAAAGAATGAGAAATTTAGTTAAGACATCGATGGTTAATGGTTATGGCACCCATCATTCTCCTAGTTAGGATGTTTATTTCTAAATTTGGTCTCCGACTTAGATGACACAATGTTTAAATATAAAACTTTCATTCCACTTGTTGGTCTTATATACCCGTAAGGGGTATTTTGGGATGATAATTTGGAGTTAGTGAAATAACTCCCACTTATCCATAACTACCCTAAAAATTCTCATATTTTCTCTCTCTCTAAGTGTACATTCAACATGAAAAATAAAAAACTGTGTAGAGAATATTTTGAAAACAATGAGAGATTTGTTTTCTTAAGAGATAATTCTCTAGAGTGAAAATCATATCGAGGGATTAAGAAATTTTCACGTAGAAAAATTTCTCCCGTCATTGGATTTACCGGACTTAGAGTTGTGGTGTCGTGGATCCGTAGTGGTGGTTCGATTAATTTCGCAATCACCATTCCGACCTTGTGATCCGTTTTAGGGATTTGCGGTTCGTCGTTCGCCGTTCGATCGATTTTGGAAGCCTTACATATTAAGATACATACCCGAGATTTTAATCTATTTAATTTTTCTGAAAAACTACTTCCGCTGTATTTTGTATATGAATTAAATTCCAACATTGGTATCAGAGCGTAGTTGGATTTATTAAAAATTTTTGAAATTTTTTTGTATGAAAAATATAGGGTATAAAATTTAGGATTCGGATCGCGGATAAGTTTCGTGAATCCAATTATATCATGATGTTACCCATCACTTGTAGATCATAAATATATTTTTTGTTGAATTTTTTGAGTACATTTAGGGCATGAAATGTTATGTTGAAATTTTCGGCCTAAACGGTGACCAAACCCTTAGATCTTAGATTTGTCAAGATTTAGAATAAATTGATCTATAAAATTGGTATAAATGTGTTCTACGTGTGTTGATCAAAATTTTGCACATAATAATTGTGATATTGTGTTGTCGAAAAATGGTTTTCAAAAATGGCCGCAATGACCAAGATTTAGAAATTTAATTCATCGTGATTAAGGTGTAAATCTTCCAATAAATCGTGTTAAGGATATTTTTGAAAGTTGAATTAAGTTTTCCGGTTGAGATCCGCTTTGAAAACAAGCCGGAAAGGTGATTTCCAGTATCTGGGTCAAAATGACCTAGTCACAAAAATTTGGGCGAAGAAGAAGAGTCCAGACCCGACAGACGCGTATCTTACACACGCGAGCAGCTGCATGTTAATCAGCAGGGGGCATGGCGCATGAAGCCATGTGCCACATTAAAAAAAAAAAAAAAAAAAAAAAAATCGTCTTTGAAGTGTCAAGGCCAAAGTCGAACCCAGGACTTGCGTGGTGTTTTAAGTGGCCTGGGCTACTTTGAGTGGTCATCACATTTTATATATATTTTGATTGAAATTTATCATATTAATTATTTCTCATGTATTAAGATGCAAGTCGCGGCGCATGATGGCATGTGAGACCTCCGGCGGCGCGTCAAGCTTTGCTGGACATGAAATTTTTTTCATTTTTTTCAGGGTCTCATGCCATTAATGACTTTTTGTGGGTTTTTGTATGCCAAATCCAAGTTCGAATGGTAAGATGCGTTCCTGGGTTATGGTGTATAGTGTCTGTTGACTCATACGCTCGTTTTGGGGTCTATACTCGAATTATTTAGGATTTGTTGATTCATAGTGTGTACAAAATATAAGAATAAGTATCGATAAGTCACTAAAGTCTCTATGACTGTTTTGAAGACTATTGTATTAGATCTTTGCAAGATGGATAAACTGAATGGTGATAATTACGAGATTTTACACCGGTAGATTCAATTTGTCCTCGAGGAGCAAGATATATCTGAAATTCTGAGGTATGAGATGGTAGATTCCGAGGAGAGTACCACACCTCAAATAGATGGGATTAGGAGATGTTACGTGCATGAAAGAGGAATGATGGTCGAGTTAGGACAATCCTCTTGAGAAACATACATGACGATGTGATCCCGGTTGATGAGTAATATGCTATGGTTTTGTCGGTTTGGCTCGCCCTAAAGAGAGTATTGTGGTGCTCTTATAACTCTTGAGATGAGAATGCTGACTTATAAGTTTAATAACTTATGAGAAAAATGCTGATCATACAATGATGTAACCTTTGACACAAATGTCGAGTATGATCGCTGAATTGGGAAATACAAACAAACATATTTCGGATGTGTTTTCAAGTATTGGGTGCGATCCAATTTTTACCTAATTCATGGGAGACCATAAAAAAAAAAAAAACCTATATCACACACGACAAGAGTATTCGTACTTTCGCTAATATGAATAGGCACAGTGAGCTCGAGTAGGTGCGTCTGGAGGCGAATAGGCTAAACTCGGGTCATGCTTATGTAGAGGAGTCGAGCAAGAACTCCCGTGGCATCACACAAAAATGGCATAAGCATGAGTAAAAGACTCGAGATTCAGGTAAAAAGAAACCATCTGAAAAACCCGACAACAAAGTATTAAAGCATAGGAAAAATGAACTGGATAAGAACAAGGTGAAGTGCTACATCTATAGTAGACTTGGTCATTTCGCTCGTAAGTGTGACGAGCGAATGCTCTCTTTCTTCTTTACGTGGTTTGAGATGCTCACTAATTTTTCTCTTTCGTGGATTGTAGATTCAGGAGCCATCGATCACGTAGCTCAAGACAGGAGCGAGTATATAGAGTTCCACTAAGTGAGTCCTCGAGTAGGAGGATTTACGTGAGGAGCGGAAGGGAATGGCACTTACAAGTTGGAGTTGCAAAGTTTCCACACTCTATATGTTCTTTATGCTTCGGATGTTCGACGAAACTTGATCTTAACTTAAGATATGCTTTGTTATTTGGAAACTTTACAGTTTCTACGACAGTTTTTTGATTGGTTCTGGTTTAGTCAATAAGGGACTATATGCATTGGATGTGATTCCTTTTAATGGTATTTCTTATTATCCTCTTAAGGTGAGAGAGGATAAATCGATTAGCAGTGAGTGGTCTGAAAGACCCGCTAACTAGTTTTGCCTAGATGGCAAAACTATAAGGAAACTATTAAACAATGCAATAAGAGCTAAGACTCTATTGTAGTCGGTTCACTCCGACATCTGTGGCCTAATTAATGTAAAACCCGAAATGGAGTTGTGTACTCTATTACATTCATAGACAATTACACGCGTTTTGGTTACGTCTATTTGATATCGCACAAATCTGAGACATTGAAATATTTCAGGAGGTTTATTAGCGAGGTTAAAAATCAGTTAAACATGAGAGTGGAGACTCTTAGAACCGATCAAATGCGTGAATATTTGTCTGAAGAGCTCTGGGAAAAGTATTATGAAACAACTGACTATTTCTACTACTTAGTGGAATAGAGTAGCTGAGAGAATGAATAAAACTCTGTTGGAAATGGTGAGACCTATGATGGTGTAGGCCAATTTGCTCGTTTCTCATTGGAGAGATGTTTTATTGACTACAATTCACGTACTCATCCATGCTTTATCAAAGTCCGCAGTCAGTACCTCATATGATCTTAGGACAGGGAGGCAGCCTGACTTTAGCCACTTGAGGTTATGGGGTTGTGCCGCGTATGTTCACATTTTCTCACATCCACACGGCAAGTTAGACCCACGAGAAAATGAATGTATCTTTATGAGATACGAAGAGCACTCTAAGGGGAATGTGCTCTAGGTGAGCATACAGACGGCACTGTTATTGAGATTGAGTCTCGCGATACTTCGTCTCTTGAAAGTGATTTCCCTAAGAGAGGTGAAATCGATTGGGACTTTACCTTCTAAGAGATGGATGAGCCTAGTGGCTTAGCTAAGCCCAGCAGCAGAACCCAAAAACTTATTACGAATTTTGGTTCTAGTAGGAGCGATCTATCTAGAGGTAAAAACGTTTCCCTCTTCATAAGAGTAATCGAGAACGCGTACCTAACCGTTGTTTCCTGATTGAGGGAGAGACTCTTATTGTAATTCTTAAGAATGATGAGAAACCTTAAACGATTCTAGAGACTCTTAAGGGTTCTGTGAAGGACCATTGATTAAAAGCCATAAATGAGAGAATGAGTTGATGGGAATCAACGGGATCTGAGATTTAGTTGATTTTGCCCAACGGTAATAAGACCATTGGGAACAAGTGGATTCTTAAGATCAAGAGAAAAGTCGATGAATCGAAATAGGGTATTAGGCCCATATAATAACCAAGGGTTACACTCAGACTAAGGGCAAAGTTATCTCGATCTGTTTACTTTTAGTGATTGTTGTGGATATAGATTTGGAGTGATGCCAGATAGACGTTGAATAGCTTTCCTGATCGAAAGTTTGGATGAAGAGATCTACAAGAAACAGCCATCTGGCTTTATTCTTATAGGTCAGGATGATAAGGTCTGTCGATTTCGAAAGTCAATATATGACCTTAATCATTAATTCAGGCAGTAACACTTAAGATTTCACGAGGAGATGATATCTTACGGTTTTGTGATGATCGAGGAGGATCATCGCGTGTATCTTATACATTCTTCTGACTCTTTTATGATCATGTACTTGTGTGTGAATGGCATTCTGTTGACTGAGAACAACAGAAAGTACCTGATGACCATGATGACGTGGTCATCATTGAGTCTTGATATAAAGGATATGGGTAAGTCTCAGTTCTTTCTCGGAGTTAAGATCCAGATGGATCGCTCGAGACAGATGTTGGTTCTTTCACAAGAGTCCTACATCAGGGGAGTTCTTGAGCATTTCACAAAAAACGATTGTAATCTCATAGATATTCTTATCGCTAAAGGTTAAAACCTAAATTTTGACATGTACCCAAAGACTCAGGAAAGGATAAGAGAGATGAGTAGAATCCCTTGTACCAGTACATTGGATAATTTGGTGTACGCAGTATTGCGTACGTGTCCAAACATTTGTTTTGCATTCAATCTGGTGAGTAGGTATCAATCGAATCCTAGAAGGGATCACTGAAAAGTCGTAAAAATGATTCTAAGATATTTCAAGAAAACTGCGAACCTCTCCTTGTGTTTTGGATGAGGTGATTTACGTCTTGTTAGGTATTCAAATGTCAACTGGGGGTGGCGATTTAAATGTATGCAAATCGATATCAGATTTTGCGATTTTTCAGTAGTAAGAAACAAACCTATGTATCTCTATCTATGATTGAGATTGAGCTTGTGGTATACTCAGTAGCAATTCAAGAGATTATTTGGTTCCGTAAATTTCTTGATAACTTAGGGGTTGTAGCAAATAGTTGAAGGCCAGTGATAATTTATTATGAAAATCAGACCGCCATTGACCACACCCAAGACCCTAAGTATCACAATAGGGCTAAACACACTGATATCTAATACTATTTTATGAGAGATATCACCGAGAACGGTGAGTGATAATTAAGTATTCTTTTACACAGTATGGAGACTGATCCCTTCATCAAATCCATTGTGAGAGATTCTTGTATGAGATATAGAAATCATTGGGTTTATGTGTATTTTGATATTTATCATTTCGTACTGATGATACTTATTATTTTGTATATATATGATATGTGTACATGATTTAGTCACTTATTTATTGTACTTGTTTTATTATCATATATCTTGTGATATGTTGTGATCAAATATATATCAGGCAAGCGTGGTCGACTCTCTCACAGAGTGACCACCTCCAACTCTAAGTGAGCGGAGATTGGACGATTTCTAGTTATAAGAAGTTTTGAGAGTAGCCCTACTAGAATATAAATCGTCCTAATATGTGTTCAGAATGAGGTCATATGCGATGTGACCGACATGGACATACCCACATCCATGTTGCCTGTAAATAGCCAGGTATGAGATCTCAGATATCATCTGCGATTTGTGACATTATCTCTGATGTACTCTCTCTGAAATCTCTAAGTAAAATCTTATGTGTAGACTGAGTCTCATGCCTGCACAGTATTAGAGAAATCTGACATATATCATCTAAAGAGATGGAGTGATAACACTGTGGCATGTGTTTTATACCTCGTGTTATAAGACGACCAGAGATAATGGGAGCATTATTTGAGACATTGATATGATTTAGATCTTCATTCTCACTGTGTGAGATCTGAGATCCATTGGGTAGGATCTCTTGTACTCTTATTACTTTCAGTTGTTTCTAGTAGTTTTGGTTCAGTGTTGCTATTTTAATCTGTTTACCTATGGGTTAGAAGATAAATTGAGATCTAAGGGGCAGGTCTAGAAAAGCAACTGAATTGAGGCTGATAGATTCAAATTTGAGAAAAAGAAAACCAATCGATATTATATCATTATATTATATTCACCGGGTAGTCTATTATATTTGTCCATGTTGGGATGTAAACATGATAGTGAATACACAATCAAGCAATGATTGGAGGTCACTTTCGATGAGAAAAATGGCTCGATAGATGTAATTGCGTTAGATTTGGGGTACAACGAATTCTTTATGGTACTAACGATGGTTTCTCGGTCATCCTAACAGGTGTATCGAGAAATCTTTGCCTACAAATGTATTCGCCAGTCACATAACGTCCAATCCTGTATGAAAGTCCAGTAAGGTGTGAGTTGTGATCTTGTGATAGATATAAAATGCTCTCATATGCAAGTGGGAGATATTGGTCTTGTATGCCTGTCAGGGGCATTTTGGGGTAATAATTTGGAGTTAATGGGATAACACTCACTTAACCATAACCACCCTAAAAGTTCTCCTATTCTCTCTCCTTCTCTAAGTGCATATTTAATGTGAAAAATGAAAAACTGTGTAGAAGACGATGTGAGATTTGTTTTCTTGAGAGAGAATTCTCTAGAGTGAGAATCATATCAAGGGATTGAGAAATTTTCGGGTAGAAAAATTTCTCCCATCATTGGATTCACCGGACTTAAGGTTGTGATGTCGTAGATCTGTGGTGGTGATTCGATTAACCTCGTGATCACTATCCCGACTGTGCGATCCATTTGAGGGATTTGCAATTCGTCGTTCGATCAATTTTGGAAGCCCTACATATTAAGGTATATCCCCGAGATTTTAATCTATTTAATTTTTTCAAAAAAATAGCTTCCACTGCATTTGTGCATATAATCCAACACTGCTAAAAGTCATCGAGTCTCTTATGCAATAAATTCAAGAAGGTGTTAAACACCATTTATGCTAATTCACTATGATGTTTGGGGACCAGCCCCTATTTTGGTCCCTTTAGGCATTAGATGGTTTGTGATTTTTGTGGATGATTGCACATGAATGACTTAGTTATATTTAATGAAAAATTAAAATGAGGCAGTTGAGATTTTTAAATCATTTCATATTATGATCAAAACTTAATATTCAGTCAAACATCAGATTCTTCGCTCTAACAATGGTAGAGAATTTGACGATAATGAACTACAATACTATTTCCAAACATGTGGGTTGCACTATGAGACAACATGCTCCCAAACATCATAACAAAATACTGTCACAAAGAGGAAGAATAGATATATTCTAGAAACAGTGTGGACTCTTCTAACTGTAGCAAATGCACCTCGACGGTATTACCCAAATGCAGTTACAACTACTGTCTACTTGATGAATTAAATGCCTTTTAGGGTGTTGAATTTTTAAACTCCATTACAAACACTCACTCATCATGTACCATTGCCCTTCATTCATATGCTTTTACCAATAATATTTGGATATGTAACATATGTCCATCTTCACAAAAATCAGAGAACAAAACTTGATCTAATTGCAGTGCGCTGCATTTTCCTAAGCTATGCTACACATAAGAAGGGCTACCAATGTTATGATTCCACCACCAGACGCCTCTATGTCACTATGGACATTACATTCCTTGAAACTGAATATTTTTTCCAAGCACTAGGTTCTCATTCTTCTCTTTAGAGGAAGCTGATTGATGAAGAGTAGAATATGAACAATAGTTGGAAAAATTGGCTATGTTTCCAAGAAAATGTGGAAATGGCTAAAACTGAAGAGATGCCTTTGACAATGCAAGATGAAAGAGATGAAATAGAAAATGAACAAGAAAGAAAAAAAAGTGATGGAATAAAGAATGAACAAGGACAAGACCAACCTTCCCCTGATTTAGTACCAACTGACTAGCCTCCTAAGAATGATCCTAAGGTATAATTTCCAAGTCCCTCTCCAAATAATACTAAAGATAATTTTGTTGAATATAATTTACCTTACAAGTATAACCGTGGCAAGCCACCAAGTCAATATTCACCAAACCATAAAGAGGGAATAACTAAGTCTCCAAGTGCTAATCAGTTCAGTACCCAAAAACTATTACAACCACTCAAGACTTTTGTGCGCAAGCTATCCTCTGAGCACATTCCAAATATTGTGCACGAGGCTTTAAAGGATCCGAAATAGACCTATGCAATAAATAAAGAAGTGGCAGATCTAGAAAAGAATAATACATGGCTATTGTTGGAAGAGAAGAAAACAGTAGGATGAAAATGGGTGTTCTCCATTAAATACAAGGCAAATAGAACGATAGATCGGTACACAGCAAAACTTGTCACGAAAGGATACACGTAATCATATGATATTGATTATTAAGAGATTTTTTCACCAGTGAAAAAACTAAATACAGTTAGAGTATTGCTATCAATCACTGCAAAGACAAGCCACTTCACCAATTCGATGTAAAAAATGTGTTCCTTCATGGGAACCTTGAAGAAGAAGTGTAACACCGACACTGCGGTGTCCGTACTATTATATTTTTGTTCAGGAATTAAATAAAATATTTCTCAGACTATATATATATTAGAGAAATTTTATTATTTTTATTATTATTTATTTATTTATCTTGATTTTCGATTTTGGGGAATCGAAATTGGATTTTTGGTATAATTTAAAAAAAAAACCGTGTCCGTAATTCGTAGTAAACCCCAATTTAATAGAAAGTGGGTAATTTTCTTAATAAATTAATTATTTATTCATTTATTATATAAAAAAAAAAAGAGAGAAGAGGTGCTGCATTTTGGAGTGAAACGCGGCACCTCCCCCAATTTCAATTAGGGTTAGAAAATCCTAATTGATTTCTCTCTCTTCCTTTCACCCTTTTTCTCCCGCGACTCTCTCTTCCCGCAGCCACTCTCTCGCCTTCCTCTGCCCTTGTCACCGCCGCCGCTGCTCTCATTTCCGCCACCACCAACCACCCCCACAGCCACCTCTCTATCTCTATTCTCTCTCTCAGTTTCTCTCGGTTCTCTCTCTCACTCGCTGTCTCTATCTCTCGCGACTGTCTCTCTCAATCTCTCCCTTTCCGCCGCTCATTTCTTCCACCACCGCAACCCCCACCGTGATCAACCATTCTCCTTTCGTTTCCCCCTCCATCGCTGCCTTCTGCCACGACTCCCGCCGCAGTCCCTCTCAGTCTCTCTCTATTTTTTCTCTCGATCGCTCACCCTAGCTCTGTCTTCTCCCTCTGTTTTGCCCTCACTCTCTGTCTTCTCTCTCTATCTCACTCCCTGTTTCCCTTTCTCTATTCGCTCTCTGTCTCTCCCTATTCACTCGATCGCCCTCTCTCTCAATTCTCTCTCGCTTTCCTTCTGCCACGATCACACTGTCTCTCTCTCTCCCGCGCGTGAGGAGCTCACCTCCCTCCCTGCTCGCGTGGTCTCCTACGAGCAGTTTCTTCTGCCATCTTGCAGGAACCCTAAACTGACAAGCCTCTGTTCCTTATTCTGCAGACTGTTGCAAAGTCTGTCTGAGACCTTCGAAGAACCCTAAGCTGCCTGCAAAACTCCATTCTCTGCGTTAGGTAAGATGAGTTAATTCTAAGGTTTCGATATTCTCTTAGTGATTAAGCTAAATTTCTGAACCTAGCTTCGAAATTGAAGCATTTGCAGGTCCAAGATTGAGTAAAACGAAGTTTGGACCACAGGATTGTGAACTACGAAGACCCTAGGTGAGGATTTCTAACTCACTCGATTTATTTGGACGAATTTATGGTAAATTCGAGTAAGAGTATATTGCATATGTTTGGATGAATGTTAGAATAGATTTAAAATGCGTTGTTTGACGTTATATGTAATTAATTAGGTTAAATATAGGATTTTATACAAATTGAGCTGTTTCGGATGATAGAATTGAGTTAAATTGATTTAAATGGTTTCACTTAGATTTTAATTTGACGAACGCATGAAAACAGTCAAAATCTGGGATTTAAGCTTAAGGATTGATGCATTCTTTTATATTATAGGTTGTTGTGCATAGACGTAATTCAAATACAATCCCTGTATTATGAAAATAGACTTCCCTACGTTGAAAATGATATATACTTTGAAACATTCGGATGAAAATCGGAAAGTTTATGATTTTTCAAAGAATTTCTATTTTAGGAGAAGATTTATTATTTTATGGTAAATTCCGATATTGAATGATTTTTAGGATTTCATTAGATTTGATTTTGTATTAGGAAGGGTCAATCGAGGATCGAGTAAGATTTTATTTGATTGAATTGTGAGTATATGCAAGTGTATATGGACTGAACAGTGTGATGTTGTAAATGTATATAGATATAATTGAGGTTGAGGTGTGAGAAATATGTGATGTGTTATAATTGTAGTGACTTGATTGGAGATCGATCGAGGGAAGCACGGTTTCGACACTTGTGCATTTTAGGGAGTGATTGACCCTCCCGTATACTGTAAGTGAGATTTATTTTAATGTTTTCGTTTAATATGTAAACCCTGCTTTACAACAGTTTGATAAATGAGCATGATTTATCGTGTGCTTGAAATATTTTGACTGGTTTTGGAAATGAGTTTTGTGAACCGATG
This sequence comes from Dillenia turbinata, assembly GCA_037126225.1. Classification (NCBI taxonomy): domain Eukaryota; kingdom Viridiplantae; phylum Streptophyta; class Magnoliopsida; order Dilleniales; family Dilleniaceae; genus Dillenia; species Dillenia turbinata. Next base: position 5,964,963 of record JBAMMX010000023.1, on the reverse strand, counting down.
GAGTGTCTAAAAATGTGGTTGAATTATGAAAATATGCATCTATGTGGTTGAAATATAAAATGTGCCATTTTATGCTATATGTTGCATTTGGTTTGTGAACCTAATTTACGGCACATATTTGATATAATATTGATTTTGGCCTTAAGGGTTATGATATGTATTGTTCCGTAGCTACGAAGGACACCGTGAGAGGCGCTTGGGTGGCGTCCGGATATGCCTAGGCCTAGGGTATCCCACGAGTTGTCGAGATAATATTTACGACACGGTACTAGCCAGGTTGAACCCGAAAGGGGGAGGATTTGGATACACTCTCCAAGTCTAGCACCTGGACGAGGTTCATCGCCAACGCCGGGGTATAGAGCACTTTAAATAAAATCGCATATAACACCCCCGGTGCGCCTGTCATAGGTCATGGTAGACCTCTGCCGGGACATTTTCTGCTGGCAGCTTTATGATTTTAATGACAGTATTTTGGATGCATATTTGATTTGCTGATACGTGTTAATGATATATTGTTGAAATGAAAGGCATGATGATTTGAAATATGATTTGTATACTTATGCTTTGACACTCCAGTTTCACACCCCATATTACACGATTACATTGACCCACTCACTCACTGAGTATTCTTCCCTGAGTACTTACCCCTCCTCTTTCCCTCCCCAGACAGGATTTTGGTATTAGGGCGACACATTTGGCTCTAGAGGTATGATAGCTTGTTGGTGGATTGGTGTTACGACGGTGAGATTGAAGTTTTAATTGAAAATATAAATTTCGTACTTTATGTCGACCCTGCGTGGTCTTGATATTGAGGTCCGTAGTTGACCGTGTACGCATTATGGGATGACTGTATAATTTTTAGACTTTTGTTTGCGAAACTCTCATATTTCGCTTGCATTGAGGCATTTGTAAATATTTAAAGTGTTGACTTGGGAATTTGTAATATAATTGTATACATTTAGCCCCGCTCGGTGTGGCGGCTGTTCATGCTCTAGTTGGGTATGACAGTAGAGGTTTGTGGCTAGGACTGTTGTTGATTTGTTAGCCTTGCGTTGTCTGGATGTCGGTTGTGAGATTTGGTGGATTGTTTTGGAGAGGCCGGGATGACCATTGGTTTAATTTATAGGATGATTTTCATTTGTACAGGCATACAGGTTTAATTGTACATGGGAGACCTCCGATTTTTGGGGAGGTTCTATCCTATTTTTTATAGAAATACAGCCGGTATCCAGGGCAACGGGCGACTATTCACGATTCCCGGTTCGGGGCGTGACAGTTCGATTGGTATCAGAGCTCTAGGTTGAGAGCTATGTAGGAAGAGAGTCTTAAAAACATTCCCAAGTGTGTTGTGCTTAAAGTCCTTTCATACAGTCATGAAGTCCCAATACATGGTCATAGGTATATGAGTTCATCTATTTTTAGGGGGTTAGATACGTTTGTATCTAACCTAACATGTTATTTTTCACCCTTTATTGAACTACGGATTCCATTCTTTTGTGAGGGTAGTCATGCTGTGATTAGTCCAAATTTCTTGAACCATGTATATTCTTTGAATGATACCTAATAAGGATCCTTCTCTTGCAGAAGTATGACGACTCGACGGAGCACCCGTTCTGCCCCACCAAAGGACTTAGTCGAGCTGGAGGATCGTTCCTCGACTCGCGTGCCACCACAGGCACCTACCCAGCCAGCTGCTCAGGCTGAGACTCTCGTACCCACACTCGACGCCTTTCGACAGGTGTACGAGTGGTACGCTTCGCATGGGGTCCAGATTCCACCCCCACCACCTCCTACAGCGGTGCCTGCACCTACAGCGGTGCCAGTTCCTTTGGCACCGGTTCCACAGCCGGTGGCCGGTCCTTCTACTTTGTCGGAGCCGAGTGAGACCACATCGGCTACTCTTAGATGGGTACATGAGTTGACTTAGTTGATTAAGGAGGCCCGTCAGCTGGGGTGCACTGATTTCACAGGGCTTGGTGATGCTACGGCAGCCAAGCATTGGATCAACCGCACCCGCAAGATTTTGACCAATCTAGGGATTGGACAGGAGCTCTGCCTGAAAGTGGCGGAGCGATTATTAGAGGGAGAGGCCCTCTTATGGTGGGAGGCCCTCACTGATGAGGCGACAGAGTCACTGCGGTGGGACGATTTCCTTCGGGAGTTTGACCGCAGATTTTTCCCACTCTACCAGCAGGACCGGATGAGGTCAGAGTTGGGACGGCTTACCCAGGGGTTCAGATCTGTCTCAGACTATGAGGCAGAAATGCGGAGACTTGTCGCATTTGTACCGGATATAGCTACACCTCAGTATTTGCGCTTCAAGTTCGAGGACGGTCTTAGCCTCAGCATAAAGAGGTATATGACTGTTACTCCCGGTACGCTTACACTGGCTGAGGTGATAGACTCTGCTCACCGCGCGGAGGCTTTGGTCCGCGCCGAGGCTAGGCAGAGAGTAGAAGAGAAAGAAAGAGAAGTCTCATTTTGCGCAGAGCTCCAAGAGGGGCAGGGGGTCCAGTTCGTATAGAGGCGGATTTGGATCTGGATCTTCTGAGCTGGGATGGAGACAGTACTCCCAGGGGTTCAGACAGCCCGCTCCGACTCACCCTACACAGTATACTACTCAGCGGCATCCTTATTGCCACAGGTGCAATAGGTCCCATTCGATAGGAGCATGTTCAGTGTCAGTCACTTGCTTCCACTGTAGGAAGCCGTGACATATCAGGAGTTCCTGCCCTGAGTTGGGACTCGGAGGACAGAGTTCACAGAGCTGCACTAGTACTCCTCATTTGGGTCAGCAGGGGCAGTCTACTCGGCCAACATCTTCTACTCCCAGGGTGACCACCGGGAGTAACACAGTGCAGACCCACGCACGACAGCAGCCTAGGGCTCAGGCCCGGGTTTATGCCATGACACAGGAGGACGCTCAGGCGAACCCCGACATCATCACGGGTACTCCTCCTTCTGATCCTATAGAATAGGATCTTTATTAGTTTTTCCACTTCTTTTGGGGATGTCAGCATTGTATCATGATAGTTGTATAGGTAGTTTATGTTGTGTACCTTTTGTCAACATGATACTACTCTGACATCTTTACACACCGAAGTTGTAAAAGCCTTAGAGGCTCCACTATTTTGGCATATATATATATATATATATCAGATGTGATTTTATTCTAATTCTATGTGCATTTTGTTCAATGATAGGTACCCTACCTATCTTCGGAATAGATGACCGTATCCTTATTGACACGGGGTCTAACTATCCGTATGTGAGCGATCAATTCTCCCGACATTCTGATAGGCCACTCTCACCTTTGGACGAGGAGATATTGGTCATCACTCCTCTGGGTGAACAGATTGTGCGCGGCACGGTGTATAGAGAATGTGAGATCAATGTTGGGGATACAGTGTTGAAGGCAGATTTAATCCCTTTCGCCATGACTGATTTTGATGCCATCTTGGGGATGGATTGGCTATATTTGCATCGGGCTTCAGTTGACTGCTTTAAGAAGCAGGTGGAGTTTCGAAGACCCGATTAGCCAGTGTTGATTTTTTAGGGCGAGAGGCGGATTTTACCCCGCTGTGTCATTTCAGTTTTGGAGGTCAGACGTATGATTCGCCACAGGTGTACGGCATATCTGGCTCACATCATAGACACCACTGTTCAGGGACCGAGACTTGAGGATGTTCCAGTGGTACAGGAGTTTCCTGATGTTTTCCCCGAGGAGCTACCCGGATTACCACCGGTTCGGGAGTTTGACTTTGAGATCGATTTAGCTTCGGGGACTACCTCTATCTCTATGCCGCCATACAGGATGGCGCCGGCTGAGCTGAGAGAGCTCAAGGTCCAGCTGCAGGAGTTGCTGGATAAAGGGTTTATCCGTCCTAGTACGTCACCTTGGGGTGCTCCAGTACTGTTTGTAAAGAAGAAGGATGGATCACTGAGATTGTGTGTGGATTACAGGCAGCTTAATTGGGTGACTGTGAAGAACAGATATCCGCTGCCTCGCATAGATGATTTGTTTGATCAATTGCAAGGTGCCTGAGTTTTCTCGAAGATTGATCTTCGATCGGGATATCATCAGTTGCGGATTAGGACTCAAGACGTGCCAAAGACAGCTTTCCGCACTCGGTACGGGCACTATGAATTCCTAGTCATGCCGTTTGGGCTGACTAATGCCCCAGCTGCGTTCATGGACTTGATGAACAGAGTTTTTCATAACTATCTGGACCAGTTTGTCATAGTATTCATAGACGATATATTGGTGTATTCGCAGAGTAACAAGAATCATGTTCAGCATTTTCGTACTGTTTTACAGATCCTCCACAATGAGCAGCTGTATGCCAAATTCACAAAATGTGAATTTTGGCTAACACAGGTTGGATTTTTGGGGCATGTCGTTTCTGCGGAGGGGATTTTTGTCGATCCGCAGAAGGTCGAGGCCATTGTGAGATGGTAGCAGCCGCAGACAGTGACTGAGATCAGGAGTTTTCTTGGTCTAGCCGGGTATTATCGCAGATTTGTTGAGGGGTTTTCCCGGATAGCTGCTCCATTGACTAGATTGATGCGAAAGGATGTCAAGTTTGTATGGGATAACCGTTGTGAGGCGAGTTTTCAGGAGCTCAAACAACGGTTGACTACAGCTCCGATTTTGGCGCTTCCCACCAGCAGTCGGGAGTACGCAGTGTACAGTGATGCTAGCCGACAGAGGTTGGGTTGTGTCTTAATGCAAAATGGTCGGGTGATCGCCTATGCCTCTAGACAGTTGAAGAAACATGAGGTGAATTATCCGACACACGATCTAGAGCTTGCGGCCATAGTCTTCGCATTGAAGATATGGCGCCATTACTTGTACGGGGTGACTTGCCGGGTGTATACGGATCATAAAAGTCTGAAGTATTTATTCACCCAGCGAGAACTTAACCTGAGACAGAGGAGATGGTTAGAGCTCCTCAAAGATTATGATCTTGTCATTGATTATCATCCGGGCAAGGCCAATGTGGTTGCTGATGCCTTGAGCCAGAAATCAGCTTCATCGTCCCAGGAGAACGATATAGCATACCTCACTTGTTTGATGGGACTCCGGGATTTGGGAGTCAGATTGGCTAGTGATGATCAGGGCACTCTGCTAGCCAAGTTTGAGGTCAGGCCAACACCGTTGGACCGTATTAAGGAGATTCAGGGCACTGATACCAAGCTCCAGGCTCTTATTGAGAGAGCCCGCAGAGGTGATATTGATGATTTTAGAGTCCGTAGTGATGGACTTCTGACTTATCGAGATAGAGTGGCAGTACCCACCGATAAGGATCTCTACAAGTCCATATTGGAGGAGGCACACTCCTCGGCCTATGCCTTGCACCCGGGTAGTACAAAGATGTATCGGACTATTCGGAATAGCTATTGGTGGCCAGGTATGAAGAGAGACATTGCGGAGTTTGTGGCTAGATGTCTAGTCTGTCAGCAGGTGAAGGCTGAGTATCAGAGGCCAGCGGGTTTACTACAGCCTCTTCCCATTCCCGTATGGAAGTGGGAACATGTGACTATGGACTTTGTTATGGGATTGTCGCGGACTCAGGCCAGATATGATGTCATTTGGGTGGTAGTCGATCGACTCACCAAGTCCACCCATTTCATTCCAATGCGCAACGACTCTCCATTGGAGACATTGGCACGTCTGTATATTGACGAAGTAGTCAGACTGCATGGAGTTCCCGTGTCCATAGTCTCAGATAGAGATCCGAGGTTCACTTCTCGATTTTGGCCCAAGCTGCAGGAAGCTTTGGGCACGCGACTCAGTTTTAGCACAGCATATCACCCACAGACAGATGGTCAGTCGGAGAGAACCATTCAAACGCTTGAAGATTTGCTTCGGGCTTGTGTTATGAATTTTCGGGGTAGTTGGGACAGGCATTTACCACTGGTAGAGTTTGCATACAATAATAGCTATCAGACCAGTATCGGTATGCCACCCTATGAGGCACTTTACGACAGGAAGTGTCGCACCCTTTGTGCTGGGATGAGGTAGGAGAGAGACGCCTTACAAATGTTGAGTTAGTCGATGAGACTAAGGAAAAGGTCAGGGTGATCCGCGAGCGGTTAAAAGCCGCCCAGGACAGATAGAAGGCATATGTGGATTGGAGACGCCGGCCTTTAGAGTTTGAGGTGGGTGATATGGTGTTTTTGAGGATTTCTCCTTTGAGATGACTCATTCGACATCGGCAGCGGGGCAAGTTGAGCCCCAAGTACATTGGCCCGTTCTGTATCCTCAGTAGGGTTGGGAGCGTGGCATACAGACTAGAACTGTCAGGCAAGTTATCTCGGATCCATGATATCTTCCATGTATCAGTATTGAGGAAGTACATCCCAGATCCTTCGCATATTTTGGAGCCGCCGCCAGTAGAGGTACAAGAGAACTTGAGTTTACCTATTCAGCCTGTGGCCGTACTTGACCAGCAGATCAGGCAGTTACGGACCAAGGAGGTATCTCTTGTCCGAGTGCTATGGCGCAACAATCAGATCGAGGAAGAGACCTGGGAGCCTGAGGAGGCCATGAGGAGACAGTACCCCCATTTATTTTCTGTATAGCTTTCTTTAAGTTTCGAGGACGAAACTTGTTTTTAGGGGATTAGAAAATATAACACTGACACTGCGGTGTCCGTACTATAATATTTTTTTTCAGGAATTAAATAAAATATTTCTCAGATTATATATATATTAGAGAAATTTTATTATTTTTATTATTATTTATTTATTTATCTTGATTTTCGATTTAGGGGTATCGAAATTGGATTTTTGGTATAATTTTAAAAAAAAACCGCGTCCTTAATTCGTAGTAAACCCCATTTTAGTAGAAAGTGGGTAATTTTCTTAATAAATTAATTATTTATTCATTTATTATATATAAAAAAAAGAGAGAGAGAGAGAGAAGAGGTGCTGCGTTTTGGAGTGAAACGCGGCACCTCCCCCAATTTCAATTAGGGTTAGAAAACCCTAATTGATTTCTCTCTCTTCCTCTCACCCTCTTTCTCCCGCGACTCTCTCTTCCCGCAGCCACTCTCTCGCCTTCCTCCGCCCTTGTCACCGCCGTCGCTGCTCTCATTTCCGCCACCACCAACCACCCCCACAGCCACCTCTTTATCTCTATTCTCTCTCTCTCAGTTTCTCTCGGTTCTCTCTCTCACTCGTTGTCTCTATCTCTCGCTACTGTATCTCACAATCTCTCCCTTTCCGCCGCTCATTTCTTCCACCACCGCAACCCCCACCGCGATCAACCGTTCTCCTTCCGTTTCCCCCCTCCATCGTTGCCTTCTGCCACGACTCCCACCACAGTCTCTCTCTATTTTCTCTCTCGATCGCTCACCCTAACTCTGTCTTCTCCCTCTGTTTCGCCCTCACTCTCTGTCTTCTCTCTCTATCTCACTCCCTGTTTCCCTCTCTCTATTCGCTCTCTGTCTCTCCCTATTCACTCGATCGCCCTCTCTCTTAATTCTCTCTCGCTTTCCTTCTGCCACGATCACACTGTCTCTCTCTCTCCCGCGCGCGAGGAGCTCACCTCCCTCCTTGCTCGCGCGGTCTCTTGCGAGCAGTTTCTTCTGCCATCTTGCAGGAACCCTAAACTGACAAGCCTCTGTTCCTTATTCTGCAGACTGTTGCAGAGTCTGTCTGAGACCTTCGAAGAACCCTAAGCTGCCTGCAAAACTCCATTCTCTGTGTTAGGTAAGATGAGTTAATTCTAGGGTTTCGATATTCTCTTAGTGATTAAGCTAAATTCTGAACCTAGCTTCAAAATTGAAGCATTTGCAGGTCCGAGACTGAGTAGAACGAAGCTTGGACCACAGGATTGTGAACTACGAAGACCCAAGGTGAGGATTTCTAACTCACTCGATTTATTTGGACGAATTTAGGATAAATTAGAGTAAGAGTATATTGCATATGTTTGGATGAATGTTAGAATAGATTTAAAATGCGTTGTTTGACGTTATATGTAATTAATTAGGTTACATATAGGATTTTATACAAATTGAGCTGTTTCGGATGATAGAATTGAGTTAAATTGATTTAAATGGTTTCACTTAGAGTTTAATTTGACGAACACATGAAAACAGTCGAAATCTGGGATTTAAGCTTAAGATTGATGCATTCTTTTATATTATAGATTGTTGTGCATAGACGTAATTCAAATACAATCCCTGTATTATGAAAATAGACTTCCTTACGTTGAAAATGATATATACTTTGAAACATTCGGATGAAAATCGGAAAGTTTATGATTTTTCAAAGAATTTCTATTTTGGGAGAAGATTTATTATTTTATGGTAAATTCCGATATTGAATGATTTTTAGGATTTCATTAGATTTGATTTTGTATTAGGAAGGGTCAATCGAGGATCGAGTAAGATTTCATTTGATTGAATTGTGAGTATATGCAAGTGTATATGGACTGAACAGTGTGATGTTGTAAATGTATATAGATATAATTGAGGTTGAGGTGTGAGAAATATGTGATGTGTTATAATTGTAGTGACTTGATTGGAGATCGATCGAGGGAAACACGGTTTCGACACTTGTACATTTTAGGGAGTGATTGACCCTCCCGTATACTGTGAGTGAGATTTATTTCAATGTTTTCGTTTAATATGTAAATCCTGTTTTACAACAGTTTGATAAATGAGCATGATTTATCGTTTGCTTGAAATGTTTTGACTGGTTTTGGAAATGAGTTTTGTGAACCGATGGAGTGTCCAAAAATGTGGTTGAATTATGAAAATATGCATCCATGTGGTTGAAATATAAAATGTGCCATTTTATGCTATATGTTGCATTTGGTTTGTGAACCTGATTTACGGCACATATTTGATATGATATTGATTTTGGCCTTGAGGGCTTTGATATGTATTGTTCCGTAGCTACGAAGGACACCGTGAGAGGCGCTTGGGTGGCGTCCGGATATGCCTAGGCCTGGGGTATCCCACGAGTTGTCGAGATGATATTTACGACACGGTACTAGCCAGGTTGAACCCGAAAGGGGAGGATTTGGATACACTCTCCAAGTCTAGCACCTGGACGAGGTTCGTCGCCAACGCCGGGGTAGAGAGCACTTTAAATAAAATCGCATATAACACCCCCAGTGCGCCTGTCATAGGTCGTGGTAGACCTCTGCCGGGACATTTTCTGCTGGCAGCTCTATGATTTTAATGACAGTATTTTGGATGCATATTTGATTTGCTGATGCGTGTTAATGATATATTGTTGAAATGAAAGGCATGATGATTTGAAATATGATTTGTATACTTATGATTTGACACTCCAGTTTCACACCCCATATTACACGATTATATTGACCCACTCACTCACTGAGTATTCTTCCATGAGTACTTACCCCTCCTCTTTCCCCCCCCAGACAGGATTTTGGTGCTAGGGCGACACATTTGGCTCTAGAGGTATGATAGCTTGTTGGTGGATTGGTGTTACGACAGTGAGATTGAAGTTTTAATTGAAAATATAAATTTCGTACTTTATGTCGACCCTGCGTGGTCTTGATATTGAGATCCGTAGTTGACCGTGTACGTATTATGGGATGATTGTATAATTTTTAGACTTTTGTTTGCGAAACTCTCATATTTCACTTGCATTGAGGCTTTGTAAATATTTAAAGTGTTGACTTGGGAATTTGTAATATAATTGTATACATTTAGCCCCGCTCGGTGTGACGGCTGTTCATGCTCTAGTTGGGCATGACAGTAGAGGTCTGTGGTTAGAACTGTTGTTGATTTGTTAGCCTTGCGTTGTCTGGATGTCGGTTGTGAGATTTGGTGGATTGTTTTGGAGAGGCCGGGATGGTCATTGGTTTAATTTACAGGATGATTTTCATTTGTACAGGCATACAGGTTTAATTGTACATGGGAGACCTCCGATTTATGGGGAGGTTCTATCCGATTTTCTGTAGAAATACAGCCGGTATCCAGGGCAACAGGCGACTGTTCATGATTTCCGGTTCGGGGCGTGACAAGAAGTGTGCATAGATGTTCGACTAGGCTTTGCTTCCTCACAAAAAGGAGTAGTATGCAGGTTGCAGATGGCATTATATGGGTTAAAACAGTTACCAAGGGTTTGATTCGGATGATTTACTTTGGCCATGAACAAATGCGGATTCATACAAAATATCTCGGACCACACTTTATTCCTAAAGCATCGAGGAGAGCTGGTAACTACCCTTTTGATATATGTTAACGATATGATAATTACAAAAAATGATGATATGGAAATTGCAAACCTACAAGAGCATTTAGCGACTAAGTTCGAAATGAAGAATCTTGTGAAATTAGGCATCGAAGACATCCATGCACCAACTCGAGAGAGAATGTTGGCATGAGCTATCATTTGGGATTTGATTGATAAAATTATGGATTGGAATCAATCAGTTTCATAATTTTTTGGATCTTTAATAGTCTTGCCGAGACATATGTAAATAATTATTTCTTTTCATAGTTAATAGTATTGTATTTACTATAAGAATAAAAGTTTGTATTCAGATAAAAGTATGCAATAAGAATACCATTTCATCAGAAATGGCATATCAAAAATAGAAAAGACCACTTTGCAGTCCAACATTAAGATTGAATTTTTTGGTTTAAGGTTTTCTTTTATAACTCAGCATTTTTTGGGCTTCGGATTTCTTTTCTTAATACATATAACTTTTGGGGTTTTGCCAAAAAAAAAATGAAGGAATTGATAGAGTGTCAAAAGAAGGAAAATTGAAATGAGATTGGTACTAAAGTTCATAAAATTAATTTGATAAACAACTTAACGGTGGCTCAATCATTATCAATATTAAAGTTATTCATTCAAGATTTAAAGTATTTACTTTTTTATCATTTAAACAATTAAATGCTTTCCTCATGCTCCATGGCCTAACAAGATTGAAAAATCAAAATTATAGTGATATTATAAGTCTTTGTGGCGCCTAACGAGATTGCAAAACTCACACTTCTTCTTTTTGACAAAGAGATGATTTTTTCTAAATCTTTGTAGTGCCTTTCTCAAGTAAATCAAATGGTTTTCCAAGGTTTTGTTGTACACCACAATATCTAGATAGACTACCACAAAATGATCCAAGTAGTCATGAAACACATCTATCATCAAGTTACAAAATGTAGTCGGGCCATTCGTCAAACCGAAGGGCATCACTAGAAATTCAGAAGAGCCACATCTAGTCACATATGTCACCCTCCATAATCCTTACTTGCCAATATCCATCCAGATCTCAAGCCAAGTATGGTAAAGAACTTGGCCTTTGCAAGTTAGTAAAAGAAGTCAGCAAAATGTAGTCGTGAAACACATCTATCATCAAGTTGCAAAATGTAGTCGAGCCATTCATCAAACTGAAGGGCATCACTAGGAATTCAGAAGAGCCACATCTGGTTACACATGTTATTTTAGGCTCATCACCCTCCATGATCCTTACTTGTCAATATCCATCCAGATCTCAAGTCAAGTTTGGTAAAGAACTTGGCCTTTGCAAATTAGTAAAACAAGTCAGTGACCAAGGGCACTCGAAACTTATTCTTCATTGTTACTTTGTTTAAAGCATTATAGTCTACACACATCCCGAGAGAGCTATCTTTCTTCTTCTAAAAAGGAACTGGAGCACCATAGGGAGCCTTTAAAGGCCGGATATATCCACAGTCCAATAGTTCCTTTAACTGCTTCCTTAGCTTTTCCAATTCTTTAGGAGATAATCTATAAGTTGCTTATGCCAGGGCCCTTGCTCCTGGTACTAACTCGATCTAGTGGTTTATGACTCTCCTAGGAGACAATCTTCTAGGCAACTCGTTACGAAAAAAAAAAAAAAAAATCCTCTAATACTTCGGCCACTGGTTAGGGAATCCTTCCCTCACCTTCTCTTTTTCAGATTTTATCATTGCAGCGAAGTATGTCACGTCTCCTTTCTTCAATCCCTGTTTGATCTATCGGGTGAAGATCAAGGCAAGAAATGCACCATCCCCCTCTCTAGAAGGATCGTCAGTCCTCACAAAACAAGGTGCACCATCATCCATCACATAAATTCCCTTCAAGTGAGGGGTCGGCATGGCCTTAGTATGTGTCAAGAAATCTAATCCCAGGACTATATCAAAATCATCCAATTGCACTATCATAAAGACACATCTTCCATGCCACTCTCTGATCTTAAGACTAACACATTTTGCCACCTCGTTCAAAGGCCTTATCTCGATATTTACTGTCTTCAATCTACTTGGGCTTCTTACAACCTGCACCCAAGCTTTTGCACCATACAATTTGCTACAAAGTTATGCGTGGCTCCCGTGTCAATCATGGCCAATGTAGCCCTTCCAGTTAGGATGATTTTTATGTACAAAAGTGTTTTGAAGGTCAAGCCATCATTGCATTTACCAACTACAAAGGATTCACTTGAATTGTCTCATCTGAGTCCCCCTTCTCTTTTTCTATTTCCGTGACTAGTACAGATAATTTTCCCTTCTTGGGGCACTTTCTTACAAGGTTTGGACCATTGTAGATAAAGTATCCTCCTCTTGGCTTGTTCCCTTGTTGGTTTCAAAAAGGTTCGGAGTGGTTGTTGAATCTTGTGTTGTCTTTCCTTCCCTTCTTCCATCGAGACATTGATGCTCTGTTTTTCAGATTGGGGGAATTTGAAGAAGATGTCCTGAAATCGACAAGTCCTCCTGCAATAACCATGGCTGAGGGAAGATCCTTGACTCCTTGCCTTCATAATTCAGTTTGTGCCCATGGTTGAAGACTATATATGAAACTAAACAGCCTATCTTTGTTTGACATGTCTTTGATGTCCAACATGATGGCGTTGAACTCTTTCATGTATTCTCTCACTAATTTCTCATGTTGAAGTTTCTTCAATCTCTCTCTCGCAATCCAGGGTGTGTTGTGGGGAAGGAACTACTTTTTCAATTCCTATTTAAGGGCAATCAAAGAAGAAATAGGAGGCCTACCTGTAGTGAGTTTGTCCCGGGTCCTCCACCATAATTTCGCGTCATCTGTCAAGAACATTGTCGTGGCTGCAACTTATTGATCCTCTGAAATGTGTGCTGCCTTGAAATATTACTCCATATTCCATAGGAAATTCTATAGTTCTCTGGCTAATCTTATTCCTTTGAATGGTTTTGGTTCAGGGACCTTAACTCAAGAAGAAAAGGTCTCTAAATTTGTTTTAGACATTTCTCAGATAGTTTATCTTAGGTTGGCCATTCCTTATTCCATCTTCTGAAGTTTTTCACGAACAAAGTTAGAGATGGAAGGGTCAATATTCAAAGATGAAGTTCCTTCGGTTGCGGTCCAGGCATTAAGGGTTTCCATGGCTTCCATAAGGGAAGTCACTTCTGTGGCCACTCTCAATGCGATGGAATAATATTGTTTCTGATAGCATTTCAGGGATGCCTAAGACCCTTTCAACACATCCCAATCTATCTCTAGTGTTTGTGGTCATGTCTCCTACTTACTGTGATACCAACTATCATCGGGTTAAATTCTAAACACAAATTTTTCTCTCATGATGATGTAGATTAGCACTCTAGTTGATCTCAGCACTTTCCCTCTTTGTTTCTTTGATTAGTCACGTTAAGAATAATTCTGATAATAAGTAAATGCACTAAAATTTACAGAAAACTATCCTAACCTTCTATTAATATCTTTCCATCAAAGAATTATAAGGAAATGATCGGAAGGATCACAATGTTGCACTGAACTTTTCCTTCACAAATCTGTGTCATTCCATCTATGTTTGCATGCCTATTTAATGGTGCTTTTGGGCAGTAACACTCCTAACTACCTAAAAGGTCCTTGCATGAATAAGGTTATGTTATTATAGAATATATTACATAGTTTTGCATTGGTGTCCTTTCGGATAAGGCACAACTGCCCATAATTAACTCCTAATTGCCCATCATTGTGTCCATGCCTTGGTTGCTTTCATCTCTTCATCCTTTGTTCTTCAGAATGCATTGCACCCTTTTGTTGATGTTTAGAGACATGAATTAGTTATTCTTAACCACCCTTCGACGGCTAGTTGCATTTGAATTCAAATTGCCTTATTTGAATTCCAATGGCTAGTTCCCTCTCAAGCCCAGTGCACCTACACAAAGCCTCCTGCATGCTGGTTGTGCTCCAGCAGCTTCTGCATGCCCCATGCACCTAAGGGTGTGACAGTTGCCATAATTACTATTCTTAGTCTTAGGAGGTGGTTAATATTGAAAATAACTACCACTCTATTTGCTTCTAAGATGGTTAATATTGATAACAATATCTACTCGATGTATTTAGAGGTGGTTTACAATTGAAAATACCTGATATATCTTTAGATGTGATTGTTATTAAAAATAACTACCGCTATTTTGTCTTTGAGGTGATTATTGAAAATAATGGAATGGAGACTCAGGGGTTAACATGGAGCAATTGAAAGAATTTAAGACCCCATCGAAGAAGAAAAAAGCAACAAACAACATGGATATTTGACAAACACTTCTAGAGTATCCTTAGGCACAAAAGTAGTGATCTGTATAAGGAAGTTTATTTAGGCTAACATGATTTCTCGACCACAGAATGTTGTTTAAAACCTTGGGTCCTTAATCCAACAATCAACTCAATGGCACAAGAGGAGATCTTTTTTTTTTTTTTGGTTACACAAGAGGAGATAAGGTCTTTTAAGTATCAAATTTGTGGTCCAAAGGTGGCTAGAATGTTCAAAGGCAGGAAAAATTTATGTTTAATTGTCATTTCTTACTCATATGGTTATCTAAAGTTATTAGCTCTAGAATAAGAGTGTTAGGGTTTTATTATCTATTTCTAAATTCAATTTGAGTAAGTTATTTAATCTTTATTTCTTTCATTATTTTCTAGACTTCGGTATTTTCTCTTAATAACAACAACAGCAGCTTGAACCTTAATCCTAAAATTTGAGGTCGGCCATTTGAAAGACAAATATAAAATATTTATTTAAAGAAAACAAACGCATACATACTATCCAAATACATATAAAATATGAAAAGTAATGATTTAATTTTCTCTAATTCTCCTTCGTCATTCATTCATGTCTGAAATCATCTCCTTAGTTAACCCCTTAGTTATCATATCTTTACGAATACATTACATCCAGATTTTTAATGGTCTACCTCATCGTTTTACTAGATCTCCTACATTTAAACTCTCGATTCTCCTAACTGGTGCATCTTTGGGTCTTCATTACATATGTCCAAATAATCTCAAACAATATTCTTGCATCTTATCTACAATTGAGCACACTCCTAATTTACTATGTATCTCTTCATTTCTAATCCTATCCTTCCTAGTTTTACTACACATCTATCTTAACATTCTCACTTCGGTTACAGCCATTTTCTGCTTTTGTTTTTATTTCATGGCCCAACATTCGGTACCATATAGTAATACAAATCTTACTATCGTTCTATAAAACTTTTTTTTCATAAAAAGTGGCATCATGCGATCACAAAGAACTCTAGATACTCTTTTTCATTTCATCCAACCCGCTTGTATCCTATGATTTACATCCTCATCTATGTTACCATCATTTTGGATAATGGATCCAAAATATCTAAAACGTACACTTTTTGTTACCTCATATCCTCATAATCTAATTGCTTCTTCATCGTTTTGATGACTATCATTGAATGTGCATTTCACGTACTGTGTTTTATTTCTACTCAATTTAAATCCTTTGGACTTTAATGTGTTCTCCATAACTCTAATTTAATATTAATACATTCACTACTTTCATCTATCAACACTATATCATCTACAAAAAGCATACACCATGGTATTTCATCTTGGATGCTCTCTGTAATTTCATCTATCACTATCACAAACATAATTGAATTTAATGTCAATCCCTAGTGGAGTCCAATGTTTATCGGAAAGCTATCACTTACCCCCCGCAAGTTCTTACATTAGTGACAACTCCATCATACATATCTTTAATAAAATTGATGTATTTGATCGAAATCTCATTTTTCATTAACGTCCACCACAATATATCTCTTGACACCCTATCACACACTTTTTCTAAGTCAATAAATACCATATGTAAGTTTCTCTTTTGTGCCCTAAATATCTCCATCAGATTTCTTAATAAGTGAATTGTTTCAGTAATAGATCTTTCTGGTATAAATCCAAATTGATTCTAAGACATATTTATCTTCAATTTCAGTCTATGTTTAATCACTCTTTCCCATAATTTCATAATATGACTCATAAGTTTAATTCCCATAAATTAGAGCAGTCTTATATATCCCTTTTATTTTTATATAATGGTACAGTTGTACTCTCCCTCCATGCTTTTGGAATCTTCTTGGTTTGTCAAATTTTGTTAAAAATGTCTGTTAACATTGTTACCCTTACCTCTGCCAAGCATTTCCACATCTCAATGGGGATGTCATCGGGTCCTAAAATTTTATTATTCTTCATTCTCTTTAAAACTTTCTCTACTTCATGAGAACAAATTTTATATTTGAAGTCCTTATTGATCTCATCAACAAATATCATGATATTGTCAATACTTTTTGTACCCTCCACATTGTACAAATTATCAAAATAATCTTTCCAACACTTTTTTATATCCTCATCTTTCACAAGTATACAATTAATCTCACTCTTGATACATCTAATACTATTTAAATCTCTTTCGTTTCTCTCATTTAATTTGGTGATTCTATAAATCTCTCTCCATCCTTGATTTCTAATTTTTTATACAATTCATTATATACCTTATTTTTTGATTATTGGATCATCTTTTTCACTTTTTTCTTTGCATTTTTATATAATTCAAATGTCTCATTATTTTTCATATTTTTAAGATTTCTATAACACTCCCGTTTTGTTTGTATAACAGTTTGAATTTCCTCATTCCACCACCATGACTCCTTACCTATTGGCACCCGTCCTTTAAATTCACCAAGAACTTCCTTACTTATATTTTTAATATTATTAAACATTTTTATCCACATAATTTCTAAATTATCATTAGCTGAACAAACTAATTCTTTCATTAATTTTTCTCTAAAAATTATTACTTTTTTTTCTTTTAATTTCCATCACTTAATTTTTAACTGTACTAATGGATGATATTCCTTTTGCCTTTTAAATACACGTACATCTACAACTAAAACTCTATGTTGAGTTACTACACTCTCTTCCGATATAACCTTGCAATCTTTACAAATTATTTTATCAAAATCTATTTGACTGACATTCAACACACTTAAGTATCAGATCAAATGCTGTAACAAACTCTAAAATTGTTTCTCCCGCCTCATTCCTACTACCAAAACCAAAGTTTCCATATACAATTTCAAATCTTTCGTTATTCTCCCCTACATGTCTATTAAGATCTCCTCAAATAAATAATTTCTCTGCATTAGGTACAGTCTGTATCAATTCTGCATTAGGTATTCTCTTAATAAAAAAAAAAAATTTTCCTTTTCTTTTGAGGTAGATTCTCTTGTAGAGTTTCAACGTACAAACTTTTTAACAGATCCAACACCAGACTTCTACCATAGCAATTGATATCAGAGCAAGTTCATTCTAGGAATGAAATCTTGCAACAAATCAGATGGAGATCAGGGATTATCAGCTGTTTGGGTGAGACTAAATGCCCATTCGGTGGCGATTAACAACCTGTAAGCCCACATGGACAAAAATCACCATAGTTTTGGAGTCGACTAGATTTATGCCCAACACGAATCAGAATATGATAGTCGTCATTATG
Organism: Dillenia turbinata; assembly: GCA_037126225.1. Taxonomy (NCBI): domain Eukaryota; kingdom Viridiplantae; phylum Streptophyta; class Magnoliopsida; order Dilleniales; family Dilleniaceae; genus Dillenia; species Dillenia turbinata. The sequence goes on along the minus strand of JBAMMX010000023.1, from coordinate 5,947,196 downwards.
CAAGATGCAGCCCATTGTGACCTTGCAGAGCTTATTTTCCATCTGTTTCTGCAGTGGCTGATCTAGTAGAAATAAGCATAGATCTTCTAAGTGAGTGCGAATATTAATTTCCTCATCTACCAAACATACACACTCTTGTTATGACCTTTTTAAAACACATCAAGCCCAGAATTACCCAATGATGCTTCAGAAGGGCCCTGCTCAATGTATAATTATGGATACAACATCAATTTTAATCAAAAAATAAGCATAAATTCAGTTCAAAAAAAAAAAGGAAACGTGAAATAACCTATAAGGGCACCCCTTCTATGCATAGAAGTGCATTACAGAAACTGAGGCTTAACATTCAGTGACCATAAGATGACAACAGGTAGGAGAAATGCCTATCCTAGGCACGGTCCATCGCCTGATCCCTGTAAATTGCACTAGTAAAGTTTTGAACCCCCACAAGTATATTACACATGCTCAATGGGTTTACCCGTATATAAGCAAAGGGTAGTCAGTGAGATTCCCACCATGTTACTATATATATATACACACACACACATACATATGTATATAGAAACTTCAATTTTCTAATCAATGATCACACTTAAAAGATCTCTTTGTCCATACAAAGCACAATCCCTTCAAAAAATCTCACAAAGAAAGAGCTAATTATTTATGCATAAAAATCTTTTTTAGTCTCTCACCTGCGATAGCTATTTTACATGTTCACAGAACATACTCCAACTGCCAAGCGAATTAACACACACCATAATGCACTGACCAAAATTCTCAACCCCACAACAACAGGCGTTATAAAAAAAAAAAGGGTTCTCCCCAGAGGTACTAGCTAAAGCCACGGCTTTGAAGGGCCTAATATTGGCCGGACAATAGTTTAAATAAGTTGTAAAGAGGTTCTTTCCATGTCTTCAGTACATTGAGAAAGCAGCTTCCACCACCTTTTCAATGCAACAATCACATAACAAGCTTCAACTTCCTAAATAGACAAACATTGGTTACACTTGGGAACTTAAGATATCGAAATCGCCTTTAAGCTTACCTATGAATTTGAAATATTAGCATTTCAAATCCCTCAATTTAAAGTGCCTTTTCTGATATGTTATCCACATTTCTTTAAATAATTGGCTACAATTTAAAGGACTATCTCAAGAAAATATTCAACTTTCCTCACACGATATGTGTGTGTGTGTGTGTGTGTGTGTGTGTGTGTGTGTGTGTGAGAGAGAGAGAGAGAGAGAGAGAGAGATCCAACTTTCCAAATGGACAAACATTACATTTGGGAACTTAAAATATTGAAATAGGATTTACCTGTGAATTTGAAATAGTAGCATTTCCATATCTTGATTTAAATTTCTTTTGCAGATATGTTACTGCAGTTCTTTAAATGATTGCCTAAAATTTAAAAGACTCTTGCTCAAGAACATGTTCCACTTTCCTTGACAATATTCAACCCAGAAAGAGAGAGAGAGAGGTGAATTCCATGTGGCAATGGAGTTGCAAAAGTTAAAATATTTTAGATGATTCAAGGACACATGTTTGAGAAATAACATATCTCCTAGATTTGAGACCTTGAGTTTGGGTAGAAATCCTGAACCCAAATCCCACTCGAAATGAGCAACCAAACAAAAATTTAGATTTGGCACCCGAAATCAAAATCCATACACCTAAACAATGTTGAAAATACACCATAGTGGCGAAAGGTGATGGTGGCAGTGAAAAGGATGACAGAGAAAAAGAAGAGGTCAGATAGTGGATGAAAGTGGAGTGGGATATTAGAGTGTCAAAGGTTCTTTTATACGCAACTGAATGAAGGAAATATTGAGGTAGGACATAGCATAGAAAGGGCAGTGGACGAAAGGAAATGACCAAAGTAGAGTACTCTCAGGTTATAAGAATGAGATCACATTATTAGGATTATGAATATTGATTCTACTAGAATGCCTCAAACTCTACAAAGATTTAGCTTTTTATTTGGTAGGAGATTCACAAATTATTGATCAGAACAAGAGAACCCCCTCTCTAAGAGAGATATATCTTCTTTGTGCCAACTGATCTGTGGGTTGGAGAGGAAGAATGATGGAGGGAGGGGGTGAACGGCTATGTTAAACATTAACTAATCGTAGAAAATTGCTCTATAAGTCAGAAAAATGAACCATTGCTTCCTGCCGACCCTTTCATTCTAGGACTGCTGAGTTCACTTAAGAAGTGAAAAGAAATGAATGCAACAGTCGACAGAAAACATAACAAACGAAACAGATAACAAAAAGTTCAATCAATTTAATTGCACTTTCAGTTTACCTAAATTTCATCTGCCAGATTGCTTTGGCAGAAAAATCAATCAAATAATTAAACCAGACAATACCCAATTCAGAGTTGCAGAAATATGTAACTAGCAATTACAAAAAGGCCGTAATTGACTAACTACAAAAAAACAGCACAAGAGAAGCAGGCTTGTAAGATAATACCAGAAGGAGAGAACTTGTGGCATACAAGTGAATTGAGAAACTCAAGGGTGTGCAATCACCAAATGTTCAAGATATTACCAAATTAAGTAAAAGGGGTACAAATTTTTCTACTTAGGTGAACTGTACATTTGACCATGGAAACATCAAACATCTAGCATTTTTCACACCATTGATTTAAGCCTCATTTTATTTAAGACACAAACATACACAAGCAACCACCGAGAAGAAGAAGAGAAAGAAAAACTCACAACATAACAGAGAAGGGACCTCCTGCTTCTACATATTCCGATTTGAGAATTTTTCATCATACAAGTTATGATAACTAGACACTACATATTTTCACAGCCCTCATATGTCCAAATTCTCCATCTGAATGCTGCTCTTAAGAGGCACATACTCTCCCAAATACCCACCAAGATGATCATACAATGCACTTTTGTCGATACCCTGACGATGAAAACTCTTGCATACATAATAGAACACACTCTGCACCAATAACCCCACCAAATTCACAATCACCAAAACCCCAACAAGAAATCCACCAACCACAATCCTCACAAAAACCCCAAAATCGTCCCCACCATGAACAACCACAGAAGCAAATGTCCCATTGATAGCTCCACAAATAGACAAGTATAAAAACACAAGAACACAAGCCATACCTCTCCTACCCTTCAACAATTCCCAACTCTTTTTCATAGCGTCGAACCCATAAACAGGCTCCAAAACCGACACAACACTAGCCAAATGCCACATTGCAGTAATGTAAACATGAACCCCAAAGTAAAGAGTCAAGATTATGATAAGAGAGAGGAAAAACAGAAAAGGGTTTTGAAGATCCAGTGAAACGAGCAACAAGACAAGAGACCCAATTAAGAAAAGATTGTAAAGAACCATCAAAAGACTCACATAGAGGAAAGTAACGAAAAGCCTTTTGAATACCTGAGGAATGGCAGAGCAAATGGAGGAGAAAGAAACAGGCTTGGAAGTGTAGAGAGAGGCAACAGTGAAAACAACAGCAGCAGTGGAAAGGAGAGAGAAAGCGAAGAGGAAAAGCAGATAAGTGAACTGGTAAAAGAGGAGGAGAGAGATAGAGTGGCGGGATTGGGAAGGAGAGAGAGAAGGGTTGTCAAGCTGGGCAATAAGAGGGTGGGTGAAGAGAGAATGTGCCAATATGGCGAAGGAAAGTGGGAAAATTAGGGTTAGGGTTATCTGATAAAACGTTTTAGGGGACTGTCTTGGGATTGCGATTGATTCCCTCAATATGTCTCCTCCGCTAAGAAATTGCAGCTCTTCTGCTTGAAGATCCATCTCCCCTTCTCTCAATTTTCAGATCTCCCACTAACAATTTCTAAAAAATCAAACAGAAGAAGTTCGAGATAGAGAGAGAGAGGAGGTGTTGAGATGGAAAAAGATCTTGGGATGGGGGCCTTGGCATCGTCATTAAGCTTTTCCTCTTGCTTTTACCAATTTTAGCTTCCTCGCCTGAATTTTCTTTATTCTTCTTTTTTTTTTTTTTAATTTGGTTCACTTATTTTTGGGCCCACGCCCCGTAGCTGTCCAGACGCGCTCTGAAAGCAAACTTAATGCCTGCCCCCGCCAAATAAAATTTTTTTCCTTAAAAGCAATTTTTTATGAAAAAAATAAAAAAATAGCTTTTAAAGAAAATTTTGTGGAAGAAGCTTCTACTTTTCCTCACATTTTCACGACTATAATTTTTTATTTCATTTATATTTTTATTTTAATAGTATAAAATTTTAAATACTAATTTTTTTCTCAAAATTGAGTACCCATTTATGGGGCTTTTTTTTCGATTTCTCTTCACAGAAATCTTGTCATTCTCTTTTAAAAATAATTTTTTGTTAAAAAATTAAAAAAAAATAGTTTTAAAGGAAGAAGTCTTGAGAAAAACTTTTTCTTCTCCTTTTTTTAATACTTTAACTCTTCTGAAACCATATTATTTTATTTTATTTTTATTTTTATTTGAATGATATAAAATTTTAAATATGTTCATATCATAAATATGTTCATAAAATATTATGATTTGGATAGATTTAAGTATTATTTTATAAATTTTAAATATATTCATGAATATTATTTTTATTCCATTGATATGATTTAGGTATTCATAAATATATGACTTATGTTATTTTTGAATTTTTGAATTATTTATGTTCTATAAAAATGATTTTATACTTATAAATTTTTTATTTTAATAGTTTAGAAAAAAATTATTTTTTTTATTTTAGTTATTAGCATTTATACATTTTATTTTTAAAATATAGATATATTAATTTTAATCAATTGATGGTAAGAAAAAAAAATATGCTTATATGTATATCTTTATGATAATTTCATTAAAAATAAAGTTTATAAAAATATTCTGTCAAATAACTTATTTATAAAAAGAAGTATAAAAGTAATTTTTAAAGGTAAAAATGTCAAAAAAATTTTAATTTTATTTCAAAATAAATTAATTTCTACTTCTCCTTAAAAAGGAGGATGTAAGGAGAAAAAAATTCTACCAAACATATGTTTTGATTATTTTTATTATTTTTATACTTAATATTAAAATCTGATTAATTTAGTTTAAACAGTCGTAAGAACCAATTTAAGGATTGTTTTTTTTGACAGTTATTTTTTATTTTTAAAATTTAAATTCAAAATTTTGATCAAAAGAGTTTAATATTTGTGTTTTGATTATTAACGACTAAATTAAAAGGAGTTTGGGATTTGAGATTTTTTCAAGATGATCTCAAACATTATATTTAAACCCTAATGACCCAATTCCACCTACCCTATACTTGAACAACAATTGAGACCTCTCCAATCAAATAGCTTTCACAATCTCCACAAGATTTTTCCAGACTCTACGGTATGAACATTAAAAATCATAAATAATCTTTATTTTGAGATATTTCTGAATTAATTCCGGACAAAAGGGTTTAATTGATTACATAAGTACCATACAAGAAAGTCAAAATCTAAAATTGAAAATAATTTCAAAGCAACCCAAAAATAAAAATTAATTAAAATTTTAAACTCAAAATTAGGATTTTGATCATCAATTTTTAAAATGGACAAACCAGGTTACAAGTTCCTGCCATGCTTATCCCAATTGGGTTGGGTTCAGCCCAAAATGAGTTTGGTATGGCATTGATGTTTCAGTCCACATAGCCCGAGTTGATGGAATTTCGTTTCGATTACCTTGGCGAAATTGCAATTTATTGAATCAATGAATAATCGATGTAATAAGATATTAATTTATTTAATTACATTTTGAAATCGATGATAATAGAAAAAATTATACTTGGAAAGCCGTTCCTAAAATGGGCTCCTGCGGTGTTCGAGTCAGATTAGTCGGACGATTCCCGGATATTGATCAGTGGTAAGACTTCACTTACCAAAAAAAAAATAAAAAAATAAAAAAAATTGCAATCCACTATTGATTCTAAACCTGCAAACCAAGTCAAGCAAAAGCCAAAATATCATCCATGACCATATATTTTTTTTTTTATTACTAATAAGTATACAAATAAGTATACAGAACTATATTCCGAGTAATTTGACTCGAATTATAGTTACCCTCTATAGATGAAACTCTTTCAACATAATTTTTTTTTTCATTTCCAAAATTCAAATCAAAATTTTGATTAAAAAATTTAGTATCCTTTCTATTAGATCAACTATCTATAAGTTTCTTCAACATTATCCACAGGTCGACTCATGGAAATTATCCCATAAATATTCTTATGGACTACACTCCGAAAGGGTATTTGCAAGAAGAAACACATTACTAGATTTTGGTAGAAAGATTACTTATACAGAATTACTTTTGTCCATTCAAAAGAAGCACTCCTGCCTATTTTGAAGAGGATCATATTCCTTCATCCCAAAAGGATTTGCATGACCCGTCAAGGAAAAGAATTTCGATTGAAGTAATGTGTCCTTTGATAAATATTAGATGATTTTTGGTTTAAAGGTACCAAATAATATGTAGGGAAAAACCAATTTCAAAAGGTCCTTAATTTTGTTAAGGGTAAAAGAATAATGTTTATACTATGATTTGGACAACCAATCACTCGTGGGTCTTAAGATATGACATTAAATTCTCTTAATCAAAATCTCGAATTCGAATTTTAGAAATTAAAAAATAGATATCGAGAAAATCAGTCTCTTAATTGGATTTCATAACTATTTGAATCGGATTAATCAGGTTTTTGAATATCCAAGATCAAGTATATAAAAAAATATATATATAATTTGGAGCAAAATTTGTAGGGTAGTTTGGATTGGACAAGAAAAGATGCTTAACAATGACCCATAGGCATAAGGCATATTCGGATACTTCATTATCATATCTTATCTTGAGCTTCCCTTACTAAGAAAATTAGAATATGGCACGTTTGTTTTCAATTATAGATCTGCACGGAATTCACTTTGTAACTCGGTTTGTTACATTGTACAACATTCGATTTGAATGTCTATAGAGTCCTATTTAAGGACAATTCTCTTAAAATAATTTTTTTTATTCTTAAATTTAAAATTTAAAATTTAATTTAAAAATCTAATAAATCATCCCACTATACCAACTATCCATTAATGATGGTGCTCTTTCTATCTTTATCTCTATCTCTTTCTCTCTCTCTATCTATCTATAGCTCCGATTCATTTCTTCTATCTATTGCTCCAAAAATAATATTTTTAAAAATTCAATCTCTACCATTAAAAAATAATTAAGAAATGCGTTGTTCATAAAAAAAACAATAATAGGATTTGTATTTCGCAAATTATATTTTAAAATTAAAATTCACAGATTTGATTTTTATTTCTTAAAAAGTTTTAATGAGGAGGATCTGACACGTCATTTTTTTACCAATGGTGGAAATGTGACGTCATCAGTTTTTTTGACGCGGAAGTGTCACGCGGACGGGAAATGAAATAATTCTGTATGCAAGCGTGATCATCAAATTAATGAAAGCATTAAAACTTCCGCTTTTTGTAAGGAGCAGGAGTTTTAGGATCTCCTTAAAATAATTTTATAAAAACACTTGTTTTTTTCTTTTTTTTTTTTAACATCAAGTATTTAAATTTTTATAAATATAAATATTTTTATGATTTTTATGATCTGTTTATCAAAATCAATACCTTTAAAAGTTCAAGATCCAAGTGGGTTGGTCTCATACGAGGCGGAGTTGAGCCATCATTTTTATGGGAGTAGAGTTCTTTAATGGGATTAATTATTTATGGAGCCTCAGATAGAAATATTAATTGCTAAATTTAAAATTGAGCGAAAGAAATCTTGAAAATGAAGAAAGTTAATTTTAATAAAATTATGGATAGAGAGATCAATCCCTTTTTTTGTTATTGAAAATTCATTTTCTATAAGGTATAACACGAAAATATGGATAAAATATGCTTATTAAAATGCGCTTACAACTGGTTAGTTTATGGATTACATCATTGGTAAATGTCCTTTGAGTTAAAAAAGATTATGAATTGATACCCATCACCGTTTTGAAGCTATTGTTATAAATTAAAATAGAGTTCAGTTGAAGATCATGATCAAACTGAATTCCAGCTACAAAATTCATTGCATGCAAACAACCCCATTAGCTTCCTTGAAGCATTTTTCTGCAATAAAATCACCTACTTCTTGACTTCTTTCTCCGATGTCCGATCTCCACTCGTGACCTCGTTCTAAGTCCACTTCCCTTATAAAAATTTCGTCAATCTCGACTCTGAATCTAAAGCCAAGAGCTAAATCTGAAAAATCTAAGATAAAGCCTCATCATCTCATTCTTTATCTCTCTCTCAGTTTCTATCTGATGCGATTCTCGTATTTTTCTTCAATCTTCTTTGCATTTAGATAGTTTTAGAGTTTTGAAATTATATTCTCAAATTTCTCTATAATGCAATTCTCAGATTTCTCTATCTCTCTCTAGTGCAATTCTTCTAATTTTTATTTAGTCTAATTAGTCCTAATTTGTGTAGGTGATCACTCTCTATAGTTGCGATTTGTTTCCTTTTGTCGCTATCAACCGTCGCTAATTTTTTGTGCATTGACACCCCTGAACCTTCTTTCCCCTTCTCTAACTATCTTGCATTCTTTGCTAGGTTTGGCTCTCCTTCTCTTCAATATTATTTTATATTGTTTCCAATATTGTTATGGAGAAAATTATTTTTCAAGAATGTAAAACCACTCGTAGCATTTTAATTTTTTTTATCTAAATTTTCTTTCAAATTAAATTGATTTTCACTGCATTACATTAAATTTAAAAAATATTAGAAAATATATTATATATTTAAATCAAATCAGCTATTGATTTGATCGTGACACATATATGACTTTTCTTTTTTCATTTATTTATATTTGTATTATTATATTTCTATATTTATGTCAATAAGTTTTTTTATATATAAACTTAATTTATTGTAATAATTTTAATAAAATATCATAATTCAATTTTTTTATATTAATTCCAATATATTCAACATGGTATTCATCGAACCATATTTATGTATTTTTTATATTTATATTATTTTATATTCTTAATATGGTTTCAAAGTTATATTCAATTTTCTCTCGTATGAACCAAATCATCCATCTTTCTGCTCATGTCCCCCTTGCACCCATTAAAACTCTTAAACTCAGAGCTATCGGGAAGAAGAAGAAGATGCATGACAGAAAAGCAGGAGTATGAATAATAATTTCATAATAGGCATCTTAAACATACCATTGATTCTAATATTTGTCTTTGGGAGAGATTATCCACATTATAGGACTTCAGAGGGAATATTAAGATTCCAAAAAAATTTCCATACCCTTAAAAATTTTGGGATCCTTCGTGCCCTTCTTCCACATAGCCTATGGCTAATGGGAGGTTGTAATCCTCTTCTAATCATCATTACACCCTTTGGCAAGTTTTCCAAGACTAGGTCATCTTCTAGGATGCTTGGTATAGCATCCCATCCCAATCAATTGACAAAAAAAGTCTGAGCCATTGATGATGGCAATGGTGCGACTGCTCGAAGATTTCTGATCCTTCTTTGATAATTCTCAGCCTGCCAAAATATTTCTCCAAGAAAATGATGTGGTCTACTCATTTTAACCATTGAGAAAGGAGGTACGGCCTCTCAACATTAAAAAAAAAAAAAAAAAAATCTCTCCCAATAATTTTTAATTTTGTCCATAAGTATAGTTCAACTGGTATATATTTTTTTGTTTAAAAATTTCAATTCAAATACCTCTTATATATCAAAAAAAAATAATTTTTAATTTTATTGAAACTCAAAATTTATAAAAAATACCATCAAAATTTAAATTTCTAGAATAATTTGACAATGACCCCAAATATTTAGGAATAATTTCACATTTTGCTCAGCTTGAGATGGTGCAAGTTGAAAGCTTCTATTTTTTTTTTTTTTTTTTTTTTTAAATTTGATATGTTTAATATTGGGGTCTCATTTTCACGGCCAACTTTGTTGATGACTCCACTTTAAGACTATATTATATAATATTGCATGATTTTTTTTTTTTTTGTTTATAAAAAGATTCGAACTCAAATTTATTATAAGGAAGAGGGAAAAGATATCACTTGAATTCAAACCCATTGACAATATTGCATGACTTTGTATGATGTAGAGACTAACATTAATTACTACTATAAACTCAACTGATAAATAATTTTTTTAATTAAACTCACCCAAATAATTAAATACATATTAATTTATGAAAACTTCAGATAATATCCCAAAGAGTTTATGGGTAAAAGCAATTCCACATTTATTATATTGTTTTTGGACAAAAAACTATATTTATATTATATTGGATTCGATATATTTAATATTTGATTTTTATTGTATATTTCTAAAATTCATTATTATAGATAGTAGATTTGTTTGGGTCCACTTGAATGTTATAAACTATTTTTCTCCCATTCAACCTCATCAAAGGGGGTATTTTTTTTCTCCCATTTCTCTCTTTAATTTTAATAGTTGGTATTTAATTTATTGGAATTTATATAAATAAAAAATTCAACTTGTCACTTGGTAATAATATTCACAAAAAAGAAAATACTCAATATTATTTTAATATTATTTTAAGATGTAATACAAAATAGAATATAATAATATAAAAATATTTATATTGTCGATGGAGGATAAATTTTTGGTTGTTGCTTTTGTTGTTTGTGGGTGCCCTTAAAATTTTGTCAAACACCAAAAGTGAGTTGCATTTGAGGTTCTTTTGTGTCCTATGGCAATCGTTGTTAATTAAATTGTATTTAATTATTATAAATTCTAGCTAAAATATTACCATTGTAAGATAATGCTAATCGTACTTGTTAGCATTATCTTATAGTATAAAGATTAGGTTGTGAGTTTTTTCAAATTGAATCTATTTAAATCAGATTAATTTAAATATGATTTTAAATATCGATTGATTATTAAAAAAAAAGATAATCCAAACTTTAATGATTAAGAGAATCATAGATGAGATCCAAAGGATTAACCAAAGGCTTTAAAATAATACAACCAGCTACAAATTGGAATAAAGAAATTACATATGGTTGGAATATTTTAATAAAAAAAATTATTTAATGATAATATTTATTAATTAGATATAAATTGAGTAGTAATTATAATTTTAATAATAAATAAGCTTTGTTATGAAATATTAGTCATTATAATATTAATACAGAAAATGTTGAAATTTATTTTATATATTAATATATTTAACTCTGCGTATATTGACTATTCTACTATTCGGCATAAGATATATTTGTGTGTGTGTATATATATATATATATATAGTTTTTTAAAATATAAAATTATATTATTAAAGTGTTATTGAGCAAACAAAGCCCCAGTAGCAAACTTTATCTTCCGAGATTCGTCATCGTTGGGAGTGATTTGTATACTGAAATTGGTATTTTATAAGTGACGCACCATGAACCTCGTACATCCATCAATCTAGTAATGAATCAATCGTCTTAGAAAGTTGAAATTTTACACGTTTTACCAAATATAAAATGTGTCTAAAATTATTATCGATTATTTTATAAAATATTATATTATTATTATTTAAGAAGATTATAAATATATATTTTATTTAAATTATTATCCTTTTTCTTGTCTTATTAAAAAGTCAACTATATCATTAAAAATTTTTAACTGCATTCTTGTCCAAGAGTAGAATAATTAATAATTAAGATTTTAAATACGAGGATAATTACGGTGACAAATTTAACATTTTATAATACATAAAATCTTTATTGTTAATTTTTTTTTTATTTTAAAAGAATGGATAAATATAAAAATATTAGTGTTTCACGAATTATAAAATTTAATTTTAAAACTATCGATAATTAGTTACTTTAATTATTAAAAAATTGTTTAATTAATGATTTATGCTATGAAGGGAGACCCATTGGTATTATATCCTTGATTAGTACTAGACAAAAAGAAAATAATCTTTTTAATTCAAAAAAAAATTAAGATCCTTCTTGAGATATTAAAATATGGTAAGATTGAATAATAAAATAGAAAATAGGGAGGAGGGGAAAAAAGCCTTCCCCGGATGATGAATGAGTGCAGAGTTTGAATATATGTTTTGATTATTTACAATTATATGTCTCAATACTTTGCCATATTTAATATATTTTCCTGCGGCGTGCCAGCGCAAACGTGTTTCTCCATTCTCCATTATTAGCTCTCCTATGGTAAGCACACAAAGCGACAACAACAGCAAACCAAGACTGAGACCCTCTCTCTCTCTCTCTGGTTTTTGTTTTGTCTGTTGTTAAATGGCCGACGCTTCAGAGAAGCCTCTATAGCTATATGTATCCGCACCGTGAAAAATAAAAAAGATAAGAGAAAAGAAGCCTCTGACGGACCACTTTCATAAACAGACACTTCTGTTACATACGCGCGAGCACACACACACAAACCCACCTCTTCTCTCTCTTTTCTCTCTCTCCTCTCTCTCTCTCTAAGCTGTGAAAATGGTGATTCTGAGATATTGAGGCATCGAATTTGATGTTTTTATTAAATGGGTATGTGTGGTTTTTCTCTGTTTCTGGTTTTGTGGCTGAAATTTGATCATCTCTGGAGAGCTGACCCCACTTTGTGAAAATTTTTATTTGCAGTAAAATTCTAATTTTCTATTTTGTGTGGTTTCATTTTCATGATGAGTTGGTTTGAGCTGTTCATTTCGTACACCTGTTTCTGGGTTTTTCTCCTTTGGCCTCAAAGTTGAAGATTATTACTATTTTTGTGCTGATTTCCATTTCTAATCTTGGCGAGTCGCATATTTGTTCCAGATTGAGAGAGATTTTGAAGATTTTGGAATCTGGATTTCCTTTGGGGATTGCCTGTACTTTTTAATTATTGGGGGTGGAATAGATGCAAGAATCAATAGAACTGAGATCAATGGCTTCAAGAGTGGATGTTGATGATGGGACTGAAAATAAAGGAAGCATGTGGGTTTTGGACAAGAAGCTTGATCAACCTATGGATGAAGAGGCTGGCAGGCTTAAAACTATGTACAGAGAAAAGGTCTCTCTTTCTCTCTCTCTATTACTCCATTCAGAAGTTGAAAAATTTTGATCTTTGCCGTATTTTTTGGGGGTGGGGGGGGGGAAGGTTTTACTTGACTGGGATAGGCTTTATCAATGGCAATGCTATTTTGCTGTGATTTGAGTTTTCTGTAATATTTAACTTGGCTATTTTTGTTTGTTTGACTTTGGGAGTCAGCTTGTGTAAAATGTCATTGTAAAGAGCCATGTTCATAGATATGATGGTTCATCCTCTACAGCGTAAGAATTCACACTCCATTGAAGTGAAAAGAACTATAACTTGAGTCAGTTTTCTTGCATTAGTTTGTTTTGGCCAGAGGGACTAAAAGAATTGAGAAGGTGCTAGGCGTATATCAATAGAAAACTTCAACTAATTTATTCTTATTTGTCTTGTGCAGAAATTTTCAGCATTGTTAGTTCTCCGGCTTGCATTTCAAAGTCTTGGAGTGGTCTATGGTGATTTGGGCACATCTCCTCTCTATGTTTTCTACAATACATTTCCGCGTGGGATTAAAGACCCGGAGGATGTTCTGGGAGCTCTCTCTTTGATCATATACTCCCTCACGCTTATCCCGCTCCTTAAGTATGTTTTTGTTGTGTGTAAAGCAAATGACAATGGTCAAGGTAAGGTACTTACTAACCTTTTCTCAGTTTGGGACCATCATAGTCATTGCACTTGTTTAAACATGTGCTTTCTTGAGCTCGTTTTTGTATACTACAACTAAGTGTTTGGCCGTGCTGTCTAGTCATGCACAGCCATTTGTGTGAAAAGACCAGAATGAGCTGTGCTTCCCTTAAACACATGATTGATTATATATGATCAGCATAGAGCCATATGCAACTTTAAGTAAACTGCTGTGGATGAAGTAGTTATTAACAACTGAGTTAAATTAGCAAAAGTGGGTGTGTGTAGCTTCATTACTCTAATATATATGTTATAGGGTGATTTACACTTTGCTGTTACCTGCTATACTGGCAAAGTAGTTTGAATCTGTTGACATGACATGATAAAATCTGCATTGTTTCCTCTGAAGTTACTGTGTCACACCTTATTAGTGTCCACTGCTTTGCTTAGAATGTTTGGCAATTTGTTGACCGCTGCCTTCCCCCGAAATGCAGGAGGAACATTTGCTCTTTATTCTTTACTATGTCGGCATGCTAAAATAAGAACTATCCCAAACCAACATCGGACTGATGAGGATCTAACGACTTATAGTCGCAGAACATTTCATGAGAACTCATTTGCTGCAAAAACCAAGAGATGGTTAGAGGCACATGTATCAAGGAAGGATGCACTTCTTATCCTTGTCCTGGTTGGCACTTCAATGGTGATTGGAGACGGGATTCTCACTCCTGCTATATCAGGTGTGCTGCTCAACTTAGTTTGATCAAATTAGCATGTGCAGCATTTTGTATGGCTCATATGATTGCCCTATGTTCACGTAGTTTTGGATAAGCTATTTGTGTAAAATTTAATTGACAGCCTAAAGAACTGTCATTTGCTTGTCAAACATTACATATCACAGCATTTGATTCACCTGATTAGAGTGCAAAAATGGTGTCTAGTATGGTCTTGTTGGTAGGACTTTTGAAATCCTATAAAGCAATGCTTAGATCATGTGCAGTGCCGGAATTTGTTATAATTATGTTGTTAGCATCTTGTTCTCTGTGGCATGTTGGAAGCAAGTTTTTACCTGTGGTCATCTGTGCAGTTGGCTGAGGAACTTTTTTCTTGGAAGTGAAAAAGAAATCATATAACTGAATTTATGGGTTGGTTGTCTTGGCCACCACAGGTCCATTAAACACAACTGCCCCTAAGTCAATCATGGCTAAGTAGGTTGTATGCCACCCTCAGATACCATGCATCATAATCATCAACACTACCAGTACATCTCAGTGATCATCATGCATGATCATGGATGCTGCAACAGCCACTGCTTTACTTGCATTTCTAATAATATTTATTGTTGGGTCAAACATTAAATGTTTACACTTTACTAAGTAATGGTAATGAGATAAGAGTCTTAGGACTACATCCAAGCAGCTTGCACTGGATGATAGCTCGAAAGACCTATTTTCTTTAATTACATATGAATAATGTTGACTATTACTTTATAACCCTACCCACAAACAGCCAAAAGAACCAAAGCCTAGTTGGTCCAGTGGCTGGGCACTGGTTCCCTCTTAAGTATGGTTTTGCGTTCAAGTCTTGTGTATGGAGAAAGCAAGCGCGAGGAGAGTTTTGCTCCTTATGGGTCCAACCCGACTTGAACCGGATTTACTTGGGTCCAATGTGGTTAACGATACTGGTGGTTTATTTTAAAAATAAAAAAATTCCAGCAAAAAGAAAAATATAGAGCATGTAAGGAATTACACTTTCTTCAATAGCTTTCCAATTACAGCTTCATCCTAAGTGCCCTGCAATAACTGTACAAGGATTTAATTTTGCATGTCTAGTTATTGGCCATGAGGAACTGCTCTTTGTAGCTGGTTAAATTCTTTCCATCTGTTACTCTTACCTATCATTATCTTTTAGGGCGGACGTGGTTGACTTCTTTATCATCTTGATTCTCTTAGTCCCTGTCATATCATTGGATACTCATAAGAACTTTCTGTATTGCATTAAAGTTGATTAACTGTTAATGACTCTCTTTGGCAGTCCTGTCTGCTGCTGGCGGGATCAAGGTAGACCACCCTTCATTGAGTAATGGTATATCCTGCACCCAAAGAAGATATTTACTTGTATTTTCTCAGCTGTACGTGCTAACAGCTAATTACTTTAATATCCATTTCTCTTCACTGATTCTGGATACCTGTATCTGACCGGGTGTCCTTTCATCTCTGCAGATATAGTAGTACTTGTTGCTGTTGTAATTCTAGTTGGCTTATTTAGCATGCAACACTATGGCACTGATAGAGTTGGGTGGCTTTTTGCTCCAATTGTCCTGGTTTGGTTTCTTGTTATTGGAGGCATTGGTATATTCAACATCTGGAAGTACGACAGCGGCATTCTCAAAGCCTTTTCACCTGTGTATATATATCGGTATTTTAAAAGGGGAGGAAGAGACGGTTGGACATCACTTGGGGGAATCATGCTAAGTATTACTGGTTAGTTTCTTTTTTACATCTTTTTCTCAGAAGTTTTGAATGTGCCTCTTGATTTTTTAGAAGAGTCAAGAAAATTCCTTACACTATCAATGTCTGTTACAGGAACTGAGGCACTTTTTGCAGACCTTGCTCATTTTCCAGTTTCAGCTATACAGCTTGCTTTTACATTAGTTGTATTTCCTTGCCTTCTTCTAGCATATTGTGGACAAGCTGCATACCTTATGAAAAATAAGGATCATGTACAGGATGCATTCTACCGTTCAATACCAGGTTTGTAACAAGGCTAAAGAGATGACCATTTGCATACTTCATTGTACTTTTACATAAGGGCTGATGATAATCCTTGCTTGCAGACAGCATCTATTGGCCTGTATTTATTATTGCAACAGCAGCAGCGATCGTAGCCAGCCAGGCCACAATATCTGCTACATTTTCAATAATCAAGCAAGCCCTAGCACTTGGCTGCTTTCCAAGAGTCAAAGTTGTGCACACATCTCAGAAGTTCCTCGGTCAGATATATATTCCAGATATTAATTGGGTACTTATGATTCTTTGCATTGCTGTGACGGCTGGATTCAAGAATCAGAGCCAAATCGGAAATGCTTATGGTGAGCATGTCTTCTCTTGCACACTTAATCTATAGTTCGTTCTGCCAAACAAACTCTTTGTGGCAGCAGTTCTCTTGTTTATTTTATTTTATTTTTATGGGAATCTCTATTCCCATAAAATAATACTTCTGGACAACCGCTAAAAGAGTGTGTGTGTGTGTGCGTGTGCGTGTGTGTGTGTATTTTATTTGTTATAAAAAGGGCCACTTGGTAATTAAAGCATCCCACTACATAAGAGCTTGCTCCAGGGAACATGTAGTATCGCCTACTTTTGGACGAACTCCAAACGAAGTGTAAAGTAATGAGAGCTCTTTTTAGAGCCATGCACAAGCATTAGTAACAAGAAATTGAGATCTTATATGAATCACATTCGTTTACTTTGTCTAATACATATGTGCACGTTGAAAATTTAGTCTAACATATGGGCATCCTCTCTAGAAAACATATAGTGAATATTTAGTTTATGATCAAACTAGTAACAAGTGAGCATTTTTTTTCCCAATTTTCTAGAGTAAGGGTGCTTTGCTTTTTTACTGGAGAGAGTCTCACTAGGATCTTTGAAGGGACAAAGACTTAAGCTGTTAGAAAGACCATCTTTACTGAATTTACAAAATACTGTGGCATGCCTAACAGCATGCATATTGTGCATGTTCTTTAGGTATTTCCTGTTGTGATGATTGTGCATGATTCTCATGATGGTAATATTTTGTTTTCCCATTTATTTCTGATTTATGTCTATGCATCAGTATGTGTCTGTTTGTCTGTTTGGTGGTTAGTACACAATCTCATAATTAGCTGCATTTATCAGAGAGAAGAAACCATTCATTTCATGTCAAACAAAAACAACTCCAGATATCAAAGTCTCTATTTTTTGAATAGTGTCCTCCACGTTTCCTTTTTCCTCCTACTTCGTAAAACAATGTAAGAGAAGTGATGTAGCAAAAGTATTAAGAAACGAAGAATTTTAGAATTTTAATTTTTCTGGATAGCATTATATATAATTGGTAGATGATGCTAATGGTGTTGGGAAGTGATGCTAATATTTGATATAATCACTTTTCCTATGCTATTTAGTACAGATGCCAATTAAAGCTCCAAATTGTTGTAGCACTTAAATTTTCGAACAATTAATGAGTCTTGGATTCTTCTGCTAATTGTTGCCTTCTCCCTCATTTGTTCTATATACATCTTGCTTATTACTTTAAATGACATGCATAATTGCCTAGCACTGGCAATGGATGAAATTGAGGTTCCATGGCGTATGTTTTGTGTAATGGAAAATAATTAGTTGACTAACCATATCAAATGAATTCGGAATCAAAAGACCAAGTGAAAAGGACTAGAGCAGAATGTAGGTAGAAAGATTTTGGGGTTTAATGGTCTTTTGCTTTGTCATGGTTGAAGTGGCTTACTTTCTCTTTTTATTTGGGGAGGAATAAGTTAAACTAGTTAGTAGACTATATTAGGATGAGTTTTTTGGTGCATGAGAGGCAAAGATAAAGGATGCAATCAAAATTTCAAAGATATAGAAGAGTGAAACAAGTGAGTTGAAAAAGCAACGGCGAAACTGCCTTTTGAAACAAGCAAATAACATAAGTAGCTTAATGGGGATTAAGGATTTCTCGAAAGGCTGTTATATCTTTTAATTCAATCAATTTTTCTCTAATTCCTTATAATTACTTTCGCTCAATTTTGTGGAAGTATATTTGTCTATGTTTAATACATAATTAGTTAGTTATTAAGTTTTGTGCACTGGGTGAGACCATTAAGTTTTTGTTATTTGGATTGCCGTTACAGTTTATGGTTTTTCCCCCCCTTTTTTATAAGTTTTTTAAGTTCCTAATTTAGGTCGGATGATATTAACTAGGTCTCATTTTTCTACTCTTTGTTATCACCCTTTCTGGATTTCTCATCTCTGTGTCTTGCTGAGGTATGGAGAATTTGAGATTTGGGTGGAGTAGGAAGGATTGAGAGGAACTGGTTAATATTGTTGGTCTGCCAGTCATTTTTCTCTGCACTCTAGTTCTTCCCTCTCTTCTACCCCAGCATGATCTCTTCACATACCCAGCCCTTAAAATCACAAAATCTTCCCACTGGACTATGGTCTCTTTCCATTCAGGTATTAGCACACACTTCTCCAACAAAATTTAAAATTAATCTTGTCCTTAAAAGCCATTGGTGTGTTGCGACATGTGGCAATATTCATGTTACATACACCTTAGTCATATGCCATGTGGATTCACGGAGATTTATGAAAATGCGGATAAAAATAGCTGCTTTTACTTTAGCAAATCATAGGAAGAATATACCGCAAATACATGCATTGACGCCTATTTTTAATCTTCTTGCTCCATGTTACGGCATTGAATTTCTGGTTGCTAAGACAGGTGATTTTTATTTCAACAGGGACAGCAGTTGTGATAGTCATGTTGGCAACAACTTTTCTCATGATTTTAATCATGCTTCTAGTGTGGCGATGCCATTGGATTCTCGTAACAATCTTCACAACACTGTCACTAGCAGTGGAACTCACTTACTTTTCAGCAGTCCTTTTTAAGGTCGATCAAGGGGGATGGGTTCCACTTGTGAATGCTGCAGTCACTTTTCTCATAATGTATGTCTGGCACTATGGTACACTGAAGCGCTATGAGTTTGAGATGCACAGTAAAGTGTCCATGGCATGGATTCTTGGGCTTGGCCCTAGCTTAGGACTAGTTCGAGTTCCTGGCATTGGACTTGTATACTCAGAGCTAGCAAGTGGAGTTCCTCATATATTTTCTCACTTCATCACCAACTTACCAGCCATCCACTCAGTAGTCGTCTTTGTATGTGTGAAATATCTTCCTGTCTACACAGTACCTCAGGAGGAGCGGTTCCTGGTGAAGCGGATAGGACTCAAGAATTTCCACATGTTTCGATGTGTGGCAAGGTACGGTTACAAAGATCTCCATAAGAAAGATGATGAATTTGAGAAGAAGCTTTTTGAGAGCCTTTTCTTGTTTGTACGGCTCGAGTCCATGATGGAAGGTTGTTCAGACTCGGATGATAATAGTATATATGGGCAGCAAACCGCACAGTCTAGAGATTACCTATTAAATGAGAATGGTAACACAATCTCTTCCATTGTAGACCAAACACTTTCTTCGGTGGACTCAATCGTGCCAGTGAGGTCTCCGGCTAGGGGTACTGGTACAATTGGGTCGTCCGGGCAGGGCAGTAGCCAAACTGAGACCGATGAATTGGAGTTCTTGAATAGTTGTAGGGATGCTGGAGTAGTGCACATATTAGGGAATACAGTAGTGAGAGCAAGGAGAGAATCAAGGTTCTATAAAAAGATTGCAGTCGATTATATATATGCATTTCTTAGGAAGATTTGTAGGGAAAACAGTGTTATTTTCAATGTTCCTCATGAGAGTCTCTTGAATGTAGGACAGATATTTTATGTATGATTCTTTCTAATGTCACCATCTAAAAGAACTGGTATAGTTTTGTCCAATGGAACAGCCAAGCCTTCCCTTTTTCTTTTTTCTTTTTTCTTTTTTTTTTTTCTTTTTTTAGTTACACAGGGATTTGATCATTAGATTTCAAGGTTGGGGTGGGGGTTGAGACTTTCCTTTTTGTAGGCATGATTTTGTTTACTGTTCATTGATTGCAGTCCATCACTTTTTTTTTTTTTGTATATTATCGTCTGGTATCTAATGTTTTGTCTCGATTAATCTGGATCGATCAATTGTCAGACCCGTTAGGGGAAGGTCTTTCAAGAGTATTTTTTTCATTTATATAGAGACTCAAACTCGAATATATAATTAAGAGAGACTCAAACTCGAATATATAATTAAGAGATTGGATGTCCTTCCTATCACATCGACACTACTTTGATAATCATCACCCATTGTTGATAACGGGTTTTCCAGGCCCCACCTGGAAAAAGAGAGGCCCAGTTGATAATTTATGGCTTTTTTGTAATTGGATAGCAAGGGAAATTAAGAAAACAATTGAATCTATCCATTCAAGGTCATGACCAGAAGAGACTCTTCTGCAATACCTTCAGGGTCCCACATTATCCCTACTTCGATCGCTTTATTCTTTCCTTTTCCGTTTAAAAAACATTCACCAATATTCTTAAAAAAATTAGAATATAAATATAAAAATAATTGAGTTTTATCTTAAAAAAAATAATTGAGTTTTTGACTAGAATTAACATTTTATACATTTTTAGAAGCAATTAGATTATCTTATATAGCAATTTTTAGGACCATTTTTGAGAATGACAGCTGGTCCAATCATTTTTATTTAAAATTAGGTCAAACCCCAAAATTGGGATTTTCCCTAGAATGCATTAATGGACGCTGGGACTAGGGGGTCGCCAGGCCACAATGTTAGAACTTGACCATTGGTTGGAATTTAGAAGCCAAGTCCTGCCAGAGTACAGGTAAGCAAAGCACCTCTCTCAACAACCAAAATGATTATCATCATTTTTTTTTCCTTTTTATTAGAAACATTATATCCCTTCCCACCTTTGTATGGTTCTACCTTTTTATGGGAGAGCTTTTGGGTTTGGCTCAAAAGGCTGGCGTTCAAGGGATTCAGCACAAACAGCGCAATCATGTTGCATAAATCATTAAAAATGTTCCTAAAATAAACACTTTATGTAATAATAAAATTACATAAATACCCTCTAAATTATAAGGATATAAATACTAAATACATAAGTACCCTCAAGCTCTCTCTCTCTCTCTCTTTCTTTTATAAGTAGACAAGGAAGGAAGAAACAAGCCCAACCACAACCCAACTCACTCAACCACTCATGCCAACAAGGCATGCTTTTTTACCTCTCCGACTCCCCAATCCCTCTCTATCTTCCAACAGTAGATTACCTGGAGTCTGTGGATGACTCTCCAAAATATTTACCCCTGGGGAAGCATCGCCACCCATTCTAGCAAAGAAATCAGCACACCTATTCATATCTCTGAACACATGAGATAGTCGTCTGACTCCTAACTCTAACATGAGATCCTTGCACTCTAGCATGATGAGGTCCATGGGATGCTCCATTTCCTTCTCATTCTTGAGCAAATGGACTAATGATAGATAGTGCACCTCAACTTAAGATGATTTAGGTGCATCTCCTTAGCAAGCCTCAGACTCTCTCTCAGCCCCCACAATTCTACTGTAATGACATCTGCATTTCTGATGTTGATGATATAGCCCTTTATCCAGCCACCATCCTCTCCTCTTAGCAGACCACTTACGTTGGCTTTTTTTGACCAAAGAGTCAACTCCATCCGAGTTAGTTCAACTCTTCCTTTGTTAGGAGGATGCCATTTCACCCACAAACTCAACTTCCCATTTCCAGTTCCAACACCCACAAAGGCTTATGCCCAGGCTTTACTCATGCTATGGATCCTTTTCACTGTATCCATGTTGTCCACCTTTTTGTTCTCCAAAGCCACCATACGTCTTCTTTTCCACAAAACCCATATGGCTACAGGAAAGGAGCAACCATCTTGCAACTAATTGGGACTTGGCTTGCTCCCTGTCCCTTTTCTTATCCAACTACCAATATCCCCTTCCCAAACCCCTCCTCACTCACACTACCTGACCAAAGCAACTTCCAAATAGCCTTTGACTCCTTGCAATCTCTCAATACATGCAACAATGTTTCAGGAGAGTTCCCACATTGGGGGCATTGATAATCCTCGGTAAGGCCCCTTCTCCCCCTTTCTTCATTAGTCAGGCACTTCTCCTATGTAGTAGTCCACATGAAGAATTTAACCTTCTCTGGACTGTTAACTCTCCTAAGTCCTTTTCACTCATCCTCCTTTTGACTACCATTGTCTTGCCCCCTCTGCATAAAGCCATGAGCACTTGCCATGGTGAACCTACCATTGTTGGAATTCCTCCATATGAAAGAGTACTCCACTCCTCTCCTGGGGATCATGATCCCTAGTTTCCTTTACCTTGTCTGCCGTCACCCATTCACTAAGATCTTGGACTTTCCACTTGCCTCCATTGTCGATGAATTTTTCTACCATGAAATGAGGAAGTTGTCTTGGCTGAGGAAGTAAAGCAAACTCTGAAAGCCTCTTATCCTTACCCATCTATCCTTCCAAAAGTCTATAACTCTCCCATTCCCCACCCTTCATTTCACTCCTTCTACCAGGTGTCTCCTATTGTTTAGAATGCCTCTCCACATGCTTGAGCCACCTGTTCTTTTTTTCCCCCTAGTCAAGGAGGTTGTCATTCTTGAGATATTTAGCTCTCAGCAGTTGACATCGGAGGGATTTCTCATCTTTAATCAACATCCAACCTAGTTTAGCAAGTATCACAATATTACTTTCCCTCATCTTATGTACTCTCAGACATCCCAACTTCTTAAGGCTTGCAAACTATCTCCAAATTAACTAGATGGATCTTCCTAGCTCCTTTCTTACTTCCCCACAAGAAATCTTTATTTAATTTATCCAACTTATTACACGTGTCCCTTGAGAGCCATGTAGTCTGCATAATATACATAGGAATGACAATGTTCACAACTTGAATGAGAACTCTCCTCCCTGTTGCACTTAGCAATTTGGCTTTCCATCCACTTAACTTGCTTTGAACTTTTTCTACCAACTAATTATAGAAATCCTTCCTCACTCTCTTGTGGATGGTTGGGACACCAAAGTACATTCCCAAGTCTTCAAAGGGGCGCATAAATTTGCTCACTGCAGTCAAAGAGTTCTTGATGGTTTAGGGGGTCCTTAGACAGAACCATAAAAAACAACGTAGAGGGGATAAATATGTTATTTGGCACTTTAGCAATGATTTGGAGGTTTTTCAATTTATTAAAAATGACTAAAAAATTAAGGAGTTGAAGAATGAAAAAAACAAAGTAAGAAAGTGAGATAAAAATGGAAACAAAGAACACAAAGTTTTTATAGTAGTTCCACCAAATTCGGTGTACGTCCACTCCCAGACTCCACCTAGATTTCCACTATTTGCAACCCAAATAGTACGGAATTGATTACAAGTTTAAATGGGACCTTTACAATATTTCCTCACAAAATACTAACATAACCTTTTACAGGTTGTTTCTCTCTCTAAACCAGATCGAGAAAACCCTCTTTGGTCTCTAAACATTAAGTACAAGAGGAGAAATGATGTTACAATAAGTGAATCTATAACTTCAGATGTAACAAGTATAAAGCTCACAAAAAGAATTTTACAGAAGTAAGGAGAACAGAGTATATCGCTTGAAACTCAAAATGTTATAAGTTTTATAATGTTCAGAACTTCATTTTTTTTTCCAGCACTACTCTCTCTTCTTCTCTTCTCTTTTCTTCTGTGTATTTATTGAAAGATATCAAGAGAGTCGTTGCAATTGGTGACATTTTGAATGTTTTTCATTAATATCTCGACGATCATACCATCTGTTTGCTTTTCTACAAAAATAAACGTTAGAAACAATGTGTCAACTAGAATGAGCATTCTATCGACTATTCAATTTGAAATTCAAATTCTGTCCATTTTGCTATCGACATCTTCTTTTGCTTAGTCAACTATGTTATATTTGATGTTTCTTGGCAGTTGGCAATTTTAGAAACTTAGTCGACTATATCGCATTTGATGTATCTTGTTAGTTTGAAACTTTATAAATTTAGTCGACTATCATATGATTTTTTTTTTTTTGATATAAAACTATCATATGAATTATTATAAGTTGTGTTGACTAGTGTTTGAATTAGCAGACTAAGTGTTTGAATTTTGTCATTCTTCTGTCAACTATGTTCATTCATTAGTTGACCATTGTTCTGTCCTATTCAAAAGCTTTATTGCATTAGTTGGCTATGGTGTTCTGATATTCTTTGAGTGCAAGCTAGATCTAAATATGTGTCAACTAATATTCTCTCGACATCACTTAAATTCATCTGTCAACTAGTGTTTTTAATATGTCGACTATTGTGTCGGGATAGTTGGCTAAGCTTTGGATTTAGATAAAGTCCTGTCGACTATGCTTGAACATTAGTCGACTAATTGTTTTACTTGGCCTAAGTACTTATCGACTACTGTTAAGTCTTTTTCGTGAAGTCCACGTCAACTATCTCTAATTTTTTGTCGATAGCTATCTAGACATTAGTTGGTTAATCTTCCTAATTAGCCAACTACTTGTCGTCTTATATTTCTTAGTCGACTAATATTTTTGTTTAGTTGAAAGATTTGTTAAGGAAATTGTTGTTTCCTTGATTTTGATGATAACAAAATCTTTTATATTATTTTAACATTTTTACTGAATGTACAGATTAAATTTCGACTGATAATTCTCATAAAAGTGAGTCATAGAGATTGCCATAGAAGTTGCCATAGAGGTAAGACATTTCTGGACCATAGAGGCTAAGACAGAAGCAAATTTATAGAACCATAAAGATTGCTATAGAAGATGCCATAGAGGTAAGACATTTCTGGACCATAGATGCTAAGATAGAACCAAATTTCCAGAACCATAAAGATTGCTATAGAAGATGCCATAGAGGCAAGACATTTCGGATCATAGAGGCTACTACACAGGCAGAATGCATTTCTCCTATCTATTGAAAACCCAGCCAGCAATGTAAGTGTAGTTTGGGTACTGCATTTAGACTAAAATTATGTTCAAATATATATATTAGTTGCTCCATATCTGAAGGTCAGAATTATTAAAGTTCAATTCTGACATTCCATAGAGTTAAAAAAATTTCTAAATCATGAAACATGACCATTTGGCTATATTCAAACAAGTATATCTTTTGTGTCGACAAACATTTTTAAAATTGAAAGTTATACTTCAAAGAAGGGATGAAGGACTTCAAGGTCAAATATTTACAGTACAAAAATTTCAAGAATATGATGGAAAAAATTATGGGTGAAATTGGCTGGTTACTTAATTTTTATAGCAGGACTATTTCCCAAAAGTTGGTTTTCAAGGGTTATTTGATCAAGTATATCTTCACCACCGACCAAGAATTTTCAAAGTTAAAAGTTCTATATTTTAGAGCTATTATTGGACTTCAAATTTAAAAATTTACAGCATCAAAATATTAAGGATATGTTGGAGAAATAAGTGGGTAAAGTTAGCTAGTTACTCAAGTTTTTCTGAACTGAGCAACTTCCAGAAGCTGATTTTTTGGAGGGCATTTCGAATTTTCAGCACGCTTATCTTCTGGACAAATTCAAATTTGGGTTTTCACATTTCAAGTTTGATATTTAAACTTCAAATTCAAGTTGCAACAGCTGGATAATCTCGAGATTTCAGAAGTATTTTTGGGTTACTATTCAGGACATTTTTACAAAGAAGTTACAACATTTTTGATTAGTAATCTTGGGATTTTTACAAAAGGATTATGAAGGATATAAGTTCATTAAAAAGATAGTCGAGTAGCTTAAGCATTTTTACAGAAGATCAAGTGATGAAAATTCTGCACTTCAAGTTTGTCTTTCAAAAGTTGCTTGTTGTTTTCCAAAAAAATATTTTACACTTGAATTCTTATATGTTGAGTGTTATGAGTTATTGTTGAGTCTACCACTATTGGACGAATCCATCTTCATGCTGAGAAGATCATAGTGTTAAGTCTACCACTATTAGACGAATCCATCTTCATGCTGAGAAGATCAGAAGTCAATAGTTACTTGGGTTGCACTCTGTAATCAAGTATTATAATAGAAACTAACAAGCTGTTGAATCTCGACTTATTGACTCGAAGAGTGGATGTAGGCACAAAATTGAACCACTATAAACCGGATTTGTCTCTCTATCCCTATTTTTATTTTTCGCTGCATATACATAGATTGACTATAGGATTAATATAGATATAAGTGGAATTAAATTAAATTTTTAAAAAATTAATCAAGATAACCAATTCAATTGTCTTCTTGGTTGTCATAGGGACCAACAAGTGGTATTAGGGCACAATACTCTACTCCACCAAAGTGACTATTTTGAGCAAAAGATCCAATGGTTTCACACTTAGTATTTGACCAATCTATAAATAGAACTCCATACTTTGATGGAGAAAAATTTTCCCATTAGAAATATAAGATAGAGACATTTATAAAAGGCACTAACTATGAGGCATAGGAGGTTATTATCTCTGGAGACATAGATGTAAAAACTCCAATAATAACCGAAGATGATAAGAAAATGGTTTCTATAAATTCTAGGGACTAAGCATTTATTTATTTATGCTATCTTTTCCACCAAATTTAATCTTGTTTCTTCATGTACTATAGCTAAAGATATTTGGGATAGATTATGCATCACTCATAAAGAGAACATCATTATGAAGGAAACAATAATCAACTTGTTGATATAAGAATATGAGCTCTTTTGGGAGAGAATATTAAGGAAATGTTTAATCGATTTTCTATCATTACTAATGAAATTAATTCTCTTGGTAAAAGGATTTCAGATACAGATCAAAGGAAGGTTCTCCGTGTATTGCCAAGAGCATAGGATGCCAAGAAAACAGCCATTGAAGAAGCACATGATTTAAACAAACTGTCCCTAAATGAATTAAGAGGAAAATTAATGTTGTATGAAACTAAAATTTTTCATGTTGCCGAAACAGAAAGCAAGAAAAAAACAATTGCCTTCGCAGCAAATGAAAATAAAAGTTCTGAGGATGAAGAAGATAGTAAGCAACAGTTATACATGTAAGCAAGAAGACTCAACCGTGTTTTTAAAAATAAGAGTGAGAAATTTTTTAAAATTAAAAAGTCTAATAACTCACGAAAGTTTAAATTTAGTGCAGGAAAAGACGGCAAAGAAAAAAGCAGAAGGAAGAAATAATTTATTGCGAATATAAAAAGCTGAGTCACATAAAATATGAGTATACTGTTTTAGTAAAGAAGTTACAGAAATTCTAGAAGAAGGAAAAGGCTAAAATGACAATTTGGAGTGATTTAGATGAGTCCGATTCAAAATAAAAAAGTTCAGAAAGTACAGAAGAAATACACTTCTGTCTCATGGCAAAGTCACAGGTTACCTCTGACATTGAATTTGAAAATTCTTCATATTTTTATTCTGATACTAAAAATGTGTTTAATGTAATTAATAAGTTAAAATACAAAATAATTGATTTAGAAAATGAAAAAGATCTATTGGGGCAAACAAATCACTTGTTGAATTTTAAATTAGAAATCACTAGAACATAAAATGAAGGCTTAAAAAAGGAAAATGTTGGGCTAAAAAATAACATAAATGTTCTGAAAATTAGGATAGATGAATTGTCAAAATCCCTAAAAAACACATTTCAAAAATTTCATGAAAATGATAAAAAATTATCAAAATTACTTACAATCCAAAGAAAAGATTTTTCTAAAAAAGCTTTAGGTTATATAAATGATTATAAAATAGTTTCAAACTCTAACAAAATTGGTTTTGTTAAAGGTGCAGAGATAGGACAAATAAGCACCTCATATTCTATAGAAAACTTACACAAAAATGTATCAAAATCTACAGAAATAATGCATAGAACTGTCTCATTATATGCAGAAAATCTGCACAAAAATGACTCATAGATTGCAGAAAAATTTTACAGAAAGACATATAGAAATACCCATATAAGCAGCCATAAAGGCTCTGGCGAAAAAATGAAATTTCACAAAAAATTTAATTCTGAATTTAGATACAATAAATTTAGGTATATTCAGAATAATTTTGGATATAGATCTAATTATTCAAGAAATAAAAATAATTTTTCTTGCTAAATATGTCATAAATTTGTTCATATTGTTAGAAGTTGTTTCATGAACAAATTTAGTACAAATCAAGGAAAATTTAATACTTGTTATAGAACTTTGGTTCTTATAGCCCACAATTTGGATCGAAATAGTACAAAGTAAAACCTAACTCAAAAGAGAAATTTAAATACAATATATATAGAGAGAGAAATCAGAGAGAATAAGATATTATTTATCTTCTTGATGTATCTCCAAAATGAGATTACAATAAGGCCAATTTATAGGCACTTGGAAGGAATACAATAGGTAACTCTCATTAAGTGTGATAAACTAAAAGTTGTATAATAAAAGATTGCATTCATTAAGTATATTAACTCAAAAATCAAGAGTCATCTAGAAAATCCAAAAGTTAATGGACATCCATTCAAATTCCTTATCATTTATAACACTCCCCCTTGGATGTCAATTGTATAAGGAATACGTCTCGTTAAAACCTTACTAGGGAAAAACTCAATGTGACAAAAATCCTAGTGAAAGAAAAAGAGTATATCCTTCCTCATACATGAAATCTTTCATATTATACTCCCCCTGATGAAAATGTCACATAATATCTTTAAAATATCACATCCCAATCGTATAAATCATTTCTTAAATATTGTGGTGGGTAATGTTTTTGTAAACAAATCTACAGGATTTTTACTTCATTGAATATTTTGAATATCAATATCTTCATTTTGTATTAGATCATGTGTGAAAAAAATTTAGGAGGTATATACTTTGTTCCGTCACTATTAACATATCCACCCTTTAATTGGGATATACACACAGTACTATCCTCATATAATTTGTGGGAGTTTTCTTGATATTAGGTAAACCACAAGATACTTGAATGTAATTAACCATTGATTTGATCCACACATATTCATGACTTATATCATGAATTAGCTAATATCGCAATATGTTCAATGATGTAATTATTATTGTTTGGTTCATAGATCTCTAAGATAAGACATCAAATTGACCTTTGGATAGTTTTTGTGGTCGACAATTCCATCTTGTTGAATTTTGTATTTGACCCGTTTGAATAAAATAAACCCATTTCAATTGTATCTTGAAAATATCATAGGATATGCTTAATTCCATTCCAATGTCTTCTGGTTAAAGCAGAATTACATCTTGCTAATAAGTTTATTGCAAAACTTTATCGGGTTAAATATCAATATATTAATTGCATTTAGATATGATACTTCAGGACCAAAAATTTCCTCATTATTCTCTCGAGGTCGAAAAAGGATTCTTTTGTACATTAAGCGAACAAACTTCCATTGGCATGATTAATGGATATTCATATTAAATCATTTTAAAACTTTCTTAGTATAAATAAACTGATGGATTAAAATTTCAACATTTTAATATTCGAACTGCTGGTCGAGACAAAGTTTTATTTTTCCAAAATCTTTCATTTCAAACATTTTCTTTAAAGAATTTATTGTATCGGGGAGCTTTTCAAGAGTTTCAATCATCAACAAATCCACACTTGTGTTCCTTTATAAAAATACTTGAACAGATATTATTAATAAATATTCAGTAAGGCGATTATACCACATACACCCATATTGTTTTAATTCATATAAAGATCTTTGTATTCTAATAGAAAATAATTCTCAAAAATTTAAATTGTATGCTGCAGGTATATTTAGTCCTTCTGGGACTTTCATGCATATATCACTATTAGGTGCACCATATAAATATATAGTGACAATATCCATTAATTACATGTGTTTCAAATTAATAAAGTAGCTCAATGTAATTGTATCTATCACAGGGGATTATATCTCTTCATAATTAATATCTAGTTTTTGCAAAAACCTTGCGCTACAAGTTAGGTTTTGTACCATACAATCTTATTTTTCACATAAATATTCGTTTGTAATCTATTAGTTTAACACCTTCAGGTGTTTTAGTAATGGGACCAAAAACCATACATTTTGAGAAAGACTCTTGTTAGGCCTGAATTGCATCATTCCATTTTGACCGATCATCTCTTGATTTATATTCCTTTATAGTCGTGGGCCCAAAATCATTATTTTCATTCAGAAAATCAAATGTCACATTATATACAAAATAGTATTTTTTTTCCAATCCCATGTTCTCATATAATTAATTCATATTTTCATATTTTTCACATTCTCATTCAACTGTTCAACTTCTTCAAGAAGATTATCATCGAATGAATCACAACTTCTTTAATATGGTCAATTTGACTATTTGTTCCTTTTTTGCTTTTGGGGCTTTTTGTTATCTTTAGAATCAAGTGACTTGTCATGCTTCAGGCGTGGTTTAGGTTTATTTATTGTTAAATGCCCCTTCAGGAACATTAATTTTAATGGGAGCATTCTCATCAGAAAAAATAGAAAAATTATTTGACAGTTGGTTTTCAATCCATTTCAAATGAATTATTTGTTGAACTTCTGGTTCACAATATTTTATACGAAAATCAAGATAAATTAAGGATGGAGTATTTCAGATAATCTATATTTTTCTAAGATGGATTACTTCAGGTAATCTCTTTTTTCAACTTTCTCCCCTTGTGTTATCTCCCCCTAAAGTTGGAAAAATTGTTGAACAATTAGTAAATTGAGCTGTAAAAATATCCCATTGTGAATGGCTCAAAATATTTGATAATAAAAGGAGATTCATATTCAATATATATGTCTAACCTCTTTTGAAATCCCATTTTGATTCTATATGGAGCGTACATATATAACACAACGAAAAGTACGTAAATAAGAAATATTTAGTTCTTATCTAGAAACCAATTATAAGGGAGAAAATTTTGGTATTGCATGTCTCTAAGCTTTTACGCAAAGTTTGTACAAGCAATTGTCACGTGATTAATGGGAGACATTTAATAAATAACTCTGTCAGGCCATTTTGGGTATGAACATAAATAATAGGATGTTCAACCTTAAGTCTAATAGATATGCAACAATCATTAAATCCTAATGATGTAAATTGCTCAATATTATCAAGGCGAATAGTTTCGATAGTATAATCAGAAAATTAAGCTCGTAATTAAATTATTTGAACAAATAACCTCGAAAACATCAGGTTTCAAGTTGATAATATGCATACATATATGACCATCTTATAAACTCATCAATTAAACTCATAAAATATCTAAATAGTCTGCATGGTAGATGAATCAGTCTACATATATGACCATGTATTCGATTTAGGGGATTCAATCCCAATTTGTTGGTGATAGTCATTATCAGTTCACCTTGATAACATACAGCACATGAAAATTCATGAAATTGAAGAATCTTTAGATTCTTCAATAGATGTTCAGTGAAAATTTTCAATAAGTCATCGCTTCATTACACATCCAGGATGAACCAATCGATCATGCTATAATAATAATTGATTTGAATCAGTAAACTTCTGGTTTGCTATTGCATTTACTTCAATTGGTCAAATATGTTTATAATAAAGATCAGAAAAACTGATAATCTCTTCAATATTTATTGATGTCCAAATTTGATGTCAGTAATATATAAATATTCAATATTTTCCACATTGATTGTTTCTATATAATAACCATTGAGACAAATTCTTTGAAATGCATTAAATTTCTGTGAAACTTGGATAAAAATAATATATCATTGATCATAAAATTCACCCCTCCTGATAGTAAAATATTTGCTCTTCTAGAACCTTCAATCAAGGTTACACTACCGAATATAGTAGTTACATTTTGCTCTTCCATATTAAGATGAGAGAAGCATCTTTTGAGGATTGTATACGTAGTAGCACTGTCTTCAGGACAGAGATCCTCATCTTTAATGTTAAATTCAATAGTGGATGCAATAATATCCATAGATTTTCATGAAACAAATAAATAATAAAGCTTTTGTAATAAATAATAATTAGAAAATAAATATTCATTAATATCATCGTTATAAAAAAAATCACCAATATCTAAATAAGACAAATTTATTGGGCTCTCAACAATATTATCAGGGTCATAATTTTGATCCAAAAAAAATTGTCCCCATATGTTTATCCTTTTCTTTCAATAAGACTTGATAAAAAGTAATAAGATACTCTGCGTACGACAGGTACACGACCAATATCTATTCAGCCCACATCAATAGTACATGCTATCCATATTTTTCTGTTTGGATCCATTTTATCATTTATTCATTTCTCCCACTTCAGGCAATAAGATATATTCTAAAAATGATCGCCACAAAAAAGATCGCTATCTCGACCATATTTACATTGTAGTATCAGCTCATGTCGATGATTCATAAAAATAATTATATCTTGTCACATTCACTTCAGAGAATGGATGAATAATTGATCTTCAAAAGAATTGAATCAAATATTTGATATATAAATATTTATATCGTTACTTTTGAATAAATCAATATATATATACAAGTCATATAAATACGTATATATGACCGTCTTACTAATATTTATAATAATATGATTTTCTTTATAAATTCAATTTATAAGTAGCATTGACTCCTAATAAAAAAATAATATCAATTATATTAAATTAAATAACCAAAATTTAAAATGATTCAAATTCATGATATAATTATTCCTTTGAAATTTCTCAAATATTTCATATATAAAAAGTAATCAATTATATCACATATAATGAGATTCAATCAAAAGAAAATATGAAAAGTTAATTTGTGATGATAATATTTATTTCTCAAATCAATTATTTCATATTTTTGGATATATTATAATACCTAAGGGGACATTGTTGGTCAATTTATCATTTTAGCAATCAATTAGGCTAAGTTATTTTAAATAGAGTAAAGTTGCTTCCAAAAACAAGGGGTTATAGTAGTAGTAATGTACGGGTGTGAAAATAATTAAAGATTCTTTGAGAGAACTTTCAAAATCATATTGATGTCAATCACATGATTGCATTGCCAATAACTATTATGAGAAAAAAAATAATAGTTAGAAAAATTCTTATTTCAATTAAAAATTTAGACCAATTGATAAACTATGATTACACTTATTATCACAAAAGAAAATACACTAAAAATTTCTTATGCTATATAAAATTATTCATATGAATTTTTTTTTTTTTTATAATAACTAAATTCATAAATCATGGCTCTTCAGGAGCACTGTGGATTAACAAGAATTGTGGTTTTTCTGAAACATCAATAAAAATGAGAATATTTTAACATTCATGATATGGCTTTTTGGGAGCACTAACAATGTATTACATGGCTCTTCAAGAGAAGTTTAATATATGGCTCTTTAAGAGTAATGACAATTAGTGTAAATTCACAACTCTTCAAGAGTATCAATTCTCATAAAAAAAAAATGATATCTCTTCAGGAGAATCATTGGTGTGTGGATGACTTTATATGGTTATAAAATAATTTATAGAATATTTATTATCTTGTAAAATATTATAAACAAAATTTGTGTCAAATAAATATTATCTTAACCAAATCGGAACTTCAAGAGTTGAAAGTGATGGAATTCACCAATTCTCCTACTTGAGCAAATCGTTCTGATAATGTATTATAGAACTTTGGTTCTTGAAGCCCACAATTTGGATCGAAATAGTACAAAAGTAAAACCTAACTCAAAGGAGAAATTTAAATACAATGTATATAGAGAGAGAAATCAGAGAGAATAAGATATTATTTATCTTCTTGATGTATCTCCAAAATGAGATTACAATAAGGTCAATTTATAGACACTTGAAGGAATACAATAGGTAACGCTCATTAAGTGTGATAAACTAAAAGTTATACAATGAAAGGTTACATTCATTAAGTGTATTAACTCAAAAATCAAGAGTCATCTAGAAAACCCAAAAGTCGATGGACATCCATTCAAATTCCTTATCATTTATAACAATACTCATATAATCTTATTTTCTAGAGAATCAAAACTTGTTTGGATTCTTAAAAACAGATAATTTTCTAGATTTTATTTTTAGAAAATAAAATGATGCATTTGAGTTATTTAGGAAATAAAATTATGAGTTAGATGTCTAAAAGGCAAAATTAAGTTGATTTGTCAATAATGGAGTCGAAATATATCTCGATAAGAAATTTTTGTGTTCAAATCTTATGGATAAAATAATAAAAAAATTGGATTATATTATATGAATATTTTGATAAAATGTGATATTTGCTATAATATTTGTTTTATTTTCTTTTTGATGAAACAAAAAGGGGAAGAATAGAAAAAATAAATGAATGAATAATAAAAAATAAATATATGCACACATTTAGTGAGAGAACTTAAAATGTCCAAACTTAAAATGTCCACAAATTGAGGGGAAGCTTCACTTGTAAAATTTTTAATGGATGAGCTTGAAAATGTGAATTCACTTGAAAATGTATTATTTGAAAATGTACATTCTTAATATTTTTTTAACATTTATTTTTTATGATTTTGTTGTCATCAAAAAGAGGTGAATGTCAAGAAAATAGTTGTCTTCTTAGTTTTGATGATAAAAAAATTTTTCATATTGTTCTAATATTTTTATTGAGTGTACAGATTAAGTTTCGATTGATAATTCTCATAAAAGTGAGTCATAAAGGTTGCCATAAAAGTTGTCATAGAGGCAAAGTATTTCTGGACCATAGAGACTGAGACATAAGCAAAGTTTCAAACCATAGAGTTTGTAATAGAAGATGCCATAGAGGCAAGACATTTCGGATCATAAAGCTTACTGCACAGGCAGAAAGCAGTTCTCCTATCTATTGAAGAGTTAGCCAACAATGTAAGTGTAGTTTGAATATTGCACTTAGGCTAAAATTATATTCAAATACATATATTAGTTGCTCCATATCTGAAAGTCAGGATTATTAAATTTCAAATCTGACATTCCATAGAGTTGGAAAAATTTCTAAGTCATGAAGTATGATTATTTGGTTTTATTCAGACAAGCATATCTTTTTGTGTGGACAAATATTTTTAAAATCTAAAATTACACTTTAAAGAAGGGATGAAGGACTTCAAGTTCAAATATTTACAGTACAAAAATTTTGAAAATATGAAGGAGAAAATTGTGGATGAAGTTAACTGGTCACTCACATTTTACGACAGGAATATTTCCTAGAAGTTGGTTTTCAAGGGTTGTTTGATCAAGTATATCTTCACCACCGACCAAGAATTTTCAAAGTTAAAAGTTCTATATTTTAGAGCTATTGTTGGACTTCAAATTTGAAAATTCATAGTATCAAAATATTGATGATATGTTAGAGAAATAAGTGGGTAAAGTCAACTAATTACTCAAGTTTTTCTGAATTGAACAACTTCCAGAAACTGATTTTTTTTAGGGCATTTCGAATTTTCAGCATGCTTATCTCCTGGACAAATTCAAATTTGGGATTTTAAATTTCAAGTTTGATATTTAAACTTCAAATTCAAGTTGCAACAGCTGGATAATCTCAAAATTTCAAGAGCATTTTTGGGCTACTATTTAGGACATTTTCATAGAGAAATTATTGCATTTTTGATTAGTAATCTTGGGATTTTTACAGTAGGTTTATGAAGGATATAAATTCATTAAAAAGACAGCCAAACAGTAGAAGATTGAAGTACATCACAACACCATATTCTTGATCATTTTTGCAAAAGATAAGGTGATGAAAATTCTGCACTTGAAGTTTGTCTTTTGAAAGCTGCTTGCTGCCTTCTGAAAAATATTTTACACTTGAATTCTTATGTGTTGAGTTGTGTAGTTTGTGAGTTAGTGTTGAGTCTATCACTGTTGAATGAAGCTATCTTCATACTGAGAAGATCAGAAGTCAACAGTTATTTGGGTTGTACTTTGTAATCAAGTATCATAATGAAAAACTAGCAAGTTGTTAGATCTCGGCTTACTGGCTGGATGTGTGGATGTAGATACAAGACCGAATCACTATAAACGAGATTTGTCTCTCTATCTCTACTTTTATTTTCCGCTACACATGCATGAATTGACGATAAGATTAATATAAATCTAATTGGAGTTAGATTAAATTTTTTAAAAAAAAATCAATCGAAACAACCAATTCAACCCCCCTTCTTGGTTGTCACAGGAACCAACAAGATTGTTTGTCAAAAACGTTTAGGTGTAGACTAAATTTAAATGTTTGTTGACTGATATATTTACTTAGTCAAAAATATCAATTTATTAGTCCGCTGCCATTTGTTTTAAACTTTAGGGTTCTTAAGAGCTTAGTCGGCATCTCTTGTGTGTTAGTCAACAATTTTGTTAGAGCCTAAAATCAGTCTAAGTCCAAAATCAACTTAGTCGGCAAGCTCTCATTTTTAATTGGCTATTCTATAATGTGTGTTTGGGCTTTGTCGACTAAGTTGATAGAACTGTCGACACCTTATGTTCTACATAGGTCTTTAGTGAACCTTAGTCGAATATGCAATATTTATGCTAATATATTCTTTGCTTGTGTTAACTAACACAATCACTTAGTTGGCTAACACAATACTTTAGTTGGCTAATACATAGGCTTAGTTGGCTAACACAATGGGTTAGTCAACTATGTTTATATGTACTTAGTTTCTGTTGGCTATTATGATAACTTAGTTGGCTAAACTTGAAGATTAGTCAACTATATAGGATTTTTGAGGACTAAGAACATTGTTGGTCAACTAGGTTAATCATTGAGTCGACTAAAGGAGTGTAAGAGTGTAATGAGTCAACTATGTGAAGGTAATAGTCGACTAGTGTGCAATGTATATGTGCAATAGTCGACTAAGTATGTTTCATGGTCGACGGAATGATCTGGTCTATGGATTGCATGTTTTTGTACCCTTATTTCCTGTAAACATCATTTAAGTAAATGTCCAGATTTTATATTTCCATTTATTTAAAATTTTACATATAAATAAGGAAATACCCCCATTTGGATTCAAAAAAAAATATTTCAAAACTTAATTTCTTAAGAATAAAAAGTCAACTCTCTCTTCAAAGAATAAAATTTTGGTTTTGATTTTTATATGAGTTTTATTCAAAAGGTTAATGATTTAGAAAAATTCTTGAAAAATAGATTTTAACCTAATTGATATGTGTGGAACAAATACCGTCATTTTTTATTTTCATTTTCTTGATATTTTAAAAATCTATATTTCAAGTATTTACTCCCGAGGTTAACCTTGGGTCTTTAACATTTTAAGTATCTAACTTGTTTGCTTGAGTAGCACCATTATCCTATTATTAGTCATAAGTTGTTTCTCCTTATTATGTAACTGTTCTTCTCTACTCTTGTGTTAAGTGTCGACTAATCGGTAAGGTTAGTCGAAAATCTCTTCCTTAGTGAATCTGTTAACTATTTTAAGACATCTACCGACACCTCCTATGAATAAGTTACTTCAGATTTTTAACTATGTTTTCCTAATTTTTTGTTTCACTAATTTGATCTGTTTTACTCATCATCAAAATATTTATGTATAACAAACCAAATTTTGGATTTGTCTACGTTGACCTCGAACCGCTCTTTGTAGATAACTCTCTCAAACCCTCCAAAATAGCACTAAAGTTTAGCTACTCATCCTCCACAAAAAGTAGCAAATCATCTGCAAAAAAAAAAAAAAAAAAAAAAAAAAAAAAAAAAAAAAGATAAAAGATTAGGAGCTGTTCCTAGCTACTTTGAGGGGGCTTCCATCTCCCTTTCCTAATTCTCTTATGAATCATATAGGTTAACCTTTCTATTACTAATATAAACAGATAAAGAGACAAAAGGTTCCCCTGTCTTAATCTCTATCAAATCTTCATGGGAGGTAGCACGTCCCCATTCCAGATAAGAGAAACTTTTCCACAAGTGATTATGAACATGATCAATTTAATTATAGGAAGAGGGAGATCAATATCCAGCAACACTTTTCCTAAGTAGCTTCAACTAACATTATTGTACGTCTTCCTCAAATCCACCTTAAGGATCATGTCATGTTTCGTACTCTTGGACTTACATAGAGAGTGGATCACTTTTTGTATCACTATAATATTGCCTAAAGTTTCTCTTCTAAGAAGGAAGCTACTTTGATGTGGTCCAATCATCTCTTGAAGTAAGGGTCTTAATCTATGGGCTAAGATCTTAGACAGCACCTTATAAGTAGTATTTAGCAAGCTAATCAGTCTGAAGTTATTCATTGTCTTAGGGCTGTCACTTTTAAGTATCAAAACCATATGGGCATTAGCTAACTCCGACCAAAAGTACCCCTCCTTTAGAGCTAGATTAACAAATCTGCATAAAGAGTCTTTCACAACGACCCACTGCTTTTGATAGAAGATAGGTTGAAGACTGTCAAGATATGAAACTTTGAGTTCTTGCATCAAGAAGACTGTTTGCTTAACTTTTTCTTCCTCCACCTCTTTAGTAAGCCCCTCTTGCTGGTTCCCTCAATTTTCTAAATATTTCTCAAAAATCTGTCATTTGGCTGAACCACCTCTTTCCCCTTGAAAAGCTCAATAAAATGGTTCCTAACATGGTTCTTTAGATTCTCTTGATTAGTACATCAACCTCCATCTACCTGCAGAGCTACAATTCTATTCTCTTACCTCCTAATTTTGGTAGTAATGTGGAAAAACTAGGTGTTTCTATCTCATTTATTAATCCAATTAATCCTTGACTTCTGGTACCAAAAGAGTTCTTCCTGCTCTAGCACTTTATCATATTCTTCTAGTAGCTCCTCCTCTAACTTCTGCATAGTTTCAAACTATTTATAATTCCTAGCTACTTGAATACCTCTCAACTTAGCTTCCAACCTTCTTTTCCTCACAAATATATTCCCAAACACCTCCTTATTCCATACCTTCAACTCTTCCATGGTATTCTTTCTGCTTGAAAGAAGAACCCCTCTCCTTCATCCCATGCTTTCTTGAAGAACTCATTGAAGCATAGGTGGGACAGTCACGTAGCCTCACATTTAACGGGCTTTTTATCAAGGCTAGGGGGAGAAGACAACCTTGTGTGGAGCATTACTGGATTATGATCACCATGAAAGTATGGGAGAGTAATAACTCTCATTTTAGGGAACGCTAATTTTGCCTCCATATTTCCCAACACTCTGTTTAGCTTCTACTGGAGGATGACCTCTCACTCTTGTCTTCTAGTCCATGTAAATTTTGGTCCTAGAGTTTTCATATCTTATAGGTTGCATAATGCCCGTCTTTTTTTGAATTTGATACCCCTTCTCCAGCCTTCACCACACTTACTTGTGGTTTCATTGTTGCCAATGAAGTCATTGAAGTCACCCATCATGAACCATGGATCTTACATCTTCCATGACAACTACTGCATTTCCTTCCAAAAGGTATCCTTATCATGGTCATATGGTTGCACATACACACAAGTTAGCCACCATTTAGAACTTTGCTCTCTTATCTCCAAGTGCACTCATTGGTAGGAGTGCTTTATGACATGGACATCCACTTTATCCCTATTCCATTTGAGCCACAACCCTCCATCTCCACCACAAAATCCCCTCTAATCCCAGTTTTGTTAGGAAATTCAGAAACTTATTCGAAACTGCCTTAGTTTCCAGAAGGCAGAGGATCTCCAAGACTTAGGTTTTCACTAGTTCCCTACACACTTTTGAAGCCACCATTACCAATTCCCCTACAATTCCAGGTGATAAATCTATAATTCATTTTGAAACCTTGTAACTAGAAGTTCTTCACACCCCAATCAGTAGTAGTCACACTCCATGTCATTGTCCTTCGAGAACACTTCTCCCTTCTTCCCATGAGCTCTCACTTTATTCTTTCCTTCATATAATCATCTCCTTGTTGGTAACCATTTGAAGCTTCAGTTATCATTAGATTTAAACTTTTAACTCCCTTGCCTGGGCTTTCCTCACCTGGATCTAGAATGAAGACCCCTTCCCTAATTGTGTATGAAAACTTTTTCGGGCTAGTAGCCTCTTCCATCTCTTCTTCATCTATAGTAAGTTTCTCAGGCCCACTTGCAAAGCAACTAAGCCCAAGATGTCCCTCAACTCTAGTTCTATTCTCTTTTCCTCCCTTGTCCGCTTTAAATCCCCCTACCCACTTACTAGTGCTACCCACTATCGGCCCATTTATATCGTCTTCTCTCTCCATAATATAACCCTCTTGACCCATCCCTTTCCCCTTCCATCATTTGACCCATCTACCTAGCTCATCCTTCTCGATCTCTGCCCAACTTCCATGCTCTTTCCAGCTTTCTCTCCTTTGTTTCTTTCACTGCTGACCTTCTTGTCTTTTCTATGTATGATCCCTGACCTACACAACAATCTCTCTCTTACTGTTCAATTATCACTCTCCTCTCAATCTCTCTTTCTCTCTCTATATCTCTCATTCTCTCTATAGCTAAACACGTCATTGGGGAAGGACTAATTTATGATATAGATTTATCGGATTGTTTAATCTCGTTTATTGATTATACTCTTAAAAAAAATTGATGAATTCAAATTGATAATTTTTCTAAATTATTTTTTTATTTGTTAAATCAACTATCTTTTTCCAAATTTGTCTTGAATTTATTTGATTGTCATTCTTTTTTGCACAAAATAAAAAAGTGTAAAATATTAAATTTGACTTGTTTTTAGTCACTCTCCTTTCTTTTAAACGTGGGAAGGGAATAATAGTTCTTTCACGTGCACACTCTCTCTTTCTCTTTCTCTCTAACTTAGCAAATTACATAATCTTTTTATATATATATAATCAACCAGTATTCAAAACCATATTTTAACTAATCTGATTCGAGTATTGACGGACCCAATTTAAGGGAGTTCTCTCAATATAATTTTTTCTATTTTCAAGTTTTGAATCTGAGATTTGATTAAGAGATCTAATATTTTTATCCACAGATCAACCATCTATTGATAGAATTACATAATCTTTCAATTGTTAATAAAAATCAACAAGTGTGCTCGGTTTGGAAGTTCACCCTCTTCTTCTTTTTACTTCCAACCATGTGTGAGAGTAAATTACTAAAAATGCTTTTAAAAAGTTGATTTAATTTTAGTAAAATTTAAATTAGAAATAAATAAATAATCTTATGTAAAATTATTAAATTTATGTATATAACTTTATGTATAATATTAAAAATCAAATTATTAATTTTTTTAGATTTAAAAAAAAAATTAGTCAGCAACCACATGGGCTAGGTGTTGAATCAGCAGCCCACGCAGATCACTAACTAAATCCTAGCTGAGATAACAATCAGGGCTTGAAGTCCCAACATTCCGTTGGGCTGACTTGTCAGCCCACACGGACAATTGATAAAGCCTAACTAAGACAATAGTTGGGGCTTCAGCCCTAACTTTGCTTCCCTGCTGCCATGGTTGCCCCTTGACCTCTTAGCGGTGGCTAGGGTTAGCAATCGAGTTTTTTGAATCGGACTTTATAAAGTTTGGGTCTAGCTCATCTAAAATTTTATAAGTCCGAACATTAGTCCAACTCGAGAAAACTCAAAAAATCAAGGCTCGAGTTTGGTTTGAAAAATTAAAAGGGTCGGGGTCATTTTAGGTTAGGTTCGAGTCCAAATTATAAATTTTATTTTTCATATTTTTAACTCATTCAAAATAAAGATATATTAATTATCTAAAGTAAAATATAAAATAAATATTATCATAGCAAATTAAAGATTACACATCATTATAAAAATTAACAATAATAAATAACTATTCAAACACCATAATATTTGATTTTAAATGGTTCGAGTTTATAACTGATGGAGTCCGCTAATATTCAGACTTGATTCGAAATTAAAATGACCCTAAATAATGGGTCCAAGCTCAATTTGACCCTAAAACGAGCCAAGCCAGGCCGAGCTCGGGCAAGCCCGGCCTAAATGCAAGTCCCAGCGGCGGCAGCTTATTGTTCAATGCCAAGCGGCCTTCGGTGGACAGAGAGAGGCCCCCAACCGCAAGCAACACTCATGTCTAAACCTCTCACTTACCAAGGAGAGGCAACTATGATTGTAGCCGCCACCATGATGAAAAATGTCGTGGGGCTGTCGCATTGCCGTTCCCAGAGAGAGAAAGAGATGTAAAGATAGAGAGAGGTTGAAGAGATTGGGAGTGCATAGAGAGAGAGTTTCGGGTGGGAAGGGTGAGAGAGAGAAAGAAGAGGGAGAGAGTGAAATGGAGAGAGATTTTTTTTTTTCCTTCTATAATTTTAAATTAAAAAAAAAAAAGCAAAATTTAATTTTTTTTTTTAATTCTTTCAACGCACAAATGATTTATGGACGTAAAGGTTTATTTCATTTTGGAATTTGGGGGGTCTTTTTAAATTTCGTCCATAATTCAAGGATATTTTGGCATTTTCCCTCTTGATTTTAAGCAAATCTTGCCTTCAATCATTTTAGTGATTTCTTATTCATCATTAACTTAATGAAAACGCTTAGCAAAATCGATCAGAACAACTTTTTGATCAAACATGAGAGATCATATAAATAAATATATATATATATCACATTTCAATGATCTACAATCTACATCACAGGTTAACCCACAAAATAATTCTCCAAGAACCAAGAAAAACCAAAAATTCAGCAGCCAAGCTTTTATATAACATTTAAATGAGTAGCTTTACATGTGAGATGAACAAAAAGCTTTTTGAGTTTTGCTCAAATAGACAATATCCAAAGTACCTATTATCCCACACTCAGAGATGGGAGCACACTCTTCTCCCTACTAGTATCTATCTTATACACACCATTTTTTACAGTAATCATTGTAAGATATGATTCTTTTATCATTATTAATCCAACAGAGTATGGTAAGAAAGACCCAAAAAGAAAAACAAAAAAACAAAATATTGAAGAGAGGAACATGGAAAACTTCACTTTAGTACCTGACCTTGCGGATGATAACCTTGGGCTTTTGTTTGGGAAGCTGTAGACATTATGCGCAAACGTCTGGCAATCTCTGTGAATGATGGGCGAGCTGCGGGATCCGGAGCCCAGCACTGCTCCATCAGCAATCTCCAGTCAGGGTCGCAGTAGTTCGGGACAGGTGGCCTCAGGGTGTTATTCACAATACCACCTGCAGATCAAAAGAAGCATTTGTTCAGATTAAAGTTTAATGAAAGTATATTATAGAGACTTGATGGGCAACCAGCAACCACCATAGGCCATGTAGTTTATTAGGACTAGTTTACCAGAAGGTCAGAAACATTTTGAAACCATAATTAAAGCTATATTGGAAATGAGTAGTTATCCACTGTTATCAGACTGCAGATGAAATTACACTCCCTCCCCCGACTCTATCAAGCAAAATGACACACATTTCAAGTCACCTTTACGTTCCATTGACTAATAGTGTTGCGAGGTTGTGTAACATTCTGCATGAGGAACAAATACAGTGCCCAACAAACATTTCAAGCATGTTTCTTTTCAATGTCAAGAATTAGGATGGAATTACAACAATAGAAGTGCTAGTTGCCCACAAAAAACCACAACTAGAAATTAGGCCTCTATTTGGTTCAGCCCCCAATATTATACAAACGAGCAAGGGCCAACAATTACAGTTAGACACGCGGTGCAGACATCCCAATGAATTTTCACCATATCAAAATATTTTAAGGCTGCCAACGAGTTGCTGTTGGGGAACTAGAAACTAGAATCAAGTGTCACTAGAAATATCTTAAGACATTTTTCTATTGGATTTCATGTTCATATTTGTATCCCAGTTTTAGAGAACCCACCAAGGTAACACCATAGGCTGCTTGCTAAATAAAATAAAATAGTCTGCCATTATGCATGACCACCATGAAGAGACATTTGATGGAACTAAGTCGAAAAGAATAAGGATAGATTTGCACCTGGAACTAACTTGTTCAGAATCTGCCGCATTTTTTCAGGGCATTAAGATATATTAATCATTGATTAACACACTCTCTAACCCCTAAACCCTAGTTAGTGAAACATTTTTGCCATATCATGCATCATATAGCTTTGAAAAGCCCATGTCCTGAAGCAGAAAATGTCCAAAGAGCTAAAAGGGTACAAAAATAACCAGGTCAATTGAAGAAATTGAAAATAGTGTTAACGATGCAATTAAACATCTATCCAAATTTAAATGTAGTCCTAGTACAGCTAATGAAAAACTATTTCCAATGCCAGCTGCTCCTCTCATCAGTCATTGGAGAAAGTTTTGTAACTGATATAGCATAAAAATCTGTACCACTCAAAAGCATTTTTCCCTAAATCTCCCCAGCTTGAGCTGTGAACACCTTTGAAATTTGTATGCTCCAGTCTTCTTCAGGATACCAAAATGAAGTTTAAGATATCAAGTTTCCCCAGCTGCATGTTTGTGAAAAGTATTCTCTGACAACTTCTCTGCT
This sequence comes from Dillenia turbinata, assembly GCA_037126225.1. NCBI lineage: Eukaryota > Viridiplantae > Streptophyta > Magnoliopsida > Dilleniales > Dilleniaceae > Dillenia > Dillenia turbinata. Next base: position 5,902,399 of record JBAMMX010000023.1, on the reverse strand, counting down.
CATTTCAACAATAAGAACCATATATCTTAGTGATTGATCCCCAACATGTCATAGTTTTAATGACTTCTTAATGATTAAAAGGTTATTCAATCCAAGCATCATCACTTAATGATCAAAAGGTTATCAATCCAAGCATCATCACTAAATGATCAAAAGGTTAAGACCGGTGGAAATGAGCCTTCCTTATCTTAGATGGATGCATAGTAGTTAAAAGCGAAAAGCGCAAAAAAAGACAGATCCTCCTAAGGCTTAAGCACAAAGCACAAAGCACAAGGCAAAGCGCGAGCTTTTTCATAAAAAGCACAATTAAGGTACAAAATCAAAATATATATTTATATATATAATAATTACACATGTAATATATTATAACATTAAAACATACATAAGAATCAAAGCTTTTAATGACAACAAATTACAAATGCACCAAATAGGTTCATGTAAGAGTTATAGAACAATAGGTACAGAATAAAATAAAATGAAAAAAGAAAAAAAAGAAAAGGTAATAAAAGATGATGAAACTCCTAATTATTAATTATCTTCTTCCTCCAGAACAACATAAACGAAAATTACTTTTAACTTCAGCAGCATAGCAATACATTTAGGCAGACTGGAAATGGACATGGAGGCAGAGAGAAGAAAAATTAAAAAAAAAAAAGTACAGACTAGAAGAGGACAGAGAGCATGATGACAGAGTAAAAGAAGAAAGAAGGAGAAGAACAGAAGAAGAGGAAGAGGAGAGAAAGGCTAAAGATGAAGACAAGAGGAAGAGGAGAGAAAGATGTGCAGGATAAAAAATAAAAAAAAAAAGAGAGCAGAAAAGGAAGAACAGAGGAAGAGAAGTGAACACGAGGTGTCACTTTTTCTCGCTTTGCGCTTTATGTGCTTTTTACCGCTTCAGCACGCTTCAATTGCGCTTCTTTATATGCACTGCGATTCACTCGAAAAAAACCCAACACTGCACTTCGCTGCGCTTTGTACTTTAAGCGCGCTTTTAACTACCATGGATGGATGTATTACACTTACCCTTGCAGCGTGTCTAATATCTCTCTCTCTATCTTCTTTCCCCATTTTTAAGATTCTTATTGGGCTAGTGGAGGACAAGATTATGACTGGGAAGTGGGTTAGCTAAAAGGTCTGATGTGGTAATTTGGGAGCAAGTTTCAAAACTTAAACCTGCAGGTGGTCTGGGTCGTCATAATGCGGTATTCAGAAACTGTTCTGCTGCTAGCAAATGGCTTTGGAGATTTCCCTTGGAACCGAATTCTTTATGGCCAAAAGGTAATCAAGAGTAAGCATAAGCTCTGACAAAATGGATGGAAGCTAATGCTAGAGTGAGTTTCTTATTGTATACCTTGGAAATTTATCTCTCTATTATATTAGACTTTCCTTCATCATGTCTTTCTAGGTAGGTGACAGCTCTTGCATTCCATTTTAGGAGGATTCTTGGATTGGGGAGTCTCCCTTATCCATTAACTTTTCTGACTCTACACTAAGTGTAACAGGTCTTAACCTTTCAACAAACTAGACATGTGTGGCATGCACTTAAAAATGGTAATCAAAGAGCATTCAGCCAACTCAAATAATGCACAAGCTTCATTGTTATCCGATACTTTGAGGATAAAGAGATTGAACAGAACAAAACAAGCATACGCAATGAGGCAAACGATAAGCTTTTTCTTAGATTGGATTACAGCTTGCTAGTGAAAGGACTCTTTATAAGCTACATCACAGGCAACGATTGTTCTGTGTCTCTTGTAGCAAATCTTTGCACCACCTAAAGAGATTTATAAGAACTTGGTCTTCTTGCAAGAGGAAATGTTAAAAGGTTGAGGAGCTGTCCGTCGTCCTTTTTGAGTTAGAGATTTTTATCCGCTCTCAAATTTGTTGCACACTATTACAATAGGTCACGGTCTATGCCATATGTCCTCCCAAATTTTTACAAATTCTCTCAAGGATACCACAATTGGTGCTGCCCAGGTGCACTTTGAAAACACTCCTTGTATCTATTCAGTGGAGATGGTTCCATGTTCAATTGAAGGGAGATGTTTAGAATGGAATACTACATCACCTTTATCAAAATCTTTCACTTCGTTATGCTTCTATCAGAAGTTTTGACTCCCATTCTATTTCTTGGAATTTTCATTTCTTTATAATTCTCACCTATAGGTAAACTTTTATACTTCCACCACTATGATTAGTTTGTTGAAAAGATTTCACCTCTCACCTTTGGTAACGGATACCAGAGTGTAAAATCTTAATAGGGCTGGTAATTTCTATTGCAAATCCCTCATCAATCATATCATAAGGTTTCTAAATTCCCCTTTTCTATTGAATAATTTCAATTGAAAAGGCAGGTTCTTTTGATGGTTAAGGTTTTCATCTAATCCATGATTGCAAAGGAGAAAACCTTTCAAAGCTTTTTCCTGGAAATTTGTGTCATGAGCAGTAATTCCAGTAAATCTAGAGTTGACACGCAGCTCCGGAACTTTGGAATCATTTCTAGACATTTATAATGACCACCAACTTTGTCCAAGAAGCATGAATTATTTGCTTATGACCAAATTCCAGGTCTTTGGATATAAAGAGTGCCATAATAACAATTGTTTGGCGTATTCAGATAAAAAGAAATGCCATGATTTTGAAAAGCCAGTTTGTTCTTTCTCTCTTTGGGGCATTACTGTATACCTTTTCCTATTTTAATAGAGATCTCTTCTTGCATTCATAACCCCCCCCCCCCAAAAAAAAAAAGAGTTCTCTTCTTGTATTTAGTGCATCTCATAGGGATCCTTGAGTGCATGAAAGGTGATTGGGAAAGCAATCCTCCTCTAGTTTTTCTCTTCTTTGGTTTTATCCACTCGTAGGATTTTTTTTTCTTTTTTTTTTTTATCCCCTTCCTCTAATAATATTCCTATCTTAATGCTATAAGCTTCTTCTTCTATTAGCGAAGAACACGAAAGAGGGGGGAAAAAAAAGAATTATGGCCCATGAACATACTAAGTATTTACATATATATAGATTCCTAAAAATCATAAAGGGGAAAGATAGAAATAGCATTCACGATCAAATGGTATTAAAGTTCAATATTTTGTCAATATTAATGGAATTTATCTCCACATTAGAAAAAGAAATTCTGATAAAAAAATAAATAAATGAAGAATCCCCCAGGAAAATATGCAAATTGTCATGAAAGACATTGAAAAATTGAGAAATAATAATTTTCTAGGATAACAAGAAGTGGCGATAATCAGGGATGAAACATGGAGAACAGTGTAAGGATAGTATGATACATAGCACAGAAGGCTAAAGCTATGAGCAATGGAAAGAAATTGAAAGACAGGAGGGTAAAGATGAAAGATGTCACAGGCAGAACCTGTAAGAGAAGATCCCCAGAGGTTGAATTAAAATAAAAAAAAAAAAATTGCATATAGTATGCTAAAGGAGTTAAAAGTTCAATGATTAAGTTCCGACTAGTTGGAAAAATAAAAATTTAAAAGGACCCATTTAATATCACCAGTTATCACTCCCATGAAATAATTTGGTCTTACTAACATTGATAGAATTCAGACAACAAGAGGCAGTTACTAAACTATGAACTAAACAATAATGCCTATCAACCTAAAAACAACAGAAGAAAGTTTACTTCATATATTACATATACATATATAGGGGGGGGGAGAGAGAGTAAGCACCTATAATTGCTCCATAATGCATGTTGGCATATGGCTCCTCTCCAGTAAGAATCTCCCACAAAACAATACCAAATGAGAACACATCAACCTGCCAATCAGCAAAGAGTTGGTTCATACACTTGTATTATTAATTTTGGGACCATATTACATGGAAAAGTCCTAAACAATACAAAAAAAGAAAAAAAAAAATCCCAAATGAGGCTTTAAACTTTACTTTATCACATTGAAAGTTCTTAATTTTATAAATGCAACAAATAAAGTTCTAAACTTCAAAAAAATAAATAAATAAATAAATTGTAACAAATAAGGGCTTGCCATCAAATGATCGTCAAAAATTAATAGGACACTGACATAGGTCGCTAATATCACTAATCTGAAAGCTTAGTTGACATGGACGAAAAATGTCGCCATCCTCCCCATTTGCCTTGGTCTCTCAGACTCCATATAGCTAGCTGACTTTGCCCACTTGCCTTGGCCTCTCTCTCTCTCTCTCTCTCTCTCTCTCTCTCTCTCTCTCTCTGTGTTTGAATTCCCACAGTGGTGCTTGCAGTTTGTCTACTCTAGAGGTAATCAATGGAAGTAGAGTGGCATATTTACTTCAATGACTTTGACTGTTTACGAACCACATTGGTTGTCTGCACCATCATTATCTTGCATTTGAACTGCATTTTCTGGATCCGTATGCAAACACTGTTAATCTTTGTTGCTTTTCAAAGCCTGAGTAGGTTGAATTTTTCTTCAATTTCAAGTGTTCTTCACAGATCATAAGCAGAAACCACATTGATGCTTTCTTTTTTTTTTTTTTTCTCCCAAGACAGGAAAATTGAGGTATTAATAACTTATCATGAAGAACAAAACCACAAATAATCCCCTAAAATTTCGGCATACTTTCATATATCCCTTTGAACTTTTATTGCAGTTGATGAAACCCCCTAAAACTTTTAAAATAAAAGTCAATTAGCCCCATAAGTGGAAGAAATTAGAATTTCGCCCACTTAAAGGTTGTGTTGGAGGCACCTGACCTTGTGCCTTTCTCCTTTCTCTCTCTAGTAAAAAAGAACACATTTCAGAGATAAACGCAGAGGAAACAAGAGAAAGAGGGGGACACAATTTGTCTGGGGACTAAATAAGGAATCTTGTGAAAATTTCAGTTGGAAAAGTAAAAAATGAGAAGAAAATTATCATCAAAAACACATAAATTGAAAGCCAAACTAGTTCGCTGAAAAAATTAGCTACTGTCAGAAATTTCATGAGATCCCCCCCCCCCAAGAAAAAGGAAAAAAGTGGTACGCACCATTTGAGTAGTAAATTCAGATTTCTTGCGAAAAGTTTATGGGAAACACCCAATACATAACCTTACTGTTGAGAATTGGATGATTGACATTCTTGTCTCTTTTTTTTTTTTTCCCTTTCCCTTTTTTGAGTTGAAGAAAATCAGTTGGAACTTTTGCAGCAGTATCAGCAGAATAGGAGGATGCTTCTTGATTTGTCATACTCAATATGGATGACCGGCTGCAAAATGAGTTCAACATCGGGATAATTCTAGTGTGTTAGTGTGGTTCTTCTATATGACTAAATAGACAATCAAATTTGATGGCCAAACACCCAAAAAAAGAGGCAAAGAGAGGATAAACGAGCTTTGTACCCATTTAACCTATTAAAAAAAAAAATCTTAAAAAGACCCACCCCGGAAAAATTTCCAAGCATGACCCATGCTGTCAAGTCTTCAAGACTTGACAACCATCAAGAGTTATGAACAGTGTTTATCGAGTCTTCAAGACTCAACAAACCCTCATGAATAGTGTTTGTCGAGTCTTCAAGACTAGACAAACCTCACGCGACAGACAGTTTGTCCAGTCTTCAAGACTCGACAGACAGCGACAAATGCCCTCAATGTTTGTTGAGTCTTGAAGACTCGACAAACATGGGCAATGTTTGGAAATTTTTTCTGGGGTGGGTCCTTTTAAGGTTTTTTTTTTTTTTTAAGGTTAAATGGGTACAAAGCTCGAGGATGAACAAGGCTAGCAGGCAAAGCCGGAGGAGTGCTAACATCTGGCTATGTGAATGTGAAAAAGGGGAATACAGAAAGGGCAGAGATACTGACATAGGGAAGGGTTAAGGGCAATTAAAACTAAACAACTAAGGCTAGAATAGGGTAATTGTGGTTGGAATAATAACTAGATTTAAAGAAAACCAAACAAAATTCTTTATTGAGGAAGAAAAACAATTATATCACAAATTGACTATTATTGTCCTTTTATACTGGTTAGAACAAACCGTAACTCTAGACTAAAATCTTTCTAAGTAATTAAAACCTCCTAATTAATAAAAAAGAAACAAAACCCAAAATTAGAAACTCCCTAATAGAAACCTAAAAAGGTGGGAAAATTTAATAAAAGAGAAAAAGGAAAAAAAGGGAAAAACCTGGAAACTTTCTGTTTTCTTTGATGCTAAAGCACCCAGATTCTAATTTCTTAGAATTTCCGCACTTGTTCTTAACTTTTAGAATACTCCTGCATCACCTAGAAATTTTCAAAAGGCACGGAGTACAGTACAAAATATATACCCCGAGCATTTGCGTTGCGTTTTATATGAAATTAGCTTAAAATGTCATTTGGGTGTTTCAAAATAACAATAATCAAGCCAAAAGAAAAAGAAAAAGTGCTCGATGACCGATGAAAATTGACTTTCCATCAAAATTCATAATCCTCTGATTCATAGAAGATGGACTATCTACATTATGGTGTCTGATTCAATTGTTATCAGATATAGTTACAAATAAAAAAAGACGGTCCTATCAACCAATTGAATAACAGATGATGGTAAACAATTAAAGAATAAAGAAAATAATTGATAGATTAATTAAAAATGAAAAAATAAGTAAGTAACAGAGAGGGTTGGCTTTGGTTTTGCTGTGTGGGGGCTATGGGTGGGGGAGAGAGGAGAGAATAGAACAAGATCATAGGAAAAAGAAAAAAAAGAACTCAGCATATGGTGGGTCAAAAGAAAGGCTTATGTGTTGCCCTTTAATTGTTTGCAAATGAAAAAATTCAACAGGTAGATATTATTTGAAATCTTTTTCTTAAAATTTTTAGGGGGGGGCAGATTATAATTTTTAAAGGGGCGGAATACAAATTTTAGTGGGGATGAATATCATTTTTAGTCATAATTTTTATAACTTTATACAGCAAAACTTTTTTGCAAAAAAAAAAAAAAAAAAAAAAAAAAAAAAAAAAAAAAATGAGTTCAGGGTGAGCAGTTGTCTCCCGTGTACCCCACATCCCTCTACCAGTGAAAAGAGTGACATCTTTTTTGGTTACCTTTTACTTTCATTTTAGGTTGTTTTGTTTCATTTTAATTTTACTATCTTTTTCATTTCTTTTGGCTAACTAAGCTTTCAGATTAGTGATACTAGCAAGCCACATCAGCATTCTATTTATTTGTTCATTTGAAGACAATACCTTATTTGTCACATTATAAGTTTAGAACCTTCAACCTGACAACATAAAGTTTACATCATTCGGGATTTTTGTACAGTTGAGGACTTTACATATAATTTGGTCTTAATTTTGCGAAGAAAATATGGAACTAGGAAACAAACCGTCATTTGGAAATTTAACAATAGCAATGAGAACCATCTATAGCAATCTCTAGTCATATACTGATCTATATTGGAATATGCTGGTAAATGAAGAAACACGGGTTTGACGCAGTTTTCTCTCCATTAAACATAAAATTTGTAAGATTAAATTTTAAGGAGTTCTTACACATAAACAGTATATGCATGCATATTTAATTAGTATACAATAGAAGTTAGCACCACAACCGGACAAAAAAACTTGCCTTTTCAGAAACCTTGCTACTGCTATCATTCAACAGCTCCGGAGCCATCCATGGAAGGGTTCCCCTCACCCCACCAGTAACCAACGTGTTTCTTTTAATTTTCGACAAGCCAAAATCACCTACCTGGATAGTAAGAATGCAGTAGAGCAAATAAGGCCTCCCTAAATTTCAATCATTTTCTTGGCAATGCCAACAACACACTGCCCCTTTTACATAACCAACACCTACCAAAAACTGCACTAGTGCACAATTACCTTGCAAATAGGTCTTAAAGGATCTTTCAAGTTTACAAGCAAGTTATCGCATTTCAAGTCGAAATGTACAATATTTTTTGAATGCAAATATTCCATCCCAAAAGCTGCATCCATCGCAATTAGAACCCGCTTGCGACGATCAAGATGTCTGGGCATGCAAGAACCATAAAAGATAGTAAAGAACAATCAAAAAGACAGAAAGCCACACATATCATCAAAAGAGAAAAAGAAGATTTTACCTCTCTTTGCTAAGTAAAACATGTCTAAGAGAACCATTCACCATATACTCGGTAACAGTGGCCAGAGTTCCACCTGGCCCATCCTGAACCACTCCATAAAAGGCCACCACATTGGGATGATGAAGCTTTGAAAGAATTTCAGCTTCACGCCAGAACTCCACAGTCTGGAAGTAGCAACATGTGTTACCGTATAAACTATAAGATATTCTTCAAAGGAAGTCCCATTAACAAGAAAAAGGTCACAAACATGAAATTTGTACACATGCAAGAACAAAGTGGGAGAGAGAGGGAGAGAGAGAGAGCGAGCTGATCCAGTATAAATATCAACTTCGATCATTTATGAACATCATTTCTACTAATAATCCAAAGACTATAACTAGGACAATATTGTTAGCTCACCAATCTCTCTTGCTCAGATGAACGCCCAGTGAAACAGCTCTTCTTGATTCTTTTAATGGCAACATCAGTTCCCCGCCATTTTCCATGATAGACAGTCCCAAATGTGCCTGAGCCCAATTCCCTCAGCTCTTCCAGATCTTCATTTTTTATAATCTAGCAACCAGATGTCAAGAAACATTACAATAGAACCCAAAAATTGACATCTATCACTTAAAACGATTTGCAGACATTCATTAAATACATTAAATGGGTGCTATACATCATTTGAATTCTACTCTAGGAGATTATAACAAAAAGGCAGCCAAATGTACAAGATTCCAGCCACAATTCTACCATGTATTTTGAGATACTATGGCCAGAATTATGAAATATGCAATTACTTTCATCACCAAATCTAAAAATGAGGAGTATAAGGCCGGACAGAAATGCTGAAATCCTTTAGACGAAGTTACCTGAATAATTAAACCAGATTTTAACTTCAATATTGTTCCCTCTCTCTGCTTACGAATAGTTACCAATATATATTAAGCACCATAATAGATCTAAAAGGATCCGAAACCTAGGTCAAAGTCTCGGTAAAAATCTTCTTTCTTTGGAAAACAGTCCTAGCCTAAAAGGTCTGGTACTCATTTCCTAGCAGAGATGTTATTAAAGATGGTCTGGCACATGCTTTCTAGACCATTAAGACATATGTATGAATTTCAATTATCAATCAAGAACAGTTTGATACTTTAAATATTCTGGTAGTTCTTACTTATTCTCAGTTCCAAATCTATAAAGCAATTCTTTGGAAGACAGATATGGATAGTATGAATTGATTCCCCAACTACTGTTCAGAATCAACTTCCACAATGTTCAAAATTAACTTGAATGAAGGGCATAACTCCGTAAAATGCCAAGCATAGTATTTTCTTTTCCTAATTTTAACCATCCAAGATCCATGCTTACAGGGGTTGGAACAAAGTAGTTACCTTCTATTATTTATCAAGGTAATGTGAACATTGAGTGCCTTTTTTCCCTTTTAGTTGGAATCATGACGAATTAAGGAGTTTAATGAATATCCATTTAACACATCACCTTCCTTTTGTAACCTGCATTGGAATTTCTTTAAACATAATAAGCTATTCTTAATTTGTTATGTTTCAAGAATTGAAAGATATATACAATATGGTTACTTTAGGTTACATTACACAAATGCGGTTATATATGTATAATTATCTATGTTTTCTCACACTAAACATGCTCTTTCTTTTTCCAAAGAAAGGATCAATCATAGCAAGAAATTTACCTCACAACTACCAAAAGATCTAGCCACATTCTAATAGTAAAAAGTTACTAAATGATCCTTGGATACATATGATGAGAAAACATTCCGTCTTAAATTTGTCCTTCATGTGGATTAAACCCTTTAAGAAATCAATGTTTGACCAGTTTATGAATCAAAGTGAAGGAAACAGTATATCTAAAATGAGTCAGTTGACAAATTGCAAATTTACTACAAAGATATGCTCGCTACTGTGTGATTATAGTGTGTGTGTGTGTATTCTTTTGTCAAACAAGGGAACTGAGCATGACAATATATAATTCTATTAGAATCATGAAATTATGACCGGGATTGGACAAAGGTTCAAGATTATTGAAATAATTCCTTTAAATATGAAAAAACAATAATAATAAGTTCAATCATTTTCTTTTGCTTTCTCAACAAAAGACCTGCATAGGAGTAGTGGTGGATCTCAATAGTAATAAGTTCCATCATTTTCATTTATGACATGAAAAAAGTCAAGTAGACATTTAACAGCCACACTTAAACTGACGGTCAAACTAATAGTGGTACCAAAAATGTCATTTTTTGCAAAGGATAGAGGTTTTAAGAGCTCTTTAAAAGTTAGGGTCCAAACGTGGTTTCAGGCCATAGTTCAAACACGATAAAGGGACTTGAGCCTAACAGCTTCTTTAGCAGTCAAGTTAACCAATGTTTGAATTCTTTAACAGAACTGACAGTGTCACCAAAAGAACAGTTAGTCAACTAGGCAAAACCTTAGTAACATCCAATAGATATCAATGGTTAAACTAATGGCATATAATCATAACCCGTACTCAAGTAGACCTTTGCAACCATACTAGAAATGGAGCCACAGTTAATGATTAAAACAGTAAAATGTGGTGGCAAACACCACCATAATCACTAAAATAAGCCTCCATCTAATCGTTCCAAAGAGATACTAAATTAAATAGAAATAAATTGCAAGAGGAGCATATGATTAATGAAATGAGTAAACACCAAAGAGGATATGACATTTTCCACAGGACTATACCAAAAAAGAAAAAAGAGGAAGAAAAATCACTCAAGGAAAGCCTCCAAGCCTAACATCTTATAGAGGAGGCTCTAGAAGTCATATATTCACTGCTCCATAGGCATATTTTTATAAAACTAGGAGACAAAACCTTTGACACAGCCACTAGATGTGAGAACTGGTTGAAAATATGTAGCGATATTAGTTTTATATATTTAGATATAAAATTTAAATAGCATCAATAAATTCTTCATATGAGTGTCACAAAATTAGCATATAAAGTGAATTTTATAATTCAAATATCACAAACAGTACAACTTAATAGGCGAATACAACAAATAACTCCCTAAAGTTTAAGCATGCTTTCAAATAAACCCCCCTAAACTTTTAATGCGGTCATCTTGCCCCAAAGTGGAAGTAATTATGCTTTTGTCCACACATGGCCATCTTTATTTCTCATCCTCTTCTCTTTCAACCCGAGGAAAAAAAAAAAAAAAAAAAAAAAAAAAAAAAAAAAAAAACATTTACTGTGAATGAGAGAGAGAGAGAGAGGAAACAAGAGAGGGGAAAGCAAAATTTCTATTTGGAGACTGAATATGAAATTCTTGTGAAAAATTCACTTGGGAGGATCAAAGTTCATGAAAAAACTATAATTGGAGAAGTCCAAATCCAAAATAGTTTACCAAAAAATAATAGCTATTGCCAGAAATTTATGAGCTTATCAGGAAAGAGAAGAAAGAGGAAAAAAGCAAGTTGCATGCATAATTTAGATCTCTGATACAGAATCCTTGTGAAATATTGACAAGAAAGACTCGATACAGAACACTTCTGTCATCCATTTATGGGCACACTATAACCTATTTCAAAAGTTTTGGAGAATAATTGACTGCAAGAAATATTAGGAAGTTATTTCTTTTTTGATGAATAATTTGAAGAATTTATATGAAAGTAGGTCTAAAGTTCAACGAGCTATTTGTGCCTTTGCCAATCACTTTTGAATTAGAATCTCTTATAAATGCATCAACACATACAAGTATTCTATTTTTGACAAAAGCATCTTCATATTTTAAGAAAAGTGTGATAGAAGAGGATGATATTAATATAATAATAAAGAATTGGACATGCCCATTGGGGTATCCAACATGAGTAACAATAAGTTACAGTGCCCAACAGATTTTGGACACAAACTGGCTTCCATTTTGAGGTGTCAATGCTTGTCATTTGTTTATTTCATACATTGCTTCTTTCTTACGGTAAAGCTAATCTTGGCAAAGGAGTTGAGCAAGTAAAAAGTATTTATTTCATGGGTGAATTTTAACCCATATTATTTCAAGCATAGTTCATTGTGGCATGATATACAACTTAGACATGGTATGACAAATGGGATGCAAACCTAGCTAGATGCTTGGACAACTATTTAATATGACAATGGCATTTATTTGGGTCCTTCAGATACTAATAGCCATTTTATTTTCCCTTCTGTGTTCAAGTACAAAATAGGGGGGGCTTGAACTTATGACCCATTGGTTGGGGAGGAGGTTACAAGAGCCAGCGTAAAGAGATATTTCCACCAAAATTTTATATAATACTAAAACCATTAAAAAAAAAGAATTTAATATCTTAATTGCTCTCAGATTAATATATTTCTATCCACTTCCAAGGACTAAATTTGCTCAATTCTTCAAGCCTATATTCGGATCAACCTCTTTGGTCTAGATCACAAACAATCCACATCTTTGATCACACACAACTTTGGTCACGAATCTCTAGGGATCACAAACATTGGATCAAAAATCTCCCAAGTGATAGAATGGTGCTGATACTGTTGCATTCAAATTTTATATATGACCCACAAAGGGGAAGTTGGTAATAGAATTTCAGAGAAGAAAAGATTTACCAAAGAATGGTCTAGAAAAATAGAAACTCCAGACCCTCCTCTTTTGAAATCCAGTGGATGAAACGGATAACAAAAACTAAGCATAAAATAAGATCAAGTGCCTCCCCACCATTCAATGTCGAAATTCCAAAAGCGATCATCACAAAAGCTAGTACCTTTTGACAGAACAGCCTCGATGAAATTAATCTAGGAAAGGCTATGAGAGGGGGGGCAGCATTAATACAAGTTTTGTCTCAAGACAAGCATCATAAATTTAGTATTCCAAAAAGAGTACAAAAAGTTCAAATTGTTCTCAACTTCATTATAAGCTCTTATAGGAGCGCTTTAAAAGCAATATTCTTGGAAATGCTGAAGAAGGTGGCAGAATGCTCGAACCCCCCCCCCCCAAAGGAAAAAAAATAAAACAAAATGAACACTTGGAAGTATCACAATTTCTATTATATGATTCACTAATCAAAACCACTCCTAGTGCTCAGAATCCTAGAGGAAAGATGATGATATCATGTCCAAATGTATCTGAAGTTCAATTAAATATGAAGACTATCTGAATAAGAAGTTTAAGAGCTTTACACAAACCAACCTTCCAAGCCAGTTAACAAGAGGGGTTTGACTCTACCCCAACTATAAAACAGCAGGAAGGAATAAAAGCAAGCCAAACCCTAAAGTGTTTCAAAGTTAAGGAAACAAAATTCTGAGTATTGTGAATCCCAAAAGCCAAAAATGCCCATGACAAGATGAGCAAGCAAACGCGAGAGAGAGAGAGAGTGCGAGAGTGTGTGTATTTGCATCACAATGTCGAAATAACAGCATACACCATTTTTATGCGGTTATCGTTGTGGTGATTGCAGCACATCTCAATTGGTTTAGGTAATGGAGTTGTGGAAATGGAACACAGGTATTAATCTTGGAACCAAGAGTAGGAAGAAGTAGCAATAACATGGATGGCGACAAAATTAGCGGATTCCATGTTGCATGCGCCAAACTATTTTCTTATATAACTACTAGTTTTCCTCTTCCATTAGCCTACTTCACTATATTTTCACCCTTTTTCATTGAATTTTTTTTTTTTTTTTTTTTTGAGACCAAGGATGGAAGAACTATTGAAGTCCATGCCAATAAAAAATTTCTGGCCCTTCTTGCATTTTGACTTGAAAAGGATAACAGGTTAGGTGAACAATAGTTTCTAACATAATATTGCATATTTCATCTCTGATAGTTAGGAGCCAAGAAAGAGCACAACACACCTGCAAATCCACAAGAGGAAGATCTACAATAGGCAGACCAGTTTCATGGATATCTAATTTCCGATCCTACAAGAGATCAAAGACAATCTAAATAAGAAAAATGAAAGACCATGAAATTCCAAACTCCTAAGACAATAGATAAATAAATAAATCAAGTCAAATCATTCATGACTACAAAAACATTGAAGAAAACTGTACCTCATACTGTGAGTCAGGTAACCCAATATTCATTCTGCCATCAAGATGAGCAATTTCATTAACCTTGAGAAGAGAAGAATTGTAATTGGCAGTATCCATGATGGCAGATCTGAGAACACCAGATGATTCTGGCTGAATGCCATCATCGAAATTTATATGCAAGTCCATTTGACCATCTGCAATCCTCTCGGTCTTTAATGGAGGAAAACTGTAATCTATGGCAGCTCTTTCTTCAAGATCTGTGACTGGGGACAAGAAACCAAGATGATCCTGATCCATAAGGGAAATATCTTTCCTCGAAAACTCACCTTGAGCCAACTTTTGGAAAAATGACCAATGCTTAGGCTCATGATTTTCCATATTCAAGCTCACGCCAGCTCCATCATTGTGGAGAGGGCTGATCTGAGAGGAGTCCTCAGAGAAGCTTTGCTTGGAAAAAATATCAGAAAGGAAATCATGGGAGCAATGATTATTAATATCAATAAGAATGTCTCCCTGCGCTGATGTGCCAATAGCACCAGAGGATTCTTTAGAAGTAATGGGTTTACCTTCCTTCTCTGTCCAATCCAGTGCCTGCGCAGGCCCCTCACCATCTGCACCAGTCTTCCTGCCAGTAGCCATTTCACCCCAATTAATCTCAGGTGTAGGAGCAGAATTATCCAATTGTTTAGCAGAAGCACTTTGACTAGCAGCTGGAAGACCGACAGAAGCTGTTTCTGTAACTATGATAGGATCTTTGCCAAGTCTGGCAATTTCATGGTCATCATTTGAAGTATGTTTCAACACAGATTTCTGAAACTTTGAGCCTAATCCTTCATCGGGAACATTTGAACACGTATTACTGGCATCATTAGTAGAATCCTTATACATTTCTAACTGTGCTGGTCTATCTTGAAGATTTTGAAGATTTGCAGTTAGCAATTTTCCATGTGAAACAGATTGATCTATTTCAGAGGTTACACTCACACCATGCAACTTATCAGCTGATTCCATGATCTCCTGTGAAATGTCAGAATGTGCATGAGACATCAGAAACTGAGAACCAAAGGAATCATCTGACTTCGACAGACGGTTGAGTTCAGCCTGCTCCCTAGGAATTCTCTCGGAGTGGAAAATGCGCAAAGGAAGCACCGGTGGTTCAGGATAGCCAAACTCTGTTTGGTTTGCCTCAGAGTCACCACGACCAGGAGTAAATGCTCCCCCCTTCATGTAATCTTCATTGACTTTACTCAGGTTCCCCTCATTTACAGCTACACTAGGCACTAAGTTCTGCACATAGTCCTGTTGCTTTTTGTTAATTTTTGAAGGCAAGAGAGGTGATCCACTATCGGCAATGGATGATTCTTCTTTAGGCATAGAATTGGACACAGAATTGTCAAATGGACATGGGCGAACAGCAAGCTCATTTTCAAGAGGTTGACTCTTGTTGGATTCATTAATCTTCTGAAGTGACTTATCTCGCTTTAGTTTGACCTCCTGCAGTGGGAATTCTTTCTCTAAAGACCAAGTTACTTCAGATTCACTAAGTTTTGGAATTGAGCTGTCTCTTTTCAATTTCATTTCCTTGGTGGGTATTTCTTGGTTGGGGATATTAAAGCCACTGTATAACTGCTCTTCAGAAGGTCTCACCTGTTGAGCAAAGAGGCCATAAAGAGGATCCGAAACTAGGTTTTCTTTCATTGGAGCATAGTTGGAAGGGTTTGAACCATAAACATATTGCAACGGACTTGGAAATGGAATACTACCCTTGCCATCTATATCATGCAATCCGTCCATGAGATGAACAGCAGATGTTAAATGCTGACCAACTTCTACTCGATGCATCATCTGTCCCTGATAAGGATGTGCATTTAATTCATATGGCTGAGGGAAATCAGACAACTTTGGTAGAGAAGACTGAATGGTTGATGCAGTTATATTTTCTGAAAAAGGAGCTGAGCTAGTGCTAGCTGTTTCTGCTGCGAATTGTGTGGAGTCACTTTTGACATTTAGGTTCATCAATTCATCCAGATTGTTTCCTGAAGAACTTGCTAGTCCAAGAGAGCTTTTTCTTGATCCCAGGTCTATCCCATTTACAGCAACTACATATTGAATCTCGGAATCACCCTCAGCACTTCCCAAACCATACTGAACATCATCCAAATCAGAAGTAGAAAACAAAAACATCCTTAGCTTCTGCGATCCACCATTTTCTAGCACACTATATTCCTCCATCATATTCTGTAGATCTTCATCAGAAGATACAGAAACCAATGAATCAAGATCTTCCCCAGGAAGCTGATATTTGATTATATGAGGTTGGTTGTAAATCATTAATGTCTTTTGCATCAGCTCTTGCCAAGAAATGTCCCCGCTTAACCGAATAATACGAGTATCACCTCCAACATATCTAAGTTTACCATCACTAGGACGAGGAAGAATTTTACCACCAAAACTGCAGAGGAACTTCAACTTCGTAGAGGACCCATCAGACGCTCCAGAAGAGGCATAACCCCGATTGCTATCATTTCTTGACAATGTCTGAGGTATTGAGTGGACAGATTCATAATAACCCTTAGTGTCACCAACAGAAGTGACCTTCCTATTTAATTCCTCGACCTTACCTTTATCTGCTGAGTGAACGATAGAAATATCAGACCCACTCTCCGATCCTGCATGGGAAATCCCGAGAATGCCTTTAAGGTCCATATATCCAGTAGGAGCAATACGATCACCTGAAAAAGTAGGCACTAGTTGTGGCCTGGGATTCACCCGATCTCTCATAAATTCAAGAGAAAATTCCTCACCAGTCTGAATAGAGTAATTTAGTACAGGTCTGGCTACAACAGGCACACAGAATTCAGGAGGACTCACACTAGCGTTGATAGAAGCTGAAGGATCCTGAAAGAACCTCGGATTGGCAGTTCCAACCCCATCATTCCTAATATCTGTAGAATTATATCTAATTTGTTCATATTTTTTCCGCTGCTCCATCATGCCTTTACCAACATTTCTCTCCGTTTACTTCACAGCGTAACCTCAAACCGTGGACGAGGCAATCATGGGAGTTCAGCTATCACACAAGTATCATCTTCTTCTTGCCACTAAACCACAAAACCAGATACGATTAAACCCAATCAGTCTTCCGAACAAACAAGTCGATACAGAAAAACAAACCCATTTGCATCATCAATTGACAAACACTAGCTCGAATTTAAAAGCCCTAATTCTCTATCATCAGTTAAAACCCACTGAAGAAGAAAGAAGAGAAAGGAAAGAGGAGAGAAGGTTACCGAAGAATATCCGGAGTTCCGAGACGAAGGGTTAGCTTTTCGGACATCGAGGAGCAGGTGAATTGTGAGGAGTGGAGTTGAAGAAAAAGACCTAGCTTGCTTCGTCTACCTTTTTAAGCTTCGTCTCTGTTCAAAAGTCTTACTTTTTTCTAGTTATTATTATTTATCTTGCAAACTCACGAAATTGAAAAGCCTCCTCTAAATCCTTTCCCATTTTTTATTTGTTCAGTCTCTCTCTCTCTCTCTCTCTCTCCTCCCTCTTTTCTCTGTGAAGTGACTAATGGGTCGTGTGCGGGGTCATCTACAGGCTGCTACGTCATCATGACCATTCCATGAAAGGCATCAACTGAACCAGGGCAAATTCCAGGCTAGCCATTCTAAATGTTGGGCAGGGTACCCAATGCTTTTGAACATAATTTCTATCAAGAAAAATTAAAATATGTTAAATTTAATTAATTTTAAATTAATCAAAAATAATTTGAGATGTCAGTTTGGAATGTGATGTGACAGTGTAATGGCAAATCTATCCCTCGATCAACATATATTAGTTCAGATAAAAGGAAATTGACTTCGCTTAATTATGGTCGTGAATTCAACTCTTTATGGATACGAAAAAAATCATATTGAGAAACCTTCTTCGAAAAGGATCTGACAATAAATCGATTCGAATTAATCAGACAAAATTTCACATATCGAGTGAAAAATCAAAAAAAAAAAGCAAGCCGATCACCCGAGAGAAGCAAACTTGGAAGCTTTGCTTCCGCATTATTTTTATTTTTTCTTATTTTCTTTTATTTAAAAAACGATATTTAAAAATTCAATTAATTTGATTTAAATAATTATAAATTTTAATTTAGGGATTGATTTTTTTAATATTTATTTTTTTCAGATTCAAAACTCAAATTAAAAATTTTAATTAAAAAAATTTAATATTCTACTACTAAATTCAAAAGATATTGGTGGATTCATTGTTGTTTACATTGCTTTGCCTGTTCTTTATAACGGTCCAATAGTAGGGGAGAGGATTTAAAGTTTACTCAATTTCCACATCCAAGTGGCACAAGAAACAAAGCATGCAAAACCAGAAAAACATAGTATGGATGTTGACTTGGATGTGATGATTAAAGATCAATATAATGATAAGAGAAGTGCTCATAGGTTTAAGGATTGAAAGAAGAATCGAGGGAAAAAAGAGAGAGGGGTGGGAGACACAACAACTTTCAGTTTGCCTTCCTTCTTGATATTACACCCTTTTATACATTCCTCTTGATCTAACTCCCCCAACCATTTGTAATTAGTTGGTTGGTTGATCAACTAACTCTAATAGCTTACAACCTCCTACACTAGCCATTAGTTTCAAAAGTTCTTATAGTTATTGCAACAGGTTGATACAATTTCCTTCCCTTCAAAGAAACACCTTGCCCTCAAGGTTGAAAGTCTAGAAATTGTGCCCTTACAAAACTCGTATCCTCTCGAATAGACTTTTTTGGACTAAGGTTTATTCATCTAATTAGCCATTGGGTGAATGGCCTACTTGCTCCTTTTGGCTCTACTAAAATTTGTTTGTTAGCCTCCACTAAAAGCAAAGTGATCATGGTGACTGGATGCTTCTCCCAATACCTTTGCTTGTTCATATCCTAATTCCTCCTCTTCTTTTGTAGCTACAATCAAGTTTAGAGTCTTAAATTTGTATCGGTACCTTAGGATATACTTCTCTCCACAATTATAGCAAAGGTTGTTAGCTCTTCTATACCACATCTCCTATGTTGATATCCTAGTTGTCTTATTCTCTGAACCCATGCCATTTGACCAATCTTTGCCTTTAGCTGTGACAATTCTATGAGTGGAGTTGTTTCCTCCTGCTCTTGCTTTGCCAGCATCCCAACTCTTGTTTTCTTTAGTTCTCTTTTGCTTGGCTAGCTCTATAGATTGTTCTTGGAGAGTAACTATTTCAAATGCTTGAAATAGAATATTGGGTTTAAACATTCTTAACATGGGTTTGATTTCTTCTTTTACCCCACTAATAAAGCTTGATCTAAAGTAAGACTCAGTAACGGTAGCATTCTTTTGAAGTATTATGGACCACAACTCCTCGAATTTCTCATAATATTCTGCCATTGTTCCCACCTGCTGCAGCTTGTTAAATTCTTCAACTTCATCTCTAACGCCTTTCAACTCAAAGCGTTAACATAAGAGATTAGAGAATTCTTCCTAACTAATCTCATTCTTAGCTCGTTTCATGCCTTGAAAACATATCTCGGTCCTCCCATCCAAATACATTTTAATGGCTTCTACTCATTCTTGGATAGGTACTTGTTGTACAATAAAAAAACTTGCTACAATTTTGCAACCATATTTACGAATTATCTCCTGTGAATATGGAAAGTTCAATCCTTGGATAAATTTGTAGTGATCCCTGCTAGTTAATGTCCTTTTTTATCGTAAATGGTCCTGCTTCTCCTTTAATCCGTCCTTTAGTAGGAGTAGGTAGGGTTGGTGATCTTGCTATTCTTTCTTCTTGATCTTCATCTTTATCCTTGTTTAATGTTTTCCTAATGGTATTAAACCGGTTGTTAGTGTTGACCATGAAGGCTTCCCATCTTTGGGATTGCTCTTTCATCATTAGGCAAAAATCTTCTATTTGTTTGTTAACTTGAAGCCCATGTTCTTTAGCCTGGTGTGCCCATTCTTACATTTTGTTTTCATATTTATTAAATTGTTCTTTTAAAATTTTTTGGCAAGTACCTTCTACCATTGATACCAATTTTTGGTCACGGACTAGTTTAGTAAGGAGAAATCAGAGAGAGGTGGAATAGTTTTCAGAATTATGCTGAACAATCAAGTGTGGAAATGGTGCCATTATGAGTATGAATGATCAATGGAAATGGTAGCAAGAATTATGTGATGAAATTAAAGATTGAAAGAGAGTTGATAGAGGGTAAAAAAAAGAAAGTTATAAAAAGAAAAGATAAGAGATAAGGAAAATGGGATTTGGAAAGAGAAAAAGGAAGAAGGGCAACACACTATGAAACCTCCATTCTTCATTGCCGTCTTTGCCGAGGATCACTTGCTTTGATACCATTTGTAATGGTCCAACAGTAGAGAAGAGGATTTAAAACTTACTCAGTTTCCACATCCAAGTGACATAAAAAACAAAGCACGCAAAACCAGGAAATAGAGCATGGAAGTTGGCTTCGATGTGATGATTGAAGATCAATATAGTGACAAGAGAAGTGTTGCATAGGTTTAAGGATCGATTCGATGTGATGATTGAAGATCAATATAGTGACAAGAGAAGTGTTGCATAGGTTTAAGGATCGAAAGAAGGGGAGAAGAGAAATAGAGAATTACAGAGAAAGAAAAGAAGAGAGAGAGATAGAGAGAATTGGTTTAGAGGGAGAGAAAGAGAGAAAGAGAGAGACAAAGAGTAGAGAGAAGTGGGAAACACAACAAATTTCAACTTGCCATCCTTCTTGATGTTACACACTTTTATACATTCCTCTTGACCTTCCTTATTGATCTAACTCTCCCAACCACTTTCAGTTAATTGGTTGGTTGATCTACTAACTTTAACAGCTCATAACCTTATATACTAGCAGTTAGTTTCAAGGGTTCATATAGTTGTTACAACAGGTTGTTACATTCTTCCATTATTTAGTTTCCATTTTGGTGTGGCAAGTTCATTCTCAAAGTGAGCCCCTCGGCTTGAGCCAAAGCATAGGTAGTTATAATAGCCAGCAACTGAATTTGAATGTTATCGATTAGTTTATGAAATTAAAAGTTATTAAATTCAATTAGTAGATCAATTAACCAACTGAAAGTTGTTAAATGAGTTAGATCAGTTAGAATTAAGGGAATAAATATATAAAAACTATAAAAAAAATAAGAATCGATCCAAGATTTTGGTAGTTGAGTTCTCTCTTTCTCTCTCTCTCTATCCCCTTCTACCCCACACTTTCTCTATCACTTTCTTATTTAATAATTGTCCTAAACTCTTCCTCTCACTTTAATCCCTTGAATCCATCCATACCTAGTAACTAAACTACAAGAATTGGCTAATGAGTCTAAAGATCATCGATTACAAGTGACAAGAAGTTGGTAGGTTTGTATAAGAAGATATATGAACAAAACTAAAGACTCGAAGCTTTTATGCCTAATATAGATGCAAGATTTTACTCTATCATAAAAATATTGAATAGGGATGAAGGCGAAGAATCAGAAATGGATATGACATCTAAATCCCATATGCCACCCACTCTCACTAGAAGGTAGGACAAGAAATGAGACCGACTCCCAATTGTTGAGGAAAGATCCCATCAATTGTGGGTTCTTGCCAAATCATCCAAGAATTAAATTTCCATTATTTGTTGGGAAAATCCCAGGATTTGGCTTAGAAAATGTAATAAATTTTTCGATATGTATCAAGTCCCAAACCATACATGCGTTAACATCATTGAAATGTACTTAGAAAGGAAAACATAAATATGGTTCCAATGCTTGAAACTAGTCAAATAAGAAATCAGTTGGGAAGAATTCTCAAAATTGCTATGTCAAAGGTTTGAAACAAAAGGTTTGCAAAATGAAGTTGAAGAATTTAACAAACTGCAACAACATGGTTTTTTGACTGAATGTCAAAAAATTTTGAAGAATTATAGTTGACAATACTTTAAAAAACACAAAATTAACTAAGTCCTATTTCATTTTCAGCTTCATCAGTATATTAAGAGAGGACATCAAATCTATGTTGAAATTGATAAAGCTTACAACCCTCTTCCAAGCTTTTAAGATTGTAGCTTTACAAGAGCAATCTTTGGAGTTGGCCAAGAGAGGAAGGTCCAGGATTTGTAAGCAATGGAATTTTGGGGAAGCCCAAGTGAGAAACAAGAAGCTAGGATCATTCAATTCTTCCTCCCAATAGATGATCAACTCAACTTAAGCAGGACAAGAAGGAGCTAGTTCTGTAAATCACTGGCTCAAACTGTCACCACAAGAAGTGTAATTTAGGAGACACAACAATCTATGTTTCAAATGTGTAGGCCATAAATTTAGATTCAAACATCTTAACTTCATCCCAGTAGTAAAAGAAAGAGAATGTTGAAATTATCAATGAATGAGTAGAAGAAGAAAACAGATTATAGACTAAATCGGAAGAAGGTTTTCAAGTGTCCTTATGTGTATTCTTAACTTCCTTGCAAAGGCAAACTATAGCTTTACAAGGAATCCTATATGGACTGGACATAATCATCCTAGTGGACATAGGTAGCTTCAATAGCTTCCTACATGAAAGGGTAGCCACTCAGTTAAAACCTCGTACTAAACTAAAAAACAAACTCCAAGAAAGGATAGCAAATAGAAGTAAGATTCTCGATTTTACTAAAGTCAGCAATGTAAAGTGGATCATTCAAAGATATACCTTCTCTTTCGATCTAAGAGTAATTACTATAGAGAGGTGGGATATGATACTAGGTGTATATTGGATATATAATTATTCATTTTTAAAAAGTTACAAGTCTGACTCTTAAATGAAAGAGATGAAGTATTGTTGGAAGGAAGAGTGGAATATCTATTGATAAAGTTGATCTAGGGCAAGGATACAAAGAGATTTAGACAACATCAACAACAATGCTATATAACACTAGTCATCAACAATGAATCCCACCACTCTAAGACACCAGAGGCAATTTCTATAGTACTATCTGAATTCAAAGAAATACTTTAGACACCAACTACCCTTCTACCAAAAAGACCCTATGATCACTTAATCCCTTTAAAACCAAACTCTCAACCCTTCAAAGTCAAGCCTTACAGGTACCTACATTCCCAGAAATCAAAGATTGAGAGACAAGTACGGGAAATGCTCCACAATAGCATTGTTAGACTTAGTACAAGTTCATTTGCCTTTACAGTCCTGCTGGTTAAAAAAGAAAGATGATACATTGCAATTCTGTGTGGACTACAAACAACTGAATCACTTAACCATTAAAGACAAGTACACAATACCCAACATAGATAAACTACTGGATGAGCTTTATGGCTCTAAAATTTTCTCCAAGATAGACTTAAGAGCATGCTACCATCATAACAAAGTAAGGCCTTCTGATATGGAAAAAAAAACCTTCTAAACACATCATGAATATTTTGAGTTCCTAGTCATACCATTTAGACTAACTAGTTCCCCTACTACTTTCCAAGATCTGATAAATCACACCTTTCAAACATACCTAAAAAATTTGTTAATAATCTTCTTTGATGACATTGTTATTCACAATTCAAATATTGACACTCATGCTCAAGACCTTAGGATAGTTTTGATTACACTCACACAACACTAACTCTTTGCTAAACTATCCAAATACACTTTTGCACAAACCTAGGTTGAGTACCTAGGGCATGTAGTCATCGGAAGAGGGGTTAAGATGAACTTACAAAAGACATAATGTATAGCTTCATGGCCAATTCCAACTTCTATTAAAGCTTTTAGTGGATTCTTAGGATTGACTGAGTACTATAGGAAATTTGTGAGGATCTATGAGTTATAGCTAGGCCTCTAAATGATCTCATAAATAAGGACACTTTGCAATGGAATAAAGAGGCTAAGAAAGCTTTTTATCAACTCAAATTGGCCATGAGTACAGCTCCAGTAATGAGATTGCCTAGTTTTTTCAATAAAGAGACTGATACTTACTCTCAAGATTTGGGAGTAGTACTGATGAAAGAAGGCTAGCCCATAGCTTACTTAAGTAAGTCTTTGGGACCCAAAAGTAACGGGCTATCCATTTATAAGAAGGAGCTTCTTGCAGTGGTAATGGTAGTCACAAAATGGGAACACTATTTGTTAGACTACCATTTCATAATTTAAATTGATCACCAAAGTTTAAAGTACTTATCAGAGCTGAAGTTTACCAACTCCTTACAACATAAGTGGTTGGCAAATCTATTGAGATTGGATTATGAGATCTAAGGTAAAAAGGGGTCAAGAACAAAGTAGTTGATGCCCTTTCAAGAAGAGAGCTTTAGGAAGAAGAATGCTTAGAGCCTACCCTCTTAGAGCCTATTTGGCAAGTTTTATTTTTTAACTTAAAAGTCACTTTTAAGTTTAAATTAAAAATAATAGCTTAAAAAATAAAAATAAAATTGTTTGATAGTTTTATTTTTAAAAATTTCTTTTTTTGTTCATTTTTATTAAAAATTCATTTAATAAAATAATCTATATAAACTCGAATTTTAATTAAAATTACCATAAAAGATATAAGTATATTACAAGTATACTACTAACTATTTAAATATCTACAATAATAGGCGTAAATACTAACGATCAAAATAAAAAATAAATTAATATTTTTTCTAAACTATTAAATACAGAAATTATAAAAAAATCAAGTTACGCTAATTCAAGTAATCATTATTGCTAATATAATTCATGCATAATAATAAATTATAAAAAAGAGTTTAATAAAATGATTCATAAAAAATACATAATTCATAAATAAATAATAAGTCATGTATTTCTATTTTCTATCAATGAAACTGTAATTTGGTTATGAATTTTATTTATGTAACCATTATCTGATACTCTTCCATGAGTAGAAATACTAGCCATTTCTTAATCGATGTTTCTTTCTTCTTGAAGCTCAGAAATATAATCAGGATTACGATAACATCTGTTAAACTTCTCATCTTTACCATAATTTCGAATAAATTTATGAAGTGTTGTTGTTGTAATAATAATTTTCTCTTATTTAATCAGTGGAAATGACTTCATATCATGTAAAATATGCTACCTATTTTTTCAAACCCTAATGGTTCTTTTAATGACATTTCTTAGTGAAAAATGTGCATGATTGAATCATTCTTGTTTACCTTGTGATTGACTGCAACTTCTAAAATTAGGCATGTGATATCGTGTACCTTTGTAAGGTGTTAAATACCCTTTCATGTTTGATATCCGGTATCCACAACATAATACTTACCTAAAATAATTTAAAAGTTGCATTATTAGTTCATTAAAAAAAAATTATATTACGCAATAACATCATTTTATATATCATAAAAATTATAAATTATACCTTCAGGTGGATCAGGAAACACGTCATTCATTTCTTCAAGTACAGTTGAAAGGATACGGGTGTCATGTGTACTACCAGACCAACCGACAACAATAACAGTGAACAACATGTCAAAATTACATACTAACATGACATTGTGTATTGGATATCGCTTTCAACCAATGAAACGTATTTGATCCTTAATAGGAAGAATAACATGAACATGGGTTCCATTTATAGCACCAATACATCTTTAAAAATAAGGCTAGTATCTATCATCATTTTTTATTTTGGATGGAAATTCTTCAAACAGAAAATCTTGAGGTTTAACAATTTTTAAAACCAATAAACATAGAGTATCTAAAACTTTACTAAACTTTCTACTCACAGTCTCTCCCAATTTTCTAAATTTATTTTGGATATTACGATTTGTTTTGCTATATGCCCAAGTCCAAAGAAACATAGCAACCACCTCGAATTCTATCATGTCTTTAGATGGACATAACCATCCTTTATTGTTCAATAAATGTGTAGGTTTAAACACAACATATGGTTTCATTCTAAACATTCTATAACTTTTACTTGAAGTAGCAATAGTTTCCCGTGTCATCCATCAAAATAATTAAATCTGTTATCTTGTTTCATTAAATACTTCATGTGATATATAGCTGTTACAACAACTGCTTCATAAATCTTTTGATAAAATTTTATATGTTTCCTTCTCTTTACAACTCATGATAGTGCTCTAGTTTTGTTAGAAACCATCTGTGTGACAATATCAAAACACATGAGTATAAACCAAAATAATATTGTAAACATATTAATATAATACAATAACATTTAAATAAATATAACATATGTTGTCTGAAGTTTCGCATAAATTCTTTTAATATAATAGCAATCTCTTTCAAACATAAATTAGGTTACACATAAAAACAAATAACACAAATATAAAGAGATAATTGTCTGAAGTTTCGCATATCAATAAAAATATTAAATCCAATCCTAACTTATTTAATTACTATTACTAGAATTTTTGACTCAATTATAGTTATATAAGATCTAGTCTAACTTGTCACTTCTGTCAGGCAAAGACATGAGAATAATTCTCATTTATTCTGACGTAAGCAAATTCACTGCCCAACTGAATTTTTGGGATGACGTTGACATTTCGGCAATTTCAATTATATTGTGACTTTCTGCTGCATCAGCTATTCGTTCTAATGATAGTTTCATGTTTGTTGCAGTTCCAACCTTTATCTTACCCTTTGTTATCTTTTTTCCCATTTCATCTGGCACCATTCTTTTCCTCTTGAGTTGAGTGTTTGTCACAGGACTAAAATGTTCATCAATATTGAAGTCTTTATTGTCTGATTCAACATAATCTTCTACAATGACTGGATTTGAATTTTTAGCACTATCTTCAATTGGCATATTGATTGTTGGTGTTCATGCATGCTCACTTGTTGCAACTGTACTAACAAATATGTACTCCAATTCATCTTGATATTCCAATCCATGATAACGGAATTTGGCATATCTCTTATTCTCTTGCACAAACAATAAACATAAATTGACATTCAGACGAAATCATTCTTTTAAATCATTTGCAACAGCTAAAAATTTAAAAATTAAAATACTTACTCTTATTTTGGCCTCCCACCGTGTGGCATCAGTTTCAATGGTTCCAGTAACATGGTTCTATCCCAATCCCCTTTTTTTGCCCTTTAATTGTTTCTATAAAGTCTAATCACCCCTAAAACTATTCATTCTATTCTTCAATTGCTTTTAGGTATATTTTTTTATCATTCTTATTGAAATTATCTAACACAACTTCCCATCTCTTATTTCTAAATGATGGTTTTCTACTATTGCAAATTTCAATCATACAAGCTTGAAGTAAGATTTTGATAGTGATGGAATCCCACTTTGCATTAAGTTTTTTGTTGTTCTGGAATTTCATACCTAAGTTGAGACATTTCTAAAGACAAGTTGTGCCTTTCAATTACCTGTTTCGTGCTTCAAATAGCAAGAGGACAAGTATCACTTATGAGTTCATTAACTGAATTGAAAAAAAAAAATAGTAGTATAACAAGACAAGAAAAATAATATTTAGACAGCCCATTTTGAATGGAAACAAGCCTAGTTTATCTTTTATGCCAACATAAAAATTAAACATAAAGACAGGACCAACAACAATATGAAATCTAAAGAAGAAGGAAAAAGGAAACGTTACACCAAATAGTTAGAATTGATCAGACCAGATTATAAAAATGTCTTTGGGCTATGAAAAAAAAAATTGCATCAGAATGCTTGGAAAGAAAATATAGCAAGCCCTGTAATTCACCTACAAGTGATATGAAATAGCAATTATAAACTACATTATATAAAGTAATACACAAATTTACATACAATTTTCAAAAAATCAAAACAATCCCTAAAACTTCAGTTTTCCAAATAAAAAATTCAGAGTTCACAACAAATGTGCAAAATCTAACGCAATTTCCTTTAGCACCATTCACTTATATTGTCTACCCCAAAACGTATTTTCTTTTCTCGTGTATCACTCAATGTTTAAGAGTATTATTTCAAACATGCACAGTATGTGTTGTTATCCTAGATGGATAAAACTTGTATATCAATTTATAAAACTTTAAAATCTTCAATTTGTGAAAAATAAGAAAAAATATTGCTTATTTGGATAGAGAAGCAATGGACAAACCAAATTGCATTAGATTTTACAAAAGCTTTACCATCACATTTGTTACATTGCTTTCAGACATACGAGCACACACTACACATATGAATTTACAAGGTTTATCATCATGCCACAATTCTAGTACATAGTCACATGATACATTTATATGCATATTCTCACATTTATTCCTTGAAATGCAAAGGAAGAAAGAGAGAGATTAAAATAAAACACATGAATAAATTATCCTTCATTAGTTCTAGCTGTCAAAATCCTACCTCCACTTGCACAACTTTACAACTTTATAACCAGTTTTCATATATAACTATATTCCGATTCTTTGTAATATATATATATATATATATATATGAATTCTGAAATTGTACAATTGAAACCAGTAATATCTCAAACAACATTCAAGGTCGAAGATGGACTAGAGAAAATAATAGCTCACAACATCTGAATGCTAACTTGTTAAAACTAAGATTAATCATTATGGATATCATTCAATTTATCTTATAAGACTAGTTTGAACTACTCTTTTGTTGATTTGAACTATTCTTTAGCGAATTTAACAAAAAGATGGTGGATGTAATCCTAAACTAGCCCATTGATACCATATTATCCAAATTTTCATGATCTTCTTGACAAAAAGCAACGATTAGAGTGGAGCTTAATCGGTTACATTAATATAAAACAAGCAAATTGTGCATTCAAAACCATATCAGTGATTCATAAATTCCAGAAATAAATCAATCGACATCTAAGAAAGGCATAGAAATCTCTCTCTCTGATAGAAGTCAGAAACAAAAAAGCCAAAACACAGCACACCAAATAAAGAGAGAGAGAGGAATACACACATATGATAATATGACTGAGAAGATTAGAAGAAGAGGAATCGTTACTTGACCTGGCTGTTCGTCGTGAGGGGAATTTACTGGAGGCTTCAGCATAAAAAAAATCTTTTTTCTGCAAGCTTGATTAGTGAGGGGGGGGAGAGAGAGAGAGAGAGAGAGAACCATGCAATGAACTTGTGAGTGAAAATGAGGTGTATATGGTGAATGAGTATCACATGTTTTGGGGTATTAGGGTTTTGAAAAGACAAGAGAGTTAGAATTATGATTTTATAAAAAGGGCATAAAGTGAACGAAAAAAAATTTTCTACGTAAAAACTAGCGAAGGAGAAGCAAAGCTCATTTGAGAAGCTTTTGTTGAAAGTCTAATTTTTTTTTTCTTTATTAAAAAAAATGCTCTTTTTTTTTTTAAGAGCTTATTAAAAATATTGTTTAGTAGGGCTTTTCCTTAAAAGGAGAAGAGAAACTCAAAAAATGCCCTAGCAAATGGGCTAGTTTCTACATCTCAACCTAGATGGATTTTGGATGTACTGCAGAGCTATGAAGATGATGAAAATTGTCAAATTCTAATAGCTCAACTAACCCTTCAACTAAGCTACAGACCATAGATTCAGTACCAATATGGAATTTCGAAATATAAAAATAAGATTATGGTAGGAAGTGGCACTCAACTTAGAGAGAAGATAGTACAATAAATACACAACTCAGCCACAGAAGGACATTCTGGGTAGCAAGGAACATTTCAAAGGGTCAAAACAACATTTTAGTGGCCTCTAATAAAGAAAATAATTAATAAATTGGAGCAAGAATGTGACATCTACCAAAGGAATAAGCATGGGAACGTTACTTATCTAGGATTGTTGCAGTCATTACCAATCCCAAATTAGGCATGGTCATAAGTAAGTATGGATTTCATCGAATCAGGGCTATAACACCATCTTAGTAGTTATTGATTGATTTACTAAGTTTGGCTATTTTATAGCTTTGCAAGACTCTTTCTTTGCTACTAAAGTGTCTAATTATTTTTAGATAATGTCTTTAAATTATATAGTCTTCCTAATTCCATCATTTCAGATCGAGACAAGGTTTTTACTATATTTTGGCAAGAATTATTCAAATTTGTGGGAACCAAATTGAAGCTTAGTAATGCATGCCATCCCTAATTTGATGAATAAAGAGGGAGACTAAATCAATGTCTAAAGTGCTATCTAAGGTGTATGACATCAGACAGACTTGTATCTTTGCTAAAATGGCTAAGTCTAGTTGAATAGTGGTATAACACCAATTATTGTAGCAGCATTTAGATGTCTCCTTTTAAGGCCTTAAATAGGTATCAACACAAGCACATTCCTTTAAGCCCTTATGTTAATACCATTACTCCTACTGCTGGAGAATTTATCAGAATTAGACAAGATATGATTCAAATCTTGAGAGATCATTTATCTAAGACTCAAAATAAAATGAAGTTGTATGCAAATCAGAATAGGTCAGGTAGAGAGTTTCATATTGGAGACAGTTTATTTGAAGCTACAACCCTACATATAGCAATTCATGGAGCTACGAAGACAACTAATGTTGTCCTCCTAGTTCTATGGACATTTTCAAGTAGTAGCAAGAATTGAAAAAGTGGCCTATAAACTGCAATTGTCTCCAGGTTAGAAAATTCATCCAATATTTCATGTCTCAATTGAAAAAGAAACTAGGCCCTAGTCAATCCACAATGCCCACTCTACCCTCAATTGGTATCGACAAGCAAGCTCTTGTTGAGCCATAAGCAGTACTTAAAAAGGTATGTCATTTGGAGTAACAACAAGTTAGTAACTTATATTAGTCAAATGGGTCAATCTGAGCTTCGAATAATCAAATTGGGAGGATTTGGATTTCATTCATGCACAGTTTTTAACCTTTAATCCTTGAGAACAAAGATGTTCTTTAAAAGGGAAATATTGTAACAAGCAGCAATTGAAATTTGAATGTTAACAGCTAGTTCAAGAAGTCGAAAGTTGTTAAAATTCAGTTAGTCGATAAATCAACCTACTAAAAGTTGTTAAATGAGTTAAATCAATTGGAATTGAGGGAAGAAATGTATAAAAGGTGTTAAAAAATAAGAATCAATCTAAGATTTTGGTCATTGAGTTCTCTATATCCATATCTATTTCTGTTCTTTATTTCTCTCTCTCTCTCTAACCCACGCTTTCTCTCTCTCTATCACTTTCTCATTCAATAATCATCCTGAACTCTTCTTCTCACCCTAATCCCTTGAATCCATCAATACCCAGTAACTAAAACTCATTCCATCTCAATTGACAGCTCCCACTCTCATATTTTCTTCATGTTCTATTTTCCTTGCTATATTGAATTTAATGGCTATAAGGTTTCATGCTGACTTTCTGGCCTTGGGTTGTTACAATGATTAAGCGTACATGCCCAAGCCCTAAGGTAAGCCAAGGGTGTTGACACCAACAATTCAAAACAACTTATAATCTCAATTTGATAAAGGAGAGCTTATTATTTATGATTAAGGTGAGATATCTTTTTCATATGATTGCAACCTTAAAACATATTGCTCTGACCTTATTGTGTCCATTTCTTCAACCAGAGTTCCATGATGTACTTAATACAAAACACTATCTTGATCATTATTAGTTTTGTCAAAATTATAACTTGTTAGAATAGAGAGTGAACAAAGAGAAAAAAAAAAGATACAAGAAGAAAGAGATTGATTTCTAAAGAAATTGAAAGGGGGAGAGAGAACTAAAACTAAGAGGGGAAGTGAAATTGGGCAAGTAGGAGAGAGAGAGTGATTGGGTTTAGGGAGAGTATAGATAGGGGTCAAAAAAACATTCAAGAAAGAGATGAAATGGAAGAACATAATGGGAGATGAAATGAAAGGAGAGAGATTGAAATGGAGGACAGGAATGAATTCAAAAGAGAGAGTATGATGCGAATGAGAGATATGAATGGGGCTTAGAGAGATAATGAAGAAAGTGAGCAGGAAAGAGAGAGAGAAATGGAGCAATGAGAGAGAGAGAGAGAGAAATAAAATGTAGGGTAGGTACACAGTGTCATATGATAAGAAAGAAAGCCACACATAGAGAAAAAGTCACACAAGTTCACATACAGTGAGTACAAGTCGACTTGCATACACAGCAAGTGAGAAACAATGAAGTAGAATGAAATATAAGTCGACTTAGCATACATATGAAGTTGACTTGCACTAGCCCAGACTCTAAAAAATACAAAGCACAAATCGACTTGAGGAAAGAAGAGTTCGACTCGATGTGCGTAATGGCTAGTTTTGCAGAAAAGCCGTTTGAGCAATAAATGAATATTGAATGAGCTCAACCACTTGGAACGACTCTTTCAATGGCTATTTTGAATAGTTCTATAAATACAACACTTTAAGAGAGGAAGAAAAAAATTGATCAAACACGAGTGTTGAAGAAAAAGAGAAAGAAGAAGTTATAATTCATAATTCAACGAAACCCATTCTGTGTTATATTATCTCTGCTTTTATCATCTCATTTGAGGTTCAAACTTCATATTTTGTTTCACTTGTAAAATTATTATAAGAGAGCAGAAGAAGTTTCTTCTGATCTGAGGATTAAAGTGTTTGAGTGAAACACAAAAGGTAAACTAGCACCTGTCAAAGCTAATGGGGAGTGTTAAAATAGACTATAAAAGGTTTGACTAGCACCCGTGTAAGTTAGTTGGTGATAGGTTTGACTAGCACCTGTGGAAACTTGTTGGTGATAGGTTTGACTAACACATGTGGAAACTAGTTGATGTACTATTTTTAAGGAAATAAAGGATTCAAAATTTAGGTGAAATTTATGCGTCGACGTACTTCAGAGAGAGTGGAATCATTATAAATTCTCAAGTCGACACTTTTTGTAACACCGACACTACGGTGTCCGTATTGTACTCCTGTATTTGAAATTAATAAAAATATTTCCTTCGTATATATATATATATATATATATATATATATATATATATATATATATATATATATATATAGAAAAACTTTAACTTTTATATTGATTTTCGATTTTTGGGTATTAAACTTGAATTTTTGGTATATTTTAAAATAATGCGTCTGTAATTCGCAGTAAATCTCATTTCTACGAAATTTATATTCTAGAGAAAAGTGGCTATAAATATATATATATTTGTTTATGTATTAATTAATTAAGTTGAAAAAAAAATATGTGGGAGGGACAAAACGCAGCAAAATGCTGCGTTTTGCCCAAATGGAGATTAGGGCTAAAAGCCCTAATCTTTCTTTCTTCTTCTCCCTCTTCGTCTCTCACCCGCCTCTCCATCTCCCCCTCCCGCGGCGCTTCCTCCTCCGCCGCCGCCACTGATCGCCGCTGCCGCTGATCGCCTCTCTCTATTCCCTCCCTGCTCTCTCACTCTTTCTCGGTTCTCTCTCTCTCGGTTGATCTCTCACATTCTTTGCTTCCTCTTCCGTGGATCTCTACCGCACCGCCACCTCCCTCCACCATGAACGGTCGCGTTCTCCGCCCTCCTTTCCGCCGCGAATGGCCACCGCACACCACCCTCGTCTCACCCTTACAGTCACTCTATCTCTCTCCTTCTCTCTCTCGGTTGCTCTCTCACTCCCTCTCGCTCGTGATTTCTTTCGTGATCTCTTCTCCACCGCTGCTCGGCTCCGCCACCCCACGGTGGTTCGACCACCCACTTCCTCTCAGTCCCTCTCGGTCTCACTCTTTCTCTCCCTCTCTCTCATGAAATCTCTCTCTCACTCACAGTCGCGCTCTCTCCCTCTCAATCAAATCTCTCCATCGCCCGTGGCTGAAACCTTTCCCTTCGGCCGCC
The DNA here is from genome assembly GCA_037126225.1 of Dillenia turbinata. Lineage (NCBI taxonomy): Eukaryota > Viridiplantae > Streptophyta > Magnoliopsida > Dilleniales > Dilleniaceae > Dillenia > Dillenia turbinata. The sequence goes on along the minus strand of JBAMMX010000023.1, from coordinate 5,868,631 downwards.
TGCTTTCTCCCGCGCGCAACAGAGCGCGGCCGCGCGCGACGGCAGGCGTGACCCGGTGAGAGGTCGCCCTTCTCGCGCGCCTGCAGCGGGCGACAGCCCCTGCCTCAGCGCGAGGCTGCTGTGCTGCTTTGCCTTGCTCACTCACTCGAGCAGTCTGCACTCCTTCGAGAGCCCACTGTGACCCTTTCACTGCATAGGTAAAGGCCGGGTCTGCACTCATCTACTGCGAAGGTAAGGACCAATTCCTAGCCTTAGTTCTAGGGTTTTGAATTTTCTGAGTAATTAGGGTTAATTGCTAACATTTGCTCCGAATTTGAAACCGTTACAGGTTGAGCTTGAAACCACTGGCGACTAAAAGCTAGGTCTGCAAACTGAGAAACCCTAGGTGAGGTAAAATACAAATTCTTTCGATACATTGGATGAATTTAGGGTAAATTAGAGTAAGAATGCATTGTATATGTTAAGATGTATATTAAATTAGATTTGAATGCGTTATCTGACATTATACGTAATTGTTTAGGTTAAATAGAGGATTTTATATGAATTGGGTTGTTCAGGATGATAGAATCATATTGAGTTGATTAGAATGGTTTCTCTTGAAGTTTAATTTGATGTATGCATGAGAATAATTGGAAATTTGGGATTTGAGTTTAAGAAATTATGCAGTCTTTTTATTATAAGTTATCCTACATATAGGCAATCAAAATACTAATTCCGTATGATGAAAATAGACTTAAATACCTTGAAAATGACATATGGTTTGAAGAAATCGGATGAGAATCGAAAAGTGTATGATTTTTCAAAGATTTTCTATCTTGAAGGTAATTTAATTATTTTAGACTTGCTTCCGACTTTGAGAGATTTTTAGGATTGAAGTTGACTCGAATTTGATTTTTGTTAATTATTTATAAATGAAATACCATTGATGACAAGATTGTGTGGCTAGAATTTGGGATGATTTGAGTGTATTTTGGAGTGTTGAAAATTTGGTTTTAATGTACAAATGTATGTGCTGAATTGTAGTGCTAACGTGGTGTATTATATGTGTGTTTGTTGGTAGAGATAAAGTTGAAAGATGTGTAGTGTGTTAGAGAGAGAATGATGTATGTGTATTGATTGAAATGGAAAAGAAGAATATGTGTATGTGCATGTATGAGAAAATATATGTGTGTATTGGTGTTGAAGAAGAGATTTGAATAAAGGTATATGAGTATGAGTGTGTGTATGAACCTTGGCCAAGAGGATGGATTATGCTAATATGATTTGTGAGTTGAAAACGATGTTTCCGAATGCAAAGCATATGTAAAGAGTGAATATGTATCCTTGTATAGTTGTTATATATGTGTTGTGTAGGTATGTCGAAAGAGAGAAGTTTGTAAGAATTTGGAGTGAAAATGTGTGTATTTCCTTTGATTGAGAACATTGAAGAGATTTGGAAATAGAGGGTTATGTAAATTTTGAGTTGTATATGTATGAATGATGATCTTGATGGTTGAAAATGGCATTGTGTTGATTTAATTTTGTACCTTTGATAGGGTGTGAAAGGGGTGGTTTTGGATGATTTAAAGTGGCATTGTTTGTTAGGAAGGTATGAGAAACCTTAGAGCTTATGGGTTGAATTGTGTGCTTTCGGAAATGAGAAATTGAAATTTACATTTGGTGATGAAAAGGGGACAGCACTTGTGCATATGTAAAGCCTAGCTATGAGACCCTAAGTTTTAATTCTAGACATAGGATTAATTAAAAGTATAAATTTAACATTGTGGCTTTTAAAATATGTAGCACAAATCATATATATACATATTGTGTTTTGTCATTATAGTGACTTGCTTGGAGACTGATCGAGGGAGCACAATTTCGACACTTGTTGTGTATTGTAGAGAGTGATTGACCCTCCCGTATACAGTGAGTGAGATTTATTTCAATGTTTTCATTTAATATGTAAACCCTGCTTTACAACAGTTTGATAAATGAGCATGATTTATCGTGTGCTTGAAATGTTTTGACTGGTTTTGGAAATGATTTTGTGAACCGATGGAGTGTCCAAAAATTTGGTTGAATTATGAAAAATATGCATCCATGTGGTTGAAATGTAAAATGTGCCATTTTATGCTATATATTGCATTTGGTTTGTGAACCTGATTTACGGCACATGTTTGATATGATATTGATTTTGGCCTTGAGGGCTTTGGTATATATGATTCCGTAGCTACGAAGGACACCGTGAGAGGCGCTTGGGTGGCATCCGGATATGCCTAGGCCTGGGGTATCCCACGAGTTGTCGAGATTATATTTATGACACGGTACTAGCCAGGTTGAACCCGAAAGGGGGAGGATTTGGATGCTATCCAAGTCTAGCACTTGGACGAGGTCCGTCGCCAACGCCGGGGTAGAGAGCACTTTAAATAAAATCGCATATAACACCCCCGGTGCGCCTGTCATAGGTCGTGGTAGACCTCTGCTGGGACATTTTCGGCTGGCAGCTCTATGATTTTAATGACAATATTTTGGATGCATATTTGATTTGCTGATGCGTGTTAATGATATATTGTTGAAATGAAAAGCATGATGATTTGAAATATGATTTGTATACTTATGCTTTGACACTCCAGTTTCACACCCCATATTACACGATTACATTGACCCACTCACTCACTGATTATTCTTCCCTGAGTACTCACCCCTCCTTTTTTCCTCCCCAGACAGGATTATGGTATTAGGGCGATGCATTTGGCTCTGGAGGGTTTGATAGATTGGTGGATTTGGTATTTACAATGGTGAGATCAAAGTTTAAATTTAAAAGATGAATTTCATATTTTATTGTCGACCCTGCGTGGTCTTGTTGATGTCCATAGTTGACCGTGTACATATTTTGGGATGACTGTATAATTTTTAGACTTTTGTTTGCGAAACTCTCATTTCACTTGCATTGAGGCATTTGTAAATATTTAAAGTGTTAACTTGAGAATTTGTAATATAATTGTATAAATTTAAGCCTGCTTAGTGTGGCAGCTGTTCATGTTCTAGTTGGGCATGACAGTAGAGGTCTGTGGCTAGGACTGTTGGTGATTTGTTAGCCTTGCGTTGTCTGGATGTTGGTTGGGAGATTTGGTGGATTGTTTTGAGACCGGGATGGCCATTTTATTTCATTTACAGGATGATTTTAAATTATACAGGTATACAGGTTCATTTGTACATTGGAGACCTCCGATTTATGGGAAGATTCTGCCCGATTTTCTGTAAAAATTACAGCCGGCATCCAGGGCAACGGGCGACTGTTCACGATTTCCGGTTCGGGGCGTGACACTTTTTCTCTTTGGCTTTTTTAGTCTTCTTCAAAACCCAAAAAAGTTAAAAAAGTGCCAAAAAAACATATTCACCCCTTTAGATTGTTCAGATCCAGTTCTTCAAGAGACACAAAAATAGAGGGAGGAAGATGTCGAGGAACTGTTCATCAAACCATAGCCCCTTTTCCTTAATTCGAATCCCAAGATTCAGACTTTTATTTTGTTTTCTTTTTTCCTTAAAAAAGACATTTAACAAATTGGTCAGCCTATCCTAAACCCTAAAGGTCCATACATAGAATTTATCTCATACGCATAACAAACAAAACACACGTGAACACATAAATTAATTCATATATTTTATATTATATTTATGTAATGAAAAAATGAACATGCATGGAAATGGGTTCGTGTGGTTTTTCTAAACCTAGATCCTCACACAAAAGATCCTAAAAAATTAAAGTAATTCAAAAATTAAAAAATCCTTAACTTCAAATCAATATGTAACTCACTAACCTAAAATCACTATTAGTCTAAACATCAAAAACAAAGTAAAGTATAAATAAAATGGATAAAACCAAAGTTGAAGGAATAACAATATAGTATGACTTCATCAATAAAATACACCTTTCTCTATGTATATCCTATATCCCCACAATAAGCAATATGTTTGTAGTACACAAAAAGTCGCATTTTTGCAGTGTTATTCAACGTACTAACTGAGTTTTGGTTTGATTTCAAGGGAATAAGTAAATAAGTATTTTTGGGGTAAGGGAAGGGATAGTTTTGGTATTTTATTCATAGTTATCCATCCCTATATATATATATATCTTTATTAGTTTAATCCTAATTTTAGATTATAACTTAGACTTATATTTGGTATTTTAAAGTTTTAAAGATTTTAAAGCTCACTTTTTTAACTTTAGGAAAACTCATCGTTCGCTTTTTGATTGTCCTCTGACCATACCTCAATCTTACCAATACAACCACCAAATTACAAGAAAGATTCGAAAAGATCACATCAAGATTAGATGAGTTACTAATCTTGTGTCTCTCTTACTTCCTCTTCCATTTGCCACATATCCATTCTTCATCAGTCTACAACAGTTCTTCTCCCTTTATCTTAGTTTCCTTCGTGTCTCTCTCTCAAGTATATTCAATGGAATCTTATCATTTTGATTTGGGAAAAGTACAAAAATGTTCTCTAGGACTATAGGTGAAATATAACAAGCCACCAAAACTTTAAAAAAAATATAAAAGGTTCCCTTTAACTGTGGAAATGTATAAACTTAACCCCTCCATTCATGAATCATTTATTCCTACCATTAAAAGAATTAAAAAATATTAATTTTTTATTTAAAAATTTAGAGCAAAAAAATTTCTCTCCTTCACTTTCTACATCTTCTCCTTTCTTCTTCCTTCTATAAATCGAGACTCTCTCTTCTTACACTCTACCTCTCTCAAACATTTCAACCTCTCTCTTTCTCTCCCCAGCAGCGGTGGCGTGAGGTGGGGATTGAGGCCCTATCACCTCATCATTGAATGACGATACTCATCACCCATAGGAGGTGAACCTCTGCCGTTGGATAACATCAGTGGCCATAGTTATGAGCCCTATTGTGCTTTCTATCACAGGGGCGGCCATAGCTGTGACCACCTCTTCTACCTTTCGAAGGTGGAGAGATGCCACCGCGACGGGTGGGAGACTATAGTTGCCATACGAAGTTGGGGCTTAAAGCCCCAATTATTCTCTCAGCTAGGGCTGATTTCAAAGCCTGCATGGGCTATTGAATCAATGCCTAAGGGTTGACTTGGCAACCCATGTGACTGTTGTCAGCCCTAGCTAATTTTTTTTTTAATGAAAAGTTGAAATATGTTTCATATTATGATTTTTAAAATTATACATAAAATTATAAGCATAATATTTGAATTTTGACATCTTAACTCTAAAAATATGATTTTTTTAACGAAATTTAAAAATATTTTATCATGGGTAGAGACTTATAGTAATGATTATATAGAATTTTAATCTTTTTTTTTTCTTTTTTGCTTAGCAAGGAAAGAGAAAATAATAATTTAAAATTTTGAATGAGATATGTTTGAATACTGCTAATAGAATGTTCAAAAGTTTATTTTGTCTATAAAAGATAATTGAAAAAATTAATTGCTAAAATTTGATTATTTAGTGATAATTAGGAAAGTACCATATTCTTCTCTTTTTATAATTTCTAAATTATCTCAAATCTTTGATTTTGAAATTAGAAATGCTTTCTTTTGGCATGCATTCTTAAAAAGGTTTTGGTGATAGCCTCCGATTGATTTCTTAGTTAAAAAATTTTGTTTAAAAGGAAAAAGACACCTTATATGAATTTTTCCATTTTTCTATCACTTCAGTTTATTTCACATCATTTTTTTTAAAAAAAAAAATCCATTTGAACAATTACAAAATAAAATAATTGGTTACTTGTTTTCAAAATATAAATAAAGATTCTACTTCTATTTTCTAAGATTCAAAATTTTATCTTTTTTCATCATTTATGGCGCTATCTCGAGTGAGAGAATATCAAAATTTTGAATTTAAAATCACAATTACCATATTTAAGTAAGAAAATATAGCATATATTGAAGCAAATTAAATAAACATTTGTATTACAACCTTACAATTATATCACAAGAAGCTTGTTTTAAAAAAAAAAAAAAAAATCAAAACTCACAATTTTTTGTTAAAAAGTTGATAAAACAAATAATTTTAGGTCAAAATCTCATATATAATATATAATTTTACAAAGTCAAAATATTAATTTTTTTTTCATTTTTTTAATTTCAATTAGTCGTGATTTAGTAGTCAGGTGGGCTGCAAAGTTAACTTTCTTGTGTTGACATAGTAGCCCACCTGCTGAGAGAACAGTTGGGGCTTCGTCTCCCTGCTACCATGGTTGCTAGTAACCATGTCACTGCAATTGCAATTAGATGATAATACAACCCGACAACCCTTAATCTCCTAGTGACAGTGGGCCATTCCTTGTCACCACAGTTACTTCTCTCTGCCTTCGGTGAGCAGAGAGAGAAAAGAGATGTAAAGAGAGAGAGAAGTTGAAGAGATTGAGATAGGGAGAGTCTCGGGTTGTGGAAGAATGGAGGAAGAGGCGGAAATAAAGAGGAAGGGAGTGAAGGAGAGAGAATTTTTATTTTTTGCTTTAAATTTTTAAATGAAAAATAAATTTTTTAATATTTTTTTATTCCTTTTAACAGTAAAATTACATGATTTATGGATATAATGGTTAAACATTTCCATAGTTGATAAGAGATTTTTGTATATCTTTTGAAGTTTTGGTAGCTTTTTATATTTTGCCTATAATTCAAGGGTATTTTTATATTTTATTTTTACTTTTTTATTTTAAATATATGGAAGACTTGATTATCTCTCTCCATGTGTGTGTGCGTGTGCCAATTTGTTTAAGGAAAATGTTTGAAACTACGGTCAAATGATATGGGATTTAGGGGCCATTTGGGATCGCTTAAAAAAACAGCTTATAAACACTTAGTGCTTATAAGCAACTTTTTAGTTTATAAACTCATTTTAACTTTTTTTAAAAATAAGTTGTTATTTGTTTGGATAGATATTACTTAAAAATAATTAATTATTTGGTAAAATTAGTGCTTATAAACTATAAACTAAAGAAAAAACTATTGTAGACATAAGACTCTTTTACCTAATTATAGAATAAATACTTCAAAAGTGAATAATATTATAATTTAAATAACAAGAAACTGAAATAAAAATAACTCGGCTAAAAACAGATAAATGAAGTAAATAATTTTCAGATTTATTTCTATAAATAAAAAATATATAATTTAAATTAACATGGTTTACATTAAAATCTATAATCAGAATTGTCACAATGATGCAGATGTAGCTAATCAACCTCTTGTAATCTCCAATGCAATTGTATCACGAAATGCTGTCCAATTATCATCTTCATTTTTGACCTCCATATTTGTATCGCATGAAATTGATATCGTGTTAGATGGGAGATATGTCTCATTCTGAGCAATTTCAAACCCATTGTCTACTACATCACTTTGGCGTATGAATTATAAATAGCCATTGTAACAAGTATAATTTCTGTTTGTACATTAATGAGATAATATGACATATCACCTAAAATTAAAAACGAGCTTTCCAAACTCCAAAAGTTTGCCCAATGATATTGCTACAAGAAGAATGCAGAAAATTAAACTTTTCTTTTACCCCATGAGGTTGACACAATTGTCTTGTCCTTGCACGGCGAAAAACTTCAAGGTGATAACGAATACTTTTCCCTTTATATGGAGCCAAATATCCTGTTTTATTCCCATAGCCAACGTTGACCAAATAATACTTATGACCTAAAGGATAAGGAAAATTCAAATTTGGTTATATAGAGCTTCTCCGAAGATTCTATTGTCATGTGTTGCTCCTTCCCATCCTGCCCAAACAAAGGTGAAACACATATTGAAATCAACAATGGCAAGTACATTTTGCATGGGATAACCTTTGCGTCCAATATAAGGTATTTCCTCGTCTCTTGGTAAATGAACTTTTATATGAGTGCTATCAATAGCTCCAATACAATTCTACAAAAACAATATCAAAAATTCAAAAATGATTGAAATGCATAGCCATGTCTGTAGTTAAAAAAATATATATATGCAACAAAAAAATTATAGAATTTCTTACCTTGAAGAAAGGGAGATATTTTTTTTTTTTGAGGCATGTGATAGCTAACTCCATCATTATAGTGTGGATGTGGCTTGATAATATCCTTTGCAAGTTTATTTATAACACCTAAAACTCGATGAAAATGCTCGTAAACTGTTTCACCAGAGTGGTTGAACATTTCTTGAATCAGACGATTACCAACACCATGTGCACAAGTCATTAAGAAAATGCCCACCTCTTCATATATACTTATTCCCCTTATCGGGTTCAATCCATTTCAATCCATAGTTATGTTGCAGATCTAGACAAAAATCTATAAATACTACTCTAGTCATTCGAAATGCCTAATAACATCGTGTTTCATTACCTACCATTATCTCATGAATTAACTTATGTCCACTGCATGTTGAAGTACAGCATGGAACTTTGTGAATGTATTTTTCATAGTACTCCCAAATACTTGCACAAGTTAATTGACAAAGTAAATGCCACTCTAAATTATCCTCTTCTACTTGACAAATGTGTTCTTCCTTTTCGACATCTCCTTCGTTCGTGATGTCATGACATGGTGTTATAACACTTGTGATGTCCCAAGAATCCATTTAACTGAAATAGTTAACAAAACACTTGGATTAATTGTTTACAAAAAATCTAAAATTCAAATTCAGACAAATTATTATAAAATAGCTAGGCATCATGTAAGTGCTAAGACTTAGCTACCAAAAAAAAAAAAAATTATACATCCAAATATCAAAATGGCAAGCAAACATCTTTGAAAATAAATAGTACCTCAATGTATGATTAAGGAACGTATTAAAAATCAATATCATGGTAAGTTCATAAAATAAAAGAAGAGTAAGAAGAATATTCACGATGCCTAGGATTTAACAATTTAGAAACAGAATACATATCATGGCATTCTGTTGTTACAAAATAGAGAAAAATTCCACTGCAACCAGCCTAACTTTAGCTCATCATTTGGTTGTCTAAAAAATATTTCTCGCTGCTCTTTCTTGGCAAAATGGTCACAAGCATAAAACCAAAGTCCACTGCCTAATTTAACTCCAAGAAGATTTTTTAGTATATCAAGACACTTAGCAATAGTTGGACCATCTTGGCTACTGGAAGAAAATGTAGATGTGCTCCTAGTAAACATTAGTTTGAGAAGAGATTGAATATCTTCCTTAAGTCCTGAAGTACCAGAAGTCTTTACCTTCTTTCTGGTCTTACTCGGTCTTTCCTTTTCCTTAACATTGAAGGTCAGAGGAAACAAGCTCTCATCACTAGTAAAAACGTCATCAAGACCTCTGATATTCTGAACATCAAATTGATAATCATCACTTTTATCAATTTCCTCAATATCATGATCTTCAACTTCATATCCCTCTTCATCTTTATTTATATCATCATGCATCAAATTAGTTTGGCTTGGAGCTCGGGCTCTATGTCCAGTGGCAACAATATCGGAAAATATTGCATCATATCGATACCAAAATAAGGATAAGTCCTTGTTCCTGAATTTCTTATACCTATTATCTTGCTACAAAATAAAACACAAAAAGATGAATTAATAACAATTAAAATATAATAATAAAATTGATAGTAAAGGGTTAAAAAGATTAATACCACAATTTTTTTCTCCCACCATTCATCATCCACTCTAATGGTGTTCCTTGCAGCATCAAAGCCTGATCTTATCTCCCCATGAGTTAAACTTTTGAAAAGCTTCCATTCATTCTTCATTGTGTCCTAGTGATTTTTCATTTGCTTCTTGTCATAATTCCTCCCAGTCATCTGGTTGAATATAGCTACCAGATTTCTCCATCCATCTTTGGACAAGTAACTTCCAGGCCTATTACCTTTTCTAATCTCCTCTTTACACAATTCTATAAATTTTATATGTGCATAATCATCCCATTTTGCACATCGAGCTTTTGTATTTTCTTCGACCCCTTTTGTTTTGTTTTTTTTACTAGTAGTTATGTTTTCATAGTTGTCTATCTATCCTTTGTAAAAATCGCTAAAGAAAAAGAGTAACAGTAATTATGATACTTAATAATAATCATGCTCCTAGTACCAAGAAGAAGTACATAGTAGAAGTGCACAATAGAAACAACAAAACCCTAATTTTTATGGTGAGACATCCTTGGATAGGCACATGAATTTGTTTCTCAAACTTGGGTCATGAATTTGTACCTATCTGTACTCTTTTTCTCAAACATGGATTTGTTTCTCAAACTTGGGTCTCTTTATTTTAGACTTTCTCACAATAGTCACAGCCATAGAAACGATTACAGATAGGCACAACCCTTTTGGGCTGCTTCGCACCATTGCTTTATTTTATTTTCTTTTTATTTTTATTTTATAATAATTTTAAACAGGAAAAAGAGTAATGTGATTGATACATGTGAGAATAAAAGCATAGTTTTGGCCAATCTGAAAAGAAATGAAAGAACAAAGAAGCCCTAATCTCACATTCGGTGATTGTGTTGATATGAAAGAAGTTATAACATGCTTTTCTTTTGTGGAGTACATTCCTATGTGATGTGGTGAACAGTAATTGTCTTGATATGAAAGATACATTCAACAAATCAAACTCCAGCAGATAGAGAGAGAGAGAGAGAGAGATTCTTACATAGGTGATGCAAATAAGAAGAAGGAATTGCCTGCAATACGGTACAAAGATTAGGGCAGGTAAGTGATTGGACTCATAGAGAGCAGAGAAGAAAATGTCACTTGAAAAGAGAGAAAACCATGGGCAACAGTGAAACCCTAATGTTGGAGGAGAATATATAATTGTAATTTTTGTTAAATATAAAAGGTAAAAATGTATTTTTATTGGTCAAATTAGTTTATTTAATTTGTGCCTAAAAGCACCAAAATAAAAAAGCTGGTCAGAGTAGCTTATTGTTTTTTTTTTGTTTATAAGCATTTTTTTAGTTTATAAACACTTTTATAAATTTTATTTACTAAACAGTTATAATTTTAATTTTGACTTATAAGTTGGTTTGACCAGCTTATAAGCACTCGCAAACACCCTCTTATTTGTCCTATAGCTAAAATTTTTCATGGAAATTATTTTGTTGATTTTATCGCAATAAATAAGGTGTTTGTGGTTGTGTGTACTAGAGAAATACATAGACATAATTGTTAATTTTATAATAAAAATTTAATTGATATGAATTTTTTTCCTAGTTAGTGTAAAAATTATTTTGAACATTTAAGAGATCGGGTGTAAATAATCCAGTATCTCCCAATAGTTATTGATAGTTATCAAAATCCCATCCCTATCAACTAATGGGAAAGAATTGGAGTGACATTCAAGGACACGACAGTGGGGATAGGGGAGGCAAAAGTAGGCTTCACATTGCCATCTCACTTTGTGCATAATGTAGAATTCATCGTATTTGTGTTAATCGCTTTACGAAAGATAAAAAAAAAATAGTTTTCTCACTAATATAGAGGAACAAAAAAGAAAATTCCTTGTTTATAAATAGATTTTTTCTCTACTTGTTTTGAATTGTTAAATCTATGAGAATATATAAATAATCTTAATTGATATTCTTTTTTTTAATCTCAATTGTTGTTCAATCCTACGCAAGTCTTCCTAATTGAAAACTTATGTTCAAATTTATTAATAATAAGCCAAAGTTAAGTCACCCCTTAGAAGTTAAGTTTTAATAAATAAAGTAGGAGGTCTCAAACTCTTTGTTTTGAGTTGATTAGGTTATTGTAAGCCACATACCAATCCATTTTATTTTAGTACACATGTGCTCGCCGCAAGGAAAAAGGTGGACACTCCTATTATCCATCACAATTCCCGACAAGCAATTGTCCCCAACTATGCCTACAAACTCTTCCGAAACTAAGATACAAACCATAGATCCCTATCAGCGACTATCCCATGTAAAGTGACCACCTTTTCTACTTATGGTTGAGCCAACTTATCTAATGGGACACTCATCGCTATGGTAATGAAGTGGGCAGACTTTATGAGTCGGTCAACAACTAGCAAAATAGTATCACAGCCCCTGATAGTCCTTGGTAATCCTGATACAAAGTACATAGTGATGTACTCTCAAATCCACTGAGGAATCTCAAGTGACTCAAGTAAATTAGCTAATCTCTGATGCTCAACTTTGATCTGCTGACTTGTTAAACAACAACGAACAAATTAAGCCACATCTTTCTTCATATCAGACCACCAATGATGAACTTGGAGATCCCTATAAATCTTTGTCGTGACGGAATGAATAGAAAAAGATAACTTATGTGCCTTATCAAGGGTCAATTGTCTCAAACCCTGAGTTTTGGTAACAAACACTTGACCTTTAAACTTAATTACACCCTGAGCCAAAAGTGAGATTAGACTTCCCCCTTTTGCAACTTCTTCCCTCAACTTAAGCATTTCTTCGTCAACCTAATGAGCATTCTTGATTCTATGAAGCAAAGTAGGTTGAACCACAAATCGAGCAAGTAGCAACCTTGGTTGATCACCTCTATATCAATAATCGGCCAAACTGAGGTAGCAAACCACAACCCCTCAATCTAGGAACAACCAAGGAAACAACTAACTTACGACTCAGAGCATCTACAACCACATTTGATTTGTCGAGATAATAATTGATGGAGATATCATAAGTAACTCAAGCCACCTCCTCTATCTCAAATTGAGTTATTTCTACATAAAAATATACTTAAACTCTAATGGTCAGTGAAGATCTCACAATACTCTGATATCACCAAATCTTGAGTGCAAAACACAATAGTAGCTAACTCAAGATCATGAATAGGGTAGTTACCATCATATGGCCTCTATTGTCTTGAAGCATAGGCAATAACTCAGTAGTCTTGCATCACAACATAACCCACAATATATACATATAAGCATTTCAAGAGATAGGGTTTCTTTCATTGAAAAATTAGGATTGATGTGATAACAAGTTTCTTATTCAATGTTTGAAAACAAGCCTCACATCTATCATCCCAAATGAGTGAAATCCTCTTCATTGTCAATCAATGAAGTGGCCAAATACTCACAAAGAAATCCACAACAAAGCATTTGAAATACCCAACCAACCTAAGAAAATTATGTACCTCGATCACATTTGTTGGCCTTGGCCAATCCACGATACCTACAAAACTATCACCCGATACAACATGCCCAAGGAAAGTTACCTCATTGAGTGAGAATTCACACTTTCTGTAACTTGGCAAAGATCTTTTCCTTACTCAAAGTCTAAAGAATAAGATGGATGTGATGCTCTTGCTTAATTGCATATTGGGAGGATAGAACTACATCATTGATGAAAACCATAACAAATTCATCTAGGTAACGTTTGAACACCCAATTCATTAAATCCATAAGCACAATCAGTGTATTTGTCAACCAAAACAGCATAACCAAAAGGGATCTGACTATCGGGCCTATGATAAAGGGGATTGAGATGAAGATGGTGGTGATGGCGACATGGCTTCGGGTTTGCAAGAGAGGGAAGAGAAAGTGATTATAGAGAGATCGGCTTAAAAAAGAGACACCTTATATGAAAGAGAGATATAGAGATAGAGAGAGGGAGATAGAGAGGCAGTGTTTATCAAACTCTAATGCCTTTTCCTTACTTTGAATCCCAAGCTTCACACTTCCATTTTAAAAAAATAAATAAATAAAATAAAAAAACTAACAAATTGGTCTATCTATTCTAAACCCCAAAGGTCGATACATAGAATTTATCTAGCATACATAACAAACAAGACATATATACGCTTATAAATTAATTCGCATATTTTATGTTTATGCAATGAAAAAAAAAATGCATAGAAAGGGTTCGTATGGTTTTTCTAAATCTGAGTCCTTACACAAAAGGTCCTAAAAAATTAAAGTAAGTCTAAAATAAAAAATCCTTAATGTCAAATTATTATAGAACTCACTAACTATAAAATCACTATTAGTCTAAATACCAAAAACAAAGTAAAACACAAACAAAATAGATAAAACCAAAGTTGAAGGAATAACGATATAGTATGACTTCATCAATAAAATACATCTTTTCTCATGTATAATTAACCCCCACAATATGCAATATGTTTGTAGTACACAAAAAGTCACATCTTTGCATTATCGTTCAACATCACATCTTTGCACTATATTCAACGAACTAATCGAGTTTTGGTTTGATTTCGTGGGAATAACTTAATTAGTAATTTTGGGGTAAGGAAAGGAATAGTTTTAGTATTTTCTTCATAGTTATCCATCCTAATATATATCTTTATTACTTTAATCCTAATTTTAGCTTATAACTTAGACTTATATTTGGTATTTTAAAGTTTTAAAGTATTTAAAGCTCACTTTTTTCACTTTAGGAAAACTTATCATTTGCTTTTTGATTGTCCTCCAGCCATACCTTTGTCTTACCAATATAGCCACAAATTACATGAAAGATTCGAAAAGATCATGTCAAGATTAGATAAGCCATCAATCTTGTCTCTATCTCTCGCTTCCTCTTCCATTTGCTACATATCCATTCTTCCTTAGTCCTACAGGAGTTCTTCTCCATTTATATTAGTTGGAAAAGCAAAAAAATTTCTCTCGAACCATAGATGAAATACAAAAAGCAATCAAAATTTAAGAGAAAAATACAAAAATCTCCCCTTAACTACATAAATATATAAACTTAACCCATCCATTCATGAATCATTTATTCCTACCGCTAAAAGAATAAAAAATGTTAATTTTTATTTAAAAATTTAGAGCTAAAAAATTTCTCTCCTTCACTCTCTCCGTTTTCTCCCTCTTTCCTTTCACAATCTAAGACTCTCTCTTTCTACACTCTTCCTCTCTCAAACACTTCAACCTCTCTTTTTCTCTCTTATATCTCTCTTTCTCGATCCGGCATTGGTGAAGTGAGGTGGGGATCGAGGCCTTATCACCTCATCGTAGAATAACGAGACTCATGGCTCATGGGAGGCGAACCTCTACTGTTTCATGACACCAATGGCCATGGTTGTGAGCCTTGTTATGTTTTCTATTGTGGCCGTGACCATAGCTATGACCACCTCTTCTACCTACTAAAGGTGGAGAGATGCCACCCTTGCGGCTAGGAGACTATAGTGGCCATGGAGAAATTAGGGCTTAAAGCCCCAATTGTTCTCTTAGCTAGGGCTAAGTTAATAGTCTGCACGGGCTACTGAATCAACACCTAATTATGGGTTGACTTGGCAGCTCACATGACTACTAAGTCAGCCCTAGCTAATTGTTTTCAATAAAAAAATTAAAATATGTTTCATATTATGATATTTAAAATTATACATAAATTATATGCATAATATTTAGATTTTGATATCTTAACTCTAAAAATATAATTTTTTTTAATGGAATTTAAAAATGTTTTATCATGGGCAGAGACTTAAAGTAAATATTATACAAAATTTTAAGCTTCTTTTCTTTTGAAGAGAAAATAATAATTTGAAAATTTGAATGAGATGGGTTTGAATACTACTAATAGAATATTCAAAAGTTTATTTTTTTTATAAAAGATAATTGAAAAAAATTAATTTCTAAAAGTTGATTATTTTAGTGATAATTAGGAAGGCACCGTATTCTTTTCTTTTTATAATTTCTAAATTATCTCAAATCGTTGATTTTAAAATTGAAAATGACTTTTTTTTTGGCATTTATACTTGGAAAGGGCTTGGTGATAGCATGCGATTGATTTCTTAGTTAATTTTTTTTTTTTAAATCAAAACTCACGGTTTTTGTTAAAAATTAGATAAAATAAATAATTTATCAAAATCTCAAATATTATGTATATAATTTTATGTATAATTTTACAAAATCATAATATTAAATATTGTTCAATTTTTTTTTTAAAAATTTCAATTAGGGCTAGTTTAGTAGTCACGTGGGCTGTAAAGTCAACCCCCGGGTGTTGACTCAGTAGCCCACATAGGCTGCTAAGAGAACATTTGGGGCTTTGTCTCCCTGCTACCATGGTTGCTACTCGCCATATCATTGTGGTTATAACAAGATGACAATACAATCTGACGACCCTTAACCTCCTAACAGCTATAGCTTGTTTCCTGCCACAAGGGTTACTTCTCTCTGCCTTTGGAGAGCGGAGAGAGGTGGCTAGAGTTGAGGTTGCCACATTAGTTAAAAACTCTATTGGACCTACAACCATGGTCCCCTAATACCCTCAAATTGTAGAGGCTTGCCTTCCATGAGTAATGAGTCTTGCCATTTGATGGTGAAGCTATGGGGTGTCAATCCCCACCTTACACTATCGCTATTGGAGAGTGAAGAAGAGATGAAAGAGAGAAAAAGAGATATAAAAAGAAATAAAGAAGTTGAAGAGATTGATAGAGGGAGAGTCAAGTTGTAGAAGGAAGGAGGAGGAGATGGAAAGAAGGGAGAGAGAGAAAAGGAGAGAGAATTTTTGTTTTAGGCTCTAAATTTTTAAATAAAAATAAAATTTTGATATTTTTATTCCTTTAATGGTAAAATTACACGATTTATAGATACAATGTTTAAACATTTATATAGTGGATGAGAGATTTTTGTATACCTTTTAAAGTTTTGGTGGCTTTTTATATTTCGCATATAATTCAAGGGTTATTTTTATATTTTTACTTTTTTATTTTAAATATATGGAAGACTTGATTATCTTTCTCCACACGTGTGTGCATGCCAATTTGTTTAAGGAAAATGTTTGAAAATAGGATCAAATTATATAGGATTTATTTGTCATATAGTTGAAAATTTTCATGAATTTTTTTTTTTTTTTGTCAATTTCATTGCAATAAATAAGGTGTTTGTGGTTGTGTGTACTAGAGGAATACATAGACATGATTGTTAATTTTAAAATAAGAATTTAATTGATATGAATTTTTTCTTAATTAGTGTAAAAATTATTTTGAACTTTTAAGAGATTGGGACGATTTGACCCGGTATCTCTTGATAGCCATTGATGATTATCAAAATCCTCTTTAACAACAAATATTCATAATTGTTGCTTTGTCTTTTGTTGTTGTTATCTAGTAATATATTTAAATGACTATAATCATGGGAAGATAAAAGAGATAGTAAAAATAGTATATTTCTCCTTATGGATTTCACATTGCAATCTTACTTTATGCATAATGTAGAATTCATCATATACGTGTTAATTACTTTACGAAAGATCAAAATAAATAGTTGTCTCATTAATATAGAAGGAAAATTCCCTATTTATAAATAGATTTATTCTCTATGTATTTGGAATTGTTAAATATATGACAATATATAAATAATCTTAATTGATATATATATTATATCTTAATTGGTATTCAATATGTAAGTTTTTCTAACCGAAAACTTATGTTTAAATTTGTTCTTATAAGAATATCTGAGTGGTAAATAATTTTTTTCAAATATTCTTTTATAAAATTTAATATTTAAATTTTTATAAACAAGTATATTTTTATAATTTTTATGTTTATATAATTAGAAAAAAAATCTAATTTTCAAATTTATTCGTAATAAGTCACCCCAAGAAGTCAAAGTTTCAATAAATAAAGCAGGTGGTCGCCGACTCCTCGTTTGGGTCAATTGGGTTGTTGTAAGCCATACCAATCGATTTTAATTTAGTGCACGTTTGCTTCCGCAACAAATATGAATGGAAAAAGGGTGGGGGGAGAGAGGGGGGGGGGTAAAAGGGAAAAAAAAGGCTGCAAAATACGAAAGGGATGGAAAAGGAAAAAGGAAGAAGCCGAACACTCCTACCATCCATCACAACCCCCAGCAAGCAATTGATGGCGGCGACAATGCGAAAGAGAAAAAGAAAGCAAAGCTAAGACCATTCTCTTCTCCTGCTCTCTCTCTCTCTCTCTCTCTCTCTTCGAAAGAGAGAGAGAGAGAGGGGATGAAGAGAAAGAAAAGGAGAGAGAAATAGGGGAGCGTGCGTCCTGGGTGTGACACGTGGCAAGATCGGAGTGGTTTGGTGGGGTGAAATATTGATCGATTTTTCTCACAACTCGAAACACCTCTCCTGCCATGTCAGTAGCCCCGTCCTACGACCCCGGCGAATCCGTATCATATGCCCCTCCTTTTCTCTCTCCTCTCTCTTTCTCTCTCTATTAATTCAATTCATTTGTCGCCTCTATCTCTCTCTCACCTGAAAGCTCTCGCCAGCCCTAACCCCCCCTTTCCTTTCTCCTCTCTCCTCTCTCTCTCTCTCGCTTTCCCCTTTCACACTCTCTCTCTATATTACCCTCTTCTCTCTCTCTCTTTCTTTTCTTGGATTCACTTCAAGTACGACTGCTTGATTCCATCAACAAGATTGGTAAGCTTGACTCTCCTATTTGTCGTTCTTGTGTTCTGACGTTTTCATTAATTTCATCGGCGTGCAGTTTTCAGCTGACATTTCTTGTTGACTGTTGTTTGATTACTGATTTTCGTTTATATTTTTTGGTTTTTTGATAGATTGTCAGACAATTGCGAGTTTTACAGTCGATTCTTTGGCAATTCTTTACTATAATTAGCCTTTTTTCATCAATTCCAGTTAATGTGTTTGGCTGCATGTTTAATTTTAGCTGCTTATGTTGACATTTGAAATTGTCAGTAACCGATCGGAGTTTATTCAATTTAAAACCTAAGTTTGAGCTTGTTTGATTTGATTGTGATGTTGTGTTTAATTTTCTAGCTCAACTGAGTATTCAAGGGTTTTTGCATGCTCTTTACAATGGTGTAATGTTAATGGGACCAGTCAATACTGAAAATTCTGGAATTGGTTTTTGACGGTTTGATAGATAATCTGGACTATTTTCTGATTACCTGTTAATTGGTAGGTGCATCCTATTTAGAACTGATATCTGGAAAGCAGCTTATTTCATTCTTTCTCTTGTATAATTTTGATTAATGTAATGTGCCTGCCAGGTGATGATTTTTGGATGCATTTGGTTTGAATCTTTAAGGGCTTCCCATGTATTCTTCAACACATTGTCTCGATCAATCACATTGCATTGATCAATGACGTTATGTTCTCGATGTCTCTTGGTGTTTCTGGCTTCCTGATTCCTTTATTTTTTTTGATGTATGTAAACCTTGAGTGCTTTGATGGTCTGACATTAAGCTTTACTTCTTTAGATTCTGTTCTGTCCGAAGTCTTTTTTACAGGCAAGATGTTACAAAATTTAAGAGAATATATATCTTCTATGCCATATAGAGTTGTGTAAATAGAAAAGAAAAATTAATGACTGGGTATATATGGCTAAGAGAACTGTTTTTTCCTCCCTCAAAAGCTCATATTATATATGCTATCTCCACACCACCCCGGGGAAGTCTAATGCAGAATGCAATAATTTTTTTGACAAACCTTAAGACTGCGCCAAGCCACAGCTTCTCCTTGATTGGACCCCTCAAGAAACACCAACAAGCTGTATGAATGGTTTCCCATGATCTCCTCATTCAGTCACAATATATGAACCTTGCCTCCTTGACTTTCAATTCAATGGTTAGGATCATTCCTATGGTTATCAAAGCTATCTTCAGTGGGGAGAAGTGGAAGACTTCTATATAGCTTTGCAAAGGAAGGTTGTTTCAACCTCGACTCTGTTTTCAGTTGCTTCTTCTCCTTAGCAGAATTAATCTGGAGAACTTATCCCTTCGAGGGTCTTCAATTTTGTCTGACTTCTCAATATACATCCAAAAAAGTTCTATTGGTAACAATAAGTAGGGGGAGAACCATTCTAGGTCCAAACTGATGTCCTACTATTCCTTGATCTCCAGTAAAATGGATACACTCTTACTGATCAAACTAGATAAAAGAAGCAATTTCTTATCTTATAGTGTTTGTATATCTCTGTTGTTTGTCCTGTTATCCTAACTTTGCAAGGTGATTGCCCACTCAAGCATCGTCATTACTCTGTGAAATCCTTAACTTTAATACATCTGACGGCATCCCTCTTATAAATACTGTTACTGTTTGTGTTATCTGTCATCTTTGTCCTCAATTGTTGTTAACTTATTGAATGACTTGTATCTTTTGATCTTGCAAAACCTTGTTCCTGTTGCTTTCTTTGTTAGTTTGTTTACTTGTTATGGTTGGTTATGGAAGTTGGGGTTTTTGCTATATACAATTATTACCTTTGTTTTGATTGATACAGAATTTGTTTCATATCTTCTACTTATTTAGATATTTTTCACGTCCCTTTTCAAATAACACACTGTGGTAACTGATTGGAATAAGTGGCATTTTGTTGTTTCTTAATGTACTAGTGTTTCTTGTTCCTTTTTCTTCTGCTTTGGTTTACTTCTTCTTCTTCTTTTTTTGGGGGGGTTGCATTGCTGATGCTTTTCTTATTTGAACACAGAAACAAAAAGGATTTAGATGCTAGATTAATACTGTTTCAATGTACTGAGCCTCTTAATTCACTCATTTCTCCAAGAAAAAAAGAAAAAGAAAAAGTCAAATGCAACGTACCATTTGTTTTGGGGGGTGGGATGGGGGATGTTGTTGATAATTTATGAATCACAACATGGAAGCAAATCTTGCAGAATTTCTTATCCTCTTCTCATATATGTTTCTTTTCTTATTGAAATAATCTAATTTTTCCTATCATAAAGGAAAAAAAAGGAAGCATCAATGCACCAAAACTCTTAAGTCACTTATGATATGTTTCCAGTTGGTATTAGCCACAAATGTAAAGCTGAGGATCCAGAGATGAAGGAAAATGGCTCCATAAATAGAAAAATGCTGCACAAAAACTGGGTGCTGAAACGTAAAAGGAGAAAACTTCCGTGCGGACCAGACCTAGCCAATGGTAGGGAAGACGCTTCAGCTGCCTCGGAATCTTCAAGGAATCCTGCTTCTTTTAAACTCGAGTTGAAAAATGAGACTAATTCTGGCCGTGCTTCAAGCAAAAAGAGGGGAAATGATGGGGTGAGTTATGTACTGTCTTTTATAGTTTTTGGCAAGTAACTTAACATTTTGACAATCTTACCCTCTTGTCAAAACAGTTGGCTTATGTCTTTCATGCTCTATCAAGCTTTTATCTTCTTTTGGATAATTTGAAATAACATAAGCAACAGAGCGAAAGAATTTAAGATCTATGGTTCTATACGCCTCTAGAAATTATGAATTGGACAGTTTAGTTGTGTATAAAAGACTTTGAAATCATCAGTGGAGGTTATTCTGAATATCCAAATTGTCTAGGTTCCTTTAGAACGAGAGGCAAAGATGTCGAAACCCTGATGCCTGTGCTCTACAAAGTAGAAGTCATGTTGGACGGTCACTGGACTCTTTTTGGAAATGCCATGTGGCATGTTGACCATTTTTGAATTGTTTGAAAGATCAGACACCTGTTGGACATTTCTTGGATATTTTTAAACATTTAGAATGCACTTTAATTGTTATTATTAAATAAGGTAGAATGATTTTAGTATTTGGTATTTAACATTTGCAAGAGTCTCTTGTCTTAAAGTTTATAATCATAGATTGTCATATTTGAAGTCTATTATACCATCTGCTTACATGCCATTGCAATAATCAGGGTAAAGCTTCTTAAAACAAATTAAATTTTATTCCTTTGTATGTGAAAATAATATTAATTCAGCGTCATGCCCTAGCTATGTGCTTGTTTTACTTTTTATGAATTTTCCATGTCATGTGATTTTGTGTCCATGTATTTCCTGGGGAAAACATAGGAGGAAGCAGTGAGATAAGAAGCAATGTTCTTTGCAATTTGACATCAGATGTTGCAAAAAGACAGAGTTGAAACTAAAGGCATTTATGTAGCTAATCCTAATGGGTTGGGTGTTGACCTTCACTTGAATGGAGTTGAGTTGTTTCAGCATTGCTGGAAGAGCCATGATCATAACAGTAATTGTTTGAGTACCATGTTTTTTATCCTTCACTATTTCCTTCTCCTTTTCCCGTTTTTGTCAATTGTGTAATTTAGTGCAAGTCATCTCTATAATTGAAGAAATTCATTTAAACTGAGATGAATTTTACATTTAACTTGGCGCCATCTGAGGCTTGAGTGCTTGAAGATGACTTTTTTTAACTTGTGTAAAATCTGCTTCTGAGATGGATACTTGGTGAATTTTCAGTACTACTATGAATGTGTGGTCTGTGATCTTGGTGGCAATCTTCTCTGCTGTGATAGTTGTCCCCGAACTTATCATCTACAGTGCCTTGATCCACCACTTAAGGTATCTTTGCTCAAGAAACAATTTTCTACCCATCTCACTGCCCTTCTTTTCTCTTTTGTTTATTATTATTGAAACCTATCGGGTATGATTATTTTACATATTTGTTCCTAAAGACTTGATCTTGTGAATAATACCTTTCTCTGCATAATGTTTTGCCTCATTTATTTCATCACTCAAGCGAACACCGCTGGGAACATGGCAATGTCCGAACTGCTGCCAGAAAAGGAATTCTTCGGAACCTTTGAGCCATCTGGATTCAGTCTCAAAACGTGCTCGCACAAAGATGAACACTAACAAATCAAGATCTGGAATGAAATCTTCCAGCATGGACAAGGTATCCCAAATTTTTGGTGGCTCTAACTTGGGTAAGAAAAGATCATCTGGAAAAAAGAAAACTGAATTGCTTCAAGCTGTCCAATCCTCTGAGAAAAAGCTTGATGTTTCCCAGTTGGATGTGACTTGCAATAGCAAGCCAAGACATATATCCCTTGCTAGTTCACTTGAGGGCTGTCCATCATATGCAGATGCCGGTAGTGACAAGAAATCAAACCTGTCTCCAATGAAAGAAACTTCAAACAGAAACTCAGCATCTCCTGTTAAAGATGTCCTGCCTCTTTCTCCTAGTGCAGGATTGGACTCGATTGATGCAACTACCGAGAGGAAGCCTGATTTGGATAGTAAAAATGGGTCCCCAGGAAACAAAGTTACTTCTGGATTGGGTGATGCAACCCGGAAAACCAAAAAAAGAAAGCATACTGGAAATAGAGCCGACAGTAGAAAGAAGTCTAAGGCTGATAAAGGAAAAACTGTCATAAATGCTAAAAAATGTGGAAGTAAATCCAATTCTGCCGTTGCAGGAGTCGGCAAAGCACCTCGAAGACACAAAGCTATTGACCAACCTAGTTCTGCATCGTTATCAAAGCAAGAACTAATAAGCAAGGATCCAAAAGTCCAGCAACAAGAAGAGGTATTCGTGTTTTTACTTATATAGCAATGTGAACATAATTCATTTCTCCCAGCTAATAAATGCTGTAAATATGGCATTTGCAAGTGTACAGTTGTAATTCTTTAGATGGTTAGTACCACAATGCATGTCATACATTTGATTACATTGGTTGCTGCATTGGTTTCTACTGGTGTTCTTGTATTAGTAGAATGCTGCTTCTGTTTTCCGATTTGCTGGTTCATTTAATTGGGATCTATATGAGGTTTTGAATGTTAAGGATCTTTCTTTCTCAGTTGCGGAATATCTGGTCTTTTCTAGATTACTCCATGTGATGATTTTTTTTCCGGTCTTTATTTTGTTTTATTAAATCTCGTGCTTGCTTTTCTCTCTTTCTTGTCTGTCTCTCCTGATGCTTCTTCCCTTAGCTTGTGAGCCTTATTGCTTTTTTTTATTTTCCGTCTTTTTTCCTTAATTTTGATCTCACTTGTTTTTGTACTTGAAACATGGTTGAAGACATCTGTATTCTGTTTGCCAGTTAGTTGATTTGTTTAATGCACTGACTTGAAGGTTAACTAGTCTCTGATTCATTACATGCAGACGCTTTATAATTAGTTGTTAATAGCATAAATCACATTCCAGATGAAAAATCCAAATGATCATATAGGTGAGGGAAAACTTAAGACAACATTAACAGTATGTTTTGGAGTTTTGAAGAGAAAAGAAAAGGAGAGAAAATTTTAATTTTCTCTCCATCTTGTTTGGGAGTTTTATGAAAAAAAAGAAAAGAAATGAGATTCATTGGAAATAAAAAATTTTACTTTCTACTTTTAAAGGGTAAATTTGGTATATCTATGAGATAACTTTTTTTTTCTTTCATTTTCTTTCCACTTTTGGGAAGAAATTTTTGATATTAAAAATCACTCGATTTTCTTTCTTTTCTTCCCACGTAAAACTCCCAAACAAAAGAAAATAACTAATTTTCTCTCGTAACATTTTCTTTTCTTTCCAAATCTTTCCATCCAAACATGTTGTAAGGAATAGACTATATGTTACTTTTCTGGTTCTTATGGAAATGAATTTAATGTTCGATCCTAGTCAACTGTAGCAGGAGTGCTTAGTAACGGATGTTCCTTTATTGAGTCTTTGGTGGATTAGGGACCAATTCTTGGTTTCTTTGTGTGTTGATGGAACTTGGGGTTATGTATTTACCTGTTAGCCATTTTGTATTGCGGGCGAATTGGGAATTTCTGTTGGTGGAAATATAAATGAGCTTTGATATTCATAAATGCAGTCTAGTTGTATAGTGTCAAAGTAGTTCATAATTATGAAGCAGAAAATAAAAAAAAAAAAGAAAAAGAAAAAGGGAAGGTAGTTCATAAATGGATGCCCTCCTTTATTGAGTCTTTGGTGGATTGGGGACCAATTCTTGGGCTCTTTGTGTGTTGATGGAACTTGGGGTTATGTATTTACCTGTTAGCCATTTCATATTGCAGGCCAATTGGGAATTTCTGTTGGTGGAAGTATCAATTAGCTTTGATATTCATAAATGCAGTCGAGTTGTATAGTGTCAAACTAGTTCATAATTATGAAGCGCAAAATAAAAAAAGAAAAGAAAAAAGGGAAGTTAGTTCATAAATGGATACCTTCCAATACACGTGGAATCATCATTTACTAATTATTTTAATTTTCAAACTTTAATATTCATTTTTTAATATATTATGCTTTCATGTCTGGTGAAAGAATGATACTGTTCTGTTCACTGTGGTCTTTCTTATACATTATTTTCCTCTTGAGTGTGTTTCTAGGGATGGATTTTTGAGTCTTCACTTTCAATGTGCATATTAATCGTTTCAATGTTATAAACAGCATCATCGTCATTTTTCCCCCATCCTCAGTGCTGTTTAGGAGATTGTTGTCTTTATTTGTTACTAATATTAACGCATTACCTTATATTGACTATTATTGCTTATTTGTACATGTACTATTTTCATGGACACAGAGGCTTGGAGAGGAAGCAATATTGCCAACAAATGAGCTAGATAATGCGGGTAGCAATGTAGCTGAAGCAATTCCATGTGAAGATAATAACTCTGGCGAACTTCGGCAGGTAAGTTTTTATCATTGTAGTTGTAGATACTGTGTCATAGGAAGATTATGTGCACTCTGTTAATAATGTGGGATCAAGAAGGGACATGTCATTTATCAAAAGTTGTATCAAAATTTCAGGTTGATCGGGTTTTGGGTTGTCGTATACAACAGAATGACACAAGCACCTTGCTGCATACATCTATAACTGGTGCAAGTGGTATGCCTATTGATTCTGAGAACCAAATCAGAACATCAGAGGAGAGCCATGGCCAGAATATAGTTGAAGATTATGAAGATGCTGATCCTAGTTCTTTAGGTTGTCAGAATATTGAGAACCATATGGATGAAGAAAATGGTACCAGGAATGATATGGAAGCATGTAAGCTTCAGGTATACAGAAGATCTCTGACCAAAGATTGTAAAGAAGGGAAAGTGATATCATCCAGGGTAGGCATCAAATCTAGTACAATCATAATCGATTCAGGTCAAGATGAGTCCGCTGTTGCCATAAACAATTGTACGAACTCAACTGAAGAGACTAATGCCGAAGAGAATACTGATAGCATTAGAGCTCACAAGAACAATGAAGTCCCCACATCTTGTGATGAACTTCTAGCTAATCAAACTATAGGAACAAATGAAGTGGCTGATGATGGGACAAAGCTTAGTCATCCAGTGGTTGAATCTGCATCTGATAAGAAAAATGTCTCTTTAGAATTTTTAGTTAAGTGGGTGGGGAAATCTCACATCCATAACAGCTGGATTTCAGAAGCCCGTCTGAAAGTTCTGGCTAAGAGAAAACTGGAAAATTACAAAGCAAAGTATGGAACTGCAGCGTTAAACATATGTGAGGAACGGTGGAAGCAGCCTCAACGTGTGATTGCACTTCGTCTTTCCAATGATGGTAAAAATGAAGCTTTTGTAAAGTGGACTGGCCTTCCTTATGATGAATGCACTTGGGAAAAATTAGATGAACCTGTGATTAAAAATTCTTCACATCTTGTTGATCTGTTTAAAGAATTTGAGTGCAAGACTTTAGAAAAAGATGCAACCAAGGATGTTTCACCAAGGAATAAAGGTGAGTTACAACAGAATGAGATAGTTGCACTCTCTGAACAGCCAAAGGAACTAAGAGGTGGTTCATTGTTCCCACATCAGCTTGAAGCTTTAAATTGGTTGCGTAAATGTTGGTATAGGTCCAAAAATGTCATACTTGCTGATGAGATGGGGCTTGGAAAAACTGTTTCTGCTTGTGCCTTTATTTCATCCTTATATTTTGAGTTCAATGCCAAGTTCCCTTGTTTAGTGTTGGTTCCTCTTTCGACCATGCCTAACTGGCTTGCAGAGTTTTCACTTTGGGCTCCTCATTTGTATGTTGTTGATTATCACGGTTGTGCAAAAGCAAGAGCCATGATACGCCAATATGAATGGCATGCAAGTGATCCAAATAATTCAAATAATAAGTCTCACACTTACAAATTTAATGTACTTTTAACTACTTATGAGATGGTTCTTGCTGATTCATCTTATTTACGTGGAGTTCCCTGGGAAATTCTTGTGGTTGATGAGGGCCATCGTCTGAAGAACTCGGGAAGTAAGCTTTTCAGCTTGCTTAATACTTTCTCTTTCCAACACCGTGTATTGTTGACGGGTACCCCTCTCCAGAACAACATTGGTGAGATGTATAACTTGCTGAATTTCTTGCAGCCGGCCTCGTTTCCTTCTCTGTCTATGTTTGAGGAAAGATTCAGTGATCTTACAACTGCAGAGAAGGTGGATGAACTCAAGAAACTTGTTGCCCCCCATATGCTTCGGAGGCTTAAAAAGGATGCAATGCAAAATATCCCCCCTAAGACTGAGCGGATGGTTCCTGTTGAGTTGTCTTCTATCCAGGCTGAGTACTACCGTGCAATCCTAACTAAAAATTATCAGATCTTACGGAATATAGGTAAAGGGTTTGCCCAGCAATCAATGCTTAACATAGTGATGCAATTAAGAAAGATCTGCAATCATCCATATCTCATACCAGGTACTGAGCCTGATTCTGGATCACTGAAGTTTCTTCATGAAATGCGGATAAAAGCTTCAGCGAAGCTGACTTTGTTGCATTTGATGCTTAAACTCTTGTATAAGGAAGGGCACAGAGTGCTTATTTTTTCACAGATGACAAAGCTTCTTGATATTCTTGAAGACTATTTAACAGTAGAATTTGGTCCAAAAACTTATGAGAGAGTTGATGGATCTGTTTCAGTGGCTGACCGTCAAGCTGCAATTGTGCGTTTTAATCAAGACAAAAGTCGGTTTGTCTTCTTGCTATCAACACGATCTTGTGGACTGGGGATTAATTTGGCCACTGCCGATACTGTTGTTATTTATGATTCAGATTTCAATCCTCATGCTGATATCCAAGCAATGAATCGGGCCCATCGAATTGGACAATCAAATAGGCTTTTGGTGTATAGGCTTGTTGTTCGTGCTAGTGTTGAAGAGCGCATCTTGCAGCTTGCAAAGAAGAAATTAATGCTTGATCAGCTCTTTGTTAACAAATCTGGATCTCAAAAAGAAGTGGAAGATATTCTTCGTTGGGGAACAGAAGAACTTTTCAATGATTCTTCCAATGTGGCCATGAAGGATTCAAGTGAAAGCTGTAGCAACAAGGAAGAACCAATTCCTGATACAGAACATAAGCACAGGAGAAGGTCTGGTGGCCTGGGAGATGTGTACAAGGATAAATGTACTGATGGCGGCACAAAAATTGTGTGGGATGAACAGGCAATTATGAAATTGCTGGACAGGTCAAACCTTCAGTCTGGCTCATCTGATTGTGCTGAGGGAGAAGAGAATGATATGCTTGGTTCTGTCAAGGTGATTAACGAAACTTGGGAGTTTACATGTCAAATCTCTTTTACATTCTGTGCTGCATTCATAGACTGTTTATTTTTTTTTATTATTATTTTTTTCCTACTGCATCTATCAAATATGTGACCTGTGAGCCCTTGACATTTCAATCATGCATTTCATTGCTTTCTTCCTCGACCTGTGGGATGTAAAGCTTTACTGAGTTGTCCTTTGTTTCATGCTGTTGAAGAACCTCAAACCTTTGAAGTTTCCAGCGCCAATATTAACGTGAAACTCAAGTAGA
The DNA here is from genome assembly GCA_037126225.1 of Dillenia turbinata. Classification (NCBI taxonomy): domain Eukaryota; kingdom Viridiplantae; phylum Streptophyta; class Magnoliopsida; order Dilleniales; family Dilleniaceae; genus Dillenia; species Dillenia turbinata. The sequence continues at coordinate 5,840,284 of JBAMMX010000023.1, read as the reverse complement.
TAGGATATTATCTAAAAGGATACTACTCCAGTTCTTATTGGAAGTTGGGACTACTTATCTGGAATTCAATGATAAGTAAAATATAAGGTAATATTGAAGATTAGTCCCAAATCTGATGGTTATTACTTAAAGAACTATAATGAGGAGACATGAAAGTTCTGATGACGTATGACTTGAAAATGATGTATATATTGGGACGGGACACAGTTGTAGGCTATGAGAGCTGTCAAATTGCATATCATTTTTTTTTTTTTTTTTTTTTTTTTTTTTTTTTTTGATGGGAGCACAAAGTTCCATCTTGTTCAACTATGCTAGGGTAGATGTATCTCTTTATCCTTCATGTGATCTGGGTGTAATAAGGGACTGATCCTTGTTGGGAGTACCAATACTTTCAAGGCCAAGTGAAAATTTGGAAAAGACTTAACTAAACTTATTTATTTATTTATGTTTTGATAGGTCTACTGATTATATTAGTCTATGGAGTGTAGACTTAGATGCAAGACTTGGGACACGACACATTTCATAGTGACATGCAGACTTAATAGATGATTAGACAAAACATGGCTCACACTCGGTACACTGTTAGGTTTATACCAATGCGAAGTCAAGCTAGTATTATGTATTTGCATGTGTTTTCACTTACTATCTTGAAAACATTATTTATGTCTGTTTTGTATGCAAAGTAGTTTTAATTTGAATAGTTATTTCTATCAAGTTTTTTACTTTCTTAGTTATATCATTTGTGCAATCTTCGGTCAATGATTCATTTTGTTTATTTTTTGTTTATAAGCATTGGAAAGTGTAGACGAAGTATCTGATTTCAAAAGTTATGTTGAAAATGTGGATATCTCCAAAGCGTACTAGGAGTATGGTGTGTGCAATGAAGTTTTCGACACAAATATGATTCCATGGGAATGTGATTGCATCATAGATTTTAATAACCTATTTAATGCACTAATTGGCATTTTTTATGATTAGCATGGAGAAATCAATATGAACATGCATAAGTTGCTTGGACCCTTCAATTGGCCCAACTACCTATACTCAATATGTATACTTGAGTCGGTGTGGCACAGTGTGTTGCATTAAGATGCAGAGTACAAATTATGGTGATAGATGCCTGAGCAATGCAACTATCATTTATTATTGTTGAAAGAATGAATGTTTAGAAAAAAATAGTAGAGAGTGAGAGTAAAGAAAACTTCTTCTATTGAATAAAAAGAGCTTTACAAAGTAGGGACGATTGCCCTTCAAAGCTGAACACAAGATCAAAGAAAGAGAGTTAGAAGGAAGAGATACAGGAGAGGAAGAAGAGATTGTTCTTCCATACATCAGCCTATCCAAGACACCCCTATTTATAGCCCAAGACCCCAAACTAGCTGTTAGACACAAAACTAGCCGGTAGAGAGAGAGAAAAAACTAGCCATTATAAATTTTGCCCAAAATGCCCTTGGTTTATTGGGCTGTGATGTGGGCAGTTTCTGGGATTCATTCTTGGACACATTTTGGGCTTTCTCAGTTGGACTTTGAAGCTTCAAAGCTTGGGCCAAAACATGTGCTATTAGGCTGAACTTTTCTGGACAAAAATTATGGGCAGATTCCTGGGCAGCTTGGGCTGTCTTTTTTTTAGCCGTTAGCTAGGTTGTGATGCAATGAGCTATGCTGGATTTTCTTGGAGCAGAATGGTCTTGATGAGAGGAGCTAGCTTGATTATTTTCCTTACTTTCAACAATTATTGCTTTGGCTGTGGTATTGAGTTAGGATCATTGAGAAAGGAAACAAGTATAGCTTTTACTGAATTAAGATTGCTATTTATTGTTTATAGAGAGAGTAAATAAGACTTGAAAATAACAAGGCTTTCCAGTTATTTGTATCCCTTATAGGAACGGATTTTAAGGGAGGTAAGGGGGCCAAAGTTTTGAAAATTTCAATATCTGCCCAATTATTTCTTGTGTTTTTTGGATACATGTCTTAAAATCATTTCTTGGCCTTTGCCAAGAGTTTAGCACATACATCTTGGATCCATCAAATCTCATTTTCTTGATTCATCCTTGATACCAATTGCCCCTTTTTCCTTCATCAGAACACCATAAAGAAGTCAGGAGCACAGTCTTATCCCTTATGAGAGAGAAAGGGAGGAATGTTTCTTAGGAAATTACATTGCTTTCCATTGACAAGCAAGAGAAGATCACAGCATTTTTTCAAGAATCTTTGCATCCTTTTTATTCCCACGTCTGTAATTGTGATTACTAGGAACACCAGAAATGGTGTTTGTGCATGCACAAGACTCCTTGAAAAGACTAATTTTGTTGTTATTTTATTTTTCTTTTTTATACTGACCCACAAAAGGGACAGCACAAAAAAAAAAAAAAAAAATGTTCCCTAGCTCCATTAATTATTGAACACAATCAACATTTGGATATTAGGATTCGTAAAATCTCCTCATTTAACAACAAATCATAATCTTGCTATGGATCACCTATATGACAAATATCATATGGATTTGTTGAGTCCAAAAGATTTTAAAAGCAGAAAGGAATAAATTATTAAATGATTTTCAGTGATAAATTAGAAAGAATGGATCTAAACTTCCAAACTTTGTTCTGGTCCTCTTAAATAAGTTCACATAGGGAAGAGAATTAAAGTATGTGAAAAATCATTCTTATATACTTATGGAAAAGAAAATTAATCTGTGAAAAAACATCTGAAATAACTGGAAACTGTTGCCCTTTAATAAAGGTATAATAGATATCTTTTGTTTTATTTATTTATTATGTATTTATTTTAAATCTATGAAAAAACATAAACATAAATAATTGATCTGATAATAGTGCATTTCTTGTTATGATTGACAGAAATAACTTCCAGTGTTATATTCTTTTCTTATATGCATAAGTTTTTGTTAGGCATAACAATATGTTAATTTTCTGTAGTATTCAATCCTATTTTGTTTCATATATACTCTTAAGAATTCCTTTTTTATCTCTAAATATGCCTTAGTTGAATGAAAGTGCCGGGAGATGAAATTTTTCTCAAGTATGTTAATCAATTTTGAATGGGTGGTGGAAACTGTGTGTAAGCACTTTAGATAACGTGGAAAATATTTCTGGCAAAAGCAAGTTTTAGAGAGTTCGTTTGGTTTAAATGAGAATTTCCCCTTCTTCACACGTGTACACACCTGGATTGTGAGAGAGAGAGGGGATGTCACATAGTCCCAGGAACGTGTCGAAAACCAGGGAGGAAACTCGTTTTATTTGTATAAAGTGATGTGTTTGCACTGTGTCCGTATTTTCATGAACTTTTATAGTCGATTCCATCCATGAATTGACATGTTCCACATGAAGACAAATTGGATTGAGCTATAGGAAGCATATATGTTTATGGGGTTGGCAATTGCTAAGGTTGTTTTTTTGACATTTCTATATAAAATAATTACATCATTCTCTATAGTTTAAGCTTTTTGAGCAATTGGTAGCATGGTATCAGTCGAAAATGTGTTGGTCCTCTTTAATCCCATTCAGTATGGTTATCAAATCAAGATTCAAACCCTAAATTGAAAACCTCATTTTCTGAGTTGTGAATCGAGTCGAATTGGGAAGAGTGAGATTTAGTGTTATGTATCTTAGGTACTTATTAGCACTTATGAGGAGAATTTATTAAAATAAAGTAATCACATTTATCAATTAATATGATTCAAATTTTTGGTGCAAATAAGTAACTGCTAGCTAGTAGTGATTTAATTTAAGTTGTAAGATCCAAAATACTCCAAAATTTTAAAAAATTAATAGATCCGGTTTTGTTCATGATACTTAATGTCTTAAAAATCATATTATATACTCCAAAGATTAATTTTTAATTAATCAAATTATTAAGTTTTCGAGCTTTATTAAAATCATTAATCCTCCCACTGATCAATATTGCTATCACTATTTCAGTCATTATCTTCCGACTAAACAACCTCATTTTCTTCTACCTCCTCACCACTGTCTTTAATCACTTCTATATCTTCATTTTCAGTTACTTTTCCTTTTATTTATCTTTTTGTTGGCATTCTAGTTTCTTGGATCTATAAAAAAGGTAATGAGAAATTTATTGAAACAAGATTCTATCATTAACTATATAAATATAAAACTAAATTCTTTAAGTTATACCATTTATTTATTTATTTTTGGCGAGGAGCTCCTTCATCGCCATTGAAGCATTCATGGATATCCATTCATGAGTTATCATTTGGAAGATAAGGATCTTTACATTTAGAGATCAACTCATCATTGAATTCCATATCGGACTAGGAAATAGGATGATAAAAACCGAATCTATTTGTGTCTGAATTGAATTGAATCGCTCAATTCAAATCATGAATCATAAGATTCTTAAATTGATCCAATTGTTGTTCATGATACTTAAATGTCTTAAAAATCATATTATATACTCCAAAGCTTAATATTTAATCAATCAAAATATGAAGTCGTCAAGCTTTGTTAAAATCATTAATCCTCCCGCTGATCAATATTGCTATCACTATTTCAATCATCATATTCCAACTAGACAACTTCATTTTTCTTCTACCTCCTCACCACCGTCTTGAATCACTTCTATATCTTCATTTTCAGTCACTTTTCCTTTTATTTACCTTTTTTTCAACATTCTAGTATCTTGGATCTATTAAAAAAGGTAACGAGAAATTTATTAAGACAATATTCTGTCATTAATTATGTAATTATAAAACTAAATTCTTTAAGTTATGCCATTTATTCATTTATTTTTGGCGAGGAGCTCCATCGTCATTGAAGCATTCATGGATATCCATTCTTGAGTTATCATTTGGAAGATAAGGATCTTTACATTTAGTGATCAACTCATCATCGAATTCCATATTGAACTAGAAGTAGGATGATAAAAACCGAATCTATTTGTGTCTGAATTGAATTGAATCGCTCAATTCAATTCATTAATCATAAGATTCTCAAATTTCATATTCATTTGCCTGAATGGGTTCTATTTTTGTCTCGATTCAATTCGTGAATCATAAGATTCTAATAACCATGCCATGTAATATTCCATGCACTTGGGATTCTTTTATAAGCTATCGCAATGACAGTCTATGAGATATCCATATTTTCTTGTTCTTTAACGCCAAGCATATCTTAACGACTCCTTGGACACGTTGCACAGTAATATTAAGACAATTGGAATGCTTGTATTGTTTTGAATACTCACAGGAGTCTACTTAATTGCTATTAAAACATAATTGACATTTGCACTACATAAATTGCTTAATTGCTATTTATAGGTGAAAATGGTTGATCTTCGTTAACACTAATTATGAACATAAACCCTTTGATTCTATAATGCCTTATCCTAGTTGTTTTATTCTCATTTTTTTTTAATTACAATAGATACATGTCATGTTGTGTTAATGTTCATGCTTAATAAAGCCTAATCAATCCCATTTTAGTTTATTTACCAAAGGTGTATTACGAGCTTTGAGGAGCCTCCTTTTTGTGCTCTAGGTTTAGCTTCAAGGAGTTGAACCTGAGCTTTGCTTTGGAGCTATAAGCTTTTGTATCTGTGGAAGATGATGAGAATATTGTCTTCCTTCTCTCAGCCTTGTTTGTGTCATGTTTTTCATCCATGGAGCATGGAAGCGTCAAAATGAAACACTTGTTGGACAAGTGGTTGATATGCCATGTAATATGTCCATTTCATCTTTTTTTCGGATTTCTTGACACTTGACTCTTCTACTTCATACACTGTTGAAAGATATGTATGTCTTATTCTTCCCTAATTTATATAATATAATTAGGAAGGATTTTTAGGATTATTTTTCCTTAAATTATGTAATATAATTAGGGAAGATTTTAGACTTTATTATATTCGGCATATAATCAGAAAATAACTTCCTTGATTTATATAAGGTCAAAGATTTTGTATTTAGGTTTTTCATTTTTTAGCTAGTATCCATTTTTGATTCATAGTAACTCTTGTATATATATTTGTCAAAGATCATGTAAAATAAGGTGTGGAAAAATACAGAACTTCTTTCATAATTTCTCTTCCACATCTCTTTTAGTTTTTCTTTCCACTGGGTATCAGAGCAACATTCTTTTTTTGTTCACCTAAACTATGTTTGACATAGTCTCCGAGACCACATCCATGTCAGCACCTTCCAACGAAACCCAATCCTCTAAGATGGTGACCAACTTCGACCACTCTCCTGCACAAATAACCATCATTCGACTAAATGGTGAGAATTTTTTGCGATGGTCGCAAGCGGTTCGAATGTACCTAAGGGGCGAGGGAAGATTGGGTATATCACAGGAGATGTATAGAAGCCTGCAGAAACAGACTCCATGTTTGCCACTTGGGATGCTGAAAACTCCGTGGTGATGACGTGGCTCGTGAACTCAATGGTGGAAGACATCAGCTCTAATTACATGTGTTTCCAGACAGCAAAGGAGTTCTACGATAATGTGACGGAGATGTATTCAGATCTTGGAAATCAATCTCAGATCTATGAATTAACACTGAAACTTGGAGAAATCCGCCAATGTGAGAATAGTGTTACAACCTATTTTACTTCCTTAAAACGGATTTGACAAGATCTAGATCTGTTCAATTCTTATGATTGGGAATCCACAAAGGATTGTAATCATTACAAAAAGTTGGTGGATGCTGGTTGTGTATTCAAATTTCTTGCAGGCCTTAATGTGGAGTTTGATGAGGTAAGGGGTCGTATAATTGGACGTGTACCTCTGCCTCCAATTGGTGAAGTCTTTGTTGAGATGCGAAGGGAAGAGAGCCGGAGATATGTGATGTTGGGGAAGAAAGGTCCTGAATCCTTTATTGATACGTCTGCATTAGTTGTCTCTGATGCATTTGGTAGTCGAAAAAACACTCGCAAGGGGGCCGGAGACAAGTCTCAGTTATGGTGTGATTATTGTAATAAGGCTAGACACACCCGAGAAACTTGCTGGAAGCTTCATGGAAAACCAGCAAATTGGAAAGGCAATAAAGGTGACAAAGGAAACCGAGCTTTATCCACTGCGAATGAAGTTGATACAGGTCCATTCAGCAAGGAGCAAATTGATCAACTTCTAAAGCTGCTAAAATCCAATATGCCAACTGGTACTCCTAATAGATCTTTTGCACAAACAGGTAGCAACCCAATAGCCCTATCTGCCTTTACTAAATCCGGTCCTTGGATCATTGACTCAGGGGCTTCTGATCACATGACCAGTGCCTCCCATTCATTTAGCACTTATTTTCCATGCTCAGGTTCTGAAAAAAGTTAGAATAGCCGATGGTAGTTTTTCACCTATTGCAGGAAAGGGTCTAATCAAAATCTCAAAAGATATTACTCTCAAATTTGTTTTACATGTGCTTAAACTCGCATGCAACCTTCTATCCATTAGTAAACTTTTATTTGATTCTAACTGCAAAGTCATTTTTTTGTGATTCTCATTGCACCTTTCAAGACCAGAGCACGGGGAGGATGATTGGCAGTGATAGGATGATCAATGGACTCTATTATTTTGAAGAAAGCTCTTTTGGTAATAAAAAAGCTCAAGGACTAAGTAGTATTAGTTCAAACCCTTTTTTTGATCAAATAGTATTATGGCATCGTAGGTTATAGCATCTAAGTTTTCCTTATCTAAAACATTTGTTTCTTACTTTGTTTAAAGGAATAAACTACTTTCTTGTGAAAGTTATCATTTATCTAAGGATCATCGTGTTGTTTTTCGGTCTAAACCTTATCATGTGTCAAAGCCATTCTATTTAATTCACAGTGATGTTTGGGGACCATCTAGAATTAATACATTATCTGGTTTGAAGAAGAAGGTGGTAAGATTGCTATCCTATACATTATCTGGTTCAAAGCCATTCTATACAATGTTTTACAAACACTCAAAGGGTGGTAAGATTGCTATCCTAATCGTCTATGTTGATGATATTATTATGACTGGAGATGACTTTGATGAGATAAATGGTTTGAAGAAGAAACTTGTAGCTGAGTTTGAAATCAAGGACTTAGGGACATTGAAGTATTTCCTTAAAATGGAATTTGCTAGATCTAAGGAAGGAATTGTTGTGAATCAGCGTAAGTATGTACTCGATCTTTTGAAGGAAACTGAGATGCTTGGATGCAGAGTAGCTGACACACCCATTGAGACAAATATCCAGCTGCACCTAAAGACATAGTAGACCGAGACCAGTATCAACGGTTAGTGGGAAGGCTCATCTACCTGTCACATACTCGACCTGACATAGCCTTTGTAGTGAGTGTCATAAGTCAATTCATGTACTCACTTGGTTCAGTACATTTTGAGGCAGTATTTAGAATTCTGAGATATCTAAAAGGAACACTTGGAAAGGGTTCACTATTTAAAAGAAGAGGGCACCTACAGATAGAGGGCTACACAGATGCTGATTGGGCTGGAAGTATAACTGACAGAAGATCAACTTCCGGCTATTGTACATTTGTTGGAGGAAATCTTGTGTCTTGGAGAAGTAAGAAACAAAATGTGGTGGCAAGAAGTAGTGCAGAAGCTGAGTTTAGATCAGTAGTTCATGGTATTTGTGAGGTAATACGGGTAAAGAGGCTATTGGAAGAACTCAAGATATACATACCTTCACCTATCAGAGTATATTGTGACAATAAAGCTGCTATCTCGATTGCACATAATCCTGTTTTACATGACCGAACCAAACATATTGAAGTGAGCAAGCACTTTATCAAGAAGTTAGAAAGTGGAGTAATATGTATGCCGTACATCTCTACAACTGATCAGATAGCTGATGTCTTTACAAAGGGTGTCCACAAGAAACGGTTTGATGATTTGGCAAGCAAGCTGGCAATGCATGATATTTTTATGCCAGCTTGAGGGGGAGTGTTGAAAGATGTCATATTCTTCCCTAATTTATATAATATAATTATGGAAGGTCTTTGGATTTATTCTTTCATAATTTATATAATATAATTAGGGAAGATCTTTAGGATTATTCTTCCTTAAATTATGTAATATAATTAGGGAAGATTTTTGACTTCATTATATTCGGCATATAATCAGGGAATAACTTCCTTGATTTATATAAGGTCAAAGATTTTGTATCTAGGTTTTTCATTTTTTAGCTAGTATTTATTTTTGATTCATAGTAACTCTTGTATGTATATTTGTCAGAAACCATGTAAAATAAAATGTGGAGAAATATAGAAATTCTTTCATAATTTCTCTTCCACATCTCTTTTAGTTTTTCTTTCCACTTACACTACTAGAACACTTTTCGAAAATACACTTAGTTATTGTCACTTGCTTTAATTGTTTAGTATAGTTTCAAAAGTTCCAATTCAGAATGGTGATCATATTTGAAATATATAAGTAGCTTATGGGCTAATTATCCAATACTTATAACCAAACCTTGTTTTTTTTATTTTATTTTATTTATTTATTTATTTATTATTATTATTATTATTATTATTATTATTATTTATTTTTAAATTATATACCTACTGATGTGGGACAAATTTTCAAAAATTATTCAGGTGGCTCATGAAAAAGGAAAGAGGTTCATTAGTTTCTAATTTTTATAATTTTCTAGTTTTTAAAGTTTCTTAATTTTTTTAATTTCTTAATTTTTCTAGTTTTAGTTTCTTAATTTTTCTAGTTTTTATATTTCTCTAATTTCTTAATTTTTATAGTTTCCTAATTTATGGGGTTTGTATTCCCTATAAATACTTATAGTGTTTCATAATTTTGACATTCATGATTAATAATATTTTTCTTTGAGAGTGAGATTTCTCTTTTGAGAGTTTAGAGTTTTCTCTTTTCAAACCCTGTTGTCTTTCTTCTATTTCTCCCGCGTTAGGTGGTATCAGAGCCAAGGCTTTCTCTTGCGATGACCAACCAAGCCAGTGAAGGTAGTACTCATTACAATCTGCAAATGCCATTGTTTCTTTAGAGGCTGAAACACAGAAGAAAGTGGTGGTGCTTGACATAGATTGGACTAAAACAAACTTTTTGAAAAATCTGAAAGATCCGTCATATGAAATTATGATATTATTACCTCATAATTATTTAGCATTCACCCCCTTGCTACCAAGTGTTACATGTGATATGGTGGAAGTTCGCAACGTCGTAAAATCAATTCACAACAAAATTAGAAAGAAAGTAGATATTTCTTATTCGGAAGTTGAATATTTCAAGATTGATCCAGCAAATAGGAAAGTTTACTATTGTTCTAAGTCAGACAAGCACGTGGGTGGGATAGAAGAATTTGAGGTTGACTATGATTATCTGGTTATAGCAGTTGTTTTGATATTTATCATGCTCAACATAAGTTTTTGGGGAAGAAAACCAAAAGAGAGAGTTGAGGATATGGATGCAGACATTGAAGGTATCACTCGAGGGCGAGTTCTTTTCAGGAAGGGGGGACTGATATGGGACAAATTTTCAAAAATTATTCAGCTGGCTCATGAAAAAGGAAAGATGTTCATTAGTTTCTAATTTCTATAATTTCCTAGTTTTTAAAGTTTCTTAATTTCTTTAATTTCTTAATTTTCTAATTTTAGTTTCCTAATTTTTCTAGTTTCTATATTTCTCTAGTTTCTTAATTTTTATAGTTTCCTAATTTATGAGGTTTGCATTCCCTATAAATACTTATAGCGTTTCATTATTTTGGCATTCATGATTAATAATATTTTTCTTTGAGAGTGAAATTTCTCTTTTGAGAGTTTATGGTTTTCTCTTTCCAAACCCTGTTGTCCTTCTTCTATTTCTCTCGCGTTACCTACATACATATAAGTAGTATAAAGGCTATATTATGGTGTATATCTAGAATATTATATCTAGAATATTCATGTTTCCATGTCACTTTATTGTATGTTTTCATGTTTATTGTAAACCGGTTTTACAAACAGGAAGAGGAAAAAGTGAAAAATTAAAACTTAACACAACAAAAAGTATGGGACAAAAAAGAAAGTTTCAAGTAAATATATTTTAAAACAGGTATACAAGTTAAAAGAGCACAAAGAACGGGGAAAGGAGAAAATATCCACCTAAGGAAAATCCTACTGAAAGCCTCATATGCCTGTGATGAGCTGAAATACAAAGTGATGTACCATGCACACAAGGCTTCTGATTATCATCTGAGGATGGAAATTATCTTATCCTTATTGGGATTTAGAATTTAGTTTCTTCATTTGTTTAAGATTTGATTTGATTTAATTTCTAAATTGTTGAGTTGTGGCTCATAATATAGGCCTTAGGGTTATTGTAAGAGAGGCTTGATTATAAATTATTTGTGTTATTTGTGTTGATTCATGTTCTTGTTGTCTTCTATAAGTTACCTAAGGGCTTCCAATGCTTCTCTTCTTCCTATCCTCTTCACTATTTTAGAGCATGAATTTTGCCACATGGAATTGATTGTGAGATTTGCTGCATTTTGGCACACATATTGTAGGATAATCATGACAACTTATTTGGAATTTCATTATTTTTATTATGAGGAAGTTACTTTAGAAATAATATATATTCAAATCAATGTTTTTAATTATTGTTTATGTTATAGTGATACTCCACGAAGTGAAGATGGATTAATTTGAGAAATGTTTTAATAGCACCCAGATCTCTTATGCCATATGCGTTTCTTTTGTTATTTATGTGAGTTAAGAATTTCTTAATCAGAAGACATGTACAGGATTATAAAGCTTCTTGTGTTTTTCTTCATTGTGTTCAAAATTTTATGTGAAATGCTATCTTTTTCCCCCCCTTCTAATTGTGTAGTTATTAATCCATTTACAAAGTGATGTATAACAATTTCTTTGTGCTGCATTTTTTTTACCAGTCAATTCCACCAAGATCCCTTATTATCTGTTTTCTTCAGATTATTTACGTCATACAAGGAGTTTCTCCTTGTTCACCCTTAAGCAAAAAAACTAAGATACCCATGTCCAGAGGTTTGGACTTGAAAAGGGGAAATCGGCAATGGGCATTGCTCCTGCTAGTGTATAGAGTAATAAATAATCATCTAATTTATTTACATTTATATTACCCGGGATTCTGCCAGTCAGAAGTATATTCTGTTAGGGCTTTCCATAATTTTAAGAGGACTTGCCAGGAGATTACTTAAGCATCTGCAAAAAGACTTTACATGAAAACTATCAATTTGAGTATAATGCGTCTACACTGTCTGTGAAAAGATGTCCAGAAGAGGGACTTGGGGATGTGGCACTAGGGATGCAGCGGCAGCAACAGCATAAGAGTTGGAGGAATTGAGATGGGTAAGAGGATTGTTATCTGGGATGGAGGAGAGGGGGAGGGCAACTACTCTTCCATTGTTAAACGGAGGCCGGGGCCCCCATCTTCATTCCTCATTATTTTTGGTTTTGGGCCTGGGCATTTGCTGCTCCGCATTAATATTTAGTGCTTCCTCCATTCATTTCCCATTTCCATTCTTCTAAATGACCAAACTGAATTTGCAGTGCTGTTAGGTCTGCAGGCCTCCTCTCTTGTTTTGGTACCCTAAGTTTTCTAGTTTGGGTTGAAGTATTCTATATAATGGTAGGTTGGCAAGACCAACTCAAAACACATTTGCTCCCAAGCTTGAAAGATTGATTGCTGTTGGACCAATCTTGTTAAATCTTGGCATGTAGTATCAGAGGACTGCACTATATTCATCCTAATGAAATGCTCGTTGTATTTCTATGGTCAAACAACTTGTTAGTTTTTTGCTAAAGCTTTTTGTCTCATTTATCTCATACATTTGGATGAATGGCTTGCAGCCAAATTTAATTTGTATGTGAGATTCTAGTTGTTCTGCATACAGATCTATTTTTTTATTTAATTTTACACATTTCCCCTTTTTGGTGCCATACCACAATGGCCTAACTGATAATTGATCCCTCATTTTTATGTACCTGACATTCCGATATACAATCAGTCTGTTGAATGGAATGAGGAGCCAACTGAAGATCCAGTGGGCACTGAATCGCCAGTTGTTGGAGCTGATGATGTGTGCGCACAGAGCTCTGAAAAGAAGGATGATAATATGGTTAATACTACTGAAGAAAATGAATGGGACAGACTTTTGCGTGTAAGGTATGTGATGATTTTTTTTCCCTCAACATCTTTCGTCACAATTTAGAAGCTCATTGCTGTTATGCTGGATAATTTGAATAAACTTGGCATATATCCATTCCAAATTTTCCTGCTGTGATGCTTGTTTTAAGAATTTTTTACCTTTGTTTTCCTTGTTAGACTATTTAACAAAAGTGGGATATGAATTAATTAACTAATTAATTAATTGTGGATATAATGCTTAGTTGCTAGTTGGATAACTGTAATATGATTTGGTAAATGATCATTGCACCATAAATTAAATGGGTTATGCACAATCTTTCTTCCTTCTTTTGTGGTGGTTCTTGATTTGTTAATGCTTTAAAGTTCAATGATGCAAAAGTTTCTGAAGCACACCCCGAAGATAATCATGGAAAGGTACAAGTATTTTCTTGATTATCTACACTAATTCCTGAATCTAATGTTGATAGGTGGGCCATCAACATGTTGGAGTAACTTTCTCTTTACCTATTTATTAGTATGATGAAATCCTAAATGTTTTTCATCATTAACATTTTTTATTATTGCAATTAAATTGCTTAACGTATGTGCATATCCTTAACATAAATATTTGGTAGCATGCATACTTATTGAATGAATTCTTATGTGCTTACACTTTGGATTTTCCAAACTTGGATGTGGCATCTTCTGATGTTTTGATACAATTTCAAAGAAGGTATAAGCAATGATAATGTTAATTTTCTTATGTCATTGATGTCGACTATTTGTTATATTGTGCTACTACCTTTCATAGTGATAAACTATACAAGTCCCTGTTGTTTCCTTCAATATACTGTCTATATTGTGCCACTACCTATCATATTAACAAACCATACAACTTCCTGTTGTTTCCTTCTTTATACTGTCTTTTATTTTGGTTTTATTTTTGTAATGAGTTCCTTCCGTGGGCTTTTTCCTGATATTGGAGACATGTTAGTTCAGCATGTGCTGGATTGGAAGGTTCATTATTTTCTAAATCATCTAAGCATGGAGGAGCAGGTCATATTATTGGATAAAATCTGATGGTGAAAGTTGTTGTATGTTAGTACCTTGATTACCTCTATATTATGTCATAAATCCGTCTCTTCCACTGGGCTATTGATGTTCGGGTTTATTTGATAATTTACAAGGTCAAGCCATTTCTCTCTACTTTTTGTACATGGAAACTCATGTAGAGTATAAAGATGGACAATATTTGGCTTGGGCTACTTGAGAAGTTATTTAGCTACTTCTCCTACTTTGCCTAGAAACCAACTGTACTTGATTTAAAGCAATGCATTTTTTTTTTCCTTTTATTTTTTTGATCATTGATGAAGATGCAGCTTGTATGTTACAATTTGCATTCTGTATGACATAATTAGCTTTCATTAACATTCAATTATTCATATGTTTTGGAATTTTTCTTAATTCAGATACCTTCATCAAGCAAAACTGCATGTCAAACCTGACATGATATGCATTATGCTTTCTGATTGCATCATGAATTGCATTGAAGGCTATTAGCATTCATGGAAATACATGAGTTGCTATCTTCTCAGAATGTATCTTTCTTCCTTTAGGGTCTTGAGAAAAAGGCACAAAGTTTTAAGGGCAAAGGCTTTGATAAAGTGATGGTTAGGTCTCATTTTAGGCAATGCAGTCATAGTCCTTGTATGTTTCATAATTGGATCTCTGTTTCTTTCCATGCCCTATGCACCCAAAAGAAATAAAGGTCTCCATAGAAGAGAAAATTGCTTGTCAAGGTCCTAAACAATGCATTAAGTCACAAGTAAGTTCCTAAAAGTTTAGTGTGGTAATAAATAAAGTTTTTTATTTTTTATTTTTTATTTTTTAATTTGATGGTCATTAACACCATTACTTATTTAACAGCACACATAATGACCGCGGCACCTTTTTTTTTAATCTTCTGGTGTTTCTTGGACCCTATATTTTTGAAGAAAAAAAAGAGAGGAGAGAGAAAGGTCTCTGCTGCCTGTGGTTGGCAGTGGAGAGGGGAAAGAATGAAGAGGGAGAAGAGAGGAGAGAAAGAAAAGAGAGGAGAGAGGAAGAAGAGAGAGAACAAGAGAGAGTTCAGACTTCTGTTTCCTATAATGTGAAAATGAAAATTCCAGATATGGGGCAAATTCCATTGCATTTAATTCACTCTAGGTTCACAATTGCAATAGATGAACAAAATCATGAATTGGATTGAATTGAATATCATAGAAGTCAATTTAATCTCTTTCAACCTTTGACAAATCAAGAATGAGAAGAATTGAGATTAGGAATTAGAAGCAAACCTGGTGGAGGTAGAGAGAGTAGAGAGAGGAGAGAGCCTGGCATGATTAAGACTTTTGAAGTGAGCATGAGCTATGACAACTCCAACTCATACTATGACTTCACAGTACAGATGACCTCAGTAAAACCCTCCACCAAACTCTCTCTCAACATCCACTTAATTCTCCACACATGGTCCTTGTATTGCTCTGCTCTCCTATAAATCAGACCAGTTAATTCTCCACACATTGTCCATATATTGCTCTGCTCTCCAATAAATGGGACCAGTTGCTGGTCAATTTTGTTTAAGAAACAGCACAAAAAAAAGAAGTTATCTTATTTTCCTCAAAATAACAAGTCTAGGAGAGGGAGAGGGAGAGAGAGAGAGAGAGAGAGTCACTTTGGTGGAGAATTTGCTCGATGTAGAGGTCGATTTAGTGGCCAAAGTCTTGCCAGTGAATTGGCGCATAGATTTGTGTCGGTGATGTTATTCCTTCAGTTTTTCCTTCAATTTGGGTTTTCGCCAATGGTTTCAACAGCTGCTAGTTTTTACTGCCAACTGAGTTTGTGACTTATTTCAAAATCGTAATTTCCTTAGATGAAAACTCTGGTAAAATTAAACTTTCCAGTGTTAAAGCACATTGGACTGATCTCGGCCGTATCAAGCCTGTTGGAATTCGTGCTGTGTCTGGAATTTTCGTTTTGATATTATACGAACTCCTCTCTTCTCTGCTGTCTCTCCTTTTTTTTTTTTTTATTCAACAAAAAAAGGGTCAAAGCAACACAGGAAGACTTGAAAATTAAAAAAAAAGGAAGTGTCATTAATGATGGTTAGTGTGCCGTTAAATAAGTAGGCAACTAGACATATGGAACTGTGGATCTTATACAATTTGATTCCCCCTTGAGTGGCTTTTGTTGGCAGAATTGAGAAATTCTGCTCAGATTCTGTCTATTAAAATCATTTTAAGTAGGCAACTTGTTTTCTGACCTGTTTATTGTATTAATGCAATCACAATAAGAGGAGACATGAATTGTGAGAGACGATTTCTTTTGATTCAACAGCTTTAAGTATGTAAAAACTTAAGTTGTGGCAGATTAATTGGGGCTGGAAATGCAAAAATCAAGTGTGCTATTCAATCAATCTTAACTTGGTCAAGTTGCATGTATTGTATTTACAAGGCATATTTACAATGTGCAATATCATCAATGTGACTAACAAATAAGTTTCATGATTGTAGATACTCTGTGAATGTATTTTATGTTTAATGAGCCATATATGAGATGCATATCAACTTTAAAGCCGGGTCCTGTATCAAATCATGTGAAGTTGTGTTGACCCATGTTGGCCCAAATTTACCAACTTCTTGTCATGTTGGGGATATGTTTGCATTATTGTGGCCAACATCCTCATCAGCAATTTATTTCGTCCAGATGGATTTCTTACATAGAATAGGTTTTCTCATCCTTCAGTTGGATAAAAATTTCTCATGTAATAATTTTTGTCTCCAATGTCCAGAAATGTAGTTCCCTTTGATTTTGACGTGATTGAGTTTTTAGGCTTTTCGCATGCAGTTCAGTTGCCATTTAAATGTAATACTTTATCTATTGTGTTTGGATGAGGGGATTTGGGAGTGGAATGGATTTTGAAATTGTAAGGGTCAAATTCTTTGTTTCAATAACTAAAGATTTTTAATAGGTATTTTATGAATACCAGTGGATTTTTCTAGGTATTTTGGGTCTCAAAATATCTAGTTGAAATAGCTACTACCCTGGGTTATTTCAAAATCTGCATTTAGAGGATTTTATATTGTGTTTGTTTGGTGGAAATTTACCATGCTGGATTATTTTCTGTTGCTTGGTGAAATTGTGAGAAATTATTTTCCATTTTTTTGGTTGTAAAGGAATAAGGGGAAAAGGGAAAAACAGAGAGTGAAAAGTATCCAATTCTTTTGAAGAACAAATTATCATGGGGTAAGTCAAAAATTCAAAAGTGATGTTTTTCTTTCAAAACTCATTCCTTCCCTATTTTTCAAAACCCCATGTTATGGAAAGTGTTGGTCATTGCCCTCTCCATATTCTACTGTTGAATCAAAAAAATGTATTGGTGAAGCCAGTCGTAGGAGCAGAGCATGAGTTTGACAGGTTTTCTGGGTTTGGTTTGGATAGTGAATCGGGGAATGATTTACAAAGTTTTATGGGGTCTGAGAATGAAATCCTTTTGAAAGAAATCATGGAAATTGGGAATGATATCACAAGTGAATCAGATGATGAGGGCTTTCTTGAAGAGGTTAAGTTAGCTGATTCAATCTTGGGAAAGAGTTTCAGAATGATGACCAATATGTTTCAATTTTTGGTAAACCTCCGGTTGTTACTGTTAGAAAAAATAGTACGGGAAGCTGGAACAATCTCTTATTGAAAAATTGGATTTGATGTTGTCCCCATGGAAGACAAGCCCTGCCTTCTGGTCTACGTTACCAGGAGAAAAAGGTATAAATAGTTGAGGGGAGGTAAGGAGTCTTTTTAGATTTATATTGGGGCAGCTCAAGTGAGTTGTAGGTGGTTGGAGAAGGGTGATCATAGGGGTTTAGAAAAAGGGAATTGCTATTCTTGATAGAAAGTATTTATTCCTTTTTTTTTTTTTTAATCAGTTTGGGTGTAGCTCCAGGGTTTCATACTGGTTTAGAGAAAATGCTTCCATTGTTTTGCTTTGTTTGCTCTTTCTTTTCCTTTCTTTTCCAAGGATTTCTTATCGTTGGCACGTTTGTACATTCTTCTTTTTCCTAATAGTATTTCCTTTTATATCCAAAAGGAAAAAAGGAAATTGTTGTAGGTCGATTCTTTTTTTTTTTTTTTTCCATCTTCATTAAATAACTTTTTTTTCCTACAAAAGTATAATTTTTTAGATTTTTTTTTGTCAAATTCTTATTTCGTCCAAACAAAATGTTTGTAAATTTAAGGTTAAGATTCTCTTCTTTGTCTAGGTTACCCAAACAGCAAAAGCAATCTAGGGACTTAGAAATACCAATGCTTTGAAATTCCTTTATTTTGCAATCCACAAAAATTGAAAATCATTATATTCAAACACAACTGGGGTCTAGTATGTGAAAACTATTCAAAAGAAAATAACATGTGCAAAAAGGGATCGTCTTCTCCATCGATCAAGTAGGTTTAAGCAGAAAACTCAACTTTCTTAATGGATGAATATTCATTAAATGCAATGAACACACAAGAAGTTCTCAATTTTGATGTTCAATAGTTTCAGGTCTTTATCCTGTTTTCCTTTTAACTTGTCTGTTTTGTTGGTTTGCAGGTGGGAAAAATATCAGAATGAGGAGGAAGCAGCTCTTGGTAGAGGGAAACGCCAGAGGAAAGCTGTTTCTTACAGGGAAGTGTTTGTTCCACAGCCAAGTGAGACACTGAGCGAGGTACTTTTTCTGACTCTAACACATGGCTATAAAGTTTGTGACTATGCATATAATAAGTCTCGATATGAGTAGTATCATAATCTTATTTTTGAAGTAATATACTTGTCCCAATGGTATCTTCAAATTTATTAAATTGTAGGTTTTATTTTATTTTATTTTATTATATTTTTTCCCCTAATAAGCTTGTCGTACACTCTTGGACAGTTGATGAATGGCATAGGTATGGTATTTGATCATGCATATTAAATTGCTGGATAATTGTTTTCTGTTTTTGCCCAAAATTATCTTTTTATTCTTTAATAAGAAGAGGACCAAAGAATTGGTCTCCCATTAAACCACAAGGACAAAGAATCACAAATTTAACCCCTACAAGAGAGAAAAAGGATTTTGAAAGGCTAATAAAAGCTACAAGCTTTTTTAGGAAATTATCCACCAAAATATTAATATATATATGTATATATTATATTCTCTCATTTCATTGCCTCCAAACCAACCAAAACAAGGGTAAATGGGGGGCATATCAGACAATCTCCTCCATGCTGTATAGATTCTACGCAACTCCGAGCCCATAGTTTATATAACTCACTTTCCATGGGAAGTTACCTGATGAATACGCCAAAAGGGGGAAAAAAAATCTACTCCCACGCTCAATGTGCCTAGGGGCAATGGAGGAGTAGGTGGTGAAAAGACTTACCTCTCTATAATTATTTAGGTGAACCCAAGAAGCCAATAAATCGATCAATATAAGAATATGTTTAAGTGACATTCCCAACTTGGTGAATCCCAAGCCATTATCTAGAATATATAAATAGGATATCTAATATTTGTTTCCCTCCAAGCTGACCAGATAATGAAAAGAAAGACAAAGAGTCCATGCCCTTGTTCATATATTTCTGCACACTTTCTATTTTGATTGGTCTCCCTCATTGGTCCACATTGTTTGTTCATCAGTGAGAGAGTGAAAACCTACCTATACGGTACCAATAAACTGGTGTCCAAATAAAGAAACTGTCTGGTAAATAAGTTGCAAGAGCAGCCGTTATTTGATCTCTTATAAAACTGATTGGAGTTCCCAAAAGTCAAGCGTCCTTATTCATCTGTTCAGTATAATCCAAGGTGATTGAAAATTGCCCATTTGATCTCCCACTGCCCCAGCTAAAAGCAGCAGCAAAGGGATCAAAATGTGATGTTTTTTTTCATTTTGCATTTGAGCGCACCCCTGTGGCTCCAAACTATTTGCTGCATGTCCTTGATTTATAGGAGAGACTGTTGATGGTTAAGCTGTTTCCCCAAAGTTCCTAAAGTACTTGCACGTTATGCTGATGAACTGCGTTAATTAGGCTGCACCTTCCGGTTTTTAAAAGGTGGAATGCATTTGTTGATAAAGTTAGATCACAAATGAAATGTTATTGGTTCCTGTCCCTCATTACCTTTATATCAGGGATGAGAGTTCATACCAGCACTAAGATACTATTTGTCTACTATAAGTTATTATTAACCTGTCCATGTCTAATCAGAGTGGTGGTGAAGATGAGCCTGGACCTGAGCCAGAACCAGTGCGAGAATATACTCCAGCAGGACGAGCTCTTAAAGCAAAGTAGTAAGGATTGCTATTTCTGAGAAGTTTTGCTGCACTTTATTTTTCTGAGTTCTAGGAATTATCTTGATTTTGGGAATGTGGGTGTGGAATTTTATCAGCTTGCTATATACTTGAAAATGAAGTTCAAAGAAATAGTGAATTGTCTTGAATTGTTTCTGGTGGTACACCTTTGCAATTTGCTGCTGACTTTTCTCCTTAACAGTGCCAGACTCCGTGCAAAACAAAAAGAACGAATTGCTCGAAGGAATACAGTCAGCGCTTCTGATTATGTTGCAGGGGCTGATTTGGAAGAGAACTTAATTTGCCATTCACCAGATGTATCAAGGAACAAGAGTGACTCAGCATTGAAAAACCAATCTAAGCACAAAGATGGTAATCTGGATCTCTCGGTCAGACTTCTTGGCCATCCTTCTGATGCTTCCCATTCAAGCCACAATCCGCAGGGCACTAGACATCCGAACACAATTACAAGGAGCAATTTGTTACCAGTTCTTGGACTCTGTGCTCCTAATGCAAACCAACTGGAGTTAACAAACCGACAGTTATCAAAGCAAAATGACAGGCACAGCAAACAGGAAACTGGACCTGAGTTTCCATTCCACTTAGCTCCATGCTCTGGGACCTTGAATGGGGCTGAAATAAGAGGTCAAGAGACAATCTTAGACAAAATACAGTTGCCAGACTCACTGGGAGATCCTTTGCATCAGAGGCTGAAGACTAGTGTTCCCAATAAGGTCTCCTTCAATCCTGTATGTTTGCTTCTGCCTTCCTTAAATTTTGATTTGTTATACTAATTTATTTGAGTTGTTTATTTCCAACTTCCATATTTGTTTTCTTTTTGTAGCATCCTTTGGCAGTCTCACAAGATATGATTTCCAAGTCTTTAACAAATACCGGTGCTCTTCTATCTGATTTTAGAGAAAAAATTGTGCTTCCAAATTTACCTTTCAATGAGAAGCTTGTGCCAAGTTTCCCACTTCCTCCTAAAAGCATGCCAATGCCCTATTCACATCCCGACTTTTTCCCTAGCCTATCACTGGGAACAAGAGTTGAAGCTGCACATGATTCCATGCCAGACCTTCAGACAATGTCACTATTTCCAAATTTGAGGTTTCCCATGCATGATGAGCTGAAATATAACCATCAACAGAATGAAATTTCTCCCTCATTGGGCTTGGGTCATGTACCCAGTACGTTGCCAACATTCCCTGAGAACCATAGGAAGGTTCTACAGAACATAATGCTGAGGACTGGATCTGGATCAGGATCAGGCAACTTTTTAAGAAAGAAAGCAAAAATTGATGGCTGGACTGAAGATGAACTTGACTTCCTCTGGATTGGTGTGCGTAGGCATGGACGAGGAAATTGGGATTCCATGCTAAAAGACCCCAGGTTGAAGTTCTCCAAGTATAAGACAGCTGAAGAATTGTCAGCACGGTGGGAGGAGGAGCAATGCAAGATTTTGGATGGGCCTGCATTTCTAGCACCAAAATCAATCAAGTCATTGAAATCTATCAAACCATCTGTATTTCCTAACATCTCAGATGGGATGATGGCATTGGCATTGCATGAAACTAAACTTGGACATCCAAAATACAAGGCTCACATGACAGACATGCAATTGGGTTTTAGTGATCTAACTTCAAACCTGCCACACAATGAACCATCCAATCAGTTCAGTGTGCCTTATGAGCATTTTGCTTCTATTCCAAGTTGGAAATCTGACATTTTTTGGACAAATTTTACTGGAGAAACATCAGCTGGTCCAATTGATAGATTGGGAGCTTTGAGGACGCACACTGATCAGCCATTTTCATTTAATCCTTTTAGCGGTATAAGTTTGGGCTCGGGCTCCCTAGGTTTGAGTTGCTCCAGTGGCACTGAGTTTCAGAAAAAGGATGATGAGCAAGGAGCAATCAAGTGTGGGACATTGCCCAGCTTTTTGGACAGATCTCTTGAAATTTTGCGTGACTCCCAGAATAATTTCATAGGTGGTGCATCTACCAGTTCCGAATTGCCGCCAGACCCTCCAAGGCCACCATCTTCTGGGAACTCAAAGGTCAAAGATGTAGCTATTAGCAGTTCTTCAAAGGACAAGCTCCCCCATTGGCTTAGAGATGCTGTTAGTGCTCCAGAGAGAACCCCAGATCCTGAGTTGCCACCCAGAGTCTCAGCAATAGCTCAGTCGGTGCGATTGCTATATGGTGAAGAGAACCCAGCAATTCCTCCATTTGTAGCTCCTGGCCCACCTCCTTCACAACCGAAGGATCCTCGACGCAGTTTAAAAAGTAAGAAGCGGAGACTAATTTTATTGAAACAGGCTGTTCCAGATGTGGCCAGAACCAGCCAGGACATTTGGAGAAATCTCCGAGTTGAAGATATCGCCTCAAGTTCCATTCCATTGGCCCCAAAATTTTCAGATCTTAATCAATCAATTGGTGAAAGCCCTGTACTTGCTTCTGTAGAGACCAATCTCAACTTGCCTCTCATAAATCGAAGAACAATGAACCTCAGCTCCAAAAAGAGAAAAAGTGCTGGAATGTCCCCTTCACCTGAAGTACTAGAGTTAGTAGCTTCCTGTGTTGCACCAGGTCCTCAATTGCCATCAACTAGTGGTATGGCAAGCTCAGGTATCCATGATGATAGTTTCCCTTTGCCAAGAGACGCACAACCTGTCGAACAAGAGGAGAAGCTCACAGAACTGGCAGGTGTATTAGTCGAGCAGAAGAGGAAGCAGAGTTCTCCCCTTAGCAATTGGGCTGGGGATGGAGTTAAACATGCAGCATGTGGGGATGACTCTGGCAAGACACAGTCAGACCCGGCTCGTATAGAGCAGCCTGATGAAGAGGAAGTCTCATCCGAAGGGACTGTGTCCGATCATCATTGTGCAGATGGAAATGAATCATAGCCGTAGATTTTGAGAGTGATAGAAGGGATAATAACCATTCTTTCAATGTTACTGAGAAGCTTCAGGCCATTAAAATCTCTTGAATTTTTGTAGGCATTATGTAGTTTGGGTTACATTAAAACTTACCAAAGAATTAGGAACTTTTAAGTTATATATCATATGTAAAGCTTCTGTAAAAGAAAAAAGACAAATGAAAATCTATTAAAAATATATGTATTGCCAGCGTGATATTCCTTATTTCCCTTCGCCCTCTTTTGCCCTGTACTCCATTTCCTTAGTTCTACCATTCTTCCTTTACTAGTTTTAAGCTTCACAAACGGATGCTATTGATCTGCCCGAAACATTCTAGTGGTTATAATTCTCTTCTTTCACTCACTAATTGAGTTGAGATTAAAATCTTAAATACAAAAGTTATGAATATTGCATGAAAATTTGATTTTACTTATAAAATTTTGAATTTTATAGTAAAATTTTCTGTTTTATTTGAAAAATGTTACGTGTGGAGTAAAATAAGAGCTGGGGGACAAAAGGAAACCATTTTTTAACCAAACGTGGTGTGGGCCTAATAGCACGCTAAATTCTTTTAATTAAAATTTTGAGTTTACGTTTTAAAAATAAAAAAATAGATATCGGGAGATTTCGTCTCTAAATTATGTTGTATAATATTTAAATTGAATTAGTTAAGTAATCCGAATATCATTGATCAAGTAAAAAAAAATAAAAAAAAGAAGAGAGGGAGGAAACCGCTTTTATAGACTTGAAATATTCAGATTCACTGTCCAAAAGAAATTAGGGAGAAGGGATAAGTTGGATAATTTTATCAAGCAATCTGGTAGGATTTCCAACGAGTAGCAAAAATAAATACTTAGCTGTTAGCAGTGTTGAATCTCTCTCTCTCTCTCTCGCCTTTCGGGAGTTGAGTAATGGTGTATAAGAATTAATAAATAAGAAAAGCCACAAAAATTGGTACAAAAGATTTTTTTATTTATTACTTTTACCATAGAATGCCGCCCTATGTGGCGGACTTTCTCCCTCAAAATAAAGAGTATGTGCTTTAATTATTCAATTGTTTTAGACTGTTTCAAAATTGCAGCACATTTGACCATGCATCGCCCCCAACCCACCTTTTTTTTTTTAAGTACCAAACCACCAGGATCCAGAACTATATTTCAATTTATCCAGTTTGGATATTGCGTGGGTTATTATTAGAGAGCGTCTCTCTCAAAATAGTTTTTTCTATTTTTAAGTTTTAAATTTAAAATTTAATTAAAAAATCTAACATTTTATCCTACTAAATCGATTGTCCGTTCATACTCTCTTTCTCTTGTTTTTAAACTCTTAAGACTACTTGCATTCATTGTACATTTTGACTCCTCATCACAATGGCCTAATAGAAGGGTGTGAATTTGAATGGATGGTAGGGTCAAGAGGACACATTAGTTATTAGATTTTCATAAACATTCATATTTATAATTTTTTAATAATTTGATCATATTAACAAATTATTATCATTTCTTAAGATAATATAATAAAATAGTTAATAATTATTGAATTAATCTAGATTTGATGAGCAACACCACCAAATGTCTGACCCTTCTTCACATCAAAGTCACATGCAACCAATGATTTTCACATGCCGCAAAGTCCAAAATCATTGTGGAGAATCAATCTTCCCCATAAAAGAAAATCACTCGCCAACTATTTCACTTCACCCTATTTTATCTTTGTCCACTTCTTGCTGTATACTCAGATAGGGTTACTCATTCGGTGATTTCGAGATCACGAATTTAAAGCATGAAAATAATCTCTTTGTAAATATATAAAGAAAAGACTGCGTACATATACGTCTACCCTCCATCTATCCCACGTAAAAAACCCACCAAAAAAAAAAAAAAAAAACCCAACCTTGAGAAAAAAAACCGAACCCTGAGAAAAAAGAAAATCATAGTAACCGAACAAATCTTTTGTCGTGACCGTTTCTTCCATGTAGGAGATAAACTGGGCTTAAATTTTGGTAATCTGTAAAAGACATCCAAATACATAAAACTTTTTCTATGGACTTTTCACATCTCAAATCTACTTTCAAAAAGGGAGGAAAAAAAAAATGTAAAATTAGTGACGGATGTGACAAACAACCCCCATGTGAGATGCTGGTTCAAAGAATCTGTTCCTCTCTCTCAAACACACAGATACACGCATAAAACAAACAAGCAAAGTAATTTGCTCCTCAGGATACTCCATGAAATGCATCAGAGAAAGTATATATATAAGACCTACTAAGTAGATTAATTAACTTAAACGGGCTGAGGTACAAAATTTGATGCAAAACAAAAAGAGGACAAAAAACTGCTACAGGATACAAGGTTTAGTGAGAAGTGGTAAGTAATATGGGAGATGGAGCTGAAGGGGTTGCGACGAACTTGGAAGAGAAGGCACAGAAGTGATGATAGTCATCATCATCTAACAAGCCTCCGCACCCACTTGTGTCAAAGTTTAGTGCATAACTCATAGGATCATATCTGCATTGGAATTTTGAAGACTTTTGATGTTGACGGTGACTACTTGCTTGACAACGTAGCATTATTCTACTGTGTTTCTTTAGCTTTTTCACAAGTTTTGTGATGCAACAACAATTGGGCATTGATGATGAACTTGAACTGGTTGTTGATCTTGCCATGCTGTCGACGCTGCTGGTGGTGGTGGTGGTGGGAGCTGTTTTTGTCCACCAATGCAGACCCATTTGTGTCATCTCTTTATCGCTATCTCTCTCTCTCTCTCTCTCTCTCTCTGTGTATGAGGAGGATGTTTTGGTGTATGGTATGGTGAAGAGATTGTAAGGGCTTGTCACAAAGAGTAGGGGGGTCAAAGGGAAACAAGAAGGGGGTGTTTGTGAGGTTTGGAGGAGTGGTGGGTCTGTTTTGATTTGGAATGACTAGTGCTATATTTATATGGAAGATTGGTGAGAAGTGTAAGGGAGTTGTCACACCCTTATCAATGCAGGTGCTTAAAATAAGACCCCTCTGTCCCACTTTACAAATTTCAATTTGGAATCTGTAGCCTAACCTCATGCGCTGCAAACAATTTTAGAGAGAGAGAGAGAGAGAGAGAGAGAGAGAGAGAGAGAGAGAGAGAGAGAGAGGCTATATCGGTATAAAGGAACAGTTGATATAATAAAAAAGAATATTAAATCTTTTTAATTAAGATTTAGATTTAAATTTTGAGAATAAAAAAAATTATATTGAAAGAGCTATTATTTTAAAAAAGATTCAATAACAATTCAAATCAAATTAATCAAAATATGAATTTAGATATCGATTATTTACAAAATAATAAAAAAAAAGGCTACGTCGGTTTAAGTATTCGATGATCCAATCAAATTTTATGAGAACACTGCCCCCCACCCTATGTTAAAATAAAAATATTATCAGTGAAAATAAAAAATATGATATCGAGGGCTATAGATGACATCCAGCGATTAGTTGTGTCCTCATCTAGCCGATCAATACATAATGTGATTTCTTTTTTCATTTTACATCACCGATATCAAGATATATATTTTAATTAATTTGATTCGAGATTTATAACAATCTATTTTGAAGAATACACTCTTAATATAGTTTTTTTTATTTTTTAAATTCAAACTTAATATCTTAATTAAGAAATCTAACATTTTATTCTATTAGATCGACTATCCGTCATCGTTACGTAATGTGACATCTTAACGTGATTAAGAGTCTTTTTGGCCCTAATTCGTAATCGTGCTCCATTAATTTCTCTAAAAAAAAAGTGTGAAATTATTATTTTTTTTGTTTTTTTGTATCCATTTTCTTGAAAAACTACCTACAAAAAAATTCACCATATTAAGGTTTGAAGATATGATTTTGAAAATGACCTGCATATCTTGTAGAAACAATTAAATATACATCTGTGTATGTGTGTGTATATATGTAGGTATTTATGTTTTACAATGTAAAGTGTCAAATTATCAAGTGCCCACCAATGTGGTATTAGTAAACATATATCGAAAAAGTTTTTTCTATTAAAAATTGAACTTAAATCGAATTTATTTAAATTTAACATGATCACTGAATAAAAATAATTTTTTTTATTATATAAGAATCGCATAAATTATGAAATTATACACATAAAAATCTGAATATTAGATTTCGGGTTGAACACTTGAATAAGAGTTTTTAACCGATGGATTGTCCCTCGAAAGCCAATTGAATTGAGAAAATTCATCCCAAAAGAAAAAAGGTAATGAAGGCCCAGCATGATGGAATAGTACTACTAAAACACAAGGCAACTTTATATACAACCTTGAGATTTTCTCTCTCGCTGTCACACATGAGATTCTTTTGAATCATATTTTATGTATCGTCTGCTCTAACAGCCATACCATTATGAAACTTAAAAATAAAAGAACTATTAAACAAATATGGAAACTCATGCATGTGATGACTGTAGACTATGGTCCCAAATATTCCTCAAATTTAAATAAATAAAAGGCTCTCTTTTTATTCATTTATTTATTTTTTGGACCAGAGTCATCCCTATCTATTGCTTGTACAAAATTTAGTATTATTAATTTATTCACCAAATGATTTAAGTCAAAAAAATCAGCTTTTTAGTAATAATAATAATAATAATAATAATAATAATAATAATAATAATAATAATGGGAGTGAGAATAACAACACCACACCCTATAATAATTATAATATCTTTTTAAAGTACTTGGGATGAGTCTTGATGTATGAAAGCAAATCGCAAGTTGGGGGCATCGCATGTGACCCTGTGAGAAATAGGAAACTCCATTGGAGAAAAGCTGTTGAATCTGAACCCAAAAATGTTGAAAAGAAATCATTTTTGGGGGGGGGGGGGAAGGGGTCTCTGTTTGCTTTTCAGGTGTGGTTTGGTCGTTTTTCTGTATTGGCCAAACCGGTGAACATTCTTTGGACTAAACTTCACTTTTCTTTTGGCAATTTGATATTATTTGCCTCATTAATCTTTTTTTTTTTAATAAGATTATAAGGGTCGTAAAAATTATAAATATATATAAAATTTAAATATTAGATCTTAAAAAAAATATTTAAAGAAAATCATTTTATCAATCGGGTGACTTTACAAGAACCACAAATCTTTTAACCTTTTCATATAATATTAGTGGTTTGAAAAGTAAATAGGACCACAAGGGTTTACGACTGGGGTAAGAAAAAACCCAATAATCAAATTCAATTTGACTGAAATAGTAAATTCAATTTGGTTTTTATTAAATTTAGATTTTAATAATCAAAAGTAATTAATCTAAATTAATTTAACTTTTTAAAACTTAAATTATAAAATTTTCAGAAGATGGGTGTCAGAAATAATTTGACTGAAACTATCAGTCTTAGTGTCAGACTCAGCAGTGGCCTCAACCCCAACACCAAATCAAAAGTCTCGCTGGTCCCACTCCCATCCCATACGCCACGCACCCACCACCTGAATCTCAATCTCCGCTCCCCATCTCAATTCAACCCCAAGCCAATGCTTCGGCTGTGCGGTAACAATTAGGCAAAGGTTAATATGTTAGTCCTAAAAGTATAATATGAAAAAAACAAGAGAGAAAGAAAGAATATCATTATCACCGGTGCTCAATATGTTAGTCCTAAAAGTATAATATGAAAATATTACGGGAAAGATTTAGTTTTTGTTGATAAATGCCCGTAGGGACACTTACCTTAGGTAAATTTCCTTTTGAATTCAAATAAGAGAGTGGGATAACCCCATTACCCATAACTTCCTCCCTATTTAGTGTAACTTTGCTCTTATGTATAGATAATTGATTTTTTTTTCTATTACGAGTGAGTAACAATATTGGAAAGGAATTAAAATTGTTCTTGAGAGAACAATTCCTATGGATCTAGAGTTTTACTCTTGAGAGAGAATTGCACATTTTAAGTTTTATTGAGAAAAAAATACTCAATTGAGAGGGTTAACAAAAATTCTGATTAAGAAATTTTTACGGCGATCCAATCACCGAGTTTAGAGTTTGGACGTTATGGAATTGCGGTGATAGTTCGATCTTTGTGATTATCACCCCGACTATGAGAAAGAACGAGACAGAGTTTGTGGTTTCTTGAGTTATGTGTATTGCTCACTGAGATATATTAAGAACTCCAATTTTTTTTTTTATAATTTCGAGAATTTTATTATATACTTCCACTGCATGATTGAGTTATCATGTTCTAACATTGGTATCAGAGTCAGGTTAGATTTATTTTTTTAAAAAATAAATTTTCTGAATTATTTTGAGTATAAAATTTGGGATTCAGATTAGGGATGAATTTCGTGAATTCAATTATACCATGTTGTTATCCATGTTACGTAGATCATGAAAATAATTTTTTCATAATTTTCTGAGCACATTTAGGTTATGAAAATTTCGGTTAAAGTTCTCAGCTGAGAATAGTGACCAAGACTTTAAAACCCTAGATTTATCGAGATTTAGAACAAATCGTTGCATGAAATTGGTATGTATGAGTTCCTGCTTTTATGATCTACGTTTTGGTATATATATTATGTGTTATTATTGCCGAAAAGTAGAGTTTCAAAATTGGCTGCGAAGGGCTGGAATTTTAGACTCTAAATTTGTCAAGTTTAGGGCACGATTAATCTAAAAATCAAGTTAAGAAAAATTGGAATATGAGAAATTAAAGTTTTCGACAAAAATCCGACGAAAACGGGGTCGGAAAAGTCGATTTTTGGTAGCTGGGTCAAAAGACTCAGTTGCAAGACCCGTCGGACGAAGAAGACCTGACTTGGGTCCAAGGCGCATACACGTCATGCGCGCGGTAGACACGTGATGTGCAGGGGAGAAGGTGCGTGAAGTTTACGCGTGCTGAGGTGCGTGAGCTCCCAGAGTCCAGTTCGGGTCAGTTCTGACCCGGATCTAATTTTATTATTTTCATTTTTTTAATATCTTCCTTACTTTCTGAGATCAAATCTCGCATTTAAAATTGATCTCCTCTAGAGGTATTGCGATATCATCGGTATCTCTTATACTCTCATTGTTAAATAGGTTAGCAAAATACTCACTCCGATGTTTTATTTTGTCTTCATTCCTTATAAGAACACTATTGATTTCGCTCTTAATATACTTAATACTATTAAAATTTTTCCCTTCATATCTTTTAGTTTGGCAAGAAATTACGAGAGTCTGAGCAATAATTTCCCTATTAACATTGGATTTTATCAAAATTCGATACTGAGTTCTATACTATTTGTAATAGTAATAGATGAAATCACAAAAAAATATCCAAAATGAAATACCATGGTGTATGCTCTTCACAGATGATATTGTTTTAATCGATGAAAGTAGCGAGAGTATCAATACTAAATTAGAGTTATGAAGAGTCACGTTGGAATCCAGAAGATTTAGATTAAATATGTTCAAAACCGAGTATATGAAATGTGAATTTAGTGTCAACCAACAGAATAATGAAGAAACGATTAGATTAGAAGGAAGAGAAGTTTCAAAAAGTAAACGATTTAGATATTTTCACTCCTTTGTTCAAAACGATGACAGTATTGATAGAGATGTAAATAATAGAATTTAGGCGGGTTGGATAAAATGACGAAAGACATTTGGAGTCATTTATGATTGCACAATACCATTACATTTAAAGAAAAAATTTTATAGAATCGCAGTAAGAACTGCGTTACTGTATAACACTGAGTGTCGGGCCATTAAACAGCAACAAGAGTAAAAAATGACTGTTACTGAGATGAAAATAGTTAGATGGATGTGTGGTAAAACTAAAAAAAATAGAGTTATAAATGATGAGATACGTAATAAGTTGGGAGTTAGTTCAATTGTATATAAGATGATAGAGTACTGTCTAACATGATTTGGGTATGTATAACAAAAATATAGGACGCACCTGTTAGGAAAACTGAAAATTTAAAAATAAGAAATTTAATAAAACGTAAAGATACCCTATTAAAAACTTGGATCAATGTATTTGGAAAGATATTATAGTATGAATTTAATTAAAAAGATAATATTAGATGGAAATGAGTAGTGTAGAAAAATCTATACAAATTAAATTACTTCTCTTTTTTTCTTTATTTTTTATTTTTTTAATCTTCGATTTTTGATATTTGTTTTTCATATGACCGATCATAAATTTTGGGATAAAAAGTTTAAATTCTTGTTGTTGTTGTATCTTTTAGTTTGGCAATCTTATAATTTTCTTTTTCTTTATCTTTTGTTTCTATTTTTTATATAATTCATTATACATTTTATTTTTTGATTCGTGAATAATATTCTTCACATTTTTTTTAATTTGTACTTTTCAATTGTATTGCTGTATTTCTTATTTTTAAGATTTTTATAATACTATCATTTGATTCGTATAATAATTTAGATTTTCTCGTTCTATTATTATAACTCCTTGCCCATTGATACCCGACCCCCAAAATACACTCAAAACCTTCTTGTCTATATTTTTTAATATTATTAAATATTTTTACACATATGGCTTCCGTTAAATTGTTTCTAAATGTTGTCTTCTTGATTTCATAAATTTACAATCCTTCTTTTGTATTTTAAACACACACATATCTAAAACAAAAAATTTATATTGAATTGCTACAATCTTCCTAATATAACCTTACAATCCCTACACATCCTTTCGCTCCTCTTGATAAGAAAAAAATCTATTTAGCTTTGTGCGATTATTTTTTCTTGAAAAGATGTTTACGAATATCAAGTTGAATATCGTGGCAGACCCAGAAATGGTTCCTCTGCCTCATTCCTACACTTAGGAATGAGCTTGTTTCAAGTTTGAAGTCAATGAACCTTCTTGATGCCAAGTTAATGTCAATCTCAATGTGTACATATGGTGTCTTTCAGATGGCCTTTCCATTTGATATATGAGCAAATTTGACATATTACACAAATAATCAACTATTATTAGTAAAATAAACCTGTTATTTGATATTCAAAACTCTTGACAAAAGATCTAAACTAAATAATCTTGAAATTTATTCTTTTGGTTATTGTAAAATTCATTGAAAATTATAAAATTGGTAATATATATAAACCTGGTTATGGTTTGAACTGAATCATAGAATCAGAACAAACTAAATCGTGGTTTGTGGCTTAAAGAATCATTGATCGATTCATGGTTCAGGAATCGGAACTAGAACTGTGTATGAAATTTGGTCCTAGTTCTTCATTTTGAAGAAATAGGAATCATTGATTTCTAATTTGAATCGGTGTTGTTTAGAAATATATTTATTTAATGTTAAATTTAATTGCAAAATAATCACATTAAAAATTGAAAATATTAAAAAATATATTATTATCAGTTTGAAGGCAAAAGTAGAAAATTTTCTATTTTATTTGATGTTAAATTTAATATAGTTATAAAGATACATATAAGTTTTATATTACAAAAATTAATTTAAATAAATTATTTTATAAATTCAATGAAGATAATAAATATTTATCCTTAAAAAATATTATACATAGATAAATTAATATTCATGGGTTGGGACAATGTGAGTTTCAAATGCTTACACCTGAACTGATTAAAGATATCCGTTATTGGAAAAGACACAATGAGTTTACAATTAAATTCTTTTCATCATTAATTAATAGTATTTTTCATGTTCTTTTCTTATATATATAAAAGGAGAAAAAATAAATATTTATCTTTAACTTTTATTTTATTTTTTTTTTTAATTTTTAGAGTTTCAATTTCAAAATAAAAATCGAAACGATCAAAATTTGAACCGAAAACTGAATCGGAATTAAAATAAGTAATCCCGGTTCCTTTAGATCAGAAAGTGGGAAGTGACGTTTCCGGAACCATGGCGATATCCAACTATGCATTGAAAAATCTTAGTATTAACCACCATAACTCTAATTTCTTTTCTCATATTTTTCTCTCAAAATAATCTTTAAAACAACCTTTTCTTTTTTTTTTTCTTTTCCATTAATAAAATTTATCTTTTGTTCACACATCATAGCTACCTAATTCAATGCAAATCATGAGTATAAAACTTTACCATAACATTACAAAAAATTTGGTGAAAATTTATTGTTAATGTTATTATTTTTTGTATAACAAGAAATTAAAAAGATATAATTAAATAGAATTAAATTAAAAAAAAAGATTTTATTATTTAAATTATTTTTAAAACCTCACGTTGACATCATATGTTATTATCTTAAACAAATTCAAAATCATGTGCCATTCTTTAAAATCTAACTCTAAATAGGGCCCATGTTGGCACATCTTTTCATGACAATAATACAGATAGGGGATACTCTGATATGATACTTTTAGGACTCTGATCTGAAAGTTTTACTATTCTTTTATCCATGACTGGTGTGAGAATTAACTCTTCTTGCATGTCCGAAGGTGAAAATTCATTCACAGATGATATTTGTTCTGTGAAGCTTAATCACCAGCAAGTAGCATGTCCCCCAACCCCACCTCCTCTCTCTTTCTCTTTCTCTCTCTTTTCGTATGGATCACACAAACTACATAAATGCACACATATACGAAAATTCAAACATAAAATTTTTAAAAAAATAATTAAGTAAGAGTTTTTTGCTATTAAAATATCCTAAAAGCATCTCTCTCTCTGAAAATTGATTTCGCAGCAGAACAGGCAATTTGTGGGTTTGATCTCTGGGAGGAAAAACAGAAAAACAAAGGACAATCAAATAATGTGGTAGTAGATGTGAAAGGATGCAATCCGACAAAGATAAAAGAGGAGCTACGTCAAGATTCCTTTTCAGTGCTGAGTGTGTCAGTGTAGGAGAGGTAGATTTTCATTGGTGTTTAGGCAGTCAAAGGAGACTTTGAAAAGCATATAATTTTGATATATTGCAGCTCGAAGCAAGTGCATCTTTTCCTCTAGACTTTGGGCATTATTAGGTCAGGCCTAGATCTTTGATGTCCAAATCTAGTCCAACCTCCTTCGAATCCTCTTACTGTTTGTGAATTTTCTACATAACCAATAATTCTAATCTTAGCAAAATCAAAAATTTATATTAAAAAAAAAAGGTACAATACAGAGGAGAAGGGGCTGAGAGAGGACAGAAGGTATAATTTGTGATCCCTACCTCTACCCCTCTATGTCATACTTTAAACCCTGTAATAAATTTTTGATTGCATTCCAAGTAGTTATGCTATGCAATCCATATGTATAACCAATTGATATCTAAAATTATATTCTCATTAAACTGATTTGACAGCCTAATTTAAGAAAACTCTTTTAACGTAATCTTTTTTATTTTCAAGTTTCAAATTCGAGACTTGATTAAAGATTTAATACCTTTATTTACTAGACCGACTTCCACATTAATATCCACCAATTTTTTTGAAACTAGTTGACTATTCTCTTCTTCTTTTAATTATAAAGAAAAAAAGAAAAATTGTTGTAGAGTGAAGTATGATAATAAAATTTGAGCAGAGCAGAATGTCATGTGCAAGTGTATGCTCCAAAGTCCAACCAAGTTTATATTCAAATTTGTTTGCTAATGTCTGCATTGAAATTCTCAACCAAGAACATGCTATACCTAGCTAGGTTTCCACCTTTTTTATATTATTATTTTTATTTCACGGGTAGACAAGGTAATAGCGTTTTGTTTTCTAACATGTGAACTTTTAGAGTACTTCTCTCGCCTAAAGCTAGGGTTCAGGGTTGCAGTAGTTTTTTATTGAGATCCATAGATTACTTTCAGTTTCCAGTTCAGCTTTTATTTCTTATGTACTTAAGTCGGATAATTCTATAACTGATTTTTTTGGCTTCGTCAAGATATTTCTCAAAAAATTGATTTTTTTTTCCCAATTTGATTATAGTGTTTGTTATAATAAATTTTCACATTGTTACAAAAAGGTAAGAAATTAGCTTCATTGCTCCCTTGGATTAATTAATTTCTAAACCTTATCTTCTTTATTTATTTAATTAATTAATCATTTATTTATTTATAAAAGCCTAAGATGATGAAAATTTGGTGGGCATTCATGTACATGGATATGGGTTTTGATGGCATTGGAATTTGAGGAACCAGTTTTCTGATTCAATTCACCTGCAAATGCAAATGAAAATTAATGCATAAGGTAAGGTATGGTTCATGAATCTCTTGTTAGTGATCCTAATTACAATTTTTTATTTTTTGATTCAAGAAAATACAACTAAACGGAATCGAATCGGACAAAAAAAAATGAAAATAAAGACACTATAGTTTGAACTGTCATTAAAGAACGATCCTAATTACAATTATTAATTATCATAAATGTGTATGGGCATATGCTTCCACAAAATTACAACCACCAAGGAGTCTTCCCTCGTGAAACCCAATTTAGAGGTTTATTTATTTCATTCATTTTTATATGGGTTTTCTGTATTTTATTATGACACCGACAATTCTGAGATTGTACAATAAAGGATATCTGTTCTCGTATAACTACCAAAAAAATTGAAATTGTCGCCAAAACTTGAATTTAGTCCTTTTAAGGAGCTTTCCTGTAATATCCACTTTGTTAATATAATAATGTGTTGAAATAAAGAGAATAGTAATTCACCAAATTATTTCCATTTAATCGTTGAGGAAAACAAAATACACTAAAAAAAAAACATAACTTAATTTCTCATCTATTTGCTCAAATTGTTCTCCATAAACCCATTATCTCTCTCAACTCTTTATATGCAAACGAAAATAAAAAAAGAAAGAGATAAAAAACTAAATTTGGATTTTTTTTCTATTTTTTTGATTAAGATCAAGCTCGTCAAAAGTGGAAAAGAAAATGGAAAAAACTAAGAAGGTTATAGGTGACGGAGTTATTGAGGACAGTGTGAGAAAATAGAAGCCAAGTTGCTTCTTTTTCTCTTTATTTTAAAATTGCTTAGCTTCAACGATACTTTTGATTGTTGACTGTTACTCTTTCAGATTCTTAAAGAGTGCTTTTTAAGAATCAGAGGGTCAAAAATGATTTATTGGGCATAGTTTAAGTAATCAAACAAGCTCAAAATTGCTATCTAATACCAATGGGTTTCATGGCCAAGCCTAAAATTCACAAGCGAAAAATTTGTGCTTTAACCCTAAATTTTGACTTGAAACAAAAGCTAGGGCAACCATAATGCAAACAAAGCCCAAGTACATGCCCTTAGTTAGTGTCATTTGTAAACAAACAAATCTCAGAGAAGCACCTTGTGAGTCAATCACTGCTTCCAAATTGCTTCTGGATGTCCTGAAAGGATATTGTGGCCGATCCTCTTCTTTTTGCTTTCTGCTGCGACGGGTGCTCCCTCCACCCGGTCATGTAAATGACCTAAAAATAACAAGGACTGATTTGAGAAAGTAAAATTTCATTTTCTTTACCCTACCAAATTGCACAAATATAAAATAAATTAAAATCATAGAAGAAAAAAAGTGAAAAATGAAAAAGCACATAATCAAACTCTACTCAGCTTCGTACAAGGCTCACTAAACTCAATATCAGTTTAATCCCCTATAGCATCCTCATCCCGTAGTGTATTTGGGACAGTGGAATACTAGAATTTTCTGCAATCATACATTGCAGTTTCACTTTTATGAGACAAAGTTGTTTTTTATACTTCTCTATAACTCACAAATCATAGTCTAAAGAGAATTTGAAAAGAGATTGCAAGACAATTTTACATTAGTTTTCTTTGTTTTTTTAATTCATTTCTTCTTGCTCCAAAGATATATATATATATTTAATCCTTAAGAGTTTTTCTATGTAGTTTCCTTCGTCCAATACAAAAAATTAAAAAGAAAAAAGAATCCTCTCCAGCATCTTAAAATACTATATGACCATTTCTTGCAACCACTTTTTTTCTTAGATTTGTATCTTTTCCAGGATACTTCAGACCATGAATATTTGCGCCCATCCATCTAACCTTGAGCATCCCCCTCAAGACATGATTTCTAAGAGAAAGAATGTTGGTAGATCACCTGGAAGGTTGCTGGGATGGTACCATCTTTGGCTCCAAACATAGACTGGTAAACAGCTGCAGTTGCCAAAGCAGTTTCTCTCCTTAACATCTGATATCAGCATTATTACGATAAGAGTTCCAAGACGGCATGTATCTTGCTGAATGAGATTAAGGGTGGGGATAAAAAGGGGGGGAAAAATTGAAGACACATGGTAATAACAAATACAAAAGGAATCTTACATTTGTCCTCTGCATAAGAGCATTGGTTTCACCCATTGCACGCAAATGATCAATCAGCTCCAGAGCTACACAAAGCGGAAGTATTACCAAAAGAATCTTAATTATCATCATGCATCTGTTTAAACTAAAAGAAAGGATTTTTTATCATATGCAAGTCAAATTTCCAAAAGCTTGCTAAATTAATTGGAAGATCATTCTTAATGGAGATTAGATTAATTCAAGGGCCAATAAACATTAGCAGTCCACCATAGATTTTCATGTAACTAAGTATGTCCAAAGCGTGAGCATTTCTAAATATTCTTAGTAACACGCAACAGAAACAGCAATGGTCATCCAAATTTTCTTTTACTAGCATATTTCATTTTTCATGATCAAGTGATCAATTCAATGTCATCTCTTACGCACTAATAACTCAAAAAGTTTTATTTTGTCAAAATGGACAATAAATAAAGTGGTAAAAGCTAGTCACCAACTATATCTAACCAAACTTTTTGGCCCAAAGTTAACCAATAACTATATCTTAATGGTCCAGACATCCTTTTTTATCTTGGAAATCCCTGCAGTCATAAATTAGCATTTTAGACATAATAACTTCACTATTTTTTCTTTTATAGAAAGAGAAGAATATATTAGATGTAAGAAAAAATGTACAAAAATCCTACAGATAAAATCCTTAGAACAAATAAAAACCAAAAGAATACAAAAAAAAAAAAAAAAAACAAATGCACGTGTTCTCTAGGCCTCTTCAAATCTTCTAGACCATAATTTTTATGAATTCCCAAAGCATAAATCCATAGATAAGTATAAAAAACAATTGTGTCCCATAAAAGAGAAGCTTCAATGGTTTGACTTCGTAAAATTCTTGCATTCCTCTCTCTCCAAATACACCATGAGACGGGAAAAAACACACATTTCCACCACATTCAAGCATCTTTCTTCCCTCCAAAACCCCTAAATTTTGTAAGGAACAAATGAAATGATCTTCTAAGGCAAACTCAATCCCCATCACACACGGCAAAGAGGCAAATCCACATTCCATATTCTATGCCAGATTCAACCTTCCAATTATTTATTTTAAGAATCTGAAGCTGTATTTCTGAAGTAGCATCCCCCCTCCCCCCATAAAAAAGGAAAAAATCATGTACATTGGTAAGTTAGTAGATGGATAGAGACTCCTCCTGAAATTTCCTCTGAAGCGCATGAAGTTCAGAAAATGGGAGATGTTTCCAAGTGCACCAATAATTTCATCATACAACATCAGTCGTCAATTTCTAGATACAGCTTTCCTTTTCAAACATCAAAGTCAGGTTTTTCCCTCTACAACAAACAAATTAATATTTTGCTTTTATAATTATTAAAATGATATCCCTCTCTTAACTTAAAGTTATAGCATCTCAGCATACAACAGCAGTTAGCAACAACTAAGCAAATCATACCTTCTGTTTCACGTTTTAGTCCCATGCAACCAAACATCATAATACTAAATTTCACCAAACACAAACTTCAGAATACTGCCGTTCACAACCTGACAGACCAGTTACAATCAGAAGTTGAACGTTAACAGCATGTAATGCTCACCACTATTATATCTAACGGTATATTGATCAACATCAACACTAGGAAGGGTGAAGCCAGCCCTAGTCAACAAATTTCCCGCATCCCGCACCTGCATGAAATAGCCAAATTCTTCTTATAGCAAGTGATTTGATGCAAAGTGAATTAGGGAACAAATTCGTATGTAAGTCAAGTTTGATATATCACAGCAAGGTCAGCAGAAGGCAATGAGAATTATTGCACACAGAAGCCATTGCGAGCTGGACTAAAAATTGTCAAAGAAACGAACCAAATATTTAACAGAAGCAACAATGGGTCCGAATTTGTGCCATGATCATCTTAATTCAACACCATCAATTTGGTTGAAAAAATTTGAAAAAGAAAGAAAAAATAAAAAATAACTAATAAACTTACAATAAGGCACCAGAAGGACATACAATTTGGGTGAACCTTGGCGCAGCGGTAGAGTTGTTCCTTTGGTGATCTCGAGGTCATGGGTTCAACACATGGAAATAATCTCTTTACAAAAATGAAAAGGGAAAGTTGCGTATATATACGTCCACCCTCCCCCAACGCCAAACTAAGTCGGGGAGCACTTTTTGCATGAGTGAGCCATTTTTTTTACGACGAGGAACCAGAAGAAAGTTACTGGTACTGCAAAACATGTTTGATTTCTATTTCACAGTTGACATCAAGCAAGTAAGAAGATGAGCCTACAACCCAAACTTTTTTTGACGAACAACTCACATTGTACACATAAGGACATACACGCTGGGTGCTAACATCCAAATATTTCAAGGGAGGGCCCATTCCCCCCGCTGGGGGGGGGTGGCTAATAAGAAGTTATGTTTATACAACAAAACTTAAAGCATTATTAGTTCACAGTTACAAAAGAAAAAAAATGCAAAATTGGTACTTATTGTGGGTTAAAAATAAAAAAACTATAGTTTTCTAATCCTCAAAGAGGACTTTGCATTAATTTACTTTGTGCTCAACTCAACTAAGATGTATCTCCAACAATATAAATAGGAGTTGTTTAACTCAAAGGGATCAGCCAGTGCAGAAAGTGCTTTCCGCTTAGTGTACGAGTAGGGGGAGGGTGAACATACATGTACACAGTATTCCTCTTGGATTTTTGCAAAGAAACTATTTCCACGCCTCGAATCCGTGACCTTGAAGTTATCAAAGGAACAACTCCACTGTTGCATCAAGTTTCGCCCTAGTTCTTTAACTCAACTAAACCATTTTTTCATAGGAATCATCTAGTTCTTTTGTACTGACCAAAGACCGGCAACCTTGATATTGCTTACAAGAGATTGGATACAAACTGAAGGTACCAAGAAAAAGGGATCTTGAAGTCGAAGTTTTATAAGCAAAAGGAACACACAAACTAACTTCATGAGAGCGAAGCTACAAATCAATTCCGTCTCATCAACACTATCAAATATCTCATTAGTAATAAGACGTGGAACTCCAAAATCAGTACCCAATAAAACGGACATGTCACCTTTCCTCAAGACAGCTAAGGATAACTTTCCTACCAATCCATCTAAAAAACAAAAACCACTATTAGATAAATTGAAAAAAGTATCATCACACCAAAGTAAAGCCTTGCTAGCACCCCAAACCCAAGGCCCATGCTCATCAGCCGCAACTATTTAAATTATAAGCTCAATGCCAAGGGCTAATGAGATCACACTGCACACGTGGCTGATCTAAGCACAAGGCAAGAGAAGATGGCCAACCAATACAGGTAGATTAACAAAGGGCAGACCCATCAGAAGTCCCTTTCCAGTGCATCATCAACAATAAGTCCCCAAGATGCAAGAAAAAAGCCCCAGCCCCAAGCTTAAATGTAACACCAGTTCTCCACTGCTTTCTAGCATCCATGTCCACATATTACACATCGAAGAAATCCCTAAACAACTCATGCACACAACATGAAGTCCACTCTCAACACCCTAAGAATGAAGATGGGTAGGTGAAGAAATGGCAACTGGTAAGCTGGAAAATATATAGCAAGAGAGCAGGAGAGGAAAAGGTGGTTGTCAAGGATTAAAGCTTTATTGGTAGTTCAATAATCTTTTGATGGTGGGGAGGGGGAGCGGTAAGCTGAAGAAAATATATAGCAAGAGAAATGGGGACTGGTAAGCTGGAAAATATATAGCAAGAGAGCAGGAGAGGAAAAGGTGGTAAGAATTAAAGCTTTATTGGTAGTTTAATAATCTTGAGATGGCAGGGAGGGGGAGTGATGATGATTAGTACCTGCTTCTTCCCTTAACAGTTCTTAGGCTGTATTTATCTTTGTCTTCCGCCATTGCCTCTCACGCAATCTCATTATTTCCACTTCCCAGCAAATCAAACTATTGCTTTTCTTTTACCAATGTTCGGTGGCGTAGTTGGAATGGAACTTCAGCCACTTAACCATGGTTAGGTGTTCGAACTGCCATAGGAACGTAAAAGCCGATATTGGGAGATCTCTCCCCATAAAGGGCCCGACAGCACCCGACAGCAGGTCGATCCGGATTAGTCGGGGCGAAGTCCCGGATACCGGGTGGTGGCCAAGCCAGGGACCAAAAATAAAAATAAAAAAAAAAAACTTTTGCTTTTCTTCTATGCTCATGTTCCTGGTAACCTATTTTCATAGTGTTTTCTTCTTGTTTGAGTTGCAAGAATTCTATGCTTTTTTTTGGGGGGGGGGGGGTTGAACTACCTAGTGTTCTGACCCATTTTCAAGTTGCCACCATATAGTTCAAAAAATTCTTCGGTTGGCATTTTATGCTCTCCGTCCAAAAGCCTAACGGTAAATTGCCTGATGATTGCAAAGCTCAGAGATGTAGTGATGCTGTCATTTTTGCTCATAAACTGTTTTGAATTATTTTCATGATTTAATGTTTTGTTTAGAATTTTAAATGGGAAATTAGTTTAATTGTTCAAACCGGAGCTGAATTTAGGCTAATAAAGCAGTCGTGTGTGTGGAACGTGACATTTCCATTGGTCACTATTGCTGGCCGTTGGTTCTGCTTCTGGTTGACAGATTTAGGTGATTCATGGAACATTTTGGAACATCAATCCCGAAATGTCAGTGCCTTTGGGCCTATGGTGAGTGGCGTTTATTATTTGGATTTACAATTTGTGATTGGACCTGTAGTATGTTAGTAAGATTTTTTTTTCCCATAAACTACATGGCATCACGTGTTTGGTAATTGACTTATGTTTCGCTCACTAGCGTATCTGGCTTAGGTTTTGGAGTTTTGTATTGGATTAGTCATTGGCTTTATGGGTCACTTTGGGGGCCAATTCACCATGCTGTGTTTGTAATTCTTCTTCTATTAATAAATGAACTTACCTTACCCCCCCCCCAAAAAAAAAAAAGGAATCGAGGGTTCC
Organism: Dillenia turbinata; assembly: GCA_037126225.1. Taxonomy (NCBI): domain Eukaryota; kingdom Viridiplantae; phylum Streptophyta; class Magnoliopsida; order Dilleniales; family Dilleniaceae; genus Dillenia; species Dillenia turbinata. The sequence continues at coordinate 5,797,831 of JBAMMX010000023.1, read as the reverse complement.
AATCAATTAGGTGGATTTGATTGTTGTGACTTCAAGAATGAAGCCATAAAAGGAGTAGAGCCTTTTTCTAGTCGTGGCTCTCTAGTCAAAAAGGTTATAAGAAAGATAAAGGGTACCCAGCTGTCAAGCAATCATCTATAAGGAAATGCAAGCAAAAAGGGGCATCCTGTGAGAGTTTAGTATATTAAAGGACAGCACTGTGGCAACCATATTATGCTCCATGAATCATCCAATGCCCCCAAACCAATTTGAAACAGAAACCTTAAAGATTCATAATTGAAGAAAGAAAGTAATAAATTGCATACTTGAGCCAAAGGTGATAATCTAGGACTAATGCCTCCTTCACGCTCCATCTGAGCAATGGTACATGCAATTCTCAATTCTCTGGTCATTCAAACAAGAAAAGGCAAACGATAAGCTATGAAAATGTCCAAAAAAAAAAAAAAAAAAAAACACGTTGAGTCAGAGAATATGATTAAATAAACAACTTTAAGGTTTCTCCACCAAGAATAGCTGCCAAGAAAAGGCCATCAGGCTTCAATGCTAGTTTACACTGCCATAAATAGAACAAACATGATCTATAAGTGACAAACACATGCCCTGAGACCAATAACACAACATGGATCGGTGCAATTTAAATTAGCAGCAGAAGCAGCAACAAAATGTACAGACCTGTATCATAGCTCCAGGAAGATCATTTGTCCAATGCAGTCCCAAGCAACTGATTACCAAGTCTATAGAACTTTACAGGCAAAAAGCTGGTTAGAGTAAACACAAAACTCTCCTAGATATACTTTTCTTAACATGTACTACGTAAAGTATTGATCAGAACAATAGAACACGAGGTTTCTGAATATGGTAAGAAAAACTGAGCCACATAACTAGTTATACCTCTCTTTTACTGGCAAAAACTCCTCATCACCAACAACAAATGATGTTTCAATATTTCCTTTAGATTCATCTTGCTCAGTGTCCTTGCATAACCTTACCATGTCATATGACATATCCATCATAATGAGCCTCTCTATGGCACCTGACTTTGGAAAAGTCAGTACTGTAGAACTTATGAAATTCATATGGTCAGATGTCTAAAATGGCCAAATAGCAATCTTCATGATGGTTCAGATGTAGAAATCACTACTGTCATCACTAAATAAGTTTCTTTTTCTATCAAAAAATAATGTACAACAAGAATGCAGGAAAATTGAACCAGCAATATTAGTAATACTACTTACATGGGTAATAATGATGTCCAGGACTAAAAAGAACAAGGGTGAAAATTGCAACTACATTAATAATTACACCAAAAGAGAAAGGGGTCCATTCAGCAATGGAATTCTGCATGGCACAAGCAATGGAAGAAAAGCAATCTGTTTAAGCCACAAGATATAAGCATGCTATCCAACACCCCACCCCCCCCCCCCCCCGGGGGAAAAAAAAGCCTCCCAAAGACTAAAATCTCTGTCTAATAACAGTAACTTCTGAAACATAATAATGGATGGAAGTAGTCTAATGCATTTGCAATCATGTTAGTGGATAGCCCACTCAACTAGAACAAATGTATAATTTAGAAAATGAAGACTTTGAATGCTGCTATACTAAATAATCATGAAAAGAATGCAAGCATCAGTTTTGTAAATTCAAGCAAGTTGTATCCGGAAGGATGGGGATGAAACGTGTTAAATGTCAATGAAGGTAGTTTATTAGCACAAGTTTCCAATGCTCACCAATGGAGAGAGTGACCCAGGCATATGCCTAGTTTGTTTAAGTGATTCTGGTAAAACTTATTGCTAATTTCAACTGCCATCTAAGGCATGGTTATTTGGAGAAAATCAACAGAATTTACTGCCAGCTTCTCTCTCAACAAAGGACACGTAACAAACACAACAATTTCCAAATCTAAGTTCCATAGACTAATCACTTTGACCAACCCTATCTAGGCATGACCATAATTATTAAACCTGGACTGGACTGACTGGTCTGACCAAAAACTTGAGAACTGGACCCTTGACAGATCAGGGTTTCTTTAAAGACGGGAATTGCACTTAACCTGCCAAAACCCTGTTCAAGCACAAACAGACAAATTCCAGCTGGTTGAACCAGCCAGTATTTAGAAATGTAGTGTCTTTTCTTTAATTGCCTTAATTTTGTTATTTATGGTTTATTTGTAATTCAACGTACTTGTTCTATTATAGTTAATTTTTGTGTATTACACGAGTTTTATTTTCTCATAATAATTTTAATTAACCCTACACTCCAACCGATTACCAAGTGACATGGTCGCTTGATAGGGTTGATGTCCAGGCTGAGTTTAATAATTACATCGCATGGGTAACATGGGTCTAAGACTACATTTCGGAAAAAATTTTGCAAAATGAGGTTTGTCTAGTACTGTTGTGTGTACTAACTTCGGATCACATTGGCCTGGTTTAAATGCCACTATCACCTAACCCTTAAAGAATGCCTCATACGTCAAAAGCTATCTGCTGAGGGAAAACTCATATCTATGCAGCATTATCAGCACAAAATTACCATCCTTTTGTTTTTCTAGGTCAACATTTCTTTGATTATCAAACCATCAAGTCTTACATTTTGATCCCAAAGGAATAGCAAGTCTTTATTCATCTAATAAAGGAAAAATAAAAATTTTCAGCAATAATTGAAATTAACATTTATCTAGGGAGTTCTAATGATTTAACTTCTTTGTTAGAGAGAGAGAGAGAGAGAGAGAACAATTTAGCATATGATCATTGGTGTATAGTCAATATGGTTAAAACTTTCTAAAAGACAAAAACATAAGATGACTCTAAATTCCTTTTTGACAGAAAAAGAATTATAATAAAGACAGGAGAATATTATAAAAGAGGATAGAGATCCTCTTAGAGAAAGAAGAATAAAAGGCCTAACTGGATTACACTGAAAAACAGATCCCTTACATAATCTCTTTTTATGTGTCTTTAAATGCCCTGATGCAAACAACCATAAGCAAGCAGACACAATGGTGTATGTCGGCAGAAAATTAGTACAATCAAGGTTACATCAGGCCAATTAAACTCCAAAACAAAGACTTTACAAGATAAAACTCATTCTGCCTCTACGACTTTACGAACACCATAGTGTTTAACTGCAGGGGGTGTTCTGGGAATTTGAGGGGGTTGATAATGAATATTTTATTGGCAATAAATTACAACTCTTAAGAGCTTCCAAGAAGTTGTATGCAATGAATCAAACATCGGCCAATGTGTACATACATAAAAGCACTAATGGGTGGTGTGGCCATTAAGAGCCATAATATCAGCCACTATGAACTTTTTCTCTTATAACTTCAGTACAAATCAAAATTTTCACTACAATTACTGTAGCAATTTATATCTTAGATCATACACATCTAAATAGTACCCAAGATGCATTGACTATCTTCATTTGCTTGGGAAGGGAAGGAGGCAAGAGTCAAACCCAAGAACATTATTATAGGCAAAAATTTTGACTAATTCGGGTCAAGGTTTGTGCCAAATCTCTTAGTCCATAGATGCATTGATTGCGTACTATTTTTACAGGACAAAGTAAAATTAATGAACATTTCCTGAATCAGCTTATAACAAATATCCAGCATGGGCAATGTTCCAGATCCAAGGAATCTACGTAGCTTTACCTTTTTAATCCTCTGTCCCTGTTCTGCACTTCCTAATTTTCATCGAGTTCATATCTCAAAAAAAAAAAAATCTCAAATCCTACAACAAGCAACCTTTCAACAATAAACCCAACAGATAAATATCTAAGAGAGAGAGAGAGAGAGAGAGGATCGGCTATACTATTTGAAAACCACTAATCTGAAGTGTTTGCATTTTTTGTAATAAAAAGAGAACTGTATTAAGAATAGAAATATAAGGGAAGAGCTAAGATGATAAAAATTCTCTTAGACAATACAAAAGAACATAGAAAAACTTAAAAGAGGATTGTGTTCCAATCTCTTTTCAGGTACCCTAAACCAAAGTCTATGAAAACCCTAACATAGAAGCGAGGAGACACATAATAAGTTTTCCTATAAGAGATAAACAAAGTATTTGCAATAACAACTAAACTCATAAAACAACAAAATTCAGAAGTGCTGAAAAAGGGATGGAAGGGGGGGGGAAGAATAGAAAGCCATAGTGTCTTACCATGCCCTCCCAACAAGTTCCGAACAGCTTTTAATGAACCCCCCAAACATAATGCTGTGGGAAATGTCTTCTTGCAATCCTGGAAAGGAAGCAAAGGAAGTTCAGCAAAGGACAATAAGTGTGGAGAATTTAATAGTTTCAAACACAGTCAAATTGTGCTTCTTATTTCTATTGAGAAAACGAAAAGAACACATTATGATTTAACAACTCCCACCCCAGCCCGTTGTGACTGCAAGCACAACAAATTTGTAACCTCTACATAGCCAGTTCATAGCTATATTCAGAAATGCGTATATCAAAAAAAGAATAAGAAAAAAGAACAAAAAGAACAAAAAACAAAAGAAGAAAGGAAAAGAAAGACTTCTTGCAAAAGATTGATTGTAACCAAGTTGGTTGCAAGTTTGGCAATTTGTCTTAAACTCATCTCATCTCCTTTTCACATCTCACAACAGGATAGACCTCTTATTAATTTGTTATGCTCTCTCGTATATAGACCTCATCTCCCTAACCTCCTTTTTTTTTTTTGGGTTCTTTTTGATCCTCCAACTCTTATTTTACCTTTAATAGATGGGAAAATTTCAGATGTGCCACTTCAACATAATCCATAGCAAGTCTAGTTGTCATGCTAACATGAAGGGCTAAAATGGATGTAAAATAAGAGTTGGACATTCCAAAATGAATGAATAAAATGTTACAGGAAAATTGCATCTCGCATAGCATCATCCAATACTTACCAATAACCATAAAATGCATAATTCTCCAAGTGTTCTAAAAGAGTAAGATGCAAAGAGACTCCCTTAACACTTAATTCTAGGGAATTGGTTCCTAAACTTAAAGATTTTGGAAAGAACCATGTATTCTTACTTCATAAAATACTTGTATTTTAATTTGACAATCAGAGAAAGTAAAATAAGGCTTTAAATCACTGCTGCTGCCAACACCACACCAACCCCCCAAAAAGGCTATCATGGATAGGCTCTGACCTCGTATTTGGATCCAAAATCCCTAAATTAGAGTGTCTAAATCTATCTAAATACAACTATTTGAGTTTAATACGTCATTTAAACATCATTTGAGGGTCAGATTACACAAAACGTCACAAAAAGTGAGGATGCGATATTATGAATCACATTGTTTGTTTTTATAAAAAAAGGAACTTAAGTTTAGTTAAAAGTAGAAGCAGTATACATTCTAATTAAAGATCTAGAACAAAGATGTCAGAATACAACAATTTAGTTAAGAGTACAAGCATTGTCCCTATTGACATATGTACAATCAGAAGTGAAGGCAGGTGACTATGCATGAAACTTAGACTAACAAGGGATACAAAAGGTTGAATGGTAATTGACGAGCACAGCTGAAAGTGAAGTATGTCCTCAATCAAGGATCAAACTGGAGTCATAGATGTCATTATCTCAGCCATAGCAAGCATTACAAGAAGGAATTATTGACACTACTGCAAGAATGATGACAGAAGATTCAGGAAAGAGAAAAAGTAGTTGTATCAACCAGTAACAGCAGCACAGCCACAATGAGAAAAATTATGCGATGGCCTCGTTTCAATATTGTGAAAAGAAAGATCAGTTCTTAATTCATTGTAAACGATCCAAGCCAAGGAATCCCACTCTTGTACCGTATCACTTTAATGCAGCACAAAAATTTTGTAAACAAGGACTAATTTACTTTCTGGTTCTTTGGAATCCACTAATACTATGAATACAAATAGAATTTATGAGGAAATTATTGGCATCTCACCTACCAACAGCAATGACTAATAATCATCAAAGGGCTACTTAACACAATAACTAAAAATATACTTCAAAGCTCATTGCTGGGAATGCATTTGTACAAAGTAGGCATCAATTCCTCCCCCAAAATTTTAAACTATCAGGTGTAGAACCAATTTTACATGCCCCCATATTCTTTCTCCATCTATCATGCCCTAACCAATAAGGGGAAAAAATCCAAAATTGTTATAGGAGCCACAATTATGTGAGAAAGAGAGAAGGGTTTGTTAAGGGACATCTAAACTTCATGGTTACACCAGGTTCTCAATTTGGAGATGAAACTAAAGAAAGCTATGTTAACCTCTTTTTACCTGCAAACGATCCAGTAGATTATCAGTGACCGTATCAACCAAAGAATCCTTTTCAGAGTTCAACCAAGCCGCTCGATCACGCTACCACCAAGAAAACGATAAGCTTTTGAGATTATTAAGCAATATGAAAAACCCTAAACTTTTTGGTTCAATGTCAATGCCAATGTCAATGTAATGCAAGCATGAATTGAGCAAGCTCAGTAGCAGTACTCAAACCTGCGAGCGTTTAAGATGACGATCAAAAATCTTGAGCTTGGAACTCTCGAACCCATCTTCCCCGTCCATTGTCGAGAGAGATCGAAAGCACCATGGATTCCGATTTCTTGCACGACTGGTTATGCAGCTCAACACTCGCCTCATCCTCTATTCTATTCCACCGCTGAACTCCGAGCATGGTTTATACCCAAATCCCGAGTACGAGAACCCTTCTTACATTTTTAAAGTATAAAACGGAAAATCCTAATTTTGGAGGCGAGAAGAAAAAGAAAATTTGAATCTTGGCCTATCTCCGATATTGAGGATTTGAGTGTCACGCTACCGGTCCCCCCCCCCTCCCCGCGCCGCGGCGGGCGCCGGCTCCCTTACTCGACTAGGTATTTTTTTTTTTTTAATTGTATTAAGTTCGCAAAAAACACCAAAATAAAAGTAGTAAACCCTCGAAACAATAATTTCGAAACAATTTCAAAATTAATTCTTTTTTCCTTCCTAAAACCAAAATTAGGAGTTTTTCTTAAACCTATTAGGCGATAAATTTTAATGATGAGTTTAAAATTCTTATTCTCCATCTTATGTAAACTATTTTTTGATAATGTTTTTAAAATCGAATCAAGTTCATTAGATCATTGATCGGACAGATCGAACCGTTCTATGAATTGATGACGTCACGATGATGTCACATATAATTTGTATATTATATTTTATATATTTTTATAAAAAAATGAATTTATTCCATCAACATATATAAATCAAATAAAATAAATTGAATTTTTTCTTTGGACCGCTTTCGATCGGTTTGATTCAATTTTAAAAACACTATTTTTTAATTTTTTTTATCATTGAATCAATAAGATGTTGGTAATAGAATATTGCATGCCCACCATGGGACTCAAACCCAGGATTACAAAGTTAAGAATCTTGCGTTCTACGGACTAAGCTAGATGGACTGACCATCTTTCTTCCTTCTTTGTTGTGACCATTTTTACTTTTCTAATTCCTATGAGAAAAGGCAAAAAATAAAATGAGTTTCAAATTTGAGAGAGAGAGAGAGAGAGAGAAGAGAGAGAGAGAACCAATGAGGATTGGCTCAATTAGATGTGGGGTTAGTACCGTTAAGCATGACCGAGGTTCAACATCCACTGAGAGTATCGGACCCTCATATATATGAAGCATTCCCTTCTTATATTTTTAAAGTATATTCCAACGCCAAACTCTGAGCATGGTTTATACCCAAATCTCAAGTACGAGAACCCTTCTTACATTTTTAAAGTACAAAATGGAAAATCCAAATTTTAGCATCGAGAAGAAAAAGAAAATTTGAATCTTGGCCTATTTGCAATATTGAGGATTTGAGTGTCAACCTACCGGTACTTACCCCCCCGCCCCCCATCCCGGGGCTCCCTTACTCGACTAGGTATTTTTTTTATTGTATTAAGTTTGCAAAAAACACCAAAATAAATTAGTAAACCCTCGAAACAGAAAATAATTTTGAAACAATTTCAAAATTGATTTTTTTCCTTCCTAAAACCAAAATTAGGAGTTTTTCTTAAACCTATTAGGCGATAAATTTTAATTATGAGTTTAAACTTCAAATAATTCTTATTCTCGATCTTATGTAAACTATTTTTCAATAATATTTTTAAAACCGAACCAATAAATAATTTCATCAATATACCAGATCATTGGATCATTGATCGGATTAATCGAACCGTTTTATGAAATGATGACGTCACGATGATGTCACATATAATTTGTATATTATATTTTATATATCTTTATTTAAAAAAAAGAATTTATTCCATCAACATACATAGGAGAGTATATCATTAAATGAAATTTTAAACAACAGGTCACACTTATCAAATAAAATAAATTGAATTTTTTCTTTGGACCCCTTTCGATCGGTTTGGTTCAATTTTAAAACCACTACTTTTCAGTCTTCTTATCACTGAATCATGGTAATAGAACATTGTGTGCCCACAATGGGACTCAAACCCATGATTACAAAGTTAAGAATCTTGCACTCTACGGACTAACCATCTTTCTTCCTTCTTGTGACCGTTTTTTCTTTTCTAATTCATGTGAGAAAAGGCAAAAAGAAGAATGAGTTTCAAATTTGAAAGAGAGAGAGAGAAGAGTAAAAGATAAAAATTACTGTAATTGAGAGGGGCTCGGACTAACGTTGTTGGCATGGGAGTTAGGAGGATGGATGATGCAGATATTTTTGGAACGAAAAATGAGAAGAAAAGAATAGGAAGAGGAAGGTCTTAGTGGGAACTCTTCTTTGTTGCATGAGGATGAAGAATCGAAAAAACTATTTTATTAAAAATTTCTCAACTCATTTAAAGAAAAAGAAAAAAGAAAAAAAATTCAAACGTTTCAATTCATCTCTCTCTCTCTCAAGTAGGAGATTTGAGATTGCTCATACGGCATTGTTAACACTCTCAGAGACGGTGTAGCTTGTGAAGCTATCCAGATCAAAGGATTGGTCTTAGGCAATTTGTCTTCTCATTCTCTCAATCTTCTCTTTCGTTCAAAACATTTAATTATAGCTCCTCTCTCTTTCTCTCTCTCACAAAATTGAATTTGATTTTAAAATTGAATTTTGTATTTTTTTTCCCAGTAATTATGCATATTATTTCTTCCTTTTCTTTCTCTTAACTAAAATTGCTTTCATTTTTGCCTTTCCCACATGAATTAAAAAGAAAAAGCGGTCGTCGGGATCAAGGAAAAAGAGCTAAGAAAAAAAAATTCAAAGTGTTATTTAGGATGACAATTTAATAGTCTTAGGAGAAAAAATAATAGGCTATACCAACATATCATTGATATGGCACATCAAATTCTTATTATTGAGTCTCTCAAGAACAGTTCAAGTGGTAGAACGTCTCCACTTCTATTATCTTTTTTCGATTCGATTCTGTTTGATTGTATCTTTTGGTATCAAAAAAATTCTTATTACTGAAACCCTGAATGAGGTTTATTTCAATTTTAAACCCCATAATTAAGGATTTCTCCATTCCAAGGTAACAATAGAGAGGTTTAATCCTACAATTAAGATTTTTTTTTTTTTTATTTTTTATTTTTAGATATTTGGGTCTTTGGCGATCGATATTAGCACTTTTGTAAGCAAGGATTTTAGACCTGGACTTGGAAGTGAATGAGCAGGTATTGCGTAATGGATGACTAGTGTAGCTGCCATTGAACCAACATAACTATTGACGTAATCATGATGTCATAAGTAATTTTTAATATAAAAAATATGATTAGTTGCTTACAAACCACCAATCCAAATAAGCTATAAGCCAAAACATGCAATCTCATACAAGAACTGACTCTGTGCTTTTGCCAAGCTCGAGATGTTTATTGATACTCTTACATTGGAAGCTGAATAATTTTGATATTTTAATTATAAGAATGAATAGTATTGATCGATTACTTTTATTTCGATGATGGCCACCATCTCCTCTGGGACAGATTATGGTGCAAGACTGATACCTTTAAGTTACAGCATTCATTACTTCAACAAAAAATCTTTTTTTTTTCTGACGAATCTTGACGTAATAGTTGAATTATTCTTTTAATAATCTCGAGATCACGAGTTCAAAACGTGAGCATAATCTTTTTGTTAAAATGCAAGGGAAAACTACATATATATATACGCTCACGTTAAAGCCGATCCTAATTATTAGAACTAAAATTCTGATTATTGTTTTATTAATAATATTGATCGACTATGTACGATAACAATATCATAAAAGCGACACATATTTTACGATAAAAGAAGCTATTTTACACTTGAATTTAAAACAAAATTTGAAAGTTAGATTTAGCACTATTGCAAGCCTAAATGAACATGAATATAAAATAATTTGGGATTCGATTTAATTTGAGGTTTAGGTTTTAATTCACAAGTTAATCTAAATTATAAGTACAATTTTCATAATATCCATTGAATGACAAAATTCTAGTTTTAAATAACATTAGAATTCAAATATTTAAATCCTAATTATAACATCATTCATAGTTCTTTCATAAGCAAAATAGAAATACAATATCAGATTGATAAGAAAATAAAAATAATGAAATAGAAATAACAATTATTTTCCATCGCATACCAATGAGCTCATAAGACCATAGCAAAAGCTACAGTAATAAAGAAACCCGTCATTCTTCGAAGGGATAAATTTTTTTTAATAAAAAAAAAAAATCAAAAGTGTTAAATAAAATTAAGGTAAATTATTAGTATTTACTACAAAAAAAAAAAAGAACTCAAAGAAATATTCATCTATATATTTTAATGTGTTCAACTTCTAGCTAGGTTACAAGTTTTGAAACCCTTAAGAAACATTTAAGATTGTGTAATGTAAGGTAATATGCAATGTGACCACTCATCTAATCCTACTATAATCTATTGACTCCAATTCACACACAAATCTAAAATTTGTGATTTATAAAAATATTAATAGACTAATAGACAGTTGGTCTAGTAGGATGAAGTGTTAAGTCCTTTAACAAAATATTGAATTCGAAAATGAATCAGATTAATTGAAATATGGTTCTAAATACAAATGGTAGACACCAAAAAAAAAAAAAAAAAGTTACAAACATGATTTATATATTCCTATCATGATCCATATATGATATTGTCATGAATCATGTAAAGAAAATACAAATATTAACAACTTCCTATTATAACACCGACAAATTTGTAACGGAACTCTAACTTCAAGATTAAACAATCTCCAGGAATGAAAAATACTTTTTCTCAATTTTTTCTTCTTTTCTTTTTCTTTTTGCTTCTTTTGTGCTTTTTTTTTTTTCGTAGTTCAACATGATAATTCTCCTCTTCTGCTACACTGAGCCCCAATTTATCACACTATCATAGAAAAAACTCCAACACATAAGAACATAATGCCATGCTATCAACCCTAAGTAAATTTGTGAATTTGGGTCCCAAATCAAGAGTTAGAAAAAACACAAGTCATGGAGAACATTTTTGGGTAATTCAAGAAAAGGGCTAGACTCAAATGGGTTAACATGAGGATATAAAATGTTAGGGAGGGTATTTCTCGAAGGTCAAAGGAGTGTAAACCTAGGTTTTTTATTCATTTTTGTGTATGAAAATAAAAAATATTGTCTCGACATGCATAACAAAGAAAATTCTAAAATGACCATTCCATGTGTGATATGCACTCAACAAGAATAATGAGAGCACAAGGAATGAATTGCTCTCTAAGATTCAATTTCTCACTTTGATAAGTATTGTATCAAATCCTACACATCCTTTATAAAATCTGACTCAAATCAAGTCACATATTAGGACTCGAAGACTTGAGAATACTTTGTTGGCTTGGTTAAAAAAATGCAGCAAAACACGAATTTCTTAAAAAACGAAATCAGCCTTCATATATGCTCTCCCACCCTTAAATTAAGCATTGTCAATAATGTGCAAGATGAATAAAATAAATAAAAAACTAAAAGAGTACAAAAAACTCTCCTCGCAAATCCGGTGAACATGTGGCCTCCTATCCAGCAGTAACTTCTTTTTCTCTCGTGCAAATGATTACTTATACTCTTGAATCTTTGAAGAAAATGGCAGACCCTTCCTTCAAGTTACTCCCATCCTTATAGATTTTCAAACGATGCCTATTGACCTTGAATTTTTCACTTGGCTTGTTCGAAAGTTCTATAGCTCCATACGAAAAAACTATGTCAGCACGAATGGTTCATACCATCTTGAAATTTTCTAGAAAAAGTCTCAAATGAGAGTTATGCAACAATACTTTATCCCCAACATGGAACTCTGGTTTCATGATTCTAACATCGTGCTATGTCTTTGTCCATTCCTTATTCGTGCATTCTCATAGGACTCATTTTGCCATTCCTCCAGCTCATTTATCTGCAACTTCCTTTCTTTACCTGTAGAAGCTAAATCAAAGTTATAATATTTCATTATCCAATATTCCTTATGGTCTAACTCAGCAGGAAGATAATGTGCATCAACATAGACCAAATGATAAAGTGACATACCAATCGGAAACTTGTGTTGTCCTATAAGCTTAAAGTGTATCATCTAATTTTATGGACCAATTCTTACAAGAAAGATTTACAGTTTTTTCCAAAGTACTTTAGAAAGATTTATAGTTTTGTCCAAAGTACTTTTTAATTTGTGACTTGAAATCTCAACTCCCTCATTAGACTAGGGATGGTAGAGGGTAGCAACCTTATAAGTAATACCATATTGAGCTAAGAGTTTTTCAAAATCTTTGCAAAAATGTGAACCTCCATCACTAATTATGGCTCTACAAATACCAAAATAGGAAAAAATATTTTTCTTTAAAAATTTACACACCATTTTAAAGTCGCTTTTCACACATGGAATTGTTTCCACCTGCTTACTCATATAATCAACAGCAACTAGGATAAACTCATTATTAAAAGATTTTAAAAAAGAACCCATGAAATCTATATCCCATACATAAAAAATATCCACAATTAAAATATAATTTAGAGGTATCTCATAACAATTTAAATTATATCTAGTTCATTGATATTGGTCACATGTATGAATATAAGAATGAACATTCTTAAAAAAAGTTGGCCGATAAAATCCAGACTGAAGTACCTTAACCGTTATATGAGATGGTCCATAATGGCCACAAACTTCCTTATCATAACAAAAACTAAGAATACTACTTACCTCCTATTGGAGCACACATCCTGTGGTAATACCGTTGTCACAAGCCTTATACAAGTAGGGTTCATTGCATAAATAGTGATGCACATCAGAAAGGAATTTCTTTTGTTATGCCACCTCAATCCCCATGGCTCAACCCTATAAACAAGATAATTGACAAAGTTAGCATATTATAGTTCATCAGTATGAGTAATAGAAAATAAATTTTCAAGAAAAGAGTCATTTAGAGGATAATCAATTATTGTTCGATAAAATCTCCCTCCAATTAAGATAAATGGTACTACATTATCAACTCCTCTTGTATCCATTATCTTGATGTCAAATTCCTATAATGAGAGAATCCAACGGAACAACTTGGGCTTTGGATCTGTTTTTTTTATGTCAAATATTTAAGTGCATAATGGTTAGTATGAATAACAATCTCGGACAACAACAAGTAAGGTCAAAATTTCTTAAGTGAAAAAATTACAGCAAGTAGCTTTTTCTCAGTAGTGGTATATAATTTCTGAGCTTCATTCATAGTCCTACTCATGTAATATATAATATAAAATTTCTTATCTATAGTTTGGCCCCAAACTGCATCTACAATGTCATCAATTGTATCACAATAAATGTCGAATCTCATCTAAGTGGTTGCACAATAAGAGTCTCAATCAATTTTGACTTTAGGCAATTAAAGGCATTCAAACAAGAATTGTTACGTGATTTTCATGCATTATGAATTCAGGCAAGTATGCCCTAGTTGGGTGTTATGTGTAGTGGGAGCAAGTATCGTTTCTACGAAAATATTTGTATTACCAATTTTAAATTACCCAATTTAAGTTGAACAAAACAACTTAAGATTGTGAAAATATTAAGGACCAAAATTAGTGGATGAAAATCCTAATTTTATAAAACTCAAGGATATCGATTTCATTTATTTTTAATTTTTTCACATGGTCAAATTCTTTCAAATCACTTTTAATTTTATTGACTACAGAATTATTATTGATGATGGTAGATTTTTCATAAATTGTATTCATCCAATGGTCATGCAATGAAATCCTAATTTGATTAATTAAACACAATGGTTATGCAATTTTGATTAATCGAACAGTATTAAGATTTATGAAAAATCTTAATTTAGAGCTTTCCCTAAAGTCTCATACATGAAATTAATCCAATGGTCATGCTCATAATCTCATATAGATTTTATTGCTCAGACTAACCTCGTACACTTATATTGATCATGCATGCAATCGATTTCAAATCATCAAAATATAGGTATCTATATGTAAGAAGCATTAAGTTCAACAATAAAATCTTATCAAAAAATAATTATGGCAATAAAGATTTAAGAGGAGAAATAAATCAAATCATGCTGTTAATCAAATAACAAAATCCATCAAGTTCTAGGAAAAAGAAATCTAACTAGACATAATAAAGAAAAATAAAAAAAGTAAAGAAAATATTACAACTCCTTTTGTACCTGAAAAAAGATGGGAAATCACGTCCAAAGGAGGTTGCTAGGGTTTTGTGTCTCTCCCCCTCCTTTTAAACGTGTGAGACAGCCCCTATATTTATAAATCCAAAACCAAACAAAACATGAAGTGGTGAATGCTTAGGAGACTTGACTTTTCACTTGGACTTGGAAACTTAAGTTGTGATGATAAACTTTATCCTCTTCTTCTTCCAAAATTTGGAAACTTGATTCTTATCATTGATCTTGAAGATTTTTGAAGTTATCTACAACTTTATCCCAAAGATCTCTCATTAAATAAGAAGTAGCTTTTCTCTTCAATAAAGACTTGTCTTTCTTGAATTTCAGCACAGCAACAGATTGTTTCCAATCCTCAGATACCTTCTCCCCTAAATTAGCTTATACACTCTTCACATTGAAGTCTTCTTTCCAGTGCCACAAGAATCAGGTCAATCGGATATCAGAGCAAAACGTATGCACAAAAACCTAAAAACTGTCTGTGCAGTCTGAATTTTTTTAAATAAGCCCAAAATTTCTTAAAATAAAACCCTTGAAATTAATTAATGTAATTTCATAAATGAGGTTTAAAACAATCCTAAAAATTATAAATAAAGGCTAAAATAAAATAAAATAATATAATTCAAGTTTATAAAAATATTATTATCAAATATTTCCACATTTAAATATTTGATTATTTTCAAGCAAAAACAATTTCTTCTATAACCAATTCAATCTTCCCTGGATCCTAACTATGCCTATGACAAATTCAAATAAGAATTGCAATCACGACAACCAATATTTCGCAGTATTCAGTACTAGAATAATTATTGCATCTCCTATAGTCTCTTTGAAATAAAAACAATACAAGATTCATTCACTCTAACAATAGATTCACTCAATAGAATAAAGAGAACTAAGATTCAACTACTCAAAATACTCAATTTTATGAAAGGGGTAAGTGTATCACTCAAATCTACATAATGAGATTGTATTATCATAAACTTGCTAATATATTAAATTTTCACCACTCAAATATAGAGATTCATATACCAATCAAAAGGTCTTTTATTTAGTTATAATGAGGTTAGGATTAAGGGTAGGATAAATAGGTCACATTGTTGGGTTAAAAATAATTCACTAAAAATACTCAAACATCATGACATGATATTATTTAAATCGAAACAAAGAAATGACACTCTAACTGTGAATATGTAATGTGATATATTACTTATCAAAAGTAAAGAACAATGTAATGAAACTCTACTATAGAAGTGAACAGTATCAAGAATTAAGAATACTTTTCACATTTTTTCTTTTTTTCTTTTTTTTTTCTTTTTTTTTCTTTTTTTTTTCATTTTTTTTCAACCAGCACTTTTTTTTTCTTTTCTTCTTTTTTTCTTTGATTTTTTTGGCTATTTGTTTTTTCATAACTTAATATGATAATGACTAAAAACATATATAAAACTTCACAAAAAAGCATAATACCTAAAATATAATAATATGCTATCAATTATAAGTATATTATTGAATTTAGGTTCAAATTCTGGAGCTAAAAAAATAGGTCATGGGGTAAATTATGTGAGTAATATGTGAAAGAAGAGGTTTAGGCACAAATAGGTTAACTAAAGAGATATAAATGTTAGAAATGATATTTTTCGAAAGCCAAAAGTATGTAAATCTAAGTGCACTAATTATTTTGGTGAATGAAAATGAAAAAAATGTGGTTTCAAAATGTATAACAAATCAAGTTTTAGAATGACCATACCATGTATGATATACGCTCAACAAGAAAAATGATGAGAACAAAAAATTACTCTTTAAGTCTTAAATCCACACTTAGGTAAATTTAGTGTCAAATCTAGTATGTCTATCATTCAAATTAATCATAAAAAGATGAATAGTTAATTGTATATCAAGCAACCACTAATACCAATCACGTCTCATACAATCTAATTCAAAACAATTAACATACTAGGACTAGAAAACCTGAAAAAATTTGTTGATATAGAAAAAATTTCATCAAAACTCAAGAAATTTAACAAAATTCAAGATTTTCCTAAATTTTTAAGTTCTTTTTTTTTCAAAAACTTTCCAAAAAAAAATCAAAACAGAAAAATCAGAAATAATTTTAAATGAATACTCCCCCCACACTTAAACCCAACATTGTTCGCAATGTCAAATAAATAAATAAATAAATAAATAAAAGATAACAGAAAGCTCCCCTGAATAAACCGGTGAATCTGTAATTTCCTCTTTTGCAACTTCTTTCAACCTCGTAGATCTTCACATTATGTCCATTCATTTTATCATACTATGTCTTTATCATTTTCTTATCAATTATTACATTCTCATTTGCCTTATTCTACTACTCCTCTAACTCAGTTAACCACAACGTCTTTTTTTTACCTACATCAAACCTCTTTTTTTGTTGATATTCAATTAATTTCATACCCAAGACAACATGTGCATCAACATATTTATCGTCTAGGAAATCATGGTTTATATACAAGGGCAATTTTCAAGAGGATCCTTAGAATAAAAGATATTCAAATCATGTTAAATAATCATCTCAATGCAATCAACTCTGAAAACTTCTTGTTTATCAAATTTTTTCATGGAATGGAATACATTAGACTCATTTTTTTCATCACTGAATCTCAAAATCAACTTTCCACAAGAAATATCAATCAAAACACGTGTAGTGTTTAGGAAAGGTCGACCTAAAATCAATGAAGTATCCTTATCATCATTCATATCCCAAACAACAAAGTTAACAAGAAAAATGATTTTATCAACTTTAATCAAAATATCCTCAATATGCCTCTAGGATATTTGACATTCCTATTAGCTAATTGCAAAGAAATATTGGTAGGTCGACAATCCATTAACCCTAATTTCTAAAACACAAAATATGGCATAGGATTTACACTTGTACCCAAATCACACAAAATATTAGAAAAATTAGTAGAACCGATGGTGCAAGGGATAGAAAAACTCTCTAGATCCTTGAGTTTCAGTGGTAGCTTCCTCTGTAATATCACAAAGCACTCTTCTGTAAGCTTGACAATTAAAAACTCATCCAGCTTCTTCTTGTTTGTAATCACGTCCTTTAGGAATTTCCCATAGCTCGACATCTGTTTGATCGCATTCAAAAGAGAAATATTAATATGTAGTTTTTTAAAAATTTCTAAAAATTTTTAAACTACTTCTTTGTATTGGAATGTAAAAGTAGACCAGGAAAAGAGACAATGGGTTTATATTTACTCAAAGAAGTACTTCCTTGTTTTGTCTCTGGTGTCTTGGGCTTCTCACTCTTATGCTTTTTGCTCTTTTCCTCAGTCTCATGTTTATCATTTCCATCCATTGACTAAATCAGCTTCTCCTGTAGTTCCTTCCCACTTCTCAATATGAGTTCCTTGGCTTACTCTCTAGGGTTCTTCTTAGTGTCACTTGGTAGTCTACCTGGTACACGAGAATGAAAGATGTTAGTAAATTGATCGATCTTATTTTCTAGCTTCTCAATCCTTTCATTTGTTGTTGTTGCCAAACATTTAATTGCCATCTCCCATGGACTTGTTCTCCCTTTGTTGTGGTTGTGAATTCCCTAAATTAAAGCTTGGTTGGTTATTTGGTTGTGGTGCTCCTTGACTCCATGAAAAGTTTGAATGGTTTCTCTATATAAGACCTGGTTAGTCACAATATTAAGTTTTTGCATTAAGGATTTAATTTTTGTACTAAGAATAGTAAAACTATCAATTTCATGCACACTAGCTTTCAGCCTAGGGATCTCATATTTATTAAACCAATCATACTAGTTAGAAACCATATTATCAAGTAATGCACATGCCTCATTATATGACTTACTCATGAATGCACCTCTAGTCACACATCAATGGTAATTTTGACAAAATTTAAAAGTCCACCATAAAAATTTACAAAATTAACCAATCACGTATACCATGCTACGGGCATCGATATAGGCATCTCCTAATCAAATTCTTAAATCGTTTATACAAACTCACCCTCAAACTGCCTAAAACTAATAATATCATTACGTAGTTTAGTTGTCTTACAAGGTGAAAAATATTTAGCTAGAAATGTCTAAGAAAGATTTTTTCAATCTGTGGAGTGATTGGCAGGGAAAGAGTTTAACCCCACCTTTGGCTTTCCCATGAGAGAGAAAAGAAACAATCTTAACCTTATGGCATTGCTGACTCCATTCAATTCGATCTCATCATTGATCTCCATGAAGTTCTTTAAATGGTTAGTTGGATCTTCAAAGGCTACTCCATGAAACTGATCTAATTGTACCATGCCAACGAGTGTCGACTTCAACTCGAAATTGTTTACCTCCATAGTGGGTTGTGCAATGCTAATTTGTATGTCTTGAAGTTTAAGCATCGGATACTTCCTCATAGCTCTGTTCTCATAGGCCATTGCTTTTTCCTTGACTTCTATAGCTTACTTATGAAAAAATCTCAAAGTTCTCTCTATCTTAGGATCGAAATCAACTAGGTCAAGACTTTTCGATCACAAAATGCACTGTTTTGACACCAAAAAAGAGCATAATATTAGATCTTCAAAATTGATTGTAAAAACCACTCAAGAAAATCGAAATCACATATATAAAAGTAGAAATCAAGAAAGAATAGCAAGATCATGCATAAAGATGCCCAAGAAAGCAATAAAAAATCCCTAAGAATCAAGAAAAAATCAAAAAAAAAAGAGGAAAAACCTATAAAAAGGATAAAATTTGACCAAAATAGGGTGGTGCTCGTAGTAAATAGTTTTGGTCAATGGGTTGTGCGATGCTAGTTTGTATGTCTTGAAGTCTAGGCATTGAAAGCTTCCCCATAACTCTATTCTCATGGGCCATTGCTTCTTCCTTGACTTCCATAGCTTGCTTATGAAAAAATCTCAAAGTTCTCCCTATCTTAGGATAGAAATCAACTAAGTCAAGAATTTTCGATCACAGAATGCACTGTATCGACACCAAAAAGAGCACAATATTAGATCTTCAAAATTGATTGCAAAAATCACTCAAGAAAATAAAAATCACATATATAAAAGTAGAAATCAAGAAAGAATAGCAAGATAATGCATAAAGATGCCCAAGAAAGCAATCAAAAATCCCTAAGAATCAAGAAAAAAATCAAAAAAAGGGAAAAACCTATAAAAATGATAAAATTTGGCCATAGCAAATAGTTTTGGTTAGTGGATTGAAATCCTTTGGAATAAGTAGTTGCAGAACCTTAGATACAAAAAATTTTTTTGGACCTTGAAAATTCCCAAAAATTCCTGAGTCCGAACCAAATCTAAACTCTAAATAATGAATGTGTAATCTTAAATTATGAAAAAGAAAGTAAGGATAGTGTTTAATCTCAAACAAGATTATTTTGATTGATATACAATAATATCCCTTGCAACAGTGCCAAAAACTTGTTAAACAACATTGATATATCATGATTTTGGGCAAATATACCCTGATTGGGTGTTGTGTATAGTACGAGCAAGTGTCATTCCCATGAGTATATTTTGTATTACCAATTTTAAATTATTTTATCTAATTTGGACAAAACAACTCAAGATTATGAAAATATTAAAAATTATAAAAATATTATGGACCAAATTAATGGATGAAAACCCTAATTTTATAAAACCCTAGATCATCGATTTTATCTGTTTTTAATTTTTTCACTTAGTTGAATTCTTTCAACTCCTTTTAATTTTATTGGCTATAGAATTAGTGTTGATGATGACAGATTTCTTCTAAATTAAATTCACTCAATGGTGATGTACGAAACCCTAATTTGATTAATCAAAACCTAATAGTTATGCAATTTTGATTTAACTGAATTGAATTAAGGTCGATATAAAATCTATAATTTAGAGTTTCTCCTAAAATCTCACACATTAAATTAATCCAATGGCCATTCTCAAAATCTCATATAGATTTTATTGCTTTGACTAATTTCGTGCAATTATATTGTTAATGCATGCATTCGATCTCAAATAATCAAAATGAAAGTTTAAAACAATTCTAAAATTCATAAATAAAATAAAATAAAATAATATAATATAGTTCAAGTATATAAAAATATTGTTATCAATAATTATGAATGACAAAATGTGTATCTTTCACTAAAAGATTGGTTATAGGTTTGGAAATTTTAGAAAAATCCTTGATGAACCTACGATAAAAATTTGCTTATCTTAGAAATCCTCTGACATCTTTTAATAATTTAAGAGGAGACAGTTTTTTAATTAATTTGACTTTTACTCTATCAACTTCTATTCCCCCAAAATAATGTCTTCTTTTATCATAAAATGACATTTTTTTTCTAATTAAATTTCAAGTTAATTTCCTCACATCTCTTTAGAACATACTCCAAGTTATTCAAACAACTATTAAATGATCAACCAAATATAGAAAAATCATCCATAAGGACCCTTGTAAGATCGTCAATAAAATAAGCAAATATATATATCTTGCATCTTTGAAAAGTAGCTGAGGCATTACAATGACCAAGAGACATATGTCTAAATGTAAAGGTACATATGGACATGTGAACATGGTTTTTTTCTTGGTTAGAAGGATCAATGGCAATTTATAAATAACTAGAAAACCATCTAAAAAACAATAAAATACATGGACAACAAAAATTTCAACATGTTAATCAAGATAGGGAAAGGAAAGTGATCATTTCTAGTAGCATTATTTAATTTCCTATAATCTACACAAAACCTTCTAATCAGTCGTAATACGTGTAGGAATTGTTTTCAAACACAATTGTCTCGCCCTTCTTAGGCATAACTTGTAATGGACTCACCCAAACAAAATTTGAGATAGGAAAGATAATACTTGCATTAAGCCATTTAATGATCTCTTTATTTATTACTGCTTTAAGATGCTCATTCAATCTCCTTTGTGGTTGAACTGTGGCTTTGAAGCTATTTTCCAGTAAGATCTTATACATGCAAATCGAAAGATCTATGCCATGGATGTAGGCGATTGTCCAATCTATTTTGTTTCATGTGTTCTTACAAAACTTGTAACAATTTCTTTCCCTCGAAACCTATCAATTCAAAAGACATAATCACTGAAAATATTAAAAAACTATCTAAAAAGGCATATTTCAAAGGAAAACGAAGAGGTTTAAGTTCAAACATAGAAGATGGTTGAGTAGCTTGCTGTGATTTGTCCCTTTTCTACTCGACGCTTAAAGACTTACAAGCTCTCGTATCATGTAGGGAAGGTATGAAATTCACATAAATTTGCATCCAAAATAGCTCTTGCATCAACATGTTTATTATCTAAAAAGTCATGATATTGATACAATGAATTTGCAATACAATTTTCAATAGGATCACTAGAGTAAATGATATTAAAATCATATTTAGTAATCCTTTTAATGCAATCAATTCTAAAGATTTCTTGTTTATCGAATTTTTTCACAAGAGTGACAGGCATCAAACGCAATTTTTTAATCATGAATTCTCAAAATCAATTTTCCTTCATAAATGTCTATCAAAGCACATGACAAGGAAAATTCGACCTAGAATCAAAGAGTTACCCTCATCTTCATCCATATCCAAGACAACAAAATTGATAGGAAAAATAAATTTATCAACTCTTACGTGTATGTCTTCAACAATGTCTCTCGGATACTTTATATTCCCATTAGCCAATTGTAATAAAATATTAGTTGGTCTATATTCTTTTAATCCTAACTTCAAGAGTACAAGATATGGCATCAGATCGTCACAAGCATGCAGATCACATAAAATATCAAAAAAAAAAAAAAAAATAGTAGAACCAATGGTACAAGGGATAAAAAACTCCTTGAATCCTTGAATTTTGATGACAGCTTATCTTGTAGATTCGCACAATACTCCTCCGTAAGCTTAACTGTTGAAATATTATCTATCTTTCTCTTGTTGGTAATCACATCCTTGAGGAATTTTTCAAAAGTTGGCATTGGCTTGATGGCATTAAAAGAGGAATATTAATATGCAATTTTTTTAAAAAAAATTTCTAAAAATTTTTCAAACTGCTTTTCTGCATGAAATGGAACATGGGTTTATACTCATGCAAAGATAAAGTACTTCCATATTTTCAATCTGGTGCCTTGAACTTCTAATTTGTAAGCTATTTGATCTCTTTCTCTACCTCTTATTCATCTACTTCATCCTTGGACTGAATTAGTACCTCTTGTAATTACTTCCTGCTTCTCAATAAATCATCTTGGCTTTTTCTCTAAAGTTCTTCTCAGTATCACTTGGTAGTCTGTCTGACACATGAGAATGAAAGACGTTAGTCAATTGATCAATTTAGTTTCAAACTTCTCGATCTTTTCATTTGTTACTATTGCTAAGTGTTCAATGACGTTTTCCTATGTTACCTTGTTCTCCCTTGATTGTGGATTCCCTGAGTTAAAAGCTTGTGGATTATTTGCTCTTGATGCTCTTTGACTTCATCAAAAGTTAGGATTTTTTTTTTTAATTATATAGGATTGCACATGTTGGAGTAAAGGTTATTCTAAGACCTACCAAAGTTAGAAACAAAATGTGCTTGCTGTACCTGCATGTACTCATAAAACATATGAGTAGAATCTCTACATGAATCACAAGATAAAACCTGGTTAATCACAACATTAAGTTAATTAGTTTTCATCGCATTAATCAAGGTGTTGATTTTTATATTAAACATGGTAAAAATATCAACCTCATACACACAAACTAATTATTCAGGGATTTCACATTTGTTAGAACAATCATATTGATTAGAGGCTATACTATCAAGTAACACACAATCTTCATTATAAGATTTACTCACGAAAGCACCCCATCGCAACATCAATGGTAATTTTAATAGAATGTAAAAGAACACTATAAAAAGTTTACAAAATCATTCAATCTGGTATATAATGTTGTGGACTTCTCCTAATCAAATTCTTAAAGAGTTCCCAAGCATCATTGTACAAAGATTGGCCCTCAAATTGCCTAAAACTAGGTCATTACGTAGTTTAACCATCTTACTAAGTGGAAAATACTTAGTTAGGAATGCTTGAGTTAAATTCTCTCAATTTGTAAAGTAATTAGCAAGGAATGATTTAAGCCATACCTTTGCCTTTCCTTTAAGAGAGAAAGGAAACAACCATAATCGTATCACATTGGGAATGACTCCGTTCAACTTAATTGTATCACAAATCTCTAGGAAATTTTTTAGATAGCTATTTGGATCTTCAAAAGTTTCTCTGATTCACCTACATCAAGCCAATGAGTCTTGATTTAAGTTCAAAATTGTTTGCTTCCACAACAGGTCGTGCAACATTGTTTGTACGTCCTAAAGTATAGGCATTGAGAATTCCCTCATAACTCTATCTTTTAAGCCATTGCTTCCTCACATTTCTTGGCTTCTCTAGTTCATTTATAAATTGTTCTAAGAGGTTTCTCTATCTCCATATCAAATTCAGTAAAGTTAAGACTTTTGGATTGTAGCATAACTATATCACACAAAAATAATATAAAATTAGATCTTTAAAATAAATTACAAAAATCACTCAAAAATCTAGATCACCTATATAAAAGTTAAAATCATAAAAAAAGTAAAAGAATATAAAAAAGACATCGAACAAACAATTGGAAAATTGAAAAATCAAATCAAAATTAAAGAAAAACAAAAAAAAAACCTATGAAAACAATGGAATTTGGTCGAGAGAGGGTGATGCCCATAGTAAACTTGTGGGTTTTGATCAACACGACAAAATTCTTTGAATCCAGTGGTCACTTAACCTTAAATCCTAATTTTTTTACAAAAACATTTTCCCTAAAAATTTTCAGGACAAATCCAATTACCCTAAAAAAGCACTGTATAACCTATTGAACAAAAAAAGAAAGAAATATAAAAAGACAATGTCCAATCTCAAACTAGATTGCTCTGATTGATATACAAGAATATTCCCAACAATAGCGCCAAAAACTTGCTACGCGATTTATGTACCATGAATTTGGGCAAGTATCTTCTAATCAATTGTTGTGTATAATAATAAGAGCAAGTATCATTCTCACGAAGATAATATGTAGTACTAATTATAAATTAGCCAAATTAAGTTAGATAAACCGAATCACAATAACGAATATATTAAAAGATTAAAATCAATTGACAAAAGTCCCTAAAATATCAATTTCATCTATTTTTGATCTTTCACAAAACTGAATCTTTTCAAACCACCCAAGTTTATTAGCTAATGAATTATTGTATATGGTGGTAGAATCTTTAAATTTAGATTTCACCCAATGGTCATGTAATAAAATCCCTAATTCAATTAATCAAAATCCAATGGTCATACAATTTTGATTAATTTAAATTGCATTAAATTCTATGAAAATTTGTAATCTTGGATTTACCCTAAACTCCCACACACGAATTTCATCTTCGGTCGATATCATATTTCATATGGATTTTGTTGTTGTGGACTAATATTATGCAATTATATTGATCATGTATGCAATCAATTTTAAATCATACAAAACATAGGATTAAACATTTTGAAGCATTATGATCAACAATAAAATCTTATCATACAATAGTCATGCCAACAAAGCTCAAGGAAAAAATAAATTCACTCTATGTAATTGATTAAAAATAAAATCCATTAAGTCTTAGAAATAAAAATGATTAACTATACATTCTAAACAAAAATGATCAAAAAATAGAAGACATTGCAGCCCTTTTGCACAAGAACAAGATGAAAATCATGTCCTTCGATGGTAGTTGTTAGGGTTCATGTCTTCCTCTTCCAAGAATATAAATGACAGTGTAAACATGTGTAGAAAAATTGTCTCCTTCTGTCTACCCTAGAAGGAGCTTTATTTGTAGGACCAAAACCTTAAATCACAAAATGGTGATTGCAAGCTTTTAGGAAACATTCCATTTTCTTCGATTTGGAAACTTTATGTTATTATGATGGTAGAAATCTTTTTCGTTCCCATGAATTAGCAAGCTCTCCTCTGATTTTGGAATATTAATAGAGTTAGCATAAGCTTGTTTCTAAAAATCACTCCATAGACATGTGCACTTGGTTTACTTTTTCAATATGGACTTCACTTTCAGCACTATAGCAGTTTCTTCCTAATTTTCATGTATGTTATTATCTGAATTAGCCTCTGGAGTCTTCATAAGATTTGTAGGTCTTGAAGTCTAGTTTGTAATAAAACAAGAATCAACCCAATTAGGCATCAAGGTAGAGAGATAAGCCCAAAATATTGATAGCTTCTCATTGGGTCCGAATTTTAATAAGTTCAATGTTCCCTAAATTAGTGCTCACAAATTTAATTTGTCTAATATCACAAAATAAGATTTAAAAAAGTCCTAAAATTCATAAATAAATACTGAAATAATATAAATCAAGTGCATAAAATTATTGCTATCAACAAGTTGACTTGAAGCATATATAAGTCAACTTGCATGAGTAACAAGGTGAAAAATACTTAAGCAAATTAAAGCCCAAGTTGACCTAAGGTATGCTCAAGCCGACTTGCACAAGCAACAATATGAAAATACTTAAGCCGAATGAAGCACAAGTCAACCTAGTACTTCTGAAGTCGGCTTACACTAGCCAAGACAATATAAAATTCAAAACTCAGTCGACCTGAAAAAAATAAGGAGTCGACTCAATATGGGTAAAGGCATTCAAAAAAGCTATTTGAATATTAAATGAAACTCAATGACCCTCAACAGCTATCTTAGGACCATCTAATGAAGATTAACGACTAATTCATCTTGACCACTTTAAATACAACACTTCAAGAGAAGATCAACAATTTTTAGAACTTTTGAAATATTATTAGGCTACAATAATATGTGAATTTCTCCTGAGCTTAATCTCTGTGTTGCATTTTTTGTTTGGTCTTTATTGAATTATCTGAACCTAGAACTTCAATTATTGTACATGTATTGTACATCTTGTTTCACTTTCAAATCCTTCTGAAAGATCAAAGGAATTTTGGTCTAAGCTTTGAGTGTTTTGAGGGAAATACCTGAGATTTGCTAGCTCCTATACGAAGCTAGTAGAAAGTGTTTGAGAGAAACATTATAGGGTTTAACTCGTATCTGTTCAAGTTAGTTGGTTGTAATATTTTGTGAAAAATAGTGAATTTAAAAATTCAAGTGAAGCTGTGAGTAGAGGTACACTAGGGAATATGGAACCACTATAAATTTGAGTCTTTAGTTCTTCTCTCTCTTATTAATTTTTGGTCAAAAAAAAAAAAAAACCTAGAAGTGCTGAGAATAACCTATTCACCTTCCTCTAGGTTGTACATTACTATTTCTTCACAATTGTTGAATATTTGTGTATTACAACTATTATTTTTGGAGAGAAATCTATAGTAGAGAAATTGTATTCTCTTTCTTCTGTCCTATATTACACTAAAATTAGTACAATTGAAATGGACCATTTAGTAAACAAGAAGTTTACTAATCCTAAAGATTCTCTCACTTCGCATGATTGACTAGGACATTCTGAGCATATAATGATGGGAAGAATAATTGAAAATTTGTATGGCCAAACATTGAAAAATCAAAGGGTGCTTAAGTCATATAAATTTTCATGCGTTGCTTGTTCCTAGGTAAAATTTATTATGAGACGTTCACAAATTAAAGTAAGAATTGAATCCTCCATATTTTTCAAAAGTATACATGGTTATATATGTGGACTAATTCATCCACTATGTGGATCTTTTAGATATTTTATTGTGTTAATTGATGCATCTACAAGATGGTCTCATGTTTGTTTATTATCAAATCGCAACATAGCATTTGTGAGACTGCTTGCTCAAATCTTAAATTGAGATTACAGTTTCCAAGTTATCTAATTAAGACAATTTGATTGTTATCAGCATTGAATATTCTGTTGTTCATGTTTATACCCAAATTGGTTTAGCCAATCATTTATTAGGCAATTGCAATTGATTGTTAGATCATTATTAACAAGAGTAAAACTCCCTATATTTACTTGGGGATATGCTATTTTGCATGCGATAGTACTTATACGACCGACAAATTAGTTTATATACTTCCATATGCAATTGATTTTTGGTTATGAGCCTAATATTTTCCAATATAAGAATTTTCAGATATATGGTTTATGTCGCTATAGTGACACCACACCGAACTAAGATGGGCACTAAAGGAGGATTTGGGTATGATTCACCCTCTATCATTGGATTTCTTGAACATTTGATAGGTGATATTTTAACTATAACATTTGCATATTAACATTTTGATGAAACAAATTTCCTAATATTAGGGGGAGGAAATAAACAATCGTAAAAGAAAATCATATGAAATACATCATCATTAGATTTCTTGATCCTCACACAAAAACATGTCAACTAGAGGTTTAACGTATAATACATTTGTAAAAGAACACAAATCAATTACCTGATGTATTCATTAACTCTAAATCAATTATGAAAAGCATTTTATTAAAAAAGATGTGTCAATTAAACTTAGTGTTATGAGTCTAAAACACACTAAAAGTGTGGTAGACATCTTGGTGCCAAAGATAAAAAATCCTTGAAAAAAAAGAGATCCATTAATCATGATCATACAAATGAGTTGAACAATAAAGAATCTAAAGAGATTTCTAATGACAAAATTTAGACTCCTACCGAGCCAGACATAGCTCCCGAAGAGCACAAGTTTCAAGCTTTTGAAGAGAATGTAAATATACTTTTTCAAACTCCTGTAGAGCATGAAATGAAACTTCGATAAATTTAACCACTACAATGATATGTGGGAATTGAGTTGAAACAATCATGAATGATATTTTGTCATATAATATAGCACTTGATATTAGAAAAAAATTGAGGATCTTGAATCAAAATCGATTATGAATTGTGGCAAAGAAATGATTGGACAAAATGGAAAGATGCAATCCAATATGAATTAGATTTCACATATTAAATGCAAGGTTTTTGGAATGGTAGTTGTGTGAAAATGAAATAAAAAACATGAAATTTTGCTATATAAAGCATGACTTGTAGCATAAGGATTTTCGCAAAGATTGAGTCCTAATTATGATGGTACATATTCAACTATCATTGATGCATTGACATTACGGTTTCCAGTAACCCTAGTTGTACTTTAAAAGATTGATAAAAAAAATTAGAATAGATTGGTTTAAAGATCTTAAGGGATATTTTCAGCAAAGGGGAGTAACTATATATTCAAACACTTTGAATAACTTTTAACGAGATCTATTTTCTGTGTAATGGACATCTAAGGGGGACTATTATAAATTCTATAGAATTTAGATGGATGTCTATAAAATATTTAATATATATTTTATAAGTCACACATATTTAACATGTGTTAGGATGATTCTTGACTTTTGGACTTCTTGGAAACTTTTAGCTTTTAAGGCTTTTGGGTTTCTAGGCAATTCTCAACTTTTGAATTGTCACAATTAATGAAGATGACTATTCATGTTCTTTTCAAGTGCTTATACATAGGCCCCCTATAAGTTAATTTGTACACACAAATAATAGAGAAAATAAAATCATTCTATTTAAAATCATTCTCTCTGCATACGCTCAAAGAAGAAAACATCAGGAAATGCTCCCATAAATGAGTTTGACGCGTCCTATAACTATATAAGCTAAGTAATAATATGGTATGAAATTAATAATGAAGAATTAGATCTAAACATCCTAGAGGGGGGTGAATAGGCTTTTTTGGCCCTTTTTTTTAAAAAAAAACATTTTTGGGTTTTGAAGAAGATTGAAGAAGGTGGAGAGAAGAAGTGTCGACTCAAGATTTATAGTAGCTCTACCCTGTTTGGTATAGTCCACTCCCAGACTTCACCTGGATTTTGAATCCACTATTTTCTAAAAAATAGTACACTAATTAGTTTTCACAGGTGCTAATTAAACCTATTCCAAACTAGCTTATATAGGTGCTAATTAGATCTTACAAATGTTTCTTTTAAACACTCCCCACTACTTTTGTAAAGTAATAAGCAAACCTACATCTCTTGTGTTTCACTTAACATACTTTGATAGTCCAATCCAAATGAACCCTTCATTTTGATCTTTTACAAGATTTGGAAGTGAAAAACACAGAAACAATGAATGCATCTTTGGCTTATGATATGTTAATAAAGCCCAAGGAATAATATAACATATATAAAAATTTCATCTCAGAAGATGTTTTTAGTTTATTATGTTTTCTCTTGATTGATTACTATCGTTAGTCTCTTGAAATGTTGTATTTAAATTGCTAAAGTTGAAGTAGTTGTTGAACCTTGTTACAAGTGGTTGAGCTCTTCTTAATGTTCATTTAATGCTTCAATAGCTTTTCTAAACAATTATTTAGTACTCACAGTGAGTCAACTTCTTCTTATCTTGAATCGACTTATCTTTGAATTTTGCATTGTTCTGTGTCTATGCGAGTTGACTGCCTCATTGTGTTAAGTCGACTTCCTCCTGATCTATTCAGATATTTATGCTTGGAAACTCTTGTGGGTTTGCTGACTTATCTTTCAGTACTTAAGCATTTTCATGTTGTAGCTTGCGTGAGTTGACTTCTATTCTCATCAAGTCGACTTGATCTTCTAATTGCTTAACTATATTTCATGTGAAGCTTATGCAGGTTGACCTCTCTAATGCTTTTGGCTGGCTTAGGCTTGATTATACTTTGTCATTTTTGTTTTGTGCCTTATGTAAGTCGACTTGGACTTGTTGATGAGTCGACTTACGCTTGTTCCTAATTAAGTGTGTGTGCATTGTAGTATATGTAGGTTGGCTTACTATCTATGATAGGCCGATTTATTGCAACTTGGCTTAGTGTATATGTCATTTAGCAGAGTGTTAGTTGGTTTGCCATGGCATGAAGGCTAGTGAAGTGATCTCAAACGTGGCAATTCTATGCAAGTCAACCTGGTCAAGGTGCAAGTTGACATGACCTAGTGTTTTTTGAGATATTCTACGCTTAGCATATATGTAGGTCAGCTCAATTTTCTTAGGTTGACTTAGACAAAGTACTATTATTTCACTTGTTTTAGACTTATGATTTCTAAGAGCAAGTTTTATACAAGTCGACTTGGTCAACGTGCCAATCGACTTGACATAGTGCCAAGTCGACACTAGGTCAAGTCGAAACTAGTGTTAAGTTTCTTAGGTTGACACTAGGTCAAGTCGAATTGCACATCGATCTAGTGTTCTTTGAGATATTTTATGTCCAACAAAATGCATAGGTTAGCTTAATGTGTTTCCTAGGTCGACATAAACAAAGTACTGGTTTTTTGTTTGTTTCAAACTTAAGAATTTTGAAAGCAAGTTTGGCTTGCTAATGTATGAAAGCATTGTGCAAGCTTGTACAAAGGAGTGAGTCAGCTTGTGGCTAATATGTTTGAGATTTTTGATTGACTGCTCATTTGTAGGTCGATTTCATATTTTTCCTAGGTCGACTTAGACAAAGTACTAGGACTTTGCTTGTTGCAGATTTTGGAGTTCTGAGAGCAAGTTTAGCTTGCTAATGTATTTAAGTCTTGTTCAAGTTGACTTGGTCAAATACGTGAATCGACTTGACCTAATGTGATCTGAGATATTCGATGTACTGCACATGTGTATGTCGATTTAACATGTTTACTGAGTCCAAGATATGTGAGTTAACTTGGGGTAGAGTGCGAATCAACTCGGTCTATTGTAAATTGAGATTTTCAATGCTTGTTCATGTGTAGGTCAACTTAACGACTTCCCTAGGTTGGTTTGAGCCTTAGCTTACTTAGGATATTCTAAGTTTAGACTATGTAGGATGACGTAATATATTGAGCAGGTCAACTTGGCCTTATGCTCTATGTCCTATGTCCTAACCCATATCATGGCATGTGTCATGGCCTATGTCGTGGCTCGTGTGATGGCTCGTGTCATGTTTATGCATTTTCTAAGTCCTCATTGTGCGAGTCAACTTGATATTGTGTATAAGTCGACTTGGTTTGATGCATGACTTAAATGTTGAGGTCTGGCTTATTTCTTGACACATCCTATGGCTTATGACATCCTAGTGCCTTGTGCTTTGTGAGTTGGCATATGAATCAACTTGATTTTCATGAAATTTTCTAAGTATTATATGTGCAAGTCGACTTGGGACTTATGGCAGGTCAACTTGACTTGAGCATTGTGTGTCCTATTTTCATTTTGAATATTAGCATTTTAAATATTCAACTATTAGGATTTCAAATATTTGACTCTATTGTTTCATTAAATAAGTCGAGTATCAAACCCAAGTAGCAAGAAAATATTTGGGCATATGTGTCATGCCACATACTTCCACAATGAAATTTTTTGGGAACAGTATTGTATCAGAATTTACTTAAGACAGAATGCGATAAAATCTTTACTTTTTTTCCTCAATCTTGTCCATTGTTTTAGTACTTGGTAACATGCTTTGCTCATAGATAACTTGAGGAACCAAACCCACCAAAATCACTGCAAGAGCTGCAACTTTCCTCAAATTTGATGAAGTAATCAAGGCATAACAATCCCAAGAGTCAACAAGCTAATTAATGCAAGGTAAATGCTCTTTCTTATTTTTGATCCAGGGTTCACTTTTTTGAGCTAAGTAATCCTTTTTGCCTCCTCCTTTGCTTTTGTTTTGTGTATAGGTGTCTTCTGCCTTAGATTCTTGAAGAGCATCACTTCATTCCTGTCTTTCTCATGTTGCTCTTCAAAGTCTAGTAAATTTTGCTCACTCTTCTTAATCAACCACCTATTGAACTCTGATGACTCCTCAAATGCTTGCATCTATCTCTCTATATTCTCCATTATTTGCTAATCACAATGGAACAAGAAGCTGTTAATCAATTTAGCACCCATGTAATTCAATGCATTGGATGGGCAAACGAGAATTTGAACAGACCCTAGCATTGGTTTCATCAAGTTCTTTAGGAGCATCCTCACCAATCTTATCAAATTTTGTATTGGCTTCTTCCATAAATTTTGACTTTTTTGGGTTGAAGGATTGCAATTCTGGGTTGTAGTTTCAACTTTCTTGTATCGCCTTCATGACGAGTAGGCTCTGAGTCAGCTGCATCACTAGACTTGGAGAAGAGTATGGAATTCTTCTTCTTGGGAAATCTTATTGTCTGGAAAAGTACCTAGTTTGTGGGAGTGAAAGAGGAAGTTTGAATGGTTTTGTGGCCAATCATCTCTTTTTATTGGTTGCTACCTTCTTGTAGAACCATGTATATGACTTGCCACGAGGGAAAGATTGGAGTGTGGGCAAATAGATTCAAAATGGTTTTGTAATAATTTGGTTTTTATTTTCTTTTTGATAATTTGTAATGACTATGTATTATTCTAAATTTCAAAATATAGAAAAATGATGTTAAATATAAGGTCATTTCTTGGACATAACCACATGATGTATTGGTATTTTAAAACCTATTTTATTAAAAAGCATATTGTTGGAGATAGGTGTTGACTCCATAGATCCAACTCCTTGCAACTCGAACGAATGTTCGGTAATGGGACTTGGAACCTACAAAAGACCGTTAGAGTTCCCTCCGGTAGGAAGGCTTCGATACTCAAGTCAGAAAGTGCTGTTTTCAAAAGGAAAACAGACTAAGAGAGGAAGGGAGGATGAATTCCCTTCTGACTTGTGTGCTGGGTGTTGAGTGAAGAGAATTTACCTGGCTTGATGTATTAAAGGTTCTTATATGAAGCGCCACAGGCGACGTGTGCATGTGGGGCATTACAACCCTAATTTCCATACGAGGAGATCTGAGAATTTCGGGTTTCAAACATCAGAGATTCAAAGTCATTTCTATTTAGGAAGTTTGATTATACGAGGAGATTTTTTCCTTTATCAATTAGATTCTCAAGGGCTTCCTTCTTTATCCATGATACATATTTCATACTAAAATAGGAAGCCTGATTAGGATGAGATTCAATTGAATATTATCGTTCGGGAGTTGAAATGCTCGGGTCCTTTAGTATTCGATGGTCGAATAAAAAAGAGGGTAGCCGTTTGGTCTTACCGAATGTGATTGCGAATCGATCATGCTGACATTCAATTTTTGGAAGAGTTAGGTCCTCCGTGACTAGGTGTTAGCCGATCAGTGAATGATAGGTCCCTTTAGTGGATTGGGATGACATGACTCATTCAGGGAGTATATCCCATCACTGGAGTGGGGCGACAAAAGCCCATTCGTGTTTTGGCATATTAGACCTTTTGAATCATAGGCCTTACACTGGTTATGGGACATTTCTTGTATAGAACCTTTTAAAAGGGGTCTCATCATTTGCCCCCGACTCATGGTGTCATTTTATGAGAAACGCGCCATGAGTAATAATTTTATTGAAAAGGTGCCAAACTTTTAATGCAACGAGTGTCATTTTGATTTTCGTGAACCGTTTTCAGTGCTCCTTTAAAAGCCACGCACCTTGGTGTATCCAATACTTTGTATCTTCGTCTATGAATAGCTCTCTTGTATGGTGAAAGTTTTGTTGAAAAATGTTAAAGGGTTCGTCTTGTTCCCATTAAAGTATTAGTGATATTCAAAGCACGATAACGAAGGAGGAGCTTAATGAAATACGATCGGATATGGCTCTGGGAGGTGATTTTGCACTATTATTATCCACTGATAGAGATAGGGTGAATAGAGGGCCAACGGTTGTGTCCCCATGTATAGGCAGGTTGTGACGTACGAGGTAAAGATCCCGTATATGGGCTCGATTGCCGAGGTGATGCAGTACTGGAGGATTTACCCCATATTATTCATTCCTATAGTTTGGATTTTTGTGGCTGTGATAATTTCCCTGTTAGGGTTTTGTTATCTCTATTTTGATATGGAGATTTTATAAATCCTTTTTTTGCTGACATGATGTAAGGGTCTGAGTTCTATCCACAGTTGGTATCGGTTGTAGACTCGACTGGATTCCCACTGGAAGTTCTACGATAGTGAATCAAAGACAGGTTATGGGCGTAGAAGTATTTCTTTGTAAGGTTCTTGAATAGGGACCTTCTGCTTGTATTGCCGAATGTAGAATAAAAACCGCTGTTCAAGGGGAAGCCTTCGCTTTCCACTTGTCATTCTCAGTTTTTTAGATTTGTCAAATGCTATTGTGAGTCTACTCATCGGAACATTTGGGTGGACTCATTGGTAGATGATCAAATGTAACTCTTGGCAGGCTTGCTAATTGATAAGAGAAAAAAATCGTCAGGCCTATCTTGCTAAAGTAGTGGGAGAAGGAGCTAGTTGATAAATTGAAGTTAGTAGAGCATTCTATCTTGGACACGATTTCGACCGATAAGGATGTGAGGCTGAATTCTAAGAGATCACTTGAGCGCGCTGAGGGTCCTCCTAAGAGGGGGCCATCGAAGTCAAAGAAAAGAAAAATCCAAGTGTCTGAGTCTCCCGAAAAAGAGGAGTCACGCGAGGAAGCCGAGGAGCACATGTCCCCTATTTTATCGAGATGTTTTGAGGAAGAAAGAGATCATGGGGAAGTCAAAGAGCATACGTTTCTAGCTCCATCGAGACGTTCTGCGTCTGTGAGAGTAGAGACAGAGGGAGTAAGTGATCGACCACTTGGTATGTCTTCCTCTGTAGACGGCACTGTGGAGGGTGTCCTGGTAAAAGAAGCTCCGGAAGTAGATCCGGCTACGGATGCGACTCCCCCATTGAGAGGGGGTCCCTTAGTGGGGTCACATGTTCCCATTGCGCATATCAACGAGATATCTGTTTAGTCTCCTACAGAGCCACGAAGCTCTCATTGTGAAAGAACAGAGGAAGAAGGGTTCCCATTGTTTGTTTCCATTAGGCTTGATATCCAAAAGGATAGGAAATAAGGGGGATCTATTGCTGTCTGTATAGGGAGCCAAAGATTTGACTGTGTCAATGCCGAAGGGACATTCCGACTGGCTGAGCGTTTGACTTTCAAGATCTCGACTTGGAATTACCAAAGACATCTCCTGAATGGGTGGACAAGTCCCTTCACTCTCTTTACTTGACGGAACTATTCTAATCGGAAATTATCCTGTTTAGTTCTTCACCTTTATAGACTTGTGTAATTTTTTCCTCAAACAACAATTTTGGCCGAACTCCAGAGACAATGGACAATGGAGGAAGCAGTTGGAAAAGCAGACCAATCATCTAGGAAATCAAATCCTAGCATCATAGGATGCCTTGGAAGAGAAAAATGTCCAGGTTGATGTATGTGGCTTGACCTCCTTTGGAGGGAATGGCTGGTCGGGCGATAATAAGCCAAGGCCCTATCTCCGTAGCTCCAAATAGTGATCATGCCAGGCCGACTGCAGTTCGGACGGTCGTGGAGTCCTCTTCTTGAGAGGTTTTAGCGCTTCCTTCCCCCTGACCCAATGTGATTTTGTATTTTTGTTTGGAAGGCTTTTTGTCGTATGGTGTATTTGTCTTTTGTAAGAATTTCTTCTTCAATAAAATGCATCCTTTCCTTAGCATATTCCTGATGTGTCTTGTCGATGATTTCTTGAGTCATTTGGTTTATGGCATATTGCTAACTTATCCGGAAGTGTATCGCCTTTATTAGAAGGGCAGTTTGATCGAGGCAGTTTGATCGAGCCATGATAATACAGGATATCAAGTTCCATTTTTCTTTTTAAAAACTTAGATAATGGTGATTCGATGGAAAAGAACCGACTGATGCGATATCAGTTTGCTTGGGATGATGGATCCCATCAACAAATCAGGGCGATCTGAGCCCAATCAAGGAAGCGCTTCGATAGAAAGGTCCTTGCATTGATTGGCTAGGCAACACGGATTCGTTTGGAGGAACAGAGTCCCTCAGTAAATCGAGGCAATGTGAGTTCGTTCAGGGACATCAATCTTTCTGATAGGATGGGGTGACGAAGGCCTATTTGGGGAGATAAATCTCTTTGATAGGACGGGGCGATGGAGGCCCATTCGGGAAGATAGATCCTTTCAGTAAGACGAGGCGACAGAGGTTCATTTGGAGAGATGGATCCCATCGGTAGGACGGGACGACGGAGGCCCATTTAGGGAGATAGATTCCTTATGTGGGACTGGGCGACAGAGGCCCATTGAGTTCACCATCATGTATTATCATAAAAAGAAATCACATTTGAATAGATTGAATGTAAACACAGAGTGAGTTATCTGCTACGAGATATTAAAAAACGTCCGCTAAGGGAAAGACATTAGAGTTTATTTAGGAAGGGAGGCAGAGAAGGTCGGGTCATAAGCCGTGAAAATGCAAGTTGGAATGTAGGGCTCGTGCAGGAGCAGTGGGTTATGGATCCGGAGGATCACTCCGTCTTGCCTATTGTGCGATGGTCTACCAACCATTGGGTCGTTTGGTTCATTTCCTCATGGTGGACTGTGCTGATCAGGAGAAGACATGTTTTTCCTTTCCATACTAATGAATTTTTGTAGCTTTCCATTTCGGACCGAGAATTCTAATTTGTCTTTAAGCCTTTTATAGTCGTCGGTCGTATGTCCGTAGTCTTGGTGGTAGTGACACTACTTTGATTTGTCCTTTTTTAGATCATCCTCGGTGGGACGAGGTGACCACCTTACATACAATTTGTTTCAGATTTAAAATAAGACTTGGCTGGGGGCCTCGCTCAAAGGGGTGTAAGTGTTGAACTTTTGCTGGCGTAGAGGGCCCACTCAAATCTCTTTGGGTGTAGCTACTGAGGCGATCGACTATGTTCTTTCCAAGATGATCGGTTCTTCCATCGTTCGAATGTTTCAGTATCCTCAGTTGCGAAATATTTTTCATCACGAGTGTATAATTCTTTGATAGTGGAAGGAGGGCTTTTTGTGATTGACGTCTTCATGCTCGATGGGCGCAATCCAGTAAGAAGCATGACCAGCGCAATAGAATGATTTAAGACTGGAACCTTCATCATGTCGGTCTTGAATTTTTCCAGGAAGTCTCTTAAAGCTCGTCGTCCTTCTACTGCAACGACAGTTGCGAGGTGGACTTACTCTTGGCTTCTTGGCTG
The DNA here is from genome assembly GCA_037126225.1 of Dillenia turbinata. Taxonomy (NCBI): domain Eukaryota; kingdom Viridiplantae; phylum Streptophyta; class Magnoliopsida; order Dilleniales; family Dilleniaceae; genus Dillenia; species Dillenia turbinata. The sequence continues at coordinate 5,760,193 of JBAMMX010000023.1, read as the reverse complement.
ATTACGAAGTGTGTTTCGAATTGCTGATGAAGGTGAGAGAAACTCCGGATGCTAAGTGGTGGAAGCAAATTGAACCATGTTAGTGCATTACCTTTGAGGGTGGTAAGAAAATGCTTGCATATAGAGGCATCAATCATGTCTCTTGAGATCATCACCATTACGAAATGAGCCGCGTGATCACGGGTGTCGGTTGTTCCATTGTACCTCTCCATGGGAGGTAGAAGTATATCCCGGGGTATCGATTCTGAAGAGATCTTCGGATCGAAAGATGACATGGCTGAGACGTATAGGGGTAAATCATTTCTTTAGGCATTTACCCGTTTGAGCTTATTTGCAATGAGTTGTTCGATTTGTTTTCTCAGATCATCGGGATCCTAGCGAGATGTTACCGATGGTTCATGGTTCAATCGAGGTACGAACCTTTATGGGCGTGTTTGTCCCGATCCCCTTAAAGAAGACTGGCCCTCGGGCCTCATGGTCTGACTAAGGCCTTCTAATTTTTTGATCATGTCCTGGATCTTGGACTTAGCCAGTTTATCTGAGGTTAACTGACTTGTTCTTGAGGTATCGGCATAGAAGCCACGGCTGGGCGATCCTGAGGCGAAGGTTGCGGGACTTGCTCCGAGCGAGGAGGTTGAGCATGAACGGGAGGATTGTCAATAGAGCAAGTGGGCACCACAGGAAGGGTTGCGTCAGTGGGGTTCGCGGTATGGCCGTCCATGACGGATGCGACCTTCGATGCAGTTTTGTTTTTTCGCTTTGGAGGCATATCAGTTTGGTAATCCTAAGAACTCAACAAAGATTCTCCGGTCTGTTTCCCACATATGATGCCAATCTGTTGGAGGTGGGTGTTGGATCCATAGATCTGACTCTTTTCAACTCGAACAGATATTCGATAATGGGATTTGGAACCTGCAAAAGACTGTCAGAGGGTGTTCCGGAGGGGGAGGCTCTGATACTCAAATCTGAAAGAGCGGTTTTCGAAAGGAAAAACAAACTAAGAGAGGAAGGGAGGATGGATCCCCCTCTGACTTGTGTCTGGGTGTTGAGTCAAGAAAACTTATCTAGCTTGATGTATTGACTGTTCTTATATGAAGTGCTACAGAAGACGTGTGCATATGGGGCATTACAACCCTAGTTTCCTTATGAGGAGATCCGAGAATTTCAGGTTTTAAACATCAGAGATTTGAAGTTTTACCATTTAGAAAGTTTGATTATATGTGGAGATTCTTTCCCCTATCGATTATATTCTCAAGGGTTCCTTATTCAAAAGATATATTTTGTACTAAAATAGGAAGCTTGATTAGGATGAGATTCGGTTGAATATTACCGTTCGGGAGTTAAAATGTTCGGTTTCTTTAGTTTTCGGTGGTCAAATAAAAAAGAAGGTAGCCGTTCGGTCTTACTGAATGTGATTGTGAATCGGTTGTACAGTCCGGATTATTATGTTCGTTTTTTGGAAGAGTTGGGCCTTCTGTGACCAAAGGTTAGCCGTTCAACGAACGATAGGTCCCTTTAGTGGATTGGGGTGACATGACTCGTGCAAAGAGATATATCCCATTGCTAGAGCAGGGTGACACAGGCCAATTAGTGTTTTGGCATATTAGATCTTTTGAATCGTAGGCCTTACACTCGTTATTGGACATTTCTTGTATAGAGCCTTTTGAATGGGGTTCCATCACATATTTATTAAAAATTTAGTTATATATTATTTTTTAAAATATTAATAATATTAAAAAATAATATACGGGATATATGGTTCCCACAGATAGGTTAGAGTAGCAAAATCATGATCTTTATAAATCTTTACCAGCATCTTTTTGGATCATTGCCAATGGCTAAGAAACCATAAGCAAATATTCTGACCTTTGTGATTGTTGGCAAATATCCTGACCTTTGCCGGTGGCTAGATGAAGGCTGGCATAGGTTGAGATATATGCAAGTAGTCACTTGACTGCTAACAAAGGTTGGGATCTATTGTGTCTTATGAAGAATTGGTTTGTGGTTGGATGCTAAGCTTTAATCTATTGGTCTTTTTTTTTATGTTCTAAGCGTTTTCAAATGAAGTATGAAGATATTTTGAAAATTTGTTTGGTTTCAATCTGATGTTACAGTTTATTGCATATAGACTGCGATTCCTGGTATCTGTGTATCTCATCATCATTGGTTGGTAGGTTGTTCAAATCACTTTCCAATTTGATTAGTTAGAAAATTTGGAAGACTAGGAAGCATCATTCATGATGAGACTCGGTATTTTGTCAAGTAAGTGATAAACAATATTACTAATCATTTATGCCTAATTTCTTTTGCCAGTGCTCTTTTGCCTTCTCACTCGGGCTTGGAGAGGCATAATAAAGGGGTACTACCTTTTATAAATATCGTGTGACAATACTACTTCTTATGACACGATGTACCTAAATTGCTAGCCTTTTTTTTAAATAATAAAAAGAAAAAGAAAAAAACAGAATTTGATGTGTCTCACAACTATACAAGCTACATAATAATGGGTAAATAAATAAATGATTTTCATCATTTTTAAAAAATAAATTGGTAGATATTGATAGGACGTGACCCAAGGCCCAACTCAAAAGAGTCAATTCTCTAAAGGCTCACGAAGAGCGCCTGTCGATCAGTATCTAAAGCTCACCACAACAATCTACTGAAGGGCTATAGCCATCTCGATCAATCTACCGATAGGGCCTCAGTCGCTCCGTTAACCGATCGTGACTCATCGAACAGAGACAGTCATTCCGATCGATTAAGCAAATGTCGACCCTCCAATCGGACAAGTCTCCAAGACTCCTTATCGGTCAAGCGATCGAATAGTATGCAACACTCTGAACGATTCTAAAGGAATGTTAGAATTTCCCTAACTTCAGTATCCTAATTCATAACGGCAAATCTCGGATCTCCCAGATAAGAAAAGCATGCCTCCCGAAAATAGAAGTTTTCCCGATATATGAGGATTATGATCAATTCATAATATTAGATTCTGAGATTCCCAGATCAGTTCGATAAGGAAGGTATGGTGGAAGTCCCTAAGCGGCGCACGACTCTCACAGGTATAAAAGATCTCAAAACTCTCGACGTCAGGTATGTTCTCTAGGCCTAACACTTTGGGCACATTGAATACAGGGAACAACATTCCCTCAATTCTCAGTCTGTTTCTTCCAAATGAAAACTGCTTTTTACTAACTTGAGTATCAGAGTCTCCCTATCCGAACACCGTCCGACGATTTTTGTAGGTGTATCCACCCATCGATGGCTACTGTTTGAGTCAAGAAGGAGTTGGTATCTATAGAGTAATAACCCACCTCAATTAGATTGACATCGTCCGTGGGAATAGACTAGAGTAATTCCCTGTTGTTATTCTGATAATCATGCCTCCGAGAACTAGAGTATCATCAAAAGTCACTCCTCTTGCCAAAGGGCGCACGACCACACTTTCTGAAGCCGCTCCTTTGCGGCGCCTGATCTAGCCACTCGCGATCAGGCAGCTCCCATGAGACCACCTCATCAATAATAGGCCTTACAACCCGCAATTCCTATCCAGCCCATGGCCGACCCTATTCCAGAGCGAGTCAATCGCCCCCAAATGGAGAGGGTGGAATCCAAACTTCAGGATGTGAGCAGACAACTGGAGTACCTTAGTCGTGCCCTTAGACTTGAAGTTCAATCCTCTGTTGGGGGATCTAGACATCCCGAATGACGATCGTCACCCCCACGTGGTACTGATGATCTTCGAAAGCAGGTCGAGCAATTGGTAGCCAAGGAATTAAAGCGGGCCAACCCTTAAGGGGACCAAATCCTCTCCTATTCTTACGCTTCACCGTTCAATGCCAAGATCTCCACAGAGCCTATGCCTTGCAACGTGCTCCTGCCTCCAATGGAGAGATACAATGGGACAACAGACCCCCAAGATCATATAGCCCATTTTATAACCGTAATGATCTCCAGGGACATGCCCGATGCAGCCATGTGCAAGTACTTTCCCACTACTATCTCAAGAAATATACTTACTTGGTTCAATTCTCTCTCACTGTTAAGTATAAAGACCTTCTTTCAGTTACGCGAACAGTTCGAGTCACATTTTGTTATAAGCAGGGGAGTCAAGAGGAAGTCCACTGCCTTGTTATCGGTACACCAAGGTAAAGAGGAATCCTTAAGGAATTTCCTGGAAAGGTTCAAGGAGGAGATGATGAGGGTCCCTTCTTTGAATCATTCAATCGTATTGGCTGCGCTATTAATAGACCTACGACCCTCCGATATGAAGGTGTCTATCACAAAGAAACCCCCTGCTACTATCAAAAAATTTTACGCTCGAGCTGAGAAATACATTGATGCTAAGGACGCTGAAGCATCTGATCATAGAAAAGATCAGTCTACCTATAAAGAATAGAACTAGTCACCATGGAGGTCTCTGCCCAGGAGGAACCGGACAAAACCTCCTCCTACGAGGAGATACAACAACTACACCCCGCTGAGCGAAACCCCTGGTCAGGTCTTAGTCCTCATCAAAGACAAGCCATACGTTCAACCGAGGATAATTCTAGCAAGGACAGAATGAAATATTATCACTTTTATCGTGACTATGGTCACACGACTGATGACTGTAAGAAATTAAAAGACGAATTGGAATTCCTAGTGCACGAATGGAGGCTATGGGAATTCATCGTAGGGAGGGAAAAAGTTCCTCCTGCTAATTACTGACATGAACCGCCACGACGCGACCAAGGGGAGGAGCGCCAAACTGCTCAACCTCCGATAGACAGGAGGGATAGGGTGATTCTCCAGGTTCGCGACAGATCGACAGAAAATAAGGCCAAGCACCTGATCACACTGATTTTCTATTGCCCAAAGGCAATTCTCCCTGCGCCGCAAGAAGTCCTAGTAGCGAGAGCTAATAAACGACAAGGTGAAAAGGGACCCATTATCGGTTTTACCGATGAAGATCTAATCGAGATCGACCCGAATCGGCACGATCCCCTTGTGATAATCGTCAAGATTGGGCAATTTGAGGTCCGAAGGATCTTCGTTGATCAAGGGGTGGCTGTAATCTCCTATATCAAGATGCTTTTGGATGAATGCGATTCACTCTTGCCGATCTCCAGCCCCACACAGGCCCAGTCAAAGGGCTCTCACGTGAATTGATATATCCCGAGGGTATTATTTCTCTCCCTGTCACCCTTGGAACACCCCTTAATTATGCGACGACTCCCGTCATGTTCAATGTGGTGGACCTCCCTTCGCTCTACAATGTCATCTTGGGTAGACTGGATCTAAACACCTTAGAGACTTTGCTCAGCACCAAACATGTGAAAATCAAATTCAGAATATCGTCGGGGATTGAGACTCTATCATATGAGCAGGAGCCTTCTACTTTCGCTCTTAAGTAGCTATCAGATTCTATTATTGGTGTTTTTCTAAGCTGCAAGGGTATTTCTCAAATTCTTGAAGCCACCTGTTAGTTGACCTTTTACATCTTCATCGTTCGGAGGGCCTCAGCTGCTCAGAATCTATCGTTCATATGCGACGTCAATAAGGGATGTAATTCCCCAGACTGGTGGACGCGGCCCAATCATTTAAAAATTTCCTATCGCTCGGAGGGTCTCAGCTGCCCAGGATCTATCGTTCGTATACGTCATCAATAGGGGATGTAACTCCCCAGACGGGTGGACGCAGCCCAACCATTTAAAAATTTCTTATCGCTCGGAGGGCCTCAACAACCCAGGATCTATCATTCGTATGCGTCGTCAATAGGGAATGTAACTCCCCGGATGGGTGGACGCAACTCAACCATTTAAAAATTTCTTATCGCTCGGAGGGCCTCAGCCGCCCAAGATTTATCGTTCGTACGCGTCATCAATAGGGGATGTAACTCCTCAGATAGGTGGATGCGGTCCAACCATTTAAAAATTTCCTATCGCTTGGAGGGCCTCAGCCTCCCAGGATCTATCGTTCGTACGCGTTGTCAATAGGGGATGTAACTCCTCGGATGGGTGGACGCGACCCAGCCATTTAAAAATTTCCTATCGCTCGGAGGGTCTCAGCCACCCAGGATCTATTGTTCGTACGCGTCGTCAATAGGAGATGTAACTACCCTGACGGGTGGACGCGGCCCAACTATTTGTAGATTTTCTATCGTACGGAAGGTCTCAATCGCTTGACCCCTGTTGATCATACACTTTACTGACAAGTGGTACAGCCTTTTGAACCGACAAGCACGGTCATCTTATGTAAGAGTTTTGAGTCGATCGAAAGATCTAAGTCCCCTTAATTCTACTGAGACAATGCAGCAAGAGTTTTTTATTAAACAAACGAAGGCCACTTAGTACAGAATCTCGGGTAGAAATTATACAGTCGGATTTTGAGTATCAATCTCTTCTTTGATTAAGGGCAGAGTATCGCTTAGACCCATACTACGGACTATCTCTTCGGCGCACTTTAATCTTTCATCTAGTTTACGCTGGGAATCCTTGTGGATGATAGCTTCCCTTGCGCGGGACTTCTCAAACTCCGCTATCTTATATTCTGCCGTTCGAAGAGATTCCTCACGAAGCTGAGCCAACTTATTATGCACCAGAGCCTTTGACTTCAACCTTTTGCATTGCCCTTGGCACTGGACCAATTCCGATCGAAGGGATCTCAACTCCTCTTCCTTCTGACTGAGTAGGGCATCGGATGTGTTTTCAATAGCCAAGATCTCTCCTTCCTGAAGGGAGACTGATTCCCGCGGACAAGTTAACTCAGAGAGCCATCCCTCTAAGTGGCTTATTACCTGTCTCCCTTGCTATCCCTGAAATCGAGCAAGGACATTGGTTTGCGAAGAAAACCAAGTTAACAAATGATAAAAGAGGAAGAAGAACTTGAAAGATGCGAAGAGAATATTACCCTCAAACCTAAGGACTCAAGAGCTCCGCCGACCTATTCATAAGACATCCTATGAAGATTAAGCTTATAGCGATGAAAGTCAAATTGCCCAGTGATACGCTCTGCTTCTGCCTGATCTATATAGCTATACTGCATGTCCCCAGCACGAACGACAATGGTTCTGCGCTCTTTTGAGCCTTTCTTGCCATCGAAAGACCGAACAGGGATAGAAGATAAAGAGGATGCTCCCCCAAGAACTTTGTGTTTTCCCTTGCGCACGGGCCAGACTGGAATAGCGGAAGAAGGTCTCGCCATTTTGTCTCTTGCAGCCCGAGAAACATTTGTTCTCGCTCTAGCATCGATTGAAGGAAGATCCCCAGCTCCTCCTAACTCGTCCGCATTAAAACTTGCTCCACCCGATGGATTGCCTTCACCCGGGGCGGTTTCCTCTATCGGTATAGTAGCTGTCAAGTCCGGGCACTTGGACGAAGTCTCCAGTGCAGACGGGGGCAAGGAAATCCCCCTTCTTTTCATCAAAGAGGATGACGACTTGCGAAGGGCCTCAGTCACCCGTGAAGAAGACTTAAGTAGGGCCTCAGACGCCCCGGGATCCTCCTGAAGAGGTCTTTTCACATTATGTCGAGTTAGCTTGTCAATAGTGACATTTTCCAACAAGACGTTATCAAGATAACTCAAAGAATCAACTAATTCGATTTTTTCTCTTTCTAACAGAAGGGGCCGATCAACTTTTCTCTTTTCCCCGAGCAGTAAACCAACCAAGAATAACATCTGGTCGTCCAGTAAGAACTCGACCCATATGCTCCGACCGGTGGACTTGCAATAGCCACTAATCGACCGAACAAAATGGCCATGCTTCGAAACAGTTGGGGGTTTCAGCCCCACAGAAGGCACCTCGTCAGCCTTGGGAAGCCAGGGCATGCGATCGCTATCCAAGAACTCAACAAAAAAGAACTTTTGCATTCAACTCTTATCAACAGATTCTCTATAGAAAAACCTCCAATCGAACTCAGGCCGGGTCTGTAACTTGTTCCACCCCTTGGTTGGCCCATTACTCCCACACCTCATCAGAATAAAAATTGAAAACAAGATGTCAAAATCAAAACGAAGACGACAAAACCCTAATATGGAAGCCACCGCGACTACTAGCCGCCAAGCATTGGGAATCAAGAGAGTCGGGAATATGTTTCATTGACGCAGAACCTCATTAAAAGGACCCGTGTATGAAACTTTCAAATCGTACTTGACCGATTGAAGATACAATGACACACAATTTTCTGGTGTCTTATTAGCCCTATCAACGTCTATAGCAGACAACAGAGAATAATCGTCTCCCAACAGAATTTCAGTTTACACTTCTTGGAGTTCTTGTGCTGACATGATGCTTGTAATGTCACCGATGTCTGGAAAAGACTGAAAAATAGACATCTTTGTCACCAGTAATAACTTTTTGACAGGAGGAGTAAAAAGGTGGAAAAGATGTTGGTATGGAAAAAACTGTAATGAGAAAAGTCCTTATGGGATGTGTGAGAAATGGTTTACGAAGACCAAAGTGACAACGGTCGTATTAAAAGGCTCTCAACTTCCGTTTTAAAATCATGACTCATGGCGACTCTTTCCAAGAAGATCATGAGTCAGGGGCAAATGATTGAACATGGCTCAAGACCCAAGTTAAAAGAGTCAATTTTCTAAAGGCCCACGAATGGCGCCTGCCGATCAGTATCTAACGTCCATCACAACAATCTACCGAAGGGCCATAGCCACCCCGATCAATTTACCGATAGGGTCTCAGTTGCCTCGTTAACCGATCGTGACTCATCGAACAGAGACAGTCACTCCGATCGATTAAGCAAATGTCGACCCTCCAACCGGATAAGTCTCGAAGGTTCCTTATTGGTCAAGCGATCGAACAGTATGCAACACTCCGAACGATTCTAAAGGATGGTTAGAATTTTCCTAACTTTAGTCTCTTATTTCATAACGGCAAATCTCGGATATCTCAGATAAGGAAAGCATCACTCCCTAAGATGGAAGTTTTCCTGATATATGAGGATCATGATCAATTCATAATATTAGCTTCCGAGATTTCCGGATCAGTTCGATAAGGAAGGTAGGGTGGAAGTCTCTCAGTGGCGCATGACTCTCACAAGTATAAGAGATCTCAAAACCCTCGATGTCAGGTATGTTCTCTAGGCCTAACACTCTGGGTACATTAAATACAAGGAACAACCTTCCCTCAATTCTCAGTTTATTTCTTTCAAATGAAAACCATTCTTTACTGACTTGAATATCGGAGTCTCTCTGCTGAAACACCCTCCAGCAATTTTTGCAGGTGTATCCATCCATCGATGGCTATTATTTGAGTCAAGAATGAGCTGGTATCTGTGAAAGCATAATCCACCTCCATCAAATATTATTTAATTTTTTATTATTAACATTTTGATTTAATTTTTCTACGATATAAAATCATTCAATATAATATATTGTGTTTGCCGAGAGTCGAATCTAAATCTATTGCTTGGAAAGTTATTATCCTAATTGTTGGACTACAATGGATACAAATTTGGGGCAGGAACATGGGTCTTCGGGGAGTTTATGAGATTGAATTATCCTATTAAAGCAAGAAAATTAAATATGATTAATTCTAACAAAAATGGTATTTTTTTATACAAAGTTTAATAAATCTAATTATATGTCCCCCCACATAGCTGGACTCTCCCCCAAAGTACCCCTAAAAAAATCAACATTTCCTGTTCTTCGTTATTTTAATGATTAATATAATTATATTACATATATATTATAAATTTAGAGTTTAAATATTAATAAATGACTTGCCTTTGTACTACGTTCAAAGGCCTTGATATATTTGGTGGTTACATTTTCCTACAAAGGGCTCTACTAATTGGGTCATAATCTCAAAAGAAATGATTAGTCATTTTAGCAAAGTGTGCGTGAAAAAATTATGTTTAACTCAACAAGCCAACAAATTATGAAAAAAAAAATTGCATAATTAAATCCCTTTTATAATATTTAGATAATAAATTTATATATTCAAAACTTTTTTCACTAGTAGAGAAAAATTGTAAGTATTAGTTTCTACCATTTACAATCTTATTAAGTTTATTTTTTGTTTAAAAATAATGGAAATAAAAATAATAATGGAATTTTTTTAAGGATAAAGAAACACTATTTTTTAACTTAAAATAATTTTGTTATTATTTGAAATAATGGATTTTTTTTTTTAAAAAATTAAACTTAATAAAAAAATTTCTGATAATTTTCCCAAAAAAAAAAAGAAAACATAACCAAAGTTGGTATTTATGGTTTATAAACCTTTTTATATGAAGTAACGTTATTACACGATGTACCTAAATAAGCTGAAATTTTTCATGCAATAAAGGTTCCAAGTTTAAATTTTATTCTCCTCTAGGTTGCTATACCAAAAAAACTAAAAAAAAATAAAAAATAAAAAATAAAAAAAAATCACAAATGTGTTTGACACATTCCCACAACTATTCAAGCAAAGTAGTACTAAATTAATGATTTTCATCATTTTAAAAAATAAATTGCTAGACATTATTTAATTTTATATGATTTACATTTCGATTTAATTTTTCTGCAATATAAAATCAACCAACATAACATATTGTATGTCAGGAGTCGAATATGGATCTATTGCTTGGAAGGTAATTATCCTATCCATAGGACTACAGACACTACACATTTATAGTGGGAACATGGGTACATTGGTGCATAGAATTTATGAAAATGAAGTATGCTATTAGAATAAGAAAATTAAATATGATCAATTCTAACAAAAACAACATCATTTTATATAAAGGTTAATAAATGTATTTATAGATCCTGTCCCCTTGTAATTCGACAGTCTCCCAAAGTATTCAAAGAAAAAAAATCAACATTTCTTATTCTTCATTATTTTAATGATTAATAAAATTATGTCACATAAATATTATAATTTAAATTTTAAAAATTAATTATTAGTTAATGCTCACGTGGGGCAGTAATTAATATAAGTAAAAATAATTTAAATTTCAAATTAAAGGGTAATGGGCAGTTACCCATTACCCATTACCCACTCTTCCCAAATCTCTCTCAAAAATAACTCCTACGGGAGTTACATTCTTAATTGTAATTGTTGTTTGTATAATCTGAAGATAATTCTAAGAAGAATAGAATTCCATTTTTTTCTTAGAGAGAAAATTCCTTTTGAGAGAGAATTTTAATTGTTGGGGAGAACAATTAAAATTGAGGGTTTTCCGATCGTTTACGAATCAGCGGGTTAAGGGTTGGATCGTTGTGGTACTGCGGTGATAGTTCGATCATTGCAACTATCATCCCGATTTTGAGAAATTCGTGTTCAGAGTTCGCGGTTCCGATTATTTTTTGCATCACCAATTGAACTATATCGCGAACTCATCCTTTTTACGATTCCGAAAAAATTATTTTATTGCTTCCGCTGCGTGTATTAGTCACGAAATTTCTAACATTGGTATCAAAGTCAGATTAGAAATATTTTAAATAATTTTTCGGAATAAAATTTGGGTAAAAAAAATTTAGGGTATAAAATTTGGGGTTCGGATCACAGATGAGTTTCGTGAATTCAATTATATCACTATGTTACCCAACTCACGTAGAACACGAAAATAATTTTTTCATAATTTTCTGAACACGTTTAGCCCAAGAAAATTCTAATTGAAGCATTCGGCCGTGAATAGTGACCGAACTCTTCAACCCTAGATCTAGCGAGTTTTAGTCAAATCAGTTCATAAAAATGATTGATCTGTATTTACCTCTGTTAGATCTACATTTTGATATATATATTGCTTGTATTCTGTACCAGAAATTGAGTTTTTCTGGAAAATGGGTCGGAGAAACTCGAATTGCAGAAATTCGGGCAAAGAAGATGAAGGCACGTGGAAGACACGCGCGAGAAGGTGCGTGTCACACCTGGGGGACGGGCACGTGCACCACACGCGCGAGGAGACGCGTCGGTGCACAGCGCCCCAAGCGCGTGCATCTCACGCGCGCGTAGGCACGTGAGATGTTGGGTCTGATCGGGTCAGACCGAACCCGGTTCAGACCCGACCCAAACTGGGGATACGGACCAGGTTCCGGGTCTCGACCCACGCCCGTGTCCAGATCCAGCCCAGGGACACGGGCCGCGCGGGTGTAGGCACGTCGTCGCGCTCCCGCGCGTCAGGCGTGTGCCTCGACACGTAGCGGGCATGTGTAGGCGAGTGCCTTACGCGCTATGCGTCCTGCACGCGCCCAAGCGCCTCTCCAGCGCGTGAGACGCGCCGCCGGGGGCCTGGCGGTGCGTGAATCCTCCCGGCGGCGCGTAGGTCGTCCTAAATTGGAATTTTCTGATTTTTTGAGGGTTTTGTGATAAAAAGTGACTATTTGTGGGTTTTTATCTACCAAATCCTATTCTGAATGGTGAGATGCAATCCCGGATTGTGGTGTATGGCGTCCGTTGACTCATACGCTCATCTTGGGATCTGTATTCGAGTCATCTTGGTATTGGTGATTCGTAAGGTACATAAAATTGTGAATTAAGCATCAATTTGTCACTAATGTCTCTTTTTCTGTGTGACAAAGACATGGCTGCAACGAAGACTGTCGTTCTAGATCTCGTAAAAGGAGACAAGCTGAACGATGACAACTATGACATTTGACACTGGAAGGTTCAGTTTGTCTTTGAGGAACAAGAGCTCGGAGAAGTTTTTAAAAATGAGATGGTGGACCCCGGGGAAGGTACCACGGCACAAGCACGATGGGATCAGGAGGTGTATCGTGCTTGGAAAAAGAAGGATGGCCAAGCGAGGGTGATCCTTCTTAGTTGCATGCACGATGAGCTGATTCCCATCTATGAGCAGTATCATACTGCACAGTCGATCTGACATGCTCTGAGAGAGCACTATGGCGCCCCGTCAGCTCCTAAGTTGAGGATGCTGACTTATAAATTCATCACTTACAAGAAGAGGCACGATCATACTATAAAGCAGCATTTAATGCATATGTCGAGTATGATCGCTTCTCTGAAGAGTATGGGCGAGCCGATGTCTGAAGAGCTTCAAGTACCGGGTGTGATCCAGTCTTTGCCTGACTCCTAGGATGTGGTTAAGATCTATCTCACGCACACTAAGAGTATTCGTACTTTCATGGACGTGAGTAGGCACTGTGAGCTCGAGGAGGAGCGCCAGGAGATAGCTAGGACTTTTTCTGCACATGCTAACATCGCGGAGTCGAGTAAGGGCTCTCGGGTTGTAAAGCGCAAGTGGCGCAAGCATGAGAAGAAGGCCAAGGGCCAAGGCAAGAGGAAACAAACTGCCAAAACCGATGACAGAGGATAGAAACGCAAGAATAAGGAACTTGATAAGAGCAAGGTCCAATGCTACGTGTGTGGCAAGACTGGGTATTTCGCACGCGAGTGTGACGAGCGAAAGGTATGTCCTTCTTCTTTACATGGTTTGAGTTACGTGTTATCTAGTGTGATGCTTGCTAACTCTTCTCCTTTGTGGATTGTAGACTCAGGAGCCACGGACCATGTAGCTCGCGACAGGAGCGCGTACGTGGAGTTTCGCCATTTGAGTCCCCAGGCGAGGAGGCTATACGTGGGGAATGGAGCATTCATAGAAGTAAAAGGGATTGACACTTGCAAGCTATTGCTGCGAAGTGACCAAGTCTTATATCTTTATGACGTTTTGTATGCTCCTGAGATTAGGCAGAATCTTGTATCTGTCCGATGTTTGGATTTGCTAGGATATTCTGTGTTGTTGGGAAATTCTAGAGTTTCCATTACATATGACAGTTCTTTAATTTGTTCCGGTTTGGTCCATGAGGGACTATATGTACTGGATATGATTTCATTTTATGAGATTCATTCTTCTTCTACTATTGCTTTTGCATCTGATAGTGCAGTGGATAATGTGAATATATGGCATAGTAGGCTTGGCCACATAGGGCAAGAGAGGATGGCCCGGTTAGCTATGAGCGACTTGTGCCCGCTAACCAAGGTCCAGTTCCTAGTGTGTGAGTTTTGCCTTATGGGCAAAGCGACAAGATAACCATTTGGGAAAGCAATGAGAGCTGAGACTCCATTGCAATTGGTCCATTCCGATATTTGCGGACCATGAATGTGAGAGCCTGAAATGGAGTCACGTATTTTATTACATTCATAGACGATTACACGCATTTCGGTTACTTTTACTTGGATCTCGCACAAGTCTGAGGCACTAGAGTGCTTCAGGAGGTTTATCAGCGAGGTTGAAAATCAGCTAGACATGAGGGTGAAAACTCTCAGAACCGATCGAGAACGCGAGTATCTGTCTAAGCAGTTCGAGCTCTGTTTTGATAGAGACATTACTAGACAGTTGACTATTCCTTCTACTCCTCAGCAGAATGGAGTAGTCGAAAGAAGGAATAAAACTCTGCTGGAGATGGTGAGGTCGATGATGGCGCAGGCCAACTTACCTATCTCCCATTGGGGGGATGCGTTGCTGACTGCAGCCTACATCCTTAATCGTGTTCCGATGAAGTCCGTAGTCAGCACCCCATACGAGCTTTGGACAGAGAGACAGCCTAATCTTAGCCACTTAAGGCCTTGGGGTTGCGCTTCATATGTTCATGATTCCTCGTATCAGTACGGCAAGTTAGGCCCGCGAGGAAAGAAGTGTATCTTCATTAGATACTCTGAATACTCCAAGGGACATATGTTCCTAGGAGAACATACGGACGGCACTGTTACTGAGATAGAGTCTCGTGATGTCACTTTTCTCGAGAGTAATTTCCCTAAGAGAGGAGAAATCGATCGAGACTTCACCTTCTATGAGATGGATGAGCCTAGTGCCTTAGCCGAGCCTAGTGGCGGGACTCAAGACCCTATTATGGATCTTGGTCCTAGTGGGAGTGGTCCATCTGAAGGTGTGGAGGCTCTCTCTCCTCGTAGGAGTAGTCGTGGACAAGTGCCTCGTCGTCATTTCCGATTGATGATGAGATCCTCATTATGACTCTTGAGGACAACGAAGAGCCGAGGACTGTACAGGAGGCTCTTGAGGGTTCAGCAAAGGACCAATGGTTACAGGCCATACAGGAGGAAATGGAATCAATGAGAGTCAACGAAGTCCGGGAGCTAGTTGACTTACCTGAGAATAGAAAGGCCATTGGGAACAAGTGGGTTCTCAAGATTAAAAGAAAGGCCGATGGATTGATTGAGAGGTACAAGGCTCGTCTGGTAGCCAATGGTTACACACAGACTAAGGGCATTGACTACGAGGAGACTTTCTCCCCAATAGTCAATTTTTCTTCGATCCGTTTACTTTTGGCGATTGTCGCTAGTATGGATCTAGAGTTACACCAGATGGACGTTAAGACTGTATTCCTTAACGGGAGCCTGGATGAGGAGATCTACATGGAACAGCCCACTGGGTTCGTTTTAGTAGATCAGGAGGATAAGGTCTGTCGACTTCAGAAGTTGATATATGGCCTAAAGTAGTCATTCAGGCGGTGGTATCTAAGATTTCACGAGGAGGTGATATCTTATGGTTTTACGATGATCGAGGAGGATCATTGTGTCTATCTGATTCGGTCAGATAACTTTTTTGTGATCCTGACGTTGTATGTGGATGACATAATGTTGGCTGGGAACGACATTCAGTATTTAATGACCATTAAAGCGTGGTTGTCATCTAGGTTCGACATGAAAGACATGGGTAAAACTAAGTTCATCCTCGGAGTTCAGATCTAGAGGAATCGATCGAGAAAAACGTTGGCTCTTTCACAAGAGACCTACATTTACAAAATTCTCAAGCATTTTGGGATGAATGATTATAATCCCATAGATACTCCGATCGCTAAAGGTGAAGGCCTGAGCCTGGAAATGTGTCCGAAAACTCAGGAAGAAGTAAGGGAAATGAGTAAAGTACCTTACTCCAGTGCACTGGGAAGTTTAATTTACGCAATATTGTGTACTAGACCGGACATTTTTTATGCAGTTGGTCTGGTGAGTAGATATCAGGCAAATCCTGGAAGGGGTTACTGGAGAGTAGTGAAAAGGATTTTTCGATATCTAAAAGGAACTACAAACTTCTCCTTGTGTTATGGAGGAGGCGATTTGCGCCTTGTCGGCTATTCAGACGCCGACTGGGGAGGTGATTTGGATAAGCGCAAATCGACATCAGGTTTTGTTTTCTTGATCAATGGCGGGGCCATCTCTTGGAGCAGTAAGAAGTAAACTTGTGTTGCTCTATCTACGATGGAGACTGAATTCGTAGCATGCTCAGTTGCAGTTCAGGAGAGTATTTGGCTTTGGAGACTACTGGATGACCTAGGGATAGTAGCGGATAGTGGAAGGTTAGTAATGATTTATTATGATAATCAGGCCGCTATCGCTTATACTCGAGACCCTAAGTTTCATAGTAGTACCAAACACATTGACACCAGATACCATTACGTTAGAGACATCATCGAGAAGGGTGAAGTGACCATCAAGTACATTTCGACACATAGCATGGTGGCTGACCCATTCACCAAATCCATTACTAGAGACTCCTTTCTAGGACATAGAGAGTCATTGGGTTTGGGTATTTTCTGACATTTCTCAGTTTGTACTTATTGATGACATTGATGCTTATTGATTTTCTATATATGATTATAGTACATTATTCAGTCACTTTTGTGTTATATTTTTATTTAATGTACTTAATTTTATTGTTATATATATATATTCTGTGATGTGATAATAGATATGTCAGGTAGGCGAGATCGACTCTCTCACACGAGTGACCACCTCCGGCTTTGAGTGAGCAAGGATGAGACGGTTTCTAGCTGTAAGAGACTTTGAGAGTGGCCCTGTTAAAACATAAGTCGCCTGGATACGTGTTCAGGATGAGGTCATATGCGATATGACTGACATGGACGTACCAACATCCATGTTGCTTGTGAGTAGTCAGGTTTGAGATCTCGGATATTACTTGTGACTTGTGATATTGTCTCTGAGGTACTTTCTCTGAGATCTCTGGGTAAAATCTTATGTGTAGACTGAGTCCCTATAACTGCACAGTGTTGGAGAAATCTGATATATGCCCTTTTGAGAGATGAGTGAATAACACAGTGGCACGTGTTTCATACCACGTGTGAAAAGACGACTTGGGATAGTGGGTGCTATATTATTTGAGACAATGACTTGGCATTTATCCCCGAACCCCACTGTGTGAGACCCGAGATCTATTGTGTGGGATCTCTTGTACCCTTATTACTTTTGACTGTTTCTTGAGGTTCCGATTCAGTGTTTACTACTTTAGTCTGTTTACCGATGGTCCGGAAGATAAATTGAGGTCTGAGGGACAGGTCTAGGAAAGCAGCTGAATTAGGACTGATAGATTCGAGTTTGAGAAAAGGAAAACCAATTAACATTGCATCATTATGTTGTATTCACCGACCGGTCTTTTATGTTCGTCCATGTAGGGATTTGAACATAATAGTAGATACATAATTGAGCGATATCTGGGGATTACTTTCGATGAGGAAAGTAGCTCGATGGATGTAATTAGTCTTGGATCTAGGATACTGCGAGTCTATTTTGATACTAACAGTGACTACTCGATCATCCTAACAGGTGTATCGAGAAGTCTTTGTTTGCATGTGTACTCGCTAGTCGCACGACGTCTAACCCTGTAGGGTGATATGGTGGATCGCATGAGTTATGATCTTTTGACGAAAGTAAAATGCCTTCATGTATAAGTGAGAGATATTAGTTAATGCCCACGTGAGGCAGTAATTAATATAAGTAAAAAAAAATTAAATTTCAAATTAAAGGGTAATGGACAGTTACCCATTACCCACTCTTCCCAAATCTCTCTCAAAAATAACTCATACGGGAGTTACATTCTTAATTGTAATTGTTGTTTGCATAATGTGAAGATAATTCTAAGAAGAATAGAATTCCAGTTTTTTCTTAGAGAAAAAATTCCTTTTTGAGAGAGAATTTTAATTGTTGAGGAGAACAATTAAAATTGAGGGTTTTTCGATCGTTTACGAATCACCTGGTCAAGGGTTGGATCATTGTGATATTGCGGTGATAGTTTGATTATTATGACTATCATCCCGACTTCGAGAAATTCGTGTTCAGAGTTCGCGGTTCTGATTATTTTCTGCATCACCAATTGAGATATATCGCGAACTCATCCTTTTTATGATTCCGGAAAAATTATGTTTTTGCTTCCGCTGCTGCGTGTATGAGTCACGAAATTTCTAACATTAATAAATCAAAGGACATGGCTTTCTACCAAGTTCAAAGGCCTAGATTTATTTTATGTAGTTACATTGTTCCTAGTAATGCCTCAAAGAAATGGTCAGTCATTTTGACACAATATGCATGAAGAATTATGTTTAACTCAGCAAACTAACAAATCATGAAAACACATTGTATAATCAAATCCCTTTTATAATATTTAGACAATAAATTTACAAATTCAAATTAATTCAATGATACAAAAGCTGGTGAGTATTGTCTATATCATTTACAATCTTAGGTTTTTTCTATTTTTTTTTTTGTATAGAAATGATGGCAATAAAAACAATAAAAGAATTTTTTAAAATGATTAAAACTGAATTAAAAATTTTAGATAATTTTCAATAAAAAAAAAGATACGTAAAGTAGATATTTATTGATGTGAACCCGACAGGTATAGAAACCATAGAATTCACGAATATATTAATATAGTCAAAGAATCGTCCCAAAAATGATTTCAATGGAAATAAAGATCTCAATCCATTGGCCTAAAGGAGGAAGAACCTGAGTTAAATGATCTTAAACTCGTTTCTCACTAGAACAAGAATTTTGGTATAAAGATGGATCGAATGATGCCACAACCTAGATGGTTCAAAAGTTTAGATTAATCAATGAATTAAATAAGACACTTATCTTGAATAAGTTCAAAAGTTCTCAGAGAAACAAGATTTCTGTAAAAAAACTCACAATTTTATTAATTTTCTCAAAAGTTATTATTTTACACAATGCGTAATGATCTATCTGTAGGCTAAAGGTAGAGACTAAAATGATAGTTGGAAATTTAGTAATTTCCTAAACAATCAAATTCAGGAAACTAAAATGTAAACTATTACAAAAAATAGAAAACTAAATAAAGTAAACTAAATTATTTTGATCAAATATTTGTTACTATTTTTCTTTATTTTCGTTTTCCCTTAGATTTGGATAATTTTGGGTCCTTTATTCTTCTAACTGGGCTTGTATGAGCATAATTAATCATCCATTTGATTCTTCATTCATTTGAACTCTAATTTCTTATTGTAAAACTCTTTGTTTAAGTTATTCAGTACTTTCTTGAACCTTTTAACTCGAGTTTTTGTCACCGACTCAACTAAAACTTTAATTGGATCATGCAAATTCCTTGTAGCCTTGATGACCTCATCATTCCCCCTCTTGATAATAATTTGTCATTAAATCAATTCCTATATCAAAAGAACTCAAGTCAGTAACATTGAAAGTAACACAAACATTATACTCATATGATAAATCAAATCTATAAACATTGTCATTGATTTATTTTAGCACTTGAAAATGACCATTCTCTCAGGGTAACAACTTATAATATCTTTGTGATAGAAATCTTTCTTTCCATATGTGTAACCAAACCCGATTACTAGACTCAAAAACCAGCTTATGACGTTCATTGTTGGCTTGCTTGATATATTGTTCGGTCCTCCTCTCTATGTTTAACTGTACATTCTCATGAAATTGTTTCACAAATTTTGTCTTCTTTTGACCATCTAAATTCACTTGATTAGAAACAGGTAAAGGTAATAAATCTAAAAGAGTTAAGAGATCAAAATCATAAACAATTTCAAATGGTAAGAATTTAGTAGCAGAATGAATAACACGTTTATAAGCAAATTCAACATGTTGCAAACATTCCTCTCACGTCTTAATGCTCTTACTAATAATAGCCCTCAACAAATGAAAAACCATATCTGAGTTTAATTTTTTTTTTCAAAAAATCAAACCAAACTAAACCTATGGGATTTTTAACAACCAACCTAACTCAAACACTAAATATTAAATCAATAATTTTTTTTTTTCAAAATCAAGCATCACAATCAGGGAGGGAGAAGGGAGAAGACAAGCATCATAGAGAGAGATAAAAGTATCAGAATCAACACAATTAGGCTCTATCAGGCTAAGGCTAAAGCTTTTTTCACCATCTTCAAATTAGAGAGAGATAAAGAGTGAAGTGAGCATAGAGAGAGAAAGGGAGATGTTACGTACACCAAAAACTGGATAAATGTAGACTAAAGATGCAAACGGAATCGAAGAAGGGAAAAAATCAACCGGAGATGCAAAGGGGAGAAAAGCGATCTAAGAAAATGAAGGCCAATGTGAAATTCAGCTTTGTCTGTCCTCTTGCTCTCTCTCTCTCTAAAATTAACTTCGTCTCTATAGGGTTTTCAAAATTTGAACAAAATCAATGAAGGTGAAGGGCTTGATTGATCTCAAATCAAATGGAAGGAGAAGGGAGAAATGTTGTCAATTGGGAGGGGGAGGGAGGCAATGCAAAGGGGAGGCTGCATGTACATAGTGTGTGCTTGAATCGATTACGGTTGGGGATGGGATAGTTTCTAATTGTTTTTTGGGAGGCAATGCAAAGGATTTCTAGAATTTTATCATAATCCGGACAAGCAATTTTTTTTTTTTTTTTTCCAATTCTAATCAACACAACCAAAAATGAAATATGACTTTTGGTCTTATGCCCTCTTTGGTGAATTCGTATCATTATTTATTCAGCCACTTCAAGGTTAATTAAATAGACATTGTCTTGCCTAGTTCTTGTGAATTTTACTTCACTATTTTCTGTGCTAATTATCTGACAAACAACACAATCAAAAGTCACTATACACCTTCACTATTTTCTTGGTATGAAAACTTTGAAATGTTACAATGAGCCCATCAGTAGAAATGATGTGATAATAAGGACTAGCATGCGTATTTTTTTTAAAAAAAAAAATACATCTAAAATTAAATAGAAAATCACCAACTCATTTCCATCAATTCAAACAAGAGTTTTGCTATCGATGGGAGCAATAATAAATGCAAATGAGTTGGGTAGCTACACAGAATTAAGGGGCGGAGAGGATCCTCTCCATTTAAATCGTATGAGACTGAGCCAACACCATTTTTGAATTATATAAAAAAGGGATGCATATTTTATATATGCATATACATCAGTAGAAATGATGTGATAATAAGGACTAGCATGTGTATTTTTTTATTAAAAAAAAAAAAAACTATTCATCAAGTTCTCTTATTATGCAACTTTGATTGGCCAAGCAATCGACCATTTATTTAAAATTTATTATTGTAAAATAATCGCGGTGCATGAATTTGAGCAACCTCTACCGTTTCCCCATGCTGCCACCAACGATTGATAAATATTTGGGATAAACCAATCCAGACCCAAGGCTGTTCACTAGTAAAGGAAAGAAAAATACCAACAGGAGAGATCACACGGTGAAATGTAATACCATGTTTTGTTACCGATAATATCTAGTGGGGTGATTCATTGTATTTTAAAAATTTCCTCCCTAGTGATATATTCGATGCCGGCCACAAGCTCTAAAAATACAAAGGTGTCATCCACAAGCAATCCATTGCACTGATATCTTGGAACTTTTTTCGGGAACAAATGGGTCATATCCCTTTGAATCAAGTCTCATTTAGATTACTCGTTCAAATCTAAAAGGGAGAGAGAATGAAAATCTGAGTTTAATGAATTCAAATTGCTTACACCAAAATATGGCTCATCTTTATTTAATGCTCTGAAGATGACTCGTTAACGTCTTATTATTTGGTGGCACATGATCGAAACAAGATTTGTGACATATAGAAGGTCCAAATCTTGTACAAGTACAAGCAAAATTCAATTATTCGTATTATTATCGATTTACTTCCCTATTCACAATCACGGGCAAAAGGTAACCACATAGTTGCCACCAGAGGGGCAAGTAACAGTACTGGTCTTATCGTCATAAGCATAACTATAAGCCTGTGGGCATTGTGTCTTAAATATTTCAGAGTATTGCGTCGGCGGGCATGTCTCAGGAGTATTATGATCACCCGTGCAACAATATTGTGGATCACCAAAAGCCAAGCACGCACTCTTGCAAGCTATGACACTCCCATCAGCCCCCTTCACAGCCAATTCAGGTGGGCATGCGGCATTGATGTCTGCCGGACAGCTAGTCGCACTGCATCCCCCATCTAGTAAAAAAAATCAAACAGAAAAAGTCGTAAGAAACATTTTTATAAGTTATTATAACACATGTGTGTGTGTATATTGTATTACCAGATGGTGTCATGGAGATGGGCACATTGAAGCCATCAACTAGGCTAATGTCGTAGAAATCCTGATTGCCATCTCCATTGAGTGTAATTTCCATTAGTGTTGCAGGTGGGATTGCGCCCGCGCCATTACACGGGATTTGGCCAGAGGCACAGTCCGCTGTGGCACATATGAACCTGCCACTGTCATCGGTCGAGCAACCAGTCCGGCCCCAAAGGCGGCCTGACCATGAGGCTTGGACATCAAGAGTTTGGATTCCTTGGGCTTCTAGCTCGAAACCAGTGTTGTCAAGAGCCGGACCGCTGCTTGTAAGGGTTCCGGGCCAAACGGTGTAGGGGCAGTTGTTTTTCACTGTGAATGTGACTGCATATATACCTGCCAAAACAACAACCACGTTAGTTAACCAACTAAATTTAAGTTCTAATACATTGCGCGGTAAAAATTATAACAAGAAATAAAATTACTATGCATGAAGAGAAGACTCAATGTGAGGACAAGTAGTGCCTGAGCTTCCATTGTTTTTCTGTAAATGCGTGCTTTGTTGGGCCACAGTGTGCCCTCTATTTATACTACGATGAAGCCATCTAACATGAAGTCGCCCGAAGCCCAGCCCTAAGGATAGAGAAAGAGGAAGAGAGAAGTCTCAGCCGTGAACCATGGTGAACGTTCCCAAGACCAAGAAGCCATCTAACATGGAAAATTCAATTTGAATTTCTTCAAATCTCAATAGTATTTTCGTCAAACTAGGGTTAGAATACTCTCGCTGATTTTGGAATTGGTCATTGGCCTCATCAAACACCACAAAATTGTTGACCTTTTTGCCATTTCTTCATTTTTTTCTTTTTGCCCTATTGTATGCGATTACTTGTGGATTCTTCTAAAAGAGGAACCATTTTTCCTCACAGAACACCATAGCCGGCAACACTTAATGCTTAGGCAATCCACAAAAATTTATTACACATTGACCTTTTCAAACCAGACCATGTAATGTAAAATTTGTCCAAGTCATTTCTATTTCCCACAAGAGGAATTGTCAAAGCCGGTACTATTCTCTTTGTTTTTTAAATTAAAATATCTAATACAGTATAGCTGAATATTAATAAATTATAATATGCATTTTCTTTTTATTACAACAGAAATCAAGTTTCGGATCACGAGATTAGGAGAGGAGGACCGTCCCTTGGACATAATAATATGCCGGGAAATGCCTTTCCAGTCTTTTTTTTTTTTTTTTTTTTTTTTTGGGTAAAACATGTCATGAGTAAGCTATAACCAAAGCCTCTCTCCATCCTGTTCCTCTACTTACGTTCTGCGACCAACAACTTCCTTGATGTCCAGTCAAGTGAAGACCACAAAATTAGAAACTTCAATTTAGCATAATTTTCTAACAATTGCACCAGGATAATAACATTTTTTTTTTTTATAATTAATCGATATCATAATCTGACTAATTTGATTCAAATATTATTGAACTCAATTTAAAAGATCTAACTCATTTTTACTCACCGGACTAACTGTCCATTGGTATAATAATCTTTTTTATAATGCTTATAATGCAGTCTAGAGTCGGGCAGTCCGTGGAACCATGGTGCATCCATTAAGCGTGTGTGTGTGTGTGTATATATATATATATATATATAAACTTACAATCATTTCGAAGGATTTGGATTTGGTGGTTCAATTTGGATATGATCTTTGAAACAAAATGTGTAATATGATTTTAGATGCATCATTCAGATTTTAAACTTACAATCCAATGTTACTCATATGTAGACTAAATTTTCCTTAAACAGTAGTGATCAAAATTTTATAATTACTCCAGAATAAAAAGGAAAAATTAAACAATGACGATGAAATTTCATAATTGCACGTTCCACTACTTTTACAATTTGTAATGCCAAACTGAGTGTGAGGTAAAATTGAAATTTTACAATTCCGATTTATTAATTTTTATAAAGAAATTTGCTTTTTATTTGTAAAATCTTATTTTTTTCTCTTATATTAATTATAGAATAGTTTCAATAAAATAAGATAAAATAAAGATAAATTGAACTAAATTAATGTAACTTTAGATTTCCAAATAAGCGAAAATACTAATTTTTGTGGTGAGAATGAAAAAAAAAAACAATTATTTTTTAAATTTTTTTTACATGACGTATTTTCTCAAAACAATAGGATAGTTTTAAAATAATTATTCTGGATAATATATTTAGTCAAACTCTCAAAATTAAAAATAAGTTTTAAGAAAATTCAAAATTCAAAATTATTTCCTTTTTAACAATAAAATTAGGATTTTCTCTTACTAGGCACCTGAAAGAAAGCGAGACTTCTCCATCGATGCTCCTGTTAATAATCAAGAAGGGTAATAACTTGTGAAACCTTAGTTCAAATGAACGTGCGTTGATTGATTTAGTAAACACAATCACAAAAATTTTCCCTCCCTTCTTTTTTTTTTTTTTTTTTTTTTCTTTCTTTTCTCTTTTTTTCTCCTTTTTTTTTTTTTTTTTTTTTTTTTTTTTTTCTTTTTCTTCCTTTTTCTTTTTTTTTTTTTTTCTTTTTTTTTTTCTTCTTTTTTTTTTTTTTCTTTTTTTTTTTTTTTTTTTTGTTTGATTTTTTTTTCTTTTTTCCTTTTATTTATTTTTTTTTTTTTTTCCTATTTTTCTTTTTTTTTTTTCTTTTTTTTTTTTGTTGTTTTTTTTCTCTTTTTTTTTTTTTCTCCTTTTTTTCCTTTTCTTTCTCCTTCTNNNTTTTTTTTTTTCTTTTTTTTTTTTTTTTTCTTTTTTTTTTTCTTTTTTTTTTTTTTTTTTTTTTTTTTTTTTTTTTATTTTTTTTTTATATTTTTTTTTTTTTTGTTGGGTTTTTTTTTTTTTTTTTTTTCTCTTTTACTTTTTTTTTTTTTTTTTTTTTTTTTTTTTTTTTTTTTTTTCTTTTTTTTTTTTTTTTTTTTTTTTTTTTTTTTTTTGTTTTTTTTTTGTGTTTTTTTTAAAAAATTTTTTTTTTTTTGGGGGTTTTTTTTTTTTTTGTTGTTTTGGTAGAATTATTATAACATCACTTACTAGTTAAAAGCGCCATGCAAAATACCACCCACAAAATTGGAGGTTTTTCATACAAGGAATGAAAATTGGATACAAATACTCATTCGTTAGCACGTAGATACGTGGATTTTAAAAGATAACGCGAGATTTTATTGAAAAATCACTAGTTTCCTTTCCTAATTGACATTCAAGAAAGAATAGAAATGGATTTTGAAATATTAAAGATTTACAAAATATATTGATTTGTTCATGATATTTAGAAATAGGAATTTTGAAAACTCCAACTTTTGTAACCTTTTATTTTATTTAGTTTATTTCTTTCGGGGTTGTAACCATTAAAAACTTTCTTTTTGATTATCTGAAAACAAATTTTCCCTTTTAGAAAATAGGAACTCCATTCTACATGTAGGACATTACATATTGCAAAAAGAAGAGCATCCCCAAGGGGGCAGCAAACCCACGTCCAGCAGCTACCACCACACTTTTTTTTTCCTATAGACTTTTCCTTCCAGCAATAGGGGGCAGCAGGTCATGGATTGTAGTTGTCCTCCTTCCAGCACACTTCCTCAATTTTCCAACATATTAATTCAAGCAATTTTTTTATTTATTTTATGAATTTTCTCTCTCCATATCTTTGCTCTAAAATTCTTCTCTAGTCAAAGGATTGTTGAAAGCTAGAATAATTTATAACCATTTAAAAATAGTAAGGTTTGTTTGTTTTTTAATAAAAGTGGTAACTGGCATAGTTTTATGGCTCCACAAACGATTTAATTTATATTAAGAGATTAGAATATCTAATTTAAATAAATTCAAGTTATAATTTTTATTAATTAGAATTGGATCTTTCTAAATCTTAATGCTATCAGAACACTAAATCTAACAAGGGACTCTTGGGTTGTCTTTCGATTATAAAAATAATTAATGATGATATCTTAATTAGCGAAAAAATAAGAAGAGATGGTAATTTCATTATATTTAACGACTATAACCGATTTATTTATATAATATAGGTAATTTTTGAATCAATGATCAATTAAATATATTAAGGTGGAAATATTTCATTTGGCTAGAAAATTGATTTTTCATTAGGTTTTATTCTTTTAATTTTAAATTCTTTATTTTTGGTTAATTAGATTAGTAAATTTTCTAACCACCATATTTTTTTTATTTTTATTTTCTTAAAAGAGATAAATCCATTATTTTCGGAGGAGGCGATCTTAATCAATCTATACTAGTATTTAGCAAAGTATATTAATTTATTTTTTATTATTTGATAACACTCCAAATTTTGACACCGTTATTGAGGAATGATGTTAAATAATTTATTTCTTTTAAATTTTCTTTTCTTTTTGTTAAAAAATCTAACTCATTTTTACCCACCGGGCTAGCTGTCCATTGGTATAATAACCTATTTTATAATGCTTATAATGCAGTCTAGAGTCAGGCAGTCTGTGGAACCATGGTGCATCCATTAAGCCTACATATATATATATATATATATAATTGTTGTACAAAATTTAAATATATACTACTATGATGTTATCATTTTTTGTTAATTATATGCACATCTCTAATCTTAATTAATAATAATTCAAATTATTTTTATTTTTCATTCAAATGTCCTACTATTATTGTTACATATTGGATTTTTTGAAGACCTCTTATTTCCAAATCTGAAAACAATCATTTCGAAGGATTTGGATTTGGTGGTTCAATTTGAATACGATCTTTGAAACAAGATGTATAATATGATTTTAGATGCATCGTTCAGATTTTAAAAAAAAAAAACAAACTTTCCTATTTTTTTTTTTCCTCTTTTTTTTTTTTTTTTTTTTTGACCCCAGGGTGAGGTAAAATTGAAATTTTACAATTCCGATTATTTTAAAATTTTATTAATTTTCATAAAGAAATTTGCTTTTTTACTTGTAAAATCTTATATTTTCTCTTATATTAATTATAGAATAGTTTTAATAAAATAAGATAAAATAAAGATAAATTGAACTAAATTAATGTAACTTTTGATTTCCAAATAAGCGAAAATACTAATTTTTGTGGTGAGAATGAAAAATAAAAATCTGAATCTTTTTGGTTAAATGTTACTAAAAACTATTACATCTTTAATTTTTTTTTACGAGACGTGTTTTCTCAAAACAATAGGGATAGTTTTAAAATAATTATTTTGGATAATGTTTTTTAAATGGTGTGGTAAAAACCACACTCGCATATATAATTAATGTATTTATTCAAACTCTCAAAATTAAAAATAATTTTGAAGAAAATTCAAAATTCAAAATTATTTCCTATTTAACAATAAAATTTGGATTTTCTATTACTGGGCACATGATTGAGAATATGTAATGCAAGTTTATATATATAAATCTATACAGCTGGTTAGAGAACACTGTCATAGAAGCAGCGCAGAAACAAACATAGGTAGAAGTAGTATGTTTGGGTAGAAGCAATAGAGTTTCAGATAAGTTTGAACTATTGTAATTTTTAAGGTCTAACTTAGCATGTTTAATACAGATTGGGAGCTGTATTTAACCATGAAGCCTATTCTAATAGGTGATTCAAATTTAACTTCAGATCAAACATTTACTGGAGGTAAAATCAAATTCAAAAATTTGAATTTAGCATTCTTTGAAAGTCAAGTAGATTTTTAGGAGATCCTTGATCATACATATCTTCTTCATCACCTAAGTTTTTTTTTTTTTTTTTTTTTTTTAATTTTGATTTCTCCACATTCCAAGACAATTGTTGGACTTTAATTCAAAGAAAGTACTGTAGTAAAAAATGGTTTGAAATCTGAAAACAGAAGATTGAATTTTAGGATCTGAAAAACTGTCAAGGGGCTGGTTCTGAAATATTTTTGAGAGGTTGAGATCAACTCGATTAGTTAGAGTTTGAAGTAGAACTCGAAGTGGATTTTGACAAGCAATATTCAGACTTTATTAAGAGACTTTTGTAGACTTTATTCGAGAACTGAGCTGAGAGAAAACTAAACCCAAAAACCACTACTCAACCACAGTTTTCTAACAAAATGTTGTATTTTTTTGCTGTCGTTTGAATTAATTCACATCTATAATCCTTTGTTCTGTCTTTGTATTGTTTCACAAGTCTAAGGAGAGTGTGAAGAACATTCTCTTGGGTTGATAGGCTAGCTGTAAGAGAGTTAGATTTGGGTGAGTGTTGGACTAAGATATCTTCAAGGAGAAAGGTGCAGATTGTCAACATTGAAGCCATGTACATGTGTTTTGTAACTCTTGTGACATAGTCGAAACTAGTTATCACTGGGCCTTAGCTTGCTGAGCTAGACGAGTGGATGTAGGCACAAGGCCGAACCACTATAAATTGGGATTGATCTCTCTATCCCTAGTTCTTAAGTTTATGCACTTACATTTGCTTATTTTATATAGTTTAGTCTTAGATTTTAAGTTAGATTTTAAGTGGAGTAAAATCTATAATTTGAAATCAACCAATCTTGATTGCATAGAGACCAACACAATATAAATTTCTAAAATATGATTCAAATTAGTCCTAAAATATATAAATAAATGCGAAAAATAATGTAATTCAAGTACACAAAAATATCGTTATCATATGACAAATTTGCTAATGGTCGAGATAATTGCAGAAATTAGTACAAAAGCAAGATAAACTACTTGCAAAGGGTTATCATTTAGCCAAAGTTTTAATAATAGTGAAACATCATCAAAATACATAAATATTTTCAATAGCGTGCATGAAAATGGTCTTACTGGCCTTACATCTCTATTCATTAGTTGAATAGATATCTTCCAGAATATTCAACTTCTTTTCAACCTTAGCAACCCTTTTTTCAAGATGAAGTAATTCATTATTGATTTGAAGAAAATGTTGTTGTACTTCATCATCTATTTGTTGCATGGAATTCATTGGTTGGCAAGGAATTGATCTTGATGATTGAGGATCATACAATGGAAATGAGGATTGAGAAGGTTGAGGTGGTTCAAGATTTTTAAAATTTTCCAGGAGAGAGGGGATTCTAATCTTTCATTGCTTTTGGATAGTTTCAAGATACCGTTTTTGAGTTTTTGATTTATCTCTCTTTAGTGAACAATTTTTTAAGATTTTTGGACCATTATAAAGTTAATATTTTGTAGATAAATTGACCATTAGAAACCTAAACTTGGAACTCTCAAAATCATGGAGAAAAATTTTTACTTTAAAACTCGCTACCATAAATCAGAATAATGTAGATTTTTAATTATATTTTAAGTAGCCAATTTTGACTATTCATAACTTTCTCATTTGAACTCTTTTTCTACTGATTCTTAACCATTTTAAAGATTATATTTAGTAGAATAATTCATCTTTCGAAAGTAGACTCAGAATCCCATCAGATCTGCTCTAAAAATCTAGTCAAATACCTCCTATCAGCTATGTGAAAACTAGAAAACAGATTTGGGAAACACATGTAACTTGATATTTTGATGACCAAGAGTTGTCATCGGTTTCTATGGGTAAGGATGTATCTGAGATTCAATGTTTTATGGGAATTGCTAGTTATTATCAGAGGTTAATAGAGGAGTCTTCTCAGATTACGACTTTGATTAGTTTATTAAAAAAAGATACCCTATTTGTCTATTTATAGGAGTGCCAGTAGAGCTTTGAAGAGCTCAATTCCAGATTAACTTCTTCCCCTATCCTTATCCTCCCGACTTAGGGAATAGGCTATAATGTTTATAGTGATGCTTCCTTATGATATCTTGGTTCTATATTGATGAAGAATGGGAAGATGATCGCCTATGCGTCCTGAAAGTTGAAGTCTCATGAGATGAATCATCCGACGTATGATTTGGAGTTAGTAGCTGTAGTCTTCGCATTGAAGACATGGAAACATTTTTTGTATAGTGAGTAGTGCAAGATGTTTATAGATTACAAGAGTTTGAAGTATATTCTCACTCAGAAGGATTTGAATTTAAGACAAAGATGTTGGGTAGATGCTTTGAGTTGAAAATTCTTAAGAGGTTTGTTTTACGTCCGTTCAACTTACATACCTTATCGTTGAAGTTGAGGAGACTAGGACCTAAGTTGAGTACAGATGGAAGTGTTGCCTTGTTTGCAAATTTCAAAGTTAGACCCATATTGGTAGATCAGATCCGAGAGGGCCATATGAACGAGATCATTGCTAGCCAATAACCTTAGGTATGCCTTGGACCAACCCTGAGTCTATTATATATTGTGATGTGTTTTGTGTTTAAATATGAATTGGCATAGATTTTGAAGTGTTTAATTTTATTAAACCTCATGGAACGTATTGTTGATAAGAATTTTCATGTACGGATTTTTTTTTATTATTGATTTTATATGGATTTTGGTGCATTTAAAAATAAGTCCTATTGTGAGCCTGGTAATGCTCACTGATTCCTTTTTGTCTCACATTTTTTGCTCGCATTTCTCACGTGAGGATTACTTTATGGTTTACACACTTTTTCGATCATTCATATTACCGACATTGAGTTCAAGTAGGATGTAGTTTGGATTTCCATGGAGGCTAGGTTTTTTGCATGCAAGTATCCGGTCTTTAAGATGTCTTCTCTCGTATTTTGTTTTTTTGAAAAAGGAAATTATAGTTTGAACTAGTTTATTAAGTTTGACATTTTGTTTTATTAATTTAGTTACGGTGACTTGGAATTTGAGAAAACTCTACTTAGTCTATCTATTTAATATGGCAAAATTTTTATTTTATAAAGTATTCTTTTTTTTCTAATGTTTGTTATATTATTCATTTATATTCTGAGGTGTCTAGTTAGGCTTGTGATGTTGTTGGTAGGTTTAGTAGTCGGTCGATACCTTCACACCAATAGCACCCTAGGATAGAGGTGTTATATCCACCTTCTATCATTGGATATCTTGAACTTTTGATGGGTGATATTTTTATTATAACAATTGCATATAGACATTTTAATGAAACAAATTTCCTAACATTTGGTGGAGGAAATGAACAATTAAAAAAGAAAATCATATGGAATACATCATTAATATTTCTTGATCCTCATAAAAAAAAAAAAAAAAAAAAAAAAAACCTTTTAACTTGAAGTTTAAATTATAATACATTTGCAAAAGAACACAAATCAATTGCCCGATGTGTTCACTGACTCTAATTGAATTATGAAATTGCATTTCATTATAAAAATGTGTCAATTAAACTTAATGTTATGAGTTTAAAACATGTTAAAAGTGTGATAGACGTCCTGGCGCAAAAGATAAAAAGTCCTCGAAAAAGGAGAATTTATTTATCATAATCATACAAATGAGTTGAACAATAAAGAATCTCAATGATTACTAATGACAAAATTTGGACTCTTATAGAACCAGATATAGCTCCCGAAGAACACAAGTTTCAAGCTCTTGAAGAGAATGTAACTATAGCTTCTGAAAGAATTGTGGATGATATTTTCTCATATAATATAGCACTTGATATTAGGAAAAAAGATTGAGAATCTTGAACCAAAATCGATTGTGGATTGCAACAAAGAAATGATTGGACAAAATGGAAAAATACAATCCAATATGAATTTGAATCCACTTATTAAATGCAAGGTTTTTAGACTTGTATTTCACACACTTGTAGGTGTAAAGGTCGTAGTTGTGTGAAAATGAAATAAAAATATAAAATTGTGTGATATAATACATGACTTGTAACACAAGGAATTTCGCAAAGGTTGAGTCTTAATTATGATGATACATGACATTATGGTTTCTAGTAACCCTAGTTGTACTTTAAAAGATTGATAAAAAGAATTGGAATAGATTATTTTAAAGATCTCGGGGGATATTTTCAAAAGAGGGGAGTAATTATATTGTTAAACACATTGAATAATAAACTCTTTATCCTTCGTTAAGATTTTTTTTCCAATGGATTTTTTTCTAGAAAGTTTTAATGAGATTTATTTTCTATATAACAGACATTCAAGGGGGTGTATTATAAATTTTATGAAATTAGCATGGATGTCTATAAAACATTGATTATATATTTTATAAGTCACGCATATTTAGCATGTGTTAGGATGACTCTTGACTTTTGGATTTCTTGGTAACTCTTAGCTTTTAAGGCTTCTGGGTTTCTAGGAAATTCTCAACTTTTAAATTGTCACACTTAATGAAGGCAAATATTCATATTCCTTTCAAGTGCTTATATATAGGCCCCTTATAAGTCATTTGTACACACAAATAATAGAGAAAATATAATCTTTCTCCTTAAGGTCATTCTTTCTACATATGCTCAAAGAAGAAAATGTCAGGAAATGCTCCCATAAATGAGTTTGATGCATCCTACAACTATACAGGTGAAGTAATAATGTGGTATCAAATTAATGACAAAGAACTAGATCTAAAAAGCATAGATGGGGTGAATAGGTTTTTTTGGCACTTTTTTAACATTTTTGGGTGTTAAAGAAGATTGAAGAAGGTGGAGAGAAGAAGTGTTGACTTAGGATTTATAGTAGTTCTACCCCATTTGGTATATATCTGCTCCCAAACTTTACCTGGATGTTAAATCCATTATTTTCTTAAAAATAGTACACTAACTCGTTTCCACATATGCTAATTAAACCAATTCCCAACTAGCTTACATATGTGCTAGTTAAACCTTACAAGCATTTCTCTTAAACATTATCCATGAGTTTTGTACAATAACTATTAAACCTACGTCTCTCATGCTTCACTTAACATGCTTTGATAGTCCAAACCAAATGAGCCCTTCCTTTTGGTCATTTGTAAGATTTGGAAGTTAAAAACACAAATACAATGAATGCACCTTCAGCTTCTGATATGTCAATAAAGCCCAAGGAAAAATACAACACATATAAAAGTTTCATCTTAGAAGATGGTTTTAGTTTATTACGTTTTCTCTTGATCGATCACTACTTTTACTCTATTGAGATGTTATATTTTTATTGCTAAAGTTGAAGTAGTTATTGAACCTTCGAAGTTAGCCATTGCAAGTTGTTGAGCTCTTCTTAATATTCATTTAATGCTTCAATAGCTTTTCTAAACAATTAGTTGGTACTCATAGTAAATTAACTTCTTCTTTTCTCGAGTCGACTTATATTTGAATTTTGCACTGTTTTGTGCCTATGAGACTCGACTGCCTCATTGTGTTGAGTCGACTTCCTCTTGATCTATTCAGATGTTTATGCTTGGACACATATGTAGGTCGGCTTACTCATCCTTCAGTACTTAAGCCTTTCATGTTGTGGCTTGTGTGAGTTGACTCTATTCTTCATCAAGTTGACTAGATCTTCTATTTGCTTAAGTATGTTTCATGTGGACCTTATGCAAGTTAAACTCCCTAGTGCTTCAGGCCGGCTTAGGCTTGATTATACTTTGTCATTTCTGTTTCATGCCTTATATAAATCGATAAGGACTTGTTAATGAATCGGCTTCCGCATGTTCCTGCTTAAGTGTGTGTGTGTTGTAGTATATGTAGGTCGGCTTACTATCTATGATAGGTCGACTCAATGCAACTTGGCTTAGTATATATGTCATCTAGCACAATGCTAGTTGGTTTGCCAATGTACAAAGACTAGTGAAGTGTTCTCTAACGTGCCACTTCTATGCAAGTCAACATGGTCAAGGTGTAAGTCAACTTGACCTAATGTTTTTTGAGATATTCTATGTTCATCATATATGTAGGTCGGCTCAAGTTTCTTAGGTCGACTTAGACAAAGTACTGGTACTTCGCTTGTTCTAGACTTAAGATTTCAAAGAGCAAGTTTTATGCAAGTTGACTGGGTCAACGTGCAAGTTGACTTGACCTAGTGTCAAGTTGATATTAGGTTAAGTCGATACCAGTGTCTAGTCTCTTAGGTAGACACTAGGTCATGTCGAATTGCACGTTGACCTAGTGTCCTTTGAGATACTCTATCTTCAGCATATATGTATAGGTCGGCTTAATGTGTTTCCTAGGTCGATATTGACAAAGTAATGGCATTTTGTTTGTTTCAAAGTTAAGATTTCTGAAAGCAAGTTTGGCTTGCATGCAAGCTTGCGCAAGTCAACTTGTACAAAGGTTTGAGTTAACTTGTGCCCAATATGCTTTGAGAATTTTGATTGACTACATATGTGTAGATCGATTTCATATTTTTCCTATATCGACTTAGACCAAGAGGTAGGACTTTGCATGTTTCAAACTTTAGAGTTCTCAAAGCAAATTTGACTTGCTAAGGTATTCATGTCTTTTCAAGTTGACTTGGTCAAGTATGTGAGTCGACTTGAACTAATGTGATTTGAGATATTCTATGTATTGCACATGCGTATATTGACTTAACATTTTTACTAGTCTAAGATATGTGAGTCAACTTGGGGTAGAGTGTGAGTCCACTTGGTCTATTGTGCATTGAGATTATCAATGCCTGTTCATGTGCATGTCGACTTGATGACTTCCCTAGGTTGGTTTGAGCCTGAGCTTACTTAGGTTATTTGATAACATGCAATTTATTGAATTTATTATTGTTATCATGGTTTGAATATGAATGTTTTAATTCCATAACGGTTGGTTTTATTGGTTTTTATTTTTAGGAGGTTGAATTTGAAAACTTGGAGCAAATTGGGCTTAATAAAGCAATTTTGGAGCTAATTGGGTCAAGTTATTTTATTGGGCTTTGAATAAAGAGGAGCTTGAATTTTAATTTCAACATTCTAACTAGGAGTGTCAGGTCACTATTTATATTAGAAGAAGGCAGGATCAACAGCATTTTATTTTTCTTTTCAAGAGATGTTGGCAGCTGCAAATTTTTTTTTAACAAAGAAACAACAGAGGGGCAATCACCGTTGATGTTAATCAAAAGGAAAGGACCAGTAGCCATTATTTTCTTTCCAAGAAAATAAGAAGTTGCATTATTCTTCAAGAATTTCCAAAAATAGGCAAGGAGCAGTTACTATTTCTTTCTTATTTCCTCAAGAGAGCTGGCGCCCATTCCTTTATTATTCTTACACGAAAAAAAAGAAATTGTACATTCTCAAGAAAGAAAGGCCGACACTATAAATACAATTCTCACGGCTAATGGGACATATTCATTCTTTCACCTCTCCTAAACTTTTTTTCTTCTTTTGTTTTCTTTTGTTTTTCTTTTGTTCAAGATTCATCACCATGAGTGGTTATTTTATTTTTTTCTGATTCAAGGGAAATTTTAATTGATTGTTCTTCATTGTGAGATTATGTGTTTAATTTAATTTCTTGCCATTTTATTTCAAGTATTCGTTGATTCTTGATTTATTTATATGAAATATTGGTATTGGTTAATCTGACAATTTAATTCAATATTAGTTTTTCTATTTCTATCCAAGAATTCAGTGATCCGTAATTGTCATGAACGAATGGTACAAGTAGTAACTAGGTTATTTTTGTTTATGGGTTTTTTACTGGTATTCATATGACCTAGGGAATCAATGGAACAAAATTGAATAATTGCGGCTATCCCAATTATTTATATTTTGGTTTAACTGTTTTCACAGAACGTAATGCTATCATTATATTGATATGGAACGCTATCGTGCCCAGTCGGTAAATGATAAGTTTGGATTGGATGCTGGGTTTGGTCTATTAAATTAAGAAAACGCAAGATTTATTATGGCTATCCTAATAGATCTAAAGTTAAATGCTTGAATTGTAAGAATAATATTTTTAACCAATGATCAATAAAATAATCGAATATATGAACTCTTGGATCGAAATTTGGTAAATTAAATTTCTTCCTTAAATTTTAGTATTTTACATTATTGATTTGTTTCTTATTTTTAGGTTATTAATTTTTATTTAGTAATTTTTTTTTTATTTTAGCAAATTGTTGAAAACCCTCAAATTGCTTTTAACATCAACTAAGAGATTAAATTAATTAGTTCCATTGGGATTCGAACTGGTAACAACTATTGCTACAGTTTGTTGCATTGGGGGAATCAGTTTTAATTTGAGGGTTTCGACAACCGGACCAAATTTTGGCGCCGTTGTCGAGGAACTTTATTAATTCCTTAGTTTGTGTTTTTTCATTTGTTTATTGATTTTTGAAGAAAAAAAATGATGGCAATTCATGGAGGAACTTTGAAGGAGTTAACTACACCAATTTTAAACCAACAACCCTTGTGCATCAGGTATCCAACTCTTGAGGTAAGTCATTCGAATCTTGAAACTCAAATTTCTGAACTAACCACTTTGGTTCATCAGTTGGCTATAGGGCAATTGCAGACAGTTAAAGTTTGTGACATATGTTCAACTCTCGAACATCCTACGGATATGTGTCCAATGTTGCAAGAAAAACCTTTTTATACATCTGATCCTTATTCTAGCAATTGCAATCTTGAATGGAGAGATCATCCAAATTTGGGTTACGGGAACCAAGGAGGACAGACAAGATATCCTCCTCAGCATTTCAATAGGCCAACACATGCACCGACACAATCATCTAATTCAGGTATGTCATTAGAAGATATTGTAAAATCTCTCGTGACTAACACTCAACAATTTCAACAGGAAAGAGAGCTAACATTCAGGAAACGAGAGCAAGTTTACAAGACTTAGGGAATCAAATCACTATACTAGCAAATTCAGTTAGTAACTTGGAGGCTCGAATTTCAGAAAAATTACCTTCACAAACGGTAGTGAATCCTAAAGAAAATATCAGTGCGATAATGTTGAGAAATGGGAACGAACTTCAATCGAGCTCCACCCCATGTAAGAAGGTAAATGAAGGGAAGGATGTGGGCAAAGAAGTTGAAGTAACATTTGAATCCTCTTTGTCTAACACTTCTAGTGCAATTGCACCACCTTTTTCTAATAGGTTGGAGAATTCAGAGAATGAAGTTAAGAAGTTAAGAGGTGATGAAATAGGTGAGACTGTGTCTGATGTGATCAAGAGAACTTTACCCGAAAAGTGTGCCGATCCAGGTATGTTCACTCTTCCTTGTGTTATTGATAAGAAAAAAATTGAGCATACCATGTTAGATTTAGGAGCACCCATAAATATCATGCCTTATTCAATTTATAGTACTCTGAAATTAGGTCCCGTAAAAGAAACTGAGGTTGTTATTCAATTAGCAGACCATTCTTATGCTAACCCGGAGGGAATTATTAAAGATGTTTTGGTGCAGGTTAACGAACTAATTTTTCTAACTGATTTTTATATCTTGAAAATAGAAAGAGACACCATCATAGATTCAACTCCACTTCTATTAGGAAGACCATTCATGAAGACATCAAAGATTAAAGTAGATGTGGATGAGGGTACTCTCTCCGTCGAGTTCGATGGCGAGATTGTTAAATTTATTATTTTTTATTCTATGAAGTATCCAAATTAGTGTCGATCAATTTGTTTTGCTGATGTTATTGATTTAATTATGCAGGAAATTTATGAAGAAGAATGTGATATTCATTTTAATTCGAATGCACAATTAGATATGGAAGGGAAGTTATATGAATCTCCCAAGTTGAAGTTGAAGCCTCCTTGAAAAAAAAATGAAAAAAAAAACGTCGAGCACAAAGACGTTAAACAATTGTGCTTGTTGGGAGGCAACCCAATATTTTTTTTCTTCAATTTATTTAGTTTGTTATTTAATTTCTTAATTAATTAGGAGTATTTGATTAGTATCATTTGTTTCTTCTTTTAATTTTTGTAGGTGCTCAAGATGGAAAATTTTAAAAGTTGCATCAAGCCAAGAGACACCAAAATAATTAAAAAAAAAATGGACAGAAGCAATCTTGGTGATTAAGAGATGATCATGTGGTTTTTTAAGGAAGTTCAAAAATTAGATAGAAGCAGTCTTGGTTTTAAGAGATGATCACGTGGTTTCTGAAGGAAGTTCAAAATTTGGTCAGAAATAGTCTTTGCATTACCAGATGATCACGCGGTTTTCAGAAGAAGGAATAAAAAATTTTTGATAGAAGCACTCTCTCTCTTCCATATGATCATGCAGTTTTAAGAACTCTCATCTTCATCTTCGTGGTTCAATCTTTTCAAAACCCTCCATGATCTCACCATCACCATAGGGGAGTTTTCTCTCTTTTTTCTTTTTTTTATTGTCCTATTTTTATATATTGCATTAGGTGATTTTTTTGAGATTTGCTGTGATTTTAAAATTGTGCTAATTTTTTTGGGTTGTATACTAGTTTCTTTTCTCTTTTCTCACATTTTGCATACGTTGAGGACAATGTAGAATTTAGGTATGGAGGAGAATTTTATGCATCCATGTCATTTCTTCTATTTTTCTTAGTACTTCGTATTCTTTTGATTTTCGTCTGAAAATAATTTTTAAGTTAGTATACGTTGTTGATTTGAGTTGAAATGCATGAATGAGACAAGTGTGATTAGTTGTTTTTGGATAAAAATGTTTTAAGCGTCCCATTGATTTTGATGATTGAATTAGATGAAAATGTATAAGATTTGATACAAATTTAAACACTTTTGTAAGCTTTTGAACCTTAAGAGCATTTCATCATAATTACTCTAATTTTTCTTCATGAGTGTTTATCAATTATAGTGTGTTTATTCTAGAACTTACTTTGCTATACATTTTGAGACCACATTCATGAGTTCATGCATTAATATAATGGGGGCAATTAGGTTTACACACTTTATCTATCTTAAAAGGAGCTTTCCATGTGTATTCATCCCCTAGTGAACCAAATTGAGCCTTTATCCCTTTTTTTTTAACCACACAAATTTATACATAGCCTTCTTTTTGCACTTAACCTTCTTTTTTGTCCTCATATCAAAGAAACATATATTTAGAGGTGGAATGAGTGGTTATTTGTAAAGGGAATGTGATAATTTTATGTTGAGGATTGTTTTTACAGATTTATTCATATGATTTGAAGAAATTTATGTATGCACTTTTCATTCAGTCTCGAGATTGTTCTTCAAAAAAAAGAGATTCCCAAAAAATTGAGATAGGGGAATTTGAGAAAAAAAAAGGCTCAGAAATTTGGATCGAGGTATGAGAAGGTCTTGATTGGGTTATTTTTATTTGGGTTGATTGTATCTTCATGTTATTAGATGGGTTTGATAATAGAAATGTTTTGTAATCTTTAACATGTTTCTTTGATATGCATTACACATCATATTTACCTTTACCTTACCTTTACCCAAGCCAAGTTACAACCCTTGCAAAGACCCCCGGATTTTTGTTTTGAATTCATATCATTAGTGGTGGAGATTTGATAAATAAGCAAACTTATGGTAATATCATACTACGCTTTGATTTTGAGAGTATTGAAAAAAAAATTCCCTACACAGTTTGAGTGCATAGAGTGAAATCCTTGTGAGGGTATTGAATCTTGGTACATTGAAGTCTGATAAAATTATTGAGTTTGATGGGATGTTTATATTTTCTTTTAAAAGTTATGAAACTATGATCGTTTGTTCTCTAGATTGTTGTTTTGGTTTGAATGTTTCAATGTGTGCTGCTTGAAATTGTTGAATGATGAAATGAAAGAAGGGAAAGGAGTGAAAAGGAAAATAGTTGAATGATATTGATATAGTGTATGCTTAAGGATAAACATTGGTTTGGTGTGGGGGAATTTGATAATATGCAATTTATTGAATTTATTATTGTTATCAAGGTTTGAATTTGAATTGTTTAATACCCTAATGGTTTGTTTTATTGGTTTTTATTTTTAGGAGGTTGAATTTGAAAGTTTGGAGCAAATTAGGCTTAATGAAGTAATTTTGGAGCTAATTGGGTCAAGTCATTTTATTGGGCTTTGAAAAAAGAGGAGCTTGAATTTTAATTTCAACATTCTAACTAGGAGCAGGAAAATGGCAACTTTCAATTTTTGTCACGTCACTATTTACATTAGAAGAAGGCAGGATCAGCGGCATTTTATTTTTCTTTCCAAGAGATATTGGCAGCGGCAGTTTTTTTTTTTTTTTAATAAAGAAACAACAGAGGGACGACCACCGTTGATGTTACTCAAAAGGAAAGGACCAGCAGCCATTATTTTCTTTCCAAGAAAATAAGAAGTTGCATTATTCTTTAAGAATTTCCAAAAATAGGCAAGGAGCAGTTACTATTTCTTTCTTATTTCCTCAAGAGAGCTGGCGGCCCATTCCTTTATTATTCTTACACAAAAAAAAAGAAATTGTACACTCTCAAGAAAGAAGGGCCGACACTATAAATACAGTTCTCACGGCTGCTGGGACATATTCATTCTTTCACCTCTCCTAAACTTTTTTTCTTCTTTTGTTTTCTTTTGTTTTTCATTTTATTTTTCTTTTGTTCAAGACTCATCACCATGAGTGGTTAGTTTATTTTTTTCTGATTCAAGGGAAATTTTAATCGATTGCTCTTCATTGTAAAGTTAGGTGTTTAATTTAATTTCTTGTCCTTTTATTTCAAGTATTCGTTGATTCTTGATTTATTTATATAAAAAATTAGTATTGGTTAATCTGACAATTTAATTCAATATTAGTTTTTCTATTGCTATCCAGGAATTCAGTGGTCCATAATTATTATGAACGAATGGTACAAATAGCAACTAGGTTATTTTTGTTTATGGGTCTTTTACCGGTATTCATATGACCTAGGGAATCAATAGAACAAAGTTGAATAATTGCGGCTATCCAAATTGTTTATATTTTGGTTTAACTGTTTTCACCGAATGTAATGCTCTCATTATATTGATATAGAACGCTATCATGTCCAGTCGGTTAATGATAAATTTCGATTGGATGCTAGGTTTGGTCGATTAAATTAGGAAAACACAATATTTATTATAACTATCCTAATAGATCTAAGGTTAAATGTTTGAATTGTAAGAATAATATTTTTAACTAATGATTAATAAGACATTCAAATATATGAACTCTTGAATCGAAATTTGGTAAATTGAATTTCTTTCTTAAATTTTAGTATTTTGCATTATTGATTTGTTTCTTATTTTTAGGTTATTAATTTTTATTTAGTATTTTTTTATTTTAGCAAATTGTTGAAAACCCCCAAATTACTTTTAACATCAACTAAGAGATTAAATTAATTTGTTCCATTAGAATTCGACCTGGTAACCACTATTGCTATAGTTTGTTACATTGGGAGAATCAGTTTTAATTTGAAGGTTTCGACAACCCGACCATTATTCTAAGTTTTGACAATGTAGGACGACCTAATACATTAAGCAAGTCAACTTGGCCTTATACTCCATGTCCTATGTCCTGACGCCTGTGTCATGGCCTATGCCATGGCTTCTGTTGTGGCTCATGTCATGCTCTTGCATTTCCTAAGTCCTTATTGTGTGAGTCAACTTGATATTGTGTGTAAGTCAACTTGGTATAAGGCATGACTTCTGTTTCGTGGTCTTGCTTATGTCTTGACACATCCTATGGCTCATGACTTCCTAGTGCCTTTGTCATGCCCCGATCCTCGAGTCTGAGTTCGTGAATAGCCGCTCATTACCTCGTACGCTGTCCCTTACAAGATACACATACCGAGGCAATAAAGGCTACAATTAACACCTGTGTAAAACCTATTTTTCAACAAAATATCAATTTCCCAAGTAAAGAATGTAAAATGCAAGACATTTGCCCCCCCCCAATATATAATTACACAACACATAGGATTTACTTTAACTACAAAAAAAATATTTAAATCATCCCAATAAATATATACAATGGTCATTCTATAGATCTCAAATGTACATATATATCATCCAACATCATCAAATACATCGCTGCGGAAAAATGATTGATACCATACCCAAAGTCCAAGGTCTCTAATTCAAATCAAGTATGTCAAACTCTTTCAACACATCTTCCTATCAATCTATCTCTGAAATCAAGGAAAGTGACGGGTGAGTATTATGGGGAAATACTCAATGAGTGAGGGGATCGACAATATGTTCTCGATATAAATGTGAGCATGGAGTGTCAAATTAAATTTCAAAACCAATATGATATCAAAACCGAATATGTCATGTCCAGAAACCAAGTGATCACATATCACACATAATAGTATCAAAGTCTGCATCTATTTATATTTCCGAAATCAATTAGAGCTTGCCAAGAAAATAACCCCGGTAGTAGTCTACCTTGACTGATGACGGGCGCGTTGGGGTTTTTCATATGCAAGTATATAAAATTAACTCTCTATCCTAACGTTGGCCACAGGCCTCACCAAGTGTTAAACAGTGACGTAATACATGTCCTTCCCACATTTGGTTTAACTGGCTAGCCCATGTCTATAAGTATAATCAACAAATCAAGAATAGTACCTCACTCGGAGCTAGAATGTGGCGTAACACATGTCTTCTCCAAATTTTGGTTCGTCCGAACGTAACTATACATATGACGTTTGCGGATACCTCCTGCAGAAGCGTATCCGAGTAATATGAGGTGCCTTTACAAATGCTCTTCGTAGCTACGGAATCCATCAAGGAACATCATCACGTCATCATATCAATCTCATCACAAGTAGGCATCCGGTCCACATATCTCATCAAATCATATCAAAACCATGTGCCAATATGTTTCATCAAAACATTTCAAATCATTGCCAATGCAATGGTAGCATATAAATCATATCAAGATTTCAAATAGTGGCACAATATCATTTCATTTCAAGCCATAGATACATAACATTCAAATCAATCATTTGGGACACTCCAATGAATCACAAAAGTCATCATTAATAAAATATAGTCAAAATCATATGCTTTCACTCATGTCATAAAATATATAATTTGAAAAACCATAAAACATAAATTTGTTCAATCGAAAGCATAATATCGAAGTCTCACTCACAGTATACGGGAGGGTATGTCACTCCCTGAAAACACCACAATGTGTCGAAAATGTGTTCCCCTCAATCGATCAACAATATATCACTGCAATAGCAATACATAATATATACATAAGTGTCATTACCATTGAAAAATTTAACGTTACATTTTATTTTAACCAATCCTTTATCTAGAATCAAAGCCTAGGATATCATAAGAAGGGTTTGCGAAGTACACATGCTGTCTCCTTTTCATCACCAACCCAACTACTTCAATGCTCATTTCTATACATTTCTCATAACATCACCAACACACCACCTTAACACACATATATAATCCATACATGAACACACACATATCCTTCACAATTTAGGCCTCAAATATGTATACACACATTCACCTTTGTATCCCAAAATTCTGCACACTTTCTCCCATCCTTTCAACCAACAAACATACATATACACTCATCATATTTACTCTAAGTTCTGTATATAACTTCACCACATGAGGGACAACTTTCAACTCACCTACTCATGCATATAGTCACCACTTTTACCCACTTTTCTGCGCACAAAATGTACTAAAGGCAAGACACAATTTTAGCTTACATTTAGCCCTTTCACCACTCTAATTTTTTGGCCAAACATAACTCAGTTTCTGTACAACTTTCTTCCTCATTTTAACCAACAAATACACATATATATTCATCACTTTTGCTCTCAAAATTCTGCACTCTTTTAGGATTCGGTCTCTTTGTTTTCACCACTAATCTAAGTTAAAATCAGCATATTAAAACATTCACACAAGGTCTTCAAGTTTAAAACAAAGCACAAAAGTTCATTTACTCAAATATTGATGCTTCAAGCCTAAATCAAGACTTCTCTTCAAAGGATCTTTCTTTCCTCCACACTCCTAACTTTCGGCTACAAGAAATTCATCATGTTAGGCTCCTTCTTTTGGCTCCAAAATTAGATATGTTATATTAAGAGTGAAGACAAAACTTTCTTTTCCAGAGATATTGAATGTAACTTGAAGAAAACCTAATTTGATT
Organism: Dillenia turbinata; assembly: GCA_037126225.1. Lineage (NCBI taxonomy): Eukaryota > Viridiplantae > Streptophyta > Magnoliopsida > Dilleniales > Dilleniaceae > Dillenia > Dillenia turbinata. The sequence continues at coordinate 5,716,096 of JBAMMX010000023.1, read as the reverse complement.
AAGTCCAATTCCAATTCACCCTAGTTTGTTTAAGCCAATTCAGATTTTTCAAGTTCTACTCTTACGCAGTCTTAGGAAAAATGACATAACATTCACTATATAACTCGGAATTGAGTGATTCAAATTGATAATTAAAGTAAGACATATATATATTTTTCGTCTTTAACTCATCTCCAAATTCTCATTGCACGAATTTATAAAAATCTATCTTCAACACAGTTTCTACTTGTATAACTAAATTTGCATAGTTTTGGTACAAAATTCATATCTCAGTATATAGAATTCTGTTTTACATGATTCTAAGTTCTATTGAAAGATAAGAGATAGTCTTACAACTTTCATATTTAGTATTTCCTTTAATTATTAGTGTAGAATTTTATAAAATTTAATTTCTATCTCCATTCTAGTTCTAAATTATACTCTGTACAGTTTCAGTAAAAACACCATAACTTCTAGTGTCACGTCCCGACCCGCCCCCGAGCCGAGCACGCGACAACTGCCGCGGCACCTCGATACACGAGCACAACGTCCCGCATATCGAGATATCGTAAGGCTATTAACAACATCCAATCTAATATATCACAGACCAAATCAATGTGCCTCAATGTATCAATATATCAAATCAAATGAGAGTTATCATTTTCACAAGTCAACATAAGTCTAATACAGTCATTCCAGGTATATAAATAAAATGGTCAACTAAATGCTCCAAATATAACAATAACCTCAAATGATTTCCGCGGAAGAGTGGGTAACCGTACCCAAGCCCAGTGTCTCCGAAATGCCCAACGAAATCGAAGCTCTACTAGCCCTCAGTCCAAGACTAAACCTGTAAGATGGGAATGTGAGGGGTGAGTACCTAAAGGGGGATGACACTCAGCAAGTGAGGGGATTGACATCTTACTATTAATATCGGTGTGAACTTGGAGTGTCAAAGCATAAGGTAATAAATATCCACAGTGTGCAAACTGATCATGTCATTTCAAAACCATATATCATACGCACACATCAGAAATCAAGATATGCATCCAATATTTACATCAATATCATAAAGAGCCGGCCAATGAAATATTCCCGGCAAGGGTCTACCTCGACCAATGACGGGCATATTGGGGGTTTTCACAATGCATGTATGTAAAAATAATAGCTCTCTACCCCAATGTTAGCCACAGGCTGATCCAACAAGCCCGAAAATATCACAAGCACAATCATCAACATAGATCCAACATTTGGGGGATAGCTCTAGCCAAAGCGTATCCGAATACAATGGGTGCCTCTGTCAAATGTCTTTCGTAGCTACGGAACATTGCTATACAGTGAGGAAATGGGGGGCACCAAACCCAAAGCGTGGAATCATCACAAGGCATCCAACCCAATCACATGTTCAAATCCAGGTTTTATGAACCATGTGCCAATAGATATGAAAATCATATAAATATCACATGTTATGAAAAAGTGGCACAATATCATTTGTGAAAGCTCATGGATGCATATCAAACAAGTCAAGTGATTGGGACACTCCAATGGTCACAAAAATATGTGTAAAGCATATATGAAAATCCGAAAGTTCAGTTTATCACACATTTGAAATCATGCTATATATATATAAAAAAAACATTTAAAATAGGATTTTTCCGATCAGTAGCAGACGTTAAAGTCCCACTCACAGTTTGGGGGAGGGTACCCAATATTAACACAAAGCGTAAATCAAGTGCTCCCCTCGTTCAAATCAAATAACTCTTATGAAGAAAATCAGTCCACAGATTTTCAAACCTACGCAGTCATGGGAAATAAGCTATAACTTTTTCTATATAGCTCGGAATTGAGTGATTCAATTTGCTATCTAAAGCTAAGACATTTACCCACATTTTTCATGTTTAGCTCATCTTCAGATTCTCACTATACGAATTTATGAAAGTTTATCTTTGGACTGATTCAGATTTTTATAACTCAACTTGCACAATTTCAGTAGATTTCTCACATCTCCTTTCATATAACTCCAAATTGATTAATTCCAGTCCCATATGAAAGATAAGAGACAGTATATGACTTTCATTTTCAGCATTTTCTCAAATTTTAAACACAGAATTTCAGAATTTCAATTCTTTGTCTCAGTTTTGTTTCAAACTCAAGCTTTATCCGGTTTTAGTGAAAGTGCTATAACTCCTTGTGCAAAACTCCATTCCAAGCGAAATTGTGATATGTTGTAGGTAACTTCATGAAACTTTTATTTTATACACTTTCTCAAATTCACATCACAGAATTCCCAGAAATCCTCACTTTGTTTCAGTCGCATTCCAATTTCAGCTTCTGTCCAATTTTTGTGCAGAATCTATAACTTTTATTCTACGTATCAAAACTTAATGAAATTTTAACATGTCATTCCAGATCTACAATTTTTGTGTTTTGAGTTTCACTCAATTATGCCGATAAAGGGGTTGAAATAAATCATGATCAGAACAGGTAGTTTTCAGTTGGAAAAAAAATTTCTGTCAACACATCTTTAGGAAAAAGGATTCCCTTGTGCGTTTTGACTGAAATTTTAATATGTGGTAGAAAAAAAAAGATAGCTACAACTTTTATTTTTTGCGTTTCTCCAAAATAAAGCTAGAAATGGTTCGTTTATACACATTGATTTTATAGTCCGAAACAGAACAACTTTCTGTCATGTTTCAGGAAAAATGCCATAACTTTTGGCACAAGTATCTAATTAAGGTGGTTCTTATCTCGTTGGAAAGACAAGACTTGGATCTACAATTTACTTAACTAGAGCATTTTCAAATTCTGACTGTAAGATATCTTAAAACAAAGGTGAATTCACGGATAGAAATAAAATCTAAAGCAAGACAGAACAGAATCTTTCTTTACCTCCATTTCTTTGCCTTCCAAAACTCAAGCAAGCTTTCTACTTAGTCCCAGCCTTTGGTCACCCTATGTACACCAAGTTAAGAGTGTCCCTTCGGGTTCAAAACAAAAATATAGTATTCTAGAATGCAAAAGAAGGCCTTACCTTGTTTTCAAATGTGTCTAGAGATTTGAAGAAATTTTCCAACACAATCTTCTCCTCCTAGATTGGACTCACTCATTTTCACTCTTGGTTCTTGAAGGAATAAAGAAAGCTCCACATTTTTCTTTCTTCTTCCTCTCACTCACATCCACTTCATGGTGCAACAAATGAAGGGGTTGAAACCTTTTAATTATCTCAAGCACACTTCATTCCCCAAAAGTCAAGGTTTGTACATCATCAACATATCTCAAATAAATGCTTGCTTTTTTCATTCCATACCACACCATGCTTGTTTGCCTCAAAATGTCAAGAATTTATTTTCCTCAACATGCTCTTCATGTCCACAAGACTTGCTCACCATGCTTTGGCATTAAATGTTTGTCCAATTTGTCTCTTGCTTTGTTAAATCAATGGTTCAAACAATTTCATTAAATTTCCAATTTAATTTCCACCATTGGATTGAAATTCCAAGTTTTCAACACTCCATAACTTGCCCATACTTTGTTGCCTACCATCTTATTGCATTGAAGTCCCTATCCTTTGAGAAATTGCTCTTAGGTTCTTATTAATTACAATTTGGTTCCCGGACTTATAAAAATTATAAATTGACCCCAAAAAATTTTATAATTTCAAATTGGACACAAAATCTCATGTTAGGCATAATTTAATTCATCCCATGTTAAAACATGATCATTTAGTTTTTCCGAATGGCCTTCGACCCAAATTAGGGTTTGTTAGTGATTTCTCCGAAAATCGTCAATTTTTCCTTTTTAAGTTGTATTTACCCTTATTTGATGCTTGTGAGCATTAGAATTGATATTTCATGGTTTTGGGTCGTCCGTAGTTAATTTCGGACAATTTAGGTTTTGGTATTTGCTTATAAGCCCTCCAACTTTTGATAATTTGAAAACGACCCCAAAAATTCTCAAACTTACACGCGAGGTCCAAAATTACATATTAGGCCCAATGGGATTGATTTCAAAATTTAATATGATCGTCTCAACCCTATTTATCAAAATCGATCAGAATTAGGGTTTACGGACCAATTTCTGGACTTTTGCCGTTTTAACCCTAAAAATAATTATTTATCAAATTTAAAAATTTTCTCACTCTCAAAATCACATCTCATCATCATAGGACCATTTGTGGCCCATTTCAAAATTATTCACTTATGCCTAAAAATTTTGTGTAAAAATTCTCTGGGAGAATTTTATCGGAAAAAAAAAATTCTGAGTGAAATTTATAAACGGATTTATGAAAAATCATCATATATAAAGATGAAATAGGATACATGAGCATACACTGAGGGTTGGTGTTACATCTAGCATACTATTCTGATTCAAGTGAATTTTACCTCATTATAAAGATATAACAGAGATCTAAAAGTTTCATGTTTTGAGTTTGCCTAATTCTGTCCAGAAGTTATCATAATATCTAAATCAATTTACTGGTCGTGTACAGGACAGTGAATATAACATCGATTTTTATCTTTTCTTCTAAAAATCATCATAATTTCATTTCTTAATGAAAAATTTTGCACCATAGCTCATTTTAGAGTTTAGGGAGTCTAGTTTTACTAGAACCAAACCAATCTAAATTTTGATCATCATAGAATAAAATATCATAGAATTACTACACTTTGCTCAAATTGAAATATTCATATCTATCATGCTAGTACATGTATTCACTACTTGTAAAGATTTCAAATTTGAATATTTTACCTTCCTTTATATGATCTTTTGCTAACTAATATCCATCACCTGATCTTGATTTTCTTGAAACCTTTATCACCTTAGCACCATAGTAACATAATTCATCAAATATCAATATCTACACAATTTTTATACTATCTCAAACAACTAGAGATATGGAGTCAATAATGTTCTTACCTCTTTTACTTGTGTTGCTTCTCTAATACTCCAAGAATTCTACTTGAACATGAGCAATCCCTCTTTCCTTAGTAAAAATTTCGTCCAAGTGAGTGAATAGAAGAGAAAATGGTTGATTTTGGTCTTTTTATAAACTAAATCAAACTATCTTAACTCTTGATTCATTTTTGCATATAAGACCTCCACTTTACACATGTCCTAAGTCTTTCTCCCATACAAATTGCTTACAAGCTACCTCCATGCACCCAGCTTGTTGTCAAATTCGACCATGATGAATTTCAAGCACAAAGAAAAGGTTTTTGACCAACCAATGAGAATTCATACAAAACTTTTTCAACCAATGAGATTTCTCTTTGGTGGAATGAGCTTAGGTGGCCACTATGTGTGCTCTTGGCCAATGGTTAATCTACAATTGTCATTCAATCGTTGATTTTGTAACTTAGTCCCTCAAGTTCTCATATTTGCACCTTTAGTCCCTAAACTTTTTAAAATTATAAATTTGTCCCTTTGTGATTTTTAATCCGATTTTTTTTTTAATTTGTCAATTTTACTTTTTTATACTTATATTTAAGTGTTTTGGTTTTTGTTTGCCATTTTTAGTGATTTTAGGGCTTATCGGCACTTTTCGGGAAGATTTTCGGCTTACGGATAAAATTTTTGATTTAAGCGATTTTAAGGGCAAAGTTTTATAAATTTCAAGTTAGAGCCAAAACCTCATATTAGGCCTAATTTAATTTATCATGTATCAAAACGTGGTCGTTTAGCCTTTCCGAACGGCATTCGACCCAAATTAGGGTTTCCGAGTGTTATTTTTCGAGAATTTACGATTTCGCTCTACGAAATAAGATCTATCCAAATTTGAGATTTTTATACACTCTAGAGTTATTCTTATTATTACTGGACCATTGGTGGTCAGTTTGGAAAATTTTAAATTATCAACGATTGTGTCGAAATTTTCGAGAGCGGTTTTAACGGAAAAATTTTTTAGAGGATTTTCTATATAGAAACAAAAGTAATATCATATATAACATGAAGAGAAGTACAATAAGAAGTATACCGAGGTATCGGTGTTATAGCCTTGTGCTTTGTAAGTTAGCATACGAATCAATCTGATTTTCCTAAAATTTTCTAAGTGTTGTATGTGCAAGTCGACTTGTGACTTATGGTAGGTCGACTTGACTTGAGCGTGGTGTGTCCTATTTTTATTTTGAATATTTACATTTTAAATATTCGGCCATTTGGATTTCAAATATTTAACTCTATTGTTTCGTTAAATAAGTAAGTTGAGTATCAAACCCAAATGGCAAGATAATACTTGGGGGTATGTGTCATGTTATACACTTCCACAATTAAATTTTTCGGGAACAGTATTGTTGCAGAGTTTGCTTAGGACAGAATATGATGAAGTCTCTACTTCTTCTTTTCCTCAAGCTTGTCCATTGTTTTTGTACCTAATAACATGCTTTGCTAATAGATAACTTGAGCAACCAAACCCCCCTAAATCACTACAAGAGCTGCAACTTTCCTCAAATCTGATGAAGTAATCAAGGCATTAACAATCCCAAGAGTCAACAAGCTAATCAACGCAAGGTAAATTTTCTTTCTTATTTTTAATCTAGGGTTTGCTTTTGTGAGCTAAGTAATCTCTCTACGTCCTGATTCTTGAAGAACATTCCTTCATTCCCGTCTTTCTCAAGTTGCTTTTCAAAGTCCAGTAAATTCTGCTCGCTCCTCTCAATCTCCCGCCTGTTGAACTCTGATGACTCCTCAAATGCTTACATGTAGCTCTCTATATTCACCATTATCTCCTAATCACAAAGGAACAAGAAGTTGTTAACTGATATATCGCACATGTATGTTGTATTTCAATGCATTGGATGGGCAAACAAGAATTTGAACAGACCTTGGCACCGACTTCATCAAGTTCTTTAAGTGCATCCTCACCAATCTCGTCGAATTTTGCAATGGCTTCTTATGTGAATTTTGACTTCTTGGGCTTGAAGGATTACAATTCTGGCCAGAAGTTCCTGCTTTCCTATATCAACTTTACAAGGAGTAGGCTCTAAATCAGCTGCATCACTAGACTTGGAGGAGAGTGTGGAATTCTTCTTCTTGGTAAATTTTGCTGTCCGGAAAAGTACCTAGTTTGTGGGTGTGAAGGAGGAAGTTTGAATGGTTCTGTGGCCAATCATCTCTTTTTCTTGGCTGTTGCTTTCTTGTAGCACCCTGTAGATGATTTGCTGCTAGGGAAGTAGACAAGAGTGTGGGTAGATGGATTCAAAATGGTTTTGTAATCACTTGGTTTATGATATTTTTGATAATTTGTGATGATTGTATTATTCTGAATTTCAAAATACAGAAAAATGATTTTGTATATAAGTTTATGTCTTAAATATAATTGCATGATGTATTAGTATTTTTAAACTTATTTTGCTAAAAAGCATATTTATTAAAAATTTAGTTATATATTATTCTTTTAAATATTAATTATATTAAAAAATAATATATAGGGTATATGGTTCCCACAGATAGATTGGAGTGGTAATATCATGATCTTTGTAAATCTTTACCGAAGATTTTTGGATCATTGCTAGTGGCTAAGAAACCGTAGGCAAATACTTTGACCTTTGTGACTGCCGGCAAATATCCCAACCCATGCCACTGGCCAGATGAAGGCCGGCATAGGTTGGGATATATTCCAGCAATCACTTGGTTGCTAACAACGGTTGGGACCTATCCCAGTGGTCATGTGGGTTGGCAAATATCGACACCTATTCAAGCGGTCATTTAGCCGCCTGCATGACCATTTAGTAACGTGAACATAGCCAGCAGAAATATTGACCACTTGAGAAAACACTACACCCTTTGTTAGCGGTTTTGAGGTCTTTACTAGTAGTCTTTGACCATTACATAATAATGGGTAATTTTCATCATTTAAAAGAAAAATAAATAAATTGCTAGACATTATTCAATTTTATTTGATTTACATTTTGATTTAATTTTTTTACAATATAAAATCAACCAACATAATATATTGCATTTGCCGGGAGCCAAATTCGAATCTATTGCTTGGAAGGTAATTCCTAACCGTAGGACTGCAAACACTACACATTTATGGTGGGAACATGGTACATTGGTGCATAGAATTTATGAAAATGAATTACGCTATTAGAATAAGAAAATTAAATATGATCAATTCTAACAAAAACATCATTTTATGTTTAACTCAGCAAACCAACAAATCATGAAAAAACATTGTATAATCAAATCTCTTTTATAATATTTAGAAAATAAATTTACAAATTCAAATTAATTTAGTGATACAGGAACAGGTGAGTATTGTCTATATCATTTAAAGGAATTTTTTAAAAAGATTAAAACTCAATTAAAAATTTTAGATAATTTTCAAAAAAGCAAAAGACACGTAAAGTAGATACTTATTGATGTGAACCTGATAGATATAAAAACCTTAGAACCCATGAACATGTTAATATAGCCCAAGAATCATCCCAACGAATGATTCTAATGAAAATAAAGACCTCAACCTATGGCCCTAAAGGAGAAAGAACCTAAAATATGACTTTGGATCCATTCCTCACTAGAACAAGAATCTTGGTATAAAGATGGATCGAATGACGCCGAAATTTAGGTGGTTCAAAAATCTAGATTGATAAGTCAAAAAACTAAACAAGACACTTATCTTGAATAAGTTCAAATGTTCTCAGAAAAATAAGATTTGTGTCAAAAAAAACTCACAATTTATTAATTTTTTTAAAAATTATTATTTTACACAATGTGTAATAGTCTATCTATAAGTTAAAGGTAGAGCCTAAAATGGCAATTAGAAATTTAATGACTTCCTAAACAATCAAATTTATGAAACTAAAATGTAAACTACCACAAAAAATAAGAAACTAAATAAAGTAAATTAAATTATTTTGCCCAAATCTTTACTACTATTTTTCTTTATTTTTGTCTTTCCTCAGATTTGAATAGTTTTAGGTCATTTATTCTTCCAACTGAATTTGTATGAGTATAATTAACGTCCCTTTTGGTTTTTCATTCACTTGGACTCCAATTTATTATTGTAAAAACCATCTCGATTAAGTTATTTAGTACTTTCTTGAAGCTTTTAACTCGAGCTTTTATCACCGGGCTAATTATAACTTGAGTTGGATCATGCAAATTTTTTGCAGTCTTGATGACTTCATCATTCCCCCTCTTGAAAATGATTTGTTATCAAATCATCACCCACATCGAAAGGATTCAAGTCAATAACATTGAAAATAGCATTAATATTATACTTACCTGGTAAATCAAGTTTTAAGCATTGTCATTGATTCGTTCTAGAACTTCAAAAGGACCATCACCTTGGGACAATAACTTTGAACATCTTTATACTAGAAATCTTTTTTTCCACATATGTAACCAAACCCGATCATCGGGCTCAAAGACCAGCTTGTAACGTTTATTGTTGGCTTGCTTATTGTATTATTTGATCCTCCTCTCTATGTTAAACCGTATCTTCTCATGAAATTAATTCACAAATTCTGTCTTCTTTTTACCATCTAAATTCACTTGCATAAAAATAGGTAAATGTGACAAATCCAAAGGAGTTAAGAGATTAAAATCATAAACAATTTCAAATGGTAGGAATTTTGAAGTAGAATAAATAGTACGTTTATAAGCAAACTCAACATATGATAAACAATTCTCTCACATCTTAATGTTCTTACTAATGATAGCTCTCAACAAATGAAAAACCATATCTGAGTTAATTTTTTTTTTCAAAAAATCGAACCAAACTAAACCTATGGGATTTTTAACGACCAACCTGACTCAACCACTAAATATTAAATCAATAATTTTTTTTATCAAAATCAAGCATCGCAATCAGGGAAGGAGAAGGAAGAAGACAAGCATCATAAAGAGGGATAAAGAGTATCAGAATCATCACAAATAGGCTTTATCAAGCTAAGGCTAAAGCTTTTTTCACCATCTTCAAATTAGACAGAGAGAGATCAAGAGTGAAATGAGCATAGAGAGAGAAAGGGGAGATGTTACGTACACCAAAAACTGGATAAATGTAGATTAAAGATGAAAATGGAATCGAAGAAGGGAGAAAATCGACTGGAGATGCAAAAGGCAGAAAAGTGATCTTAGAAAATGAAGGCCAATGTGAAATTTAGCTTCGTCTGTCCTCTCGCTCTCTCTCTCTCTCTCTATCTGTCTCTCTCTCTAAAATAGACTTCGTCTCTATAGGGTTTTCAAAATTTGAACAAAATCAGTGAGGGTGAAGGGCTTGATTGATCTCAAATCAAATGGAAGGAGAAGGGAGAAAGGTTGTCGATGGGGAGGGGGAGGGAGGCAATGCAAAGGGGAGGCTACGTATACATGGTGTGTGCATGAATCTATTACATTTGGGGATGAGATAGTTTCCAATTGTTTTTTGGGGGAAAATTTGTTATATCTTAATTATATTTTATTAAAAATTTATATTTGAGTGTCGAGTTAGGGTCAGGTCAGATAGTCAGACCTGTCCTAGATTTTTTGAGCTTTCAGGAAGAGAGAGATTGAGAAAGAGAAGGAGAAAAGAGGGGGTTTTGAGTCGCTAATGGCAATTCACTAGTCAAAACCACTAACGGGGCTCAGTGATGATTACAATGGCCATGGTAGTGCTAAGAAGTCACAACGATGGTGGAGGGTCAAACAAGCAATTTATTTTGACACAACCAAAACGGATTTCTAGAATTTTATCGTAAACCGGACAAGCAATGATGTGATAATAAGGACTAGTATAACACCGAAAATTCGGTGTTAGAGATTTTATAAATATCTCTATAATATAATGAGAAATTTTAAATTATATTGATTTTCGATTTTTTGGTATTAAATTGAAATTTTCGGTGTATTAAAAATATCCGTATTTGCAAATACGTAGTATATTCATTGTTAATAAATTTGAAATTTATAATTTGAATATCATATGAATAAATATATATATATACATTTAAAAAAAAAAGGAAGAGGAAGGAAGTGCTGCGTTTTGGGCCAAAACGCAGCACTCTTCCCCCCCAAAATCGAATTAGGGCTTTAGCCCTAATTCTCTCTTCTCTCTCGCTCTCTTTCATCTCTCACTTTCTGTCTCTCTCTCGGCTTTTGCTCTCCCTCCGCCTCACGTTCTGCCCCTCTCTGCCACGCACGGTGGTTCCTCCACCACTGCCGTCGACTTCCCCCCTCTCTGTTTCTCTCTATCTCTCTCTATTCACTCTCCGTCTTTCAATCTCTCTCTCGTGTCCTCTCTCTCTATCACAGTCTCTCTCGGTCTCTCTCTCTATCATGATCTCTCCATCCTTCGCTCACTCTCACATTATCTCTCAGTCCCTCTCTTCTGCGCATGAACGGACCTTCAGTCTCCCTCTCCCGCGCGCGAGGAGCTCTCACTCTCCTCCCTACTTGTGCGGTGATTCCTGCGAGCAGCTCCCTTTTGTCGAGAGCCCTCACTGCAACCCACCATCGAGGTTCTGAAAACCCTAGACTGCAACCCACTTTCCTGCATAGGTAAGGTTCGGTTCCTAACCCTAGCTCTAAGGTTTCGAAATTCCTTAGTACTAAGTTTAGATTACTAAATTTAATTTCGAATTTGGGAGCTTTGCAGGTTTCGGAATGGACTGAGAAGACAGTTGGACGAAGGTTGCGAACTGCGAAACACCCTAGGTAAGGGATTTTCAATCCCTTCAATATTCAGATTATTTTGTTGAATTTAGGTTGAGAATAAGTGTAGATACATTCTGAAAATATGCTAGATCCATAGGAAATGCTTTATTCTTGAGAGTTTGTTTGAAATTATTGAGATTAGGTCTAGAATTTGATGTAAATTGGACTACGAAGAATGATAGAATATCTTAGAGAATATTACAGTTTTGTTTGATTGATTTGCGTAGTTTTCCATGGATTTGAATTGAAATTGGCATGAATTAAAATAGGATTATGTAAATTCGGTAGAAAATTGGTAAAATTGAGGAATATTGGAAATTTAAAGTCGTTGGTGATGGAAATTTATGGGAAATTGGAATGTAAAATAGTATGAGGTGTAAATGACGAGAAATTGGTAAAATGCGGACAAAAATAAGAAATTGATCGAAATTGGGGTTTAAATAAAATTAGGAAAGTTGTAAACCCTTGAATTTGAAGGAGAAATGACTTGAGAATTGTTATTGCTGCTTTAGGACAATCCGTTGGAGCTCAAAAGGAGACTTCTTGAGTATTGATAGGGTGTAGGGAGTGGACACCCTCCCTATAGGTGAGTGGATACATGTTTATGATTTTAAGTGAGAAAATGTTTTATACTGATTTTATAAATGTTTCAAATGAGTTTACGAATGTTTTAAAATTATTTTATGATTGTGGAATGTCCCGAAAGGAAATTTGAACCACCGAATGCATCCATGTGTTATTTGAAAAAATGATGTGCCATGTTTATTGACTTGCGTTGAATGCGATTAATTTGAACTTGTGTACTGAGAATCTGAATAGCTGTTGGCACATTTTAGTATGTTATTTGATGATTGTGAAATGGTACTGTTGGCACACTTTTGTATATGATTTGATGATTGCGAAACGGTGCTATGTGCATGAATAATGGCTATAGTCATTCCCTCCACGGAGCGACCCGATGGGGTAACGTGGTTGGGCTGTTATATTGGATGACGAGGTAGCTGTGCTCGAAAGGTACCTCTGAATCCCTCCCTACGAACTAGCCTAGTTGCACTCCAGGGGAGGCCCGAGCCAAAGTCAAGGAAGGGGGTATTGTGTATGATTTATTGACATTGATGAGGAATCCCTTGGCGATTTCACTATTGGTTTGGGCCAAGCCTTTGGTGGAAAGATTTTGGCAACTCCGTGATTTTGGAAAACAGAATGTGATAACTGGATGCATATGATTTATTTATCACGATTTGTTGAAATTTTGTTTATATTGAGATTTATTTATGTGATCGTATGATTTTGAGAATGATATTTGACATGTTCACAATCATAACTCATTTATTATCATGATATGCTATACACTCACTAAGTATTTCCCAATACTCACCCCTCTCTTACATCTTTCAGAGGAAGTTTAGGTCTGTGACAACAGTTAGAGCTTGTGAAGATTCATCCGCTGACTAGTTAAATATAAGAATGATGTAAGGTTATTTTAGCTTGATTTGAAATCCATGGAAGGGAAACTTGTTCATTTTTCCTTTAAATTTCATTTTGGTAAAAACTTATTGTTTAAATGGGACGTTTGGACTTTATTTGATCTTTGAAAGGCCGGGAAGTTTGAATACGTGCATGCTATTTGGATTGGCCAGGTTGGCCTTGTGTGTGTGCTGATTTGATTTAAATAGATCAGTGCGTTCTTTGATTATTTGTTGAAATCTGGTTGGCTGGGATGACCACATCGCATGCGTGCATGTACAGGGGCCCCTTCCCCGATTGTGTACCAACGCATGTTTGTGTGTACAGGGAATGGACCAGAGGAGTCATTTACTGTATTGTTACATACTTTCCTTATTTTTGATTGATTTTGTATTGGAAGCATTGGCTGATTTGTTTGCCTTGCAGAGTCCCGGTATATGGGAAGGTTCTGCCCGTGTACCAAGACTACGCGGCGGCTGTCACGTGATCGATCCGAGGATCGAGGCATGACAGCTAGCATGTGTATTTTTTTTTATTTTGAAAAAAAAAAAAAAAACTATTCATCATGTTCTCTTATCATGCAACTCTGATTGGCCAAGCAATCGACCATTTATTTAAAATTTATTATTGTAAAATAATCGCGGTGCATGAATTTGAGCAACCTCTACCGTTTCCCCATGCTGCCACCAACGATTGATAAATATTTGGGATAAACCAATCCAGACCCAAGGCTGTTCACTAGTAAAGGAAAGAAAAATACCAACAGGAGAGATCACACGGTGAAATGTAATACCATGTTTTGTTACCGATAATATCTAGTGGGGTGATTCATTGTATTTTAAAAATTTCCTCCCTAGTGATATATTCGATGCCGGCCACAAGCTCTAAAAATACAAAGGTGTCATCCACAAGCAATCCATTGCACTGATATCTTGGAACTTTTTTCGGGAACAAATGGGTCATATCCCTTTGAATCAAGTCTCATTTAGATTACTCGTTCAAATCTAAAAGGGAGAGAGAATGAAAATCTGAGTTTAATGAATTCAAATTGCTTACACCAAAATATGGCTCATCTTTATTTAATGCTCTGAAGATGACTCGTTAACGTCTTATTATTTGGTGGCACATGATCGAAACAAGATTTGTGACATATAGAAGGTCCAAATCTTGTACAAGTACAAGCAAAATTCAATTATTCGTATTATTATCGATTTACTTCCCTATTCACAATCACGGGCAAAAGGTAACCACATAGTTGCCACCAGAGGGGCAAGTAACAGTACTGGTCTTATCGTCATAAGCATAACTATAAGCCTGTGGGCATTGTGTCTTAAATATTTCAGAGTATTGCGTCGGCGGGCATGTCTCAGGAGTATTATGATCACCCGTGCAACAATATTGTGGATCACCAAAAGCCAAGCACGCACTCTTGCAAGCTATGACACTCCCATCAGCCCCTTCACAGCCAATTCAGGTGGGCATGCGGCATTGATGTCTGCCGGACAGCTAGTCGCACTGCATCCCCCATCTAGTAAAAAAATCAAACAGAAAAAGTCGTAAGAAACATTTTTATAAGTTATTATAACACATGTGTGTGTGTATATTGTATTACCAGATGGTGTCATGGAGATGGGCACATTGAAGCCATCAACTAGGCTAATGTCGTAGAAATCCTGATTGCCATCTCCATTGAGTGTAATTTCCATTAGTGTTGCAGGTGGGATTGCGCCCGCGCCATTACACGGGATTTGGCCAGAGGCACAGTCCGCTGTGGCACATATGAACCTGCCACTGTCATCGGTCGAGCAACCAGTCCGGCCCCAAAGGCGGCCTGACCATGAGGCTTGGACATCAAGAGTTTGGATTCCTTGGGCTTCTAGCTCGAAACCAGTGTTGTCAAGAGCCGGACCGCTGCTTGTAAGGGTTCCGGGCCAAACGGTGTAGGGGCAGTTGTTTTTCACTGTGAATGTGACTGCATATATACCTGCCAAAACAACAACCACGTTAGTTAACCAACTAAATTTAAGTTCTAATACATTGCGCGGTAAAAATTATAACAAGAAATAAAATTACTATGCATGAAGAGAAGACTCAATGTGAGGACAAGTAGTGCCTGAGCTTCCATTGTTTTTCTGTAAATGCGTGCTTTGTTGGGCCACAGTGTGCGCTCTATTTATACTACGATGAAGCCATCTAACATGAAGTCGCCCGAAGCCCAGCCCTAAGGATAGAGAAAGAGGAAGAGAGAAGTCTCAGCCGTGAACCATGGTGAACGTTCCCAAGACCAAGAAGCCATCTAACATGGAAAATTCAATTTGAATTTCTTCAAATCTCAATAGTATTTTCGTCAAACTAGGGTTAGAATACTCTCGCTGATTTTGGAATTGGTCATTGGCCTCATCAAACACCACAAAATTGTTGACCTTTTTGCCATTTCTTCATTTTTTTCTTTTTGCCCTATTGTATGCGATTACTTGTGGATTCTTCTAAAAGGGGAACCATTCTTCCTCACAGAGCACCATAGCCGGCAACACTTAATGCTTAGGCAATCCACAAAAATTTATTACCCACATTGACCATTTCAAACCAGACCATGTAATGTAAAATTTGTCCAAGTCATTTCAAACCCGTACTATTCTCTTTGTTTTTTAAATTAAAATATCTAATACAGCTGAATATTAATAAATTATAATATACATTTTCTTTTTATTACAACAGAAATCAAATTTCGGATCACGAGATTAGGAGAGGAGAACCGTCCCTTGGACATAATAATATGCGGGGAAATGCCTTTCCAGTCTTTTTTTTTTTTTTTTTTTTTATGGGTAAAAACATGTCATGAGTAAGCTATAACCAAAGCCTCTCTCCATCCTGTTCCTCTACTTACGTTCTGCGACCAACAACTTCCTTGATGTCCAGTCAAGTGAAGACCACAAAATTAGAAACTTCAATTTAGCATAATTTTCTAACAATTGCACCAAACATAGGATAATAATATTTTTTTTTTATAATTAATCGATATCATAATCTGACTAATTTGATTCAAATATTATTGGACTCAATTTAAAAGATCTAACTCATTTTTACCCACCGGGCTAACTGTCCATTGGTATAATAACCTTTTTTATAATGCTTATAATGCAGTCTAGAGTCGGGCAGTCCGTGGAACCATGGTGCATCCATTAAGCGTGTGTATATATATATATATATATATAAATGTCTGGGAATTGTTATACATAATTTAAATATATACTACTATGATGTTATTATTTTTTGTTAATTATATGCGCATCTAATCTTAATTAATAATAATTGAAATTATTTTTATTTTTCATTCAAATATCCTACTGTTATTGTTACATATCGGATTTTTTGAAGACCTCTTGTTTCCAAATCTGAAAACAATCATTTCGAAGGATTTGGATTTGGTGGTTCAATTTGAATATGATCTTTGAAACAAAATGTGTAATATGATTTTAGATGCATCATTCAGATTTTAAACTTACAATCCAATGTTACTCATATGTAGACTAAATTTTCCTTAAAAAGTAGTGATCAAAATTTTATAATTACTCCAGAATAAAAAGGAAAAATTAAACAATGTCGATGAAATTTCATAATTGCACGTTCCACTACTTTTACAATTTGTAATGTCAAACTGAGTGTGAGGTAAAATTGAAATTTTACAATTCCGATTTATTAATTTTTATGAAGAAATTTGCTTTTTTTTTTAAATCTTATATTTTTCTCTTATATTAATTATAGAATAGTTTCAATAAAATAAGATAAAATAAAGATAAATTGAACTAAATTAATGTAACTTTAGATTTCCAAAGAAGCAAAAATACTAATTTTTGTGGTGAGAATGAAAAAAAAAAACAATTTCCCTTTTAGAAAATAGGAACTCCATTCTACATGTAGGACATTACATATTGCAAAAAGAAGAGCATCCCCAAGGGGGCAGCAAACCCACGTCCAGCAGCTACCACCACACTTTTTTTTCCTATAGACTTTTCCTTCCAGCAATAGGGGGCAGCAGGTCATGGATTGTAGTTGTCCTCCTTCCAGCACACTTCCTCAATTTTCCAACATATTAATTCAAGCACTTTTTAAATTTATTTTATGAATTTTCTCTCTCCATACCTTTGCTCTAAAATTCTTCTCTAGTCAAAGGATTGTTGAAAGCTAGAATAATTTATAACCATTTAAAAATAGTAAGGTTTGTTTGTTTTTTAATAAAAGTGGTAACTGGCATAGTTTTATGGCTCCACAGACGATTTAACTTATATCAAGAGATTAGAATATCTAATTTAAATAAATTCAAGTTATAATTTTTATTAATTAGAATTGGATCTTTCTAAATCTTAATACTATCAGAACACTAAATCTAACAAGGGACTCTTGGGTTGTCTTTCGATTATAAAAATAATTAATGATGGAATCTTAATTAGCGAAAAAATAAGAAGAGATGGTCATTTCGTAATATTTAACGACTATAACCGATTTATTTATATAATATGGGTAATTTTTGAATCAATGATCAATTAAATATATAAAGGTGGAAATATTTCATTTGGCTAGAAAATTGATTTTTCATTAGGTTTTATTCTTTTAATTTTAAATTCTTTATTTTTGGTTAATTAGATTAGTTAATTTTCTAACCACCATATTTTTTTATTTTTATTTTCTTAAAAGAGATAAATCCATTATTTTCGGAAGAGACGATCTTAATCAATCTATACTAGTATTTAGCAAAGTATATTAATTTATTTTTTATTATTTGATAACACACCAAATTTTGACACCGTTATTGAGGAATGGTGTTAAATAATTTATTTCTTTTAAATTTTCTTTTCTTTTTGTTTCCAAGACTAACCCTTGAAGTAAATTTGTTGGATGTTGTTATTGACATAGAAGATAAGGACTTTAAACATAAAGATATGGTTACTTAAAGGATTTTAAGGGAGTTATTAACACTTGATGTTAATGAGCATTCCTTTTGCATTGATTTTCATAATATTGAGATTCTTTTTGAATAAAATTATGGACTGATACGTTTATTATGTACTTTCCATGGTCTTGCAGGAGAAGATCCTTACGAGTATCAAAGGAGTTCCATATTGTGTGTTCGACAATGAGATCATAAGTGGTAACTGAAAAACAACTTAAATTAAGACTTTTTCCTTTTTCTTTATCCGATAAAGCAAAGGATTGGCTTCACTGTTAGTCCTCTAGTCTTATTACTACTTGGAATGGCACAACAAATTTGTTTTTACAAAAATTTTTCCCATCATCTCGTGTAGTCATGATTAGGATAGAGATATGTGGTATAAAACAATATAATGGAGAGAATTTATATGAATATTGGGAGAGACTCAAAAAATTGTGTGTGAATTGTCCCTCATATCAAATTCCGCAATAATTGCTTGTTTAATATTTTTATGAAGGGCTCTCATCTATAAACAGTGTTGGAAAAATTGGATCTGGGTCCGCCCATGAGGGCAGACCCTAGGCCCATGTCCCTTTTAATTTGAATTTTTTGAAAGGGTGAGTAGTTATGAGTGGTTTCTGGGAAACCACCCCATAACTTCTCTTGTAACCTCTCTGTCATGCCCCGAACCGCCGTGTGATCTAAGAATATGTGCAGTCACCAGCACATACTCCAAGACCCTACAACACTATGGAAATACCCTTATCAATCCAAAGAAACCAACACATTAAACATTTAACATATTTAACAAAATTTTAATTTAAAGAAATATGTATATGTGAAATATACAACCAATGAGTTTTGCAAAATGCAGTTGCCAAAATAAGAGTTCACTTCAAAATATGCTCTCCGATGGGTCCATCTACAAGAATTCACATCTAAGGAGAGTCAATAACAACAAAAAATCCTGATTGCTTTTCCTCAGCTGGATCTATCTAATAGAGAGGGTTGCTGCTATATCTACACTTCCTCTGAAAGAGATAAGAAAAGAGAAGTGAGTATAGAATACTCAGTGAGTGGAGTGCAATGGCATGTTGTGACAGTAAATGAGTGGTGAATGTGGGAATGTCAAAGTCACAATTTCCAACAAATCATCAATTTATAGGTAGTATCATACTATTTAGCTTATTATAAAATAACAGATGCATCCACAAATTTTATGCTTTCAAAAAATCATGGGGTCTCCCTAAAGAAAACATTTTCATCCAACGATTGGCCGAACGTAGGTGGAAGCCCGTCAAGGGATTTTCAACTCAATTGTTTCATAACACTAATTCCCTCTTTTTTTACGTTGACTTGTACCTCACCGGAGTACTATCCAAATAATACAACGGGAACGCAGGAGGTCGCATCTACTTCCATTGCCAAACAAAGCCCTCATTCATGTCACCCTGTCGGGTCGCTCAGGGGAGGGAATGACTATAGACATTTACTATCACCAGCACCATCATTTCATAATATCCAAACATTTTTCAATGTACCATAAATTTAACAAATGGTTACCAAACCATATCACAATATTCATAAATGCAATTTTCAACAACCATAGCACATATTTATTCACAAATGTAGTGGATGCATACGTATTCAAGTTCACATTTTGGGACATCCCACAAACACAAATGTTGCAACAAATCATTTAAAAATCTTTTATAAAAGAATTATAAAAATCATTTTCTCATTCAAAGTATAACAGTCAATCCACTCACTATATTTAGAAGGGTAGTCACTTCCAGATTCCTTAACAGCAATAGTCTTGTCATGATCAACCCATTCAACTCCTAAAAGAGATTAACAAGTAGCCAAAATCATCACTAGTTATTTTCAAGTTAACCCTAAAAATTCAATCAGTCGAAACATAATATCTCCATCACTTACTGTGACTCACTAGTCTCCAAATTCAAATAAAGAACTAGATAAGTAAACTAAAGGATGGAATAGGAAAATGATAATAGCTTAATTTCTGTCTCCAAAAAATCTTTCCCGTTTGGATTATACCAAACCCTAGAATTTTATTCTTCCTTGTGACAGCTCTAGATTCTTAAGATTTTCCAATATCAAAGCTAGAATCTAACTTTGGAAGGTTGTATGAGTAGTTTGGAATCTTAAATCTATTAACTTGTTGGTAAATCGAATAAATTTGGAAGAAGAGATGAAGAAGGATCTAGAGAGAGAGAGAGAAGTGGAGTTCTCTGGATTCGTGAATTTCTGAAGTCACCACCCCTTTTTTATCATTAAACCCATTTTCAATATTTATCTAGTGGTCTTCATTTATTTCAAATTTGCACCCATGCCCAATATGTTCACTTGAGTTGTTGGGAAAGCCAACCCAATAAATTTAAGTATTTGTGGTTCTGCCTGTGAAAAAAGTGTGATCGGTGATGGGCTGGGGAATTGGAAGTGATGAGTGCAAATACATAGAAGTCAAAACTAAAATTGTTTAAATTGGGAATATTCCAAAAATATGGGTTATAATAAAGATTATGTAATATAAGACCAAAGGGTTCAAATGACATGGTGGTAATCTTATTGGATGGCCCAATAGTCTTGGGATCAAATCTCCATGGAGACACGCACGGCCAATAAATTGATTTTGAAAAAATTCATGCACTTGTTGAAGGATGATTGAAGGCAACAAATTGGAGCAAATTGAAACATGACCGAAGGCAGCAAGACCATGACCAAAGGACTTCTTGGAAGAAAGTGAGGAAGAGCAATTTCGGTCAATGATGTGGGTCACCATAGTTCATCACAATTGCTAAAATCCAAAGGTGCAAGTGCCGAACAGTGCAAGTGCCGAACAAAAATGACATCTTGTTCGGTCAATGAATTGAGATGTTATTCAGTCAATGAAGGAGAGTGCTGAAGAGACATTGGTGTTGGGTGTTCGGTTATTGTATTGAAACAATCACCAAGAATAATAATCATCGATTAACCAAAGAGAAAATGAGATGGTTTGTCAATGAGCATTGCCCGATCAGCAACAAGGAAATGATTTACCGATTAGCAAAATGAAAGGTTAAATATGATTTACCGATGAGCATTGCCGATAAGCAAAATGGGAGTTAAATGCAATTACCAAAGGACATATTTGGAGAGTGTCGTAGTGATTTTGGAAGGGTGTTTGACAGTAAATAGAGGGACACAGGTCTCCCATCACAATTGTTAAAGGATGCAAAGAACCGACAAACAAAGGAAGAAAATAGATTTATTCAACACATGGGTGACCGAACAGGAGTAGGACAAATTGCACCGGCTAGAAAATTACAAGTGTTGCCTAAGGTAACCGACTAGGATTTGAAAAAATGTGAAAATGGATCTATTGTTCGGTACCAATGGAACATGTAGAAATTTAGCAAAACGATTACCGATAGTCTATAAAAAAATAGTAATACATTGAAAAGTAAGGTTAAATGCCTGCTGAAGGATTAACACAGTACCGATGAGATTCATAGTGTTAGTACTGAACAACTATTTTAAAATAACTATCGATGGGATTTCCAAAATTTGGCATTCATCGATTAGTGTAAATATTTACCATCAAAGATGTTAGTGAAATATAATATACCGAATGATATAGAAAAATTGATTGTACCGATGGATATATGAAAAAAATTATAAAAATTATGAAAAATGATTTGTCAACTCAACTCCACAATATACAAATAAATTTGTAACTGCACTTTACACCGAGGAGATAGTAAATCACTAAGAAATGGTCACTATCGGCTACTGATCAGAAAATCAAAATTTTGAAGGGATTATTTACTACACACTAAAACCTCATCGAACAGGTAAATTCTCTTAGAAAAATCAAATTCCACCAAATACTGATTACCGAATACTCAATTAACCGATAGCTTTACTGATCAGAAACTTTAAAATTTAAAAATCATCGGTCAAATATCTAGAGGGGTTTCCTGGATAAGTCAAAGAACAGAAATTCACACTTATATTTAAATTAGCTATACTTCCTCTATTTTATAAAAAATTAAAATTTTAAATATGCAACTTAGAGTACATATCACAATCTGGACTTCTCTGGTGTTACACTCTCTCCCTTGGTTGGCAAACATCTCTCTTTGTCCAATACTGTAAAATGATGCATGAGACTTATAGAAAATTGAACGGAGAAGCCATTTTATGGTACAGAGAGATAAATTGAAAAATATCTCACATTTGAAAAATAGAGAGACTCAAAGAAGATTGATTATTTCATTCACCAAAGGCATTTGGGTTGTGAACAATCGAGAGTGCTTCGAATTGTGACACTTCTTCGATCTAGAATACCCATCGTAAAAAAGATAAGTGATCCTAATCCAATTCGGATTTTAGGATTTTCGCATGAAAATATTTTTATTGGCATGTACGAAATCTCTTCATTGGTACCGGAGTATGAATAGGTTGTTTCCTGTCTCATTTGGGTATTTTAAAAAAATAAAAAATGTCATGTATGATATTAGAGGCTCATTAATGGTAACTTGAGATTGGCCAAACAAAAAGCTTTCGAATTAACACAGTAGTATACCTATAATATGTGGATCTATTCTGCAAAATTTTGTATGCAACAAATGAGTATATTTAAAGATATTTCAAACCCTAGATGAAAATTAATATACTCATAAATTTCAAAATATTTTATGATATAAAATTTATATTGTTAGATTCGTTTTAAAAAATACTTTCTAACCATATAAAAATCACAAAAAATGGTTAA
Organism: Dillenia turbinata; assembly: GCA_037126225.1. Lineage (NCBI taxonomy): Eukaryota > Viridiplantae > Streptophyta > Magnoliopsida > Dilleniales > Dilleniaceae > Dillenia > Dillenia turbinata. Next base: position 5,693,309 of record JBAMMX010000023.1, on the reverse strand, counting down.
TAATTGTAGAGATGGTATGTCGAAAATCTATTCACGTTCTAGAAATTTGAAGAAGATGATGAACAGTAACATGGCCTATCCCACTCTTGGTAAAAGTAAGTGAACTCCACCTCCCAAGCTAGGGATGTCCGATCGGAAATATAAGACCATCGTTGGATTCAAAGACTTAAAAAAATGGGGGCTAGGCAAATTTGGGGACCAGGCACTAGCGGAAAGGTAGGGTGTGAAGTGCATGCTCCGGTGGCCGTATGTGAAAGCTTTTCAAATTTTGTTTGTAACATCCAGGTCTAGCAGCCGTGGATGCGCGTGCTGGGCTATTTCTAGTCCTAATTTTTACCAAAATGAATATTTTATTTATATTGATTTTTTTATTTATAATTTATTTTTCAGAGATGAGAAATATTTTTTATTGATTATTAAATTTATAAACAGTTAGAAAATTACAAGAAAATATTTTCAATCTAGAAAATTCTTAAAAATTTTATTTGACTCTAAAAAATCATTTTAGATTTTTTTGTAAATTTTAATTTATTTTTTGGAATTTAAAATTACTATTTATTGATTTATAATCAATAAATTATTAGAAAATTACAGAAAAATCATTTTTTTATTCTAGAAAATTCTGAGGAATTTTCTATATATTAAAAAAATTATTTTTCTTAATTTTGGCTACTGAGTGCAAATTGTTAATACTCTTTTGATTTTATACTTATTTTTTATGTTTGAAAATTTTGTTTTTTAAACATAAAAATTAATTAGAATGTGAGTATATTGTCTGAAGTAAATGTCATTGAGATTTATTATAATATTATGATTAGCTATGTGTCTAAGCTAATATTTTTCTCATTTTTAAGATAATGGTGATATTTAGACGCAATGTTGGAACTCTCCGGGAGAGAGCTAGAGCTTTGAGAAATTCAAAGCGATTGATGAAGTCGAGTCAAATATTGTTCTATAAGAAGGACCCAACTCAAAGCACAATATCTGGAATTTCTTGAATTAGGTCATTCTTTTTAGAAAAATGATGAATATATTTTAACAAATTCTCTTCTTCCTTGTTGGGCTAGATTGGTAGAGAGGTGATTACCGAGAGAGAGAGTATGATTCTGGACAATGTGATCCCAAATTAATAGAATGTGGAGGGTTAAGAATCTAGAGACCCAAAATGTAGAAAAGCTATCTCATAGTATAGATAGCATTATTTCATTTGCTATAAAGGAGATTTATTCTCCTAGGGATAGAGAATCCAATGGGATGATAAATTGATTACTTGAATGGTCATGTTACAAAATAACGAATCTACATGTTTTTCTTTTGCATACTGTGATTATCTATTAGGATCGTGATCATGTAGTGGAGAAACTTTTAAGTTGTACAAAGTTTCCATTGTGAATATGATTGACCATATTTATTTTTTATATATATAATCATGAATGCCAAAGAAAATTTGGGTCTCTTGATGAAAATCTTGGATTAGTAGAGTTTAAGTAATTCTCATCCAAAATTAAAATATTATTTAAATAATTTGTGTATTTAAATAAAAATTTTGGATTGGTAGAATTTGAGTAATTCTCATCTAGAATTATGATATTATTTAAATACTCAATGTATTTAAATGAAAGATTTTAGATTAGAAGAATTTGAGTAATTCTTACCTAAAACTTATAGAATTTTGTAATTTTAAATTAAATTCATGATAGTGATACATTAGGACCATAGATGATGATTGAGAACCTAGTGAACTTTCGATTCTATACCTGATATTGACCTATCATGGATGTTAATCTTGAATTACAAAATTGGATATATGATATGAGCATTTGTACATGTGTCTACCCTCTTAGAAAACTCAAACCATGGCATTGAAGTTCATTATTAGGGACTTGAATAGAAGTGACAATTGAATGGCGACGATCATGAGTTATGATGTCATAAAATTAGATATGTGCTGAAAGAATAAGATGCCTTAGAAGGTATCAAATATATCATGTAGTACCTTGGAATAGGCAATGCTATCCTATAAATGAGAGGACAAGATACTAACCAAGTGTGGAAAATGATAGATTCAACTAATCAAGTGACCCAAGTTAGCTTCGTAATAAATGACGTGATGCTCGAATGTGAGCAATATGTGATTGCTTATGACTTTTGGGTATACCTCAGAGAGAAATATAGAGGTACCAGTGACTTATCTTAGATACTTGACCATAAGGTTTGATACCTATGAAAAGTGAAGTGGTCACAGTATCAAATGGATTTTTAAGGGTTGTGTCTAACATGATTAGAGAGTAGAGGTCAGTTGATCATGTACTCTCCAATAAACAGAAAGTCCAAACCTTGATCTGACTTCCTCCTATCAAGTGAAATCACTTGAAAGTCATTTTAATTCACAATAATAGTGTGAAGATTCTCTTGGAAGTTGCTCGCCACATCAAGTTAAAGGATGAGTGGCTTGGTACTATAAGATCCATAACTGATACTTTTATTGTAGAGTCTAGTTTTAAGAGAGTTTCGGGCTCTAAATGTAAGAGGAATTGGAATAAAAGCAAGAAAATGAAAGGAGATTGGAGACGGATCACAAAAGAACGACTCTGGATATAAGAATAGACTAAAAGACATTTATGATTTTTTATCGATTACTTTCTGATAATAGATAGTATATGGAGAACAACGCAAGAGTGAATGTTAGAGGAGTTGACACTTGTGGAGAATGATGCAAGAGTGAATGTTAGAGGAGTTGAAACTTATAAAATTGAAGTTACAAAATGACCAAACTCTTATTCTGTATGTTGTTCTCTACATGTTAGAAATTTGACAAAACCTTATGTGTTCCTGTTCTTTTGAAATTTGGTTATGTTTTGAACTTTCAAAGTTATAGGGTTGATTTGAATTTAAACAATATGTATATTAGTACTTGACAACTTATAAATGGTTTCATTATTTTGTAAAATGATGAGAAAACTATTTAGAAAAGTCATACAGGCTAAATTTCTATTGCATTTAATCCATTAAGATATTCGTGGTCCAATAAGTGTGAAGGCTAAACATAAAATTTCATGTTTCATTACGTTTATTGATGATTTCATGCATTTGATCATATCTATTTGATTTTTTACAAGTCTAAAACATATGAATGCTTTAGACGTTATATAAACAAGGTAAAGAATCATACGGATAAATGGCATGAGTATCTATCAGATTAATTTAGGGATCCAAGTAATGAATATGTCATAATTTGACATTTGATCATTTCTTATACACCTCAGCAAAGTGGTATTGTAGCAAAAAGGAATAGGACATTATTGGATATGACAAAATCCATGAAGGCACAGGTTAACTTATCAATTTGCTTTTGGGGAGATGGCTTCTTAACTGCAACCTTTATTTTGAACAAAGCACCTTTAAGATCAGTACTAGCGACATTAAATAAATGTTGAACTGGTAAAAACTATGTCTAATTGACCTCGAACTTTAGGGATCAGCAATCTATATTTGAGATTTTTCTAATAAATTTGGAAAACTGGGTCCCTATGGAAGTAAAAATATCTTTAAAAGATATTTCGACCAGTCTAAAAGTTAAATGTTCATTAGTGAACAAGATAATGGTACTATAGCAAAAATAGAATCATGGAATGTCATATTTCTGGCGATTGAATTTCCTAGCTGAGGTGACTTAAAGGACATAGAGCATTTTATCTAAATTAGTTAATTCAGAATATGGTTATGTCCATTGCGGATCATTGGAATAATGTTGATCCCAATGAGAGGAATTTAAATTCTAACGATCCAACTGAGTTATAGATTCAGAAAAGTGCTAGAAAAACCATGCCAAAACGTCACTTAGAGATTGAAGGGCACACATTTATTGTTTCTTTAGAAAATGAAGAAGATTTTAAGAATTTAAATGAGACTCTACCATGTCCCACCAAGAGTGAATAGAAAATGCAATGGAAGAAATAATTGGAATAAATGATGTCCAACCATATTTGAAAATTGGTTGAACTTATACTAAGATGCTAAGTTATTGAGAACAATTGGGTTCTCAAAACGAAGTGTAAGATAGATAAAACTATTGAGAGGTAAAAGGTTTAATTGGTAACAAAAGGTTACACTCAGTAAAAGAGTGTTGATTAAGGGATATCTTTTTCAGATAATGAGATTTACCTCTATTCGCATGCAGTTGGCAACAGTGACCAATTTTTATTTGGAATTTTATTAGATGCATGTGAAGATTGCCTTCCTCAGTGGTGAACTTGAGAAAGGAGACTGTATGACCAACTAAAGGGTTTGGTCATTTAAGGTCAGGAAGACAGAGTTAGTAAATTGAATTGATCAATTTATGAGCTTAAACAGTCTTCGAGACTGTGGTGTTTGAGATTTCTTAGAGATATGATCTCTTATGATTTCTTCATAATAGACAAAAACTATTGTTTCTATTTGAAAAGTCCAATGACAAATTTACAATTCAATCCCTTTATGTCGAGGATATATTATCAATCACGAATGATAAAGAGTATATCTTTTGGATCTTGAAATGATTGTTTTTCAATTTTTTTTATGTGAAGGATATGGGTAAACCAAATTTGGAACTAAGTTCTAAAAAAATCGTTCCAAGAGATTACTGAAATTATCTCAAGAGTCTCATATTGTAAAGGCTCAAGTACAATTTAGTTTAAAAGACTGTAAACTCATTGATACTCCTGTAGCTATAGGCTATAGTTCAAGGGATAACATATATCCTAGAACTCATAATAAACGGATGAAATGTTTAAAGTACCATATTCTAGTATAGTTGGGAACTTGTGATGTATACTTGTTCCGATATTTGTCATGCTATAGGATTTGGTTGGCAGGTATCTGCTCAATCCAAAGAAGAGTGATTGAATCGCTATAAAAAGGATTATTGGGATATCTAAGCGGAACTGCAGATTATTTCTTTCATTATTAAGGAAAGAATCTTATATTGAAAGAATACACGAATATTAATTGAAGAGATGATTTAGATGAGAGAAAATATACCTCTGGTTATATTTTCTTACTCAATGATTGCGCTATCTCATAGAGAAGCAAGAAACAAACCTGTATACCACTTTTTATGATGAAAGCAGAATTTGTTGCCAATGTTTCTGCGATTCAAGAAAGAGTTTGGTTTAATAGATCTTATAATATTTTGGAAGTAGTAAACAATTCAATGAGAGTTTGACAATTTATTATGATAATCAGTCAGCTATTGTTTACACAAAAGACTCCAAATATTATGGCAAAATCAAACAAAGACACAAAAATCAATCTTGTTAGAGATATAATTAAAAAGAGGGAAATGATACTGAGGTATGTGCTTACACATCTAGTGGTGGTTTGTCCTTTTTCGGAAGCTAATACCTAAACTCATGTTTATGATACATATTAAAGAATATGGGTTATATAGATTGTGACAATATTTGTTACTAAGGTAGTGATTATGAATATATATAGAGAGTATATATGATGTAATACTCATATTCGATGACATTTGAATTTTGTTTTATGTCCAAAATTCTTGTATCTGGAATTTAAAGTATGTTGAGTAAGTTTTGAGATTGGTTTCCTCACACGAGCAATTGTCTTTAATACTGTGTGACATGTAAAGATGAAGCATATTATTTTATGGTGAATTAACATACATATAAGCCTTCTTAGATAAGTAGTATGATGAGATTATATACTACACATATAGTAATCGAAATGGATTCTTCACAATCCATTAAACTTGTCAAATAGTCAGATGTGGATTTTCCTTGATGATGTGAGATTTTAAAGGACTTGTAAGAACGAAAACTCAAGTCAAGTATTGTGTACACTTGGACTAAAGCCTATACGATGTGTTATTTTAAAAAAGAAGATATACTCTTCTAAATGGAATGAAAGTATCGTAGTACGTGTTTTATACCATATATACTTAAGTGATCATATGAATAATGAGATAGTGTATCCCTCTTCATCTCACTGTGTCCGTCTTATTGTATGAGACTTAGAGGTTTATACTTAACATCAATTTATACCCTTAAGACTTTCGTCTATCTCTTGAGATTTTATTTTAATGTTGCTACTTTAACATGTTACCAAGAAACCATGGATGATTCGGGTTTGCAGTGCATGTCTAGAAAAGCAGTTAAGATAAAGTTAAAAGTTAGTAGTATGAAAGGAAGACTGTCTTTGACAGACACATTATTCTATATTCACAGGTTGGCCAATTATTTCTATGAAGATGTAGTTGTGGATACATGATTGGAATTTAAGTCAAGTATACTCTTACATTGTTTTGAGAGATGAGATATACGTTGACTGTGTCAATAAAAGAGGTCTGGGGTATAACAAGATATAATGTCCTCATCACCACTTTGATAATGAGTTGCTATTTATCCTTAACCGATATATAGCTCTAAAGTTCTTAGTATTTTTGCAAGTCACACGATCTACTTGCCTGTATGAAATTGGTGATATTCGATTATAATAATCACGCTTTATGTGAGTATAGCCCCCATGTACAAGTGGGAGATATTGGAAAAATTAGATTCGGGTCTGCCCTAGGAAGACCCTAGACACAAGTCCCTATTAATTTGAATTTTTTGAAAGGTTGAGTAGTTAGGAGTGGCTTTTGGGAAACCACCCCATAACTTCTCTTATGACCTCTCTCCCTTGGTTGGTAAACTTCTCTCCTTCTCCAATACTATAAAATGATGCAGGAGACTAATTGAAAAGTGAAGGGAGAAGCTATTTTATGGTAGAGAGAAAGGTAGAGTGAAAAATAGGGTTCTCACATTTGAGAAATAGAGAGACTCAAAGAAGATTGATCATTTTGTTTACCAAAGACATTTAGGTTATGAACAATAGGGAGTGCTCTGAATCGTGACACTTCCTCGGCCTAGAATACACATCGTCAAAGAGGTAAGTGATCTTAACACAATTTGGATCTTGGTATTTCTGCATGAAAATATTTTTATTGGCATGTACAAAATTTCTTCAGACAGGAATATGATTGATGTTGCTAATAGGGGTGCATAGGTAAATAAAACACCCAAGGAAGCAAGGAATTTAATATCTAACATGGCAACCAATGTATAACAATTTGGAATATGGCAAGCTATTCCAAGAAAGGTCAATGAGGTTAGTATTTCTTCCATTAATTAAAGATTAGATACACTAACATCTTTTATGAAAAAGTTTGTTGTAAGCAAAGGCAACAGACAAAAATTTGTGAAATTTTTTCAAAGGTGGATCATCCAACTGATATGTGTCCCATTTTTCAAAATGATCCCTATTCAAATGCTTACAATTAAGGATGGAGAGTTTATCCCAATCTTAGTTACAGAAATCAACTACAAGGGTTTCAACTACAACCTCAAGCTAGACCATCATTCCAACCACCACAAGCATATTTGAATTCAGATACATCTTTGGAAGATATTGTTAAAAGTTTAGCTAATAATACGTAATTGTTCCAATATGAGACAAAAGCTAGCATTCACAATTTGGAAATTCAAAAATCACAATTAACAACAACCGTGAGCAAACTCGAAGCTAATTATGGAAAATTGTTTTCTCAAGATAAAATCAATCCAAGAGAAAATGTTCATGCCATAATTCTTTGAAGTGGAAAGGAAGTGCAAAGTACTACACCAAAAGTAGAAGCACAAAAAGAGAACAAAAATGAAGAATTGGATGTTTCGACTAAAGAGGTAAGTAATGAATCTAGTCTAAGGTAGCGATTCTTTCATCTTTTCTTGATAAGTTTGCACAATCAAAGAAAGAGAAGGAAAAGAAAAGAAATTGTGGAAAATTTCCAAAAAATAGAGATTAACATTCCACTCTTGGAGCAATAAAACAAGTACGAAAACCACTTATAAAAACAGCTAATACAAAAATGATGTGAATTTGGGTACTTTAACTTTTGAGTTTGATGGTAAAATTGCTACTTTTAATATTTTTGATACCATGAACTATTCAAATGATTTAAAATTTGTTTTTCATGATAGTATGTTGGACTTCACTGTAAATGATAATTTTGTGTAAGATAAATTTGATTTTGTATTTAAGGAAAACTTGACAGATAAAGTTACACAATGGAATACGTTTCTTCATGACAAACTCTCATACCGAAAACAATCTATGGTAGGCCAAAAAATCCTTCACTTCAAATCAAAATCGAAGTTCATGCCAGGTAAGTTGAAGTTTAAATGGACCGGACTAGTTTTTGAATGGGGATAAAGCAAGGAGAATATATCTAGCCAAAGACACTAAACAAAGACGTCTATTGGGAGGCAACCCAATATTTTTTATAATTTTTATTTCATATTTATTTTGTTGGCTTCATTTAGACTTGATTTTGATTTTTTTTTTAGGTAAATAAAAGCTAAAAAATTTGATTATCAGAAGTGCTCTGTCGTTAAGGTGTACCTATGTCTTAACAGATTTTCATTTCTGTCTAATCCAGTCTGCCTTTAGAAAATTGACAAAAATACTCCTGAGTTAAGGCATGCCCACATCTTACAAAAAGTTCACTACTATTCGTTTAAGTACCACCCTCCACTCTAGGGAAGTTTTGTCCTTACTTTATCTTTTTATTTTTGCTTTTATTTGAGTTGGTTGTTATTTTTTTATAATTTTATTTTTTTTCCTTTTCTCTTTTGCTTGAGTATATATTGAAGACAATGTATAAATTAGGTGTGAGAGGATATTTCATGTTTTTGTTTTTAGTAGTATGTTTATTTTTCTCTAATAAGTTAACTTTTACTTCATTATTTTTAAAAAAAAAAAAAATTAGTTTTTTAGATTGATATGTGCTATTGGATTGACCAGAGATTTATGATAAATAACTTGTATCAATATTTTTTGCCCTTGAAATAGTTGTTTATGTTTTTAATAGTTTTCTTAGAAGTATAAACATGCAACATTTGACACAAACTCTACTCAAAACTGAGGTTTTGAGTTGTAAACCTGTAATTTCAGTCTTTGTTCTTGAAATTATTTTTCTTGATAAATGATTATCACACTTGAGTTGAACATTCTAGAATTTGCTTGTTATGCATTTCAAGATTATATTTTAGAATTTCATGTACTGAAATGATAAAGGCACCTAGGTTCCCCCCTTTGGCTTTCATAAAAATCCCAACCTTAATTTTATAATCTCTTAGTTAACCAAGTTAAGCTTGAGACCTTTTCTTCTTTTATAACCATTTCAATACAACACTCAAACCCTTATTTTTTATTTTCATTTCAAACTCTTGTACTGAAGGTATATGTAGTTAATTGCATACTTTGATTATATGTTCGCCCCATAAGAGAGATGATAATTGAAATCTTGTTCTCATACTTTTCATAGATATGATATGAAAATGAGCTTTTTTCTTATTGAAGGAAAAAAGAAGCTTGATAATCCTCTTGACCATCCTCTGTTGGATGATTATTTGAAAAAAAAAAAGAGAAAATAAAAGAAGGCAAAATGAAAAAAAAAAAAAAAGGCAAAAGTAACAAAAAAAGGAAAAAGAAAAAAAAGAAAAAAAAATGCTAAATTTTGTTTATTTTCATACATGGAGATGAAAGTAGACAAAGAACAAGTGGATAAGGAAAAGGAAAATGACAAAAGTAAAAGGAGACAACGAAAGAAGACAATTTTCATCTTGTATGCTATTGGTGGGGAATAAAAGTGCTCAATGCTAGAAAAGTATGTAGTTAATTATATATTTCCTTTAGTACGTTTTCATCCTTAAAAATCCCTTTTATCGTACCCTTAATCCTTACTCCATTACAACAAAAGAAAAATCTTTTGATTGGTGCATGAAAATCAAATTTTTAAATGGTAGAGATTTGATATATTTGCAAGTATATACTAATACCAATTCCAATATGTTGATATGAGTGATATATTTTTTTTTCACCCCTTTTGAGTGCATTTGAGTGAACCTTTGAAGAGGATTGTTGTATCTTGCTGTTTTGACTTTATTAAGAGCTATTGGGATATATAATTGTTGTTTTGGTACAAAATACTATGAAGTACTTGCTATTTCGATTATATTTTTATTAAACTTTTATGGCACATATTGACTTTGGAGTTTAAAAGAAAAATAGGTTGATTAGTTTTAGTTTTATTTGTGTTAGGGATGATTGATGACAAATATCATCTAGGTATGAGTAAATTTGATAAGGTTTAAATGAGTGTAATATTTATGATTGATTTTGTATTATTTTTTAGTTAATATTATATTAATTTGTGGTATTTGATATATTAGAATTGATAGAGGATCTGCAAGAAGAAAAGTAGAGGAAAAGAACCAAAATTAGAGGTTCTCATGCAAGGAATGAAAATTGCACAGCAACACTCATTCGTTAACACGTGAGCATGTGGATTTCAAGAAATAATGCAAGATGTTATTTTAAAAAATTATTGTAGCAAGCTTCCATTCCTAATAGCACATTCAAGGAAGAATAGAGATAGATTTGGAAATATTGAAGATTTGTAAAATACATTGATTTATTCGTGATATTTAGGAATAGGAATTTTGGAAGCTTCAACCTTTGTGACCTTCTATTTTATTTAGTTTATTTCTTTAGGCCTTGTAATTATTAAAAACTTTCTTTTTAATTATTTGGTAGCTGTCATAAGGTTTAGAAATTTTCCTTTTTAGAAAATAAGAACTCTTTCCTATATATAGGACATTACATGTTGCAAAAAGAAGAGCAGCCCTAAGGGGCAGTAGCACCACATCCAGCAGCACCACCACACTTTTTTTTTCCTATAAACTTTTCGTTCCAGCAATAGGGGGCAGCAGGTCACAGGTTGTGGTTGTCGTCCTTCCAACACAATTTCTCAATTTTCCACTATATTAATTCAAGCAATATTTTTATTTATTTTGTGATTTTTCTTTCTCCATGTCTTTGTTCTGAAATTCTTCTATAGTTAAAGGATTGTTGAATCCTTAACGAATGAATATTGTGAGATCTAATTAAGATTATTGGCTTCATATTTTGTAAGCATTTATTTAATCTCTATGTTATAATGTTTATAATTGTTTAGATTTTTTATAGAAAGACATAACTCTAAAATAGTTTACAACCATTTAAAAATAGTAAAATTTGTTTGTTTTTAATAAAAGTGGTAATTGACATAGTTTTATAGTTTCGCAAGAAATTTAACTTATATCAAGAGATTAGATAATCTAATTTAAATTAATTTAAATTGGAATTTATTAATTAGAATTAGATCTCTCTAGATCTTAAAGTTGTTGGAACACTAAATCTAGTAAAAGTCTCTTGGGTTATCTTTCAATTAGAGAAGTAATTAATAAATGTATCTTAATTATCGAAAAAGTAAGAAAAGATTGATCGTTTCGTGGTAATTAACGGCTCTAACCAATTTATTTACATGATATGGGTAATTTTTTAATTAATGATTAATCAAATACATTAAGGTGGAAATGTTTTCTTTGGATAGAACATTGATTTTCCATTATATTTTATTATTTTAATTTTGAGTTCTTTACTTTTGATTAATTAGATTAGTTAATTTTCTAACATTCATATTTTTTTTATTTTCCTAAAAGAAATAAATCAATCATTCCCTGAGAAGATGACTTTATTCACTTTATACTAGCATTTACTGAAATATATTAATTTATTTTTATTTATTTGATGACACACCAGAGGACAAATGTCTAATCCCGCAGACTTACCCCCAACAATGCTTCTAACTATACAAGCAGACATTCCAATCGTCCACTCATAGCACCAAATAAAACCGCACTAATAGGAAGATCCTCAACCTCCAACTACTCAACCTTCATTAGGCCTTACTTCTCCCCCTGCTCGGGCCTCTCTTGACCAGGTCCTCCACTCTAAATGGAGAAGTTAAAATCCCGAATATAGGGGATGAATAGGCAATTAAAAGATATCAGTTGTGTTCTTAGACAAGAAGCATCACCTCCTTCTGGGAATATGGTGCACTCACACTTGCATAGACTGTAACCATGCACACGCCAAGAGCCCACAGTGACATCTTGATGGGAGTTGGAAAATTTGAGAAAACAAGTTGATGAACTTGTAGCAGCTGCCTCCAGAGAGCCGATGTAAGACAAAATGCTCCTATTCCTCACTTCTCCAATCCATCACTGTTCAACTCCACAATCATCACTGAACTAATGCCCCCTAATGTTCTCCTTCCCCACATGGACATGTACAATGGTACCATCAATCTCTAAGACTACGTGGTTCATTTTGTCATAGTTATGATCTTGAGAGACATGTCAGACATAGCTATGTGTGAGCATTTCCCCATGATCTTAAAGGGAAATACAATGACATGATTTAACTCGTTATTGTCATCCAACATCAAAGGCTTCTACCATCAAAAGGACTCGAGCAGGACAGTTCACTAACTATACCCCCTTAAATGTATGCCTAGCCAGATCTTGATGTAGACCAGAAACTGATGGTATGTCAACTGGCCAGTTCCATCAAAAGGAGACAATTTCAAAAGAGACAAAAACCTATTATTGTAACTTCCACAGGGAACGTGGCCACACAACGGATGGATGTTGAAGATTGAGGGATAGGCTTAAAGCCTTAATCAGAGAATGAAGGCTTTTAAGATTTATTGATACAAGACAAGAGGAAATCTCCTACAGAGATGGGAGAAAAGGGACCAACCAAAAACTAGCCATGCTGAACCGAGTTACGGGTGCTGTCTAGAACCAATCTCAAGGAGTTATCCTCTAGATACAAAGGGAAGGCCCTTCACCATGCTCTTTCGATTATTGGGTCACCCTGGTGTTCCGGAGGATAGAGAGCCCCTTTCCAAGAAAGTACTAACCACCCTTATTGGGAGAGGACAAAAGAGGAAAAGCCCAATAATTGGCTTTGATGACAAAGAACTGACAAGGGCCGACCCTGGACAACACGGCCCCTTGGTTATCACTGCCAAGATAGGATAGTTTAATGTTAAAAGAATCTTCATCCACTAGGGAGTAACCTACAACATCCTCTACTATGATGCAATCAGATAGATGGGTCTCAGTCGCACCGACTTTCAACCCATGTTGGGCCTTTCAAATGACTCTTTGGTAAATGGTTATATCCTGAAAGCACCCTCCAGCTTCTAGTAACTCTAGGAGCACCACCTAATCATGCCACTGTAATAACCACATTCAATGAGGTGAATTTGATGTCCCCCTACAATGCCATATTAGATCACCTTGACTTGGATGAATTGGAAGCATTACCTAGTACCGGACAAATAAAAGTTAAGCTTAGGACACCTCCTAGTATCCAAACAATTGGATGCGATATGGACCCCTTGAAGGCCTCAACTTAGTGATCCCTACTCGCTGCTTGTTATGATGACTTTCTATTATTGTTATTACTATATTTAGATTTTGGACTTGTACTTATAATAATATCTCGATTTAATATTTCTTTACAACATCTTTACTAATGGTAGCGACCAAGACCCCTAAGCTACTATATCTTTCAGCTCTATGCCTTTCGCATGGGTTTTGCGCCTATCCTAGCTAACATATGGGATCAAACTCCCAAGTCGATGGCCCTCACTATATCTCTCGACCCTGCACCTTTCATATGGATTCCATACCCATCCTAGCCAGCATAAAAGATCGAACTCCCGAGCAGGTGACTCCCACTATACCTCTTGATCAGTATCTTTTACATGGGTTCAACACCCATTCTAGCGAACATATGGGATCGAACTCCCAAATTGGTGGCTCCCATTTTATCTCTCAAATCTGCACCTTTCACATGGGTTTTGTACCCATCCTAGCCAACTTATGGAATCAAACTTCGAGCGGGTGACTCCCACTATATCTCTTAACTCCGCACCTTTCACATGGGTTCCGCATCCATCCAACCCAACATATGGACATGATTTTATGTGGAGAGAACTTAATTCCCTATTTAGCAAGGATCTACATATATGGATAGGGATCAGCTTCTCTTTCTTTCAACCTATGCGAACTATACACCCCCTACAGGAGGACAAAATATTACATGTCCATCACATCGGAATTACATCGTTACCGGAAACAACTTAACTATTAAGGCAACAAAAAAATAAATAAATTTAGAAACAAATTCGGTCAATTTCATGTTCTAAAATGCACAACTAAGCAAAGATCCGTACAAGATCCAGAAACAAGATATATCAAGAAAAGAAATAAAACAAAAGTTCATGCATCATGGTCAAGGGATGGAGGAGGAGTAGGTCTCTATCATAGACCCTCGAAGCTAAAGCATAGAGTAGCAACACGGGCATTCAATTCAACTGCTTCTTGAGAAAGGCCCGTCTCGAGATCACGGGATAGACTCAAACCTATCATTCCACCATCAACTCTGATAGTGTTATCTGTCAAATTCTCCACCAATCCTGCTCTATGGATAATTTCTTCCACATGACGCAATTTCTAGGAAAGCTCACGGAGATCACGTTGGTGGCCTTCCTGAAGCTAGGAAATTTTTCCTTCCAAATTCACAAACTTCTCTTTAACAAGAAGTGATTGTTCTATCTCTTGTGCTGACCTCTTGAGGGATAGGAACTCTGCCTCTACCCTACTCAGCAAAGTACCCAATCTCTTGCATTCCAAAAGGGCAATGTCATATTGCTCAAATATTGAATTTCAATCAGTTCTCTACCACTTTTTTTCTCTTTTTCTTATGCAAGCAAGATAATATTGGCCACCTTACGCTCTTCCCATTCTCTCTCCTTTTGAGCCATAACGGCTCGAAGTTGCAAGATCTCCTCCTCTTTTTGGTTCGCCAGTCCTTCAGGTGAAACACGGGTTAATTCTCCCTTTACCACTAAAATTCAACCATAATGGCAAGCTACAAACAAAAAAACAAAATGTATAAGCTATGATCAAAATACATAACTCACTAATATATAGGAAAGGAGCATACTTGAAGACCAAGGGCAATTATAGCCTATTCTACCATTAATTGATTCAACTCTGAGTCGAAGAGGTATAAGTCCATTCTGTCAATAAACCTCCTCGCCTTAAAAATGTCTAGTGATATTTGCTAGCAACAACATAATGGAGGCAATCGATCCATATAGATTGATTCAAAATCTGATTCAAATCCAATATAGCACTAATGCCATAGTCCCTCTCTCTTTCAGGTCATTTGACCAATTGAAGGACCTAACAAAAACCAAGGGAAAGGGAGCCATCTGACTGGGCATGACCCCCTTGCCCTTTCAAACATACATGTACTCTAGAAGAGCGCCTGACGATCTGGTATTGGCCCTTGGCCCGGTCTCTTCCTTTCCCATGCCCGGAACACTAAGAGAGGTGCCCTCTCCCTCAGCACAGGCAGCCCCAACCTCAAGATCCAATCTCTCAACACCTACAATAGCCAAAAAAGGCATTGGATGCTCCTCTTTCTCAGTGGTCGCTAACCCTTCACCACTAATGCTAGAGACCACCAACCTTCGTCTGTTCTTCTTAGGAACTAAAGTAGCGATAGGGTGTACATCACTAGCTCCTTCAACTGATACACTTTCCCTGTCATCGACACCCTTCTTACTCCGAATCCTCATAACCTTGTCAATAGTGGCCACCTAGAGATCACCTCCATTGGTG
Source organism: Dillenia turbinata (assembly GCA_037126225.1). Classification (NCBI taxonomy): domain Eukaryota; kingdom Viridiplantae; phylum Streptophyta; class Magnoliopsida; order Dilleniales; family Dilleniaceae; genus Dillenia; species Dillenia turbinata. The sequence goes on along the minus strand of JBAMMX010000023.1, from coordinate 5,677,686 downwards.
ACACTCGTACCAAGTAGCTAGCTTACTGCTTTCTTCACTAAGAAAGGCCTTTTAGTACTCAACTTCTCATCAGTATCAAGCCAACCATTTGTAGCATCTGATTGTCAAGAAAATATCCACCCAAACCAATCTACCATTCTTTTGACAAATATCCCCCACCGACTGAACAAAATCAGAATGTCAAAAATGGGTTGGAGCCTTTAGTACCACTGCAAGTCTCCCATCAGCTCTCAGCAAAATTGGTATTAATTCCTTCGAATTCTATAAAAAAGAATTTCTTTATCCATTGCTTTATTGTCCTTCTAAAAGAACCTCCAACTAGAATCTGACCTTGTTTGAACACAAAACCAACCCTTGGTAGAACTCTTAGTGGAGCACCCCCACAAACAAAAAATAGAAGAAAAAACTTCAAAATTGAAATCAAAATGATAGAAATTCAAAAGGCTAACTACTATTATGATTACTTATCAAGCACTAGGGATTAATAGAGTTGGAAAAATATTCTAACCTCTCAAAATCTCAGACAAAATACCTAAATATGGTACATTTAAACCATACCCGATGTACTCCTTATACATTGGCAAAGAAGTCTCATGGATCATGTTCGCCTGTTCATCTTCCGAGGGTAGTCATATAAAAAGTCATTCCCCAAATCCATCACTCATACCATCTCTTGCAATTCCTCAATACTCATCGCACTCTTGACCCTGCTGATTTTAGCCATGGTGATTATCTTAGGTATTTTGAAAACCCTATATCGCAAACCCTCTTTCTTCCAACAAAGAAAACTGATGAAAGCACTACAATACCTACCACCAATTGCAAACCGAACAATAAATAATGTGTTGAGAAAGATTCATGAAAATTGAAGCGGCTTGTTCCGTATTTAATGTTCACTATTTTACCCCTCCACTTATTTAAATTGCTCCACTTTCATGCCCATTTAGTTTTGCCAATTCTTATCCTTATGAATATACTCCTAATGTCGTTCTAACAAATAGTATAAGGAGTGGGGGACAAATAATGGTGCATAGCTTGGCAATCCGTTACCATGAAACCTAATAGGCCCATAATTATTGAATCTAGAGGTCACTAAGCAACCTCTAGGTCTATCTTAAGCAAATACCCTCTTGGGAAGACATCCTCTTGGTCAGAACCTCCTTCTCAACCTGAGCCTTTCAGCAGGACCTCTTCAATTCTAACATTACTTGATCACTCTTCTAACATAGTCTGTCCACTGGGTCCTTTAACCTCTTGACTTTTCAACCTTTAGGTCCATGCAGAGTCTGCTTTTATTAGACAATGGGTCCTGGTTGTAATCATCTGATAACGAAAGGAATCCTTGACAAACTTAAACCTTCTTAATCCGATTCGAATCTATTATAATCTCTCTCGATAAGAAAGTAAATCCCCCTAGCAATTCAAACTCTCCTAAAACTCTCATGACAATAATGAGAAATTTCCTATGTCGAAAGACTCCAAATCAATAAGGAGTCTAGCACCACCATTCCTACATTCTCGAATGATCTCCAGTGATCTCTTAACAAGGCAAGTAGGGTTTTTATACCCCCAAGCACATACAAAACTCTCCATATAGGGTGTATATATATATACACACACATACATACATATATATATAATGCAGTGACAACTTGTCAAGTAGGCACATCTTACCTTACACAGCACAAAAAGACTACAAATGGCTCAGACTCTTTCAATCTTTTTCCATTACCGCTCTTTTTGACTTGAATATCAGAGTTCCTTCGCTGGAGCCTTCTTTGGTGGGTCTTTTACAGGGTTTTTTTTTTTTTTCCTAAAGACGAGCCAACAGACACCACCTCATCGGTTTTGCATTCAAGCTAGAATGACGATGTACTATGAGGTCAATTTTGGCTTTAAAAATAAGTATTTGGATTTGGTGGTTCTTTTTTGAATATGTTCTTGAAGAAAAACAAAATGTATGACATAATTTTAAATACATCATTCAAATTTTAAAGTTACAATTCAAAGTTACTCGTATGTAGACTTAATTTACCTTAAAAAGTAGAGATCTAAATTTTATGATTACTCCAAAAAAAAAAAACGAAAAAATTAAACAATGACAATGAAATTTTATCATTTCACATGTCACTCCTTTTACAATTTGTAGATGTCACAATGAGGGTGAGGTAAAATTGAAATTTTACAAATCCAGTTATTTTATAATTTTAATAATTTTTATAGAGAAATTTACTTTTTTATTTGTAAAATCTTTTATTTTCTCTTACATTAATTATAGAACAGTTTCAATAAAATAAGATAAAATAAAGATAAATTGAACTAAATTAATGTAGCTTTAGATTTCCAAACAAAGGAAAACATAATTTTTGTGGCAAGAAGGAAAAAAAAATCTGAATTTTAGAGTATGAGGTGATGCTAATTTTTTTTTTTTTTTTTTGGTTAAATGTCACTAAAAGCTATTATATTTTTAATTTTTTTACAAGATGTATTTTCTCAAAACAATAGGGATAGTTTTAAAATTATTATTCCCAATAATGGTTTTTAGTCGTGTGACGTAAAAACCACACTCGCCTATGTCGCTGACGTATTTAGTCAAACTCTCAAAATTAAAAATAATTTTAAAAAATTCAAATTTAAAATTATTTCCTTTTTAACACTAGAATTAGGATTTTTGGGCACATGAAGGAGGGCCAAACTTATCCATCGGTGCTCCCATCAAGGATCAAGAAAGGTAATTGAAACCATGCAAATATTATACTTTTAATTGGGCTCGGGCCCAGACCTATAGGCCCCGGCAATTATTCTCTTTCTAGTCACATCGAAACCATGCAAGTGAAATAGGTTTTTGAGAAAACCTTCAAATTGTCTCTCTCGAACTCGATTCTTGAACCTATACACCAACTCCTCACCTACATTGTGAGGGAAGATGTTGTAGACCAAACCTCCAAATTCAAGGTTCTCTTTCTCTCTCTCTCTCTCTCAGGTGCAATTGTTGTGTTTATTTTTCATTCTAGAACTGACTTCCTTTGCTTGGACAGTTTTACTTATCTAAACTGATGATCATTATTTGCAAAGCAAATTAATGTTTTCATTCAAATTTGCAAACTTGGTTTCGATTCTTTCTAATTTCTAGCAAATCCGTAAGGTCCTGAACAAGATTTTCGTTCTGTTCATGTAAGCAGAAAGAACGAGATTTGTGTATTAGCAAAATTCATAAGGTCCAAATCCTTCTTACGGGACAAAACAAAAGGTAATTAACTCACACTTTTCCAAATTATGTGGGTGCATGAACACATATCAATTTGTGGAACTATCAATGGATAATATGATGCAAACATATTGAAGGATTCGTGTCAAGTATTATAAGATAATTTGGGAGTCTTGACAGGGATTCATAGGCAAGGGGTGCAAAAAATTTATAAAATATTTGTTCAAACAATAACACGGACAGAGAGTGCAAAATTATAACTAAGAGTGTATAAAATATATATATATATATATATAGATCATAAATATTAATTGAATTTTAAAAAATTAAAGGGTTGCAATTGGCCATCCTGAGACCTGCATAGGTCCATCCCTGAGTCTTGATATGAGCCAAATGCTCGAGAATATATAAAGGCTATAGAAGCTATTTGAAGAGACCACCTTAAATTTGGTGGTCCATATTTCATCTAACCAAGCACAATCAAAAGACATATCAAACAACAAATAATAGATGAGATTTCCATTGCAAGGATCAGAAAGAAGATTTGTTTTGGCTTTAATTATTAGATTTTTATTATAAAAAATAAAAATAATAAATAAGAATATAAGTTTCACATGAGAAAACACTGACACAAGATTGATGGAGGCTTTTGATAGAGATGCCACCTCTTCTCAACATCTTCTAACATGCCTAAAGATAAAAGTGATTAATCTAAAATACTAACTCGATCTTATAATTTACTTTCAATAATGTAATTAGATAAAATCATGCAACAGTAAAAAATTATCTTGAAAATGCAATTCATAAAAAATTATTTTATCATGTAGCAACAATATAAAATATAAAATCCATATTATTTCCAAAACGAAAGATTAGAGACTTAGAGTTTGAAGGGTCATCCCCTTTTTTTTATACATAGGAAGGCCCAAATTTGAGATCTTTATAAGGGGGAATGATACGGTTGAACTATAGCTTTTTCACTACCAAAAAATGGATTTTGATGACGAAAATTAGCGGCGGATAACAATCCGTTAGTAATAGAATTACGGCGAAATAACAACGGAACGATTAACAGCGAGAAAAATCGGTCGAAAAATATTGAGTCTCTAATCCACCGCTAAAATTAGCGGCAATTATTTCCGTCGGTAATCCGTCGTTAAAAAAGTTGAAAAAAAATTTAGAACAAATTAACGAACAAATTGATGCTAAAAATTCCATCGCTAAAATTAGCGACAGAATTAATTTCGTCAGTAATCCGTCGCTAAAACTTGAATAAAATTTTTTGGATAAATTAACGACAAAATTATTGATGGAAAAATCTGTCAGAAAATATTCCATCGGTAATCCGTCGCTAAAACTTGAAAAAAAAATTGTATTTTTATTAAATATAATTTTGTGTTTTTATTAAATGTAATTTTTGTATTTTTGTTAAATATTAAATTATGGTATTGTTTTTTTTTTATTAAATATAATTTTTCTATTTTTGTTAAATATAATTTTGTGTTTTTATTGAATTTAATTTTGTGTTTTATTAAATATAATTTTATATCTTGTATTTTTATTAAATTAGAGAATTTTTTTATTAAATATAATTTTGTATTTTTATTAAATACAATTTTGTGTTTTTATTAAATGTAATTTTATATTTTGTATTTTTATTAAATATAATTTTGTGTTTTTATTAAATATAATTTCGTATTTTTATAAAATATAATTTTACGTTTTTATTGAATTTAATTTTGTGTTTTATTAAATATAATTTTATATCTTATATTTTTATTAAATTAGAGCATTGTTTTTTTATTAAATATAATTTTGTATTTTTATTAAATATAATTTTGTGTTTTTATTAAATATAATTTTGTATTTTTATTAAAAATAATTTTATATTTTTATTAAATATAATTTTGTATTTTTATTAAATATAATTTTGTGTTTTTATTAAATATTTTTGTATTTTTATTAAATATGATTTTGTTTTTTTATTAAATTAGGGTATTTTTTTATTAAATATAATTTTGTATTTTTATTAAATTAGGGTATTAAATTAGAGTAAGATAGAGAGTAAAGAAGTAAAAAAAAATAATAATAATACATAAGTCATTATGGTATAGTAGTTAAAATAACTCAAAATATGTTTGAGAATCCAGATTCAAACCTAGGTGAGAGTTTTTTTTTAAACAAAAAAATAGGGAGCACGGCATGGGCGGGACATGTAGCGAGGCGTGGTCGGGAATGCGGCGACGGCATGATGCGTGTGTGTGGGCGGTGTGGTAGGACGCGAGCAGTGGTGTACGTGCAGAGGCGGAGCATAGGCTAATGGGCGGGCAGAGCGGCGGCAGTTAAGCGGAGAAAAATGTGTAGTCACTAATCAAAAAATTGATGAACTGAAATAATTTAAAAAAATGTTAAAAATAAAATTACCGGCCAATTAGTGGCGAAATTTTTTTGTCGTTAATATATTTTTAGGTACTTTTCGAAATTCTGATGGATTAGCGACAGATTTTTTAGCGACGAAATGTTTCGTCACTAATCCATCGTTAAACTTTAAACGGGAAATATTTCCGTCGTCTAAGTTAGTGATGTGACTTTCGTGACGGAATATTTACTATCGGTGATAAATATTTTAGTCGTGATACCTCTTTCTAGTAGTGTTAGCGTTTGAAGAGTCATCCTGGTGCCGTATTTGGTTAATTCTCGTGGATCTCTCAGTAATACATGATGATATTGTAGCCAAAGTAGATTATCCAGGAGACAGGAGATTAAATTTGATAATTTTTGGTAAAGCGGCAGAAGTGAATGAAGAAACAATTAATGCAAGAAGTAAGATATAATGCTAGGGTTTTTCACCTCACATTTATTTGTTGATAATGATACATTTTTCATTAACCAATATTTAGGTTTGCAAAGATTAGAGATGCGTCATTTATGATTTATTTATATGAAGCGACGAATTTTAATAATTAATTGTTTTTGAATGACAATAATAATAGTCTTTATTACTGATAAATCGTCCCTCGATTGCCTTCCTTATTAATATATATTGATAGATCATAAAAATTTAAACTTGTTTAAATTATTGATTTCGATGATAGGGAGAGCATTGCCATTTTTCAAAGTTAGAATTATTGCTATGTAGTGCGGATTTTCAAAATTTGAACAATAATATTAAATTTATACTAAATCAATATTTTATTAAATTTTATATAACAATAAAATTTAAACTATACGTTGAGACAACTTTAAACCCATAATTTTGGAAACTCATCCTTGGGCTAGGAAAGTGCTTTTCAGCACATTTAAACGTGAGCGGGCGGGCGGGCGGGCGGGTCGAGAAACGGCGACGGGACGTGGCGGGTTGGGCGGGTGTTGGGTTCGGACATTTGGGTTTGCTCTTGCTCACTTCATCGACCGGATTAAAGGAAATGCTTTGGTAGCTAATAGTCGTCAGTAGTGATAAGAATAATTACAAAAATTAAAAATTGAATTACCAACGTTAGCGATGGATTATTAGCGGAAATATTTCGGGGGCTAAGTTAGTGAGTGACTTTCGGCGACGAATTTTTATCGCTGATACTTTTAGTGGCTGAGGTTGAGTATCGTCGGTGATATTTACGTCGGCGATACTATTTTTCTTGTAGTGCAGCTTGGTCAAGTCAAGGCATCTTTGAGTTGTGACAGCCCGACATTGTTTTGATAGAATTCTTGTTTTCATAAATTGGGGTTGGGGAGGGGCTTCTTTTATAATTTCAATTTTGATCTGTAATTTCTACTTGTTTTTTAAATAATTTTTTTTCATAATTCTATCATGTAATGAGTTGCTATTACATACATTTATTTTAATCCCTCACTACAAAAAATCGTACTTTCCCAATGGATTTTTTGTGACATTTAAACTTTATGTCGACAATAATTTTTTTCCAGAATGTTTTACCGATAAAACGTGAGCAAAAATACATTTCAACGTTTAGTAACTCAAACGTCAAAAAAAGTCTTTGGTGCAAAAATTTGGACGATTGTGGGAATTTTGGTAACATTTTAGCACTAAATGTTGGTAAAACCTTTTAATTTCTTTCAATTTTGCCTACATTTACCAATAAATGTAGGTAAAATTTTTGTACTTTACCGGCATTTATGTTGAGACATGGTAGAAAGAAACAGACCTATTTTAGAGAGAGAGAGTGTACAATTATAATGAGAGAGGGACATGACAATGTTTCACTTAAGAACATTGACATATGTTAGGATATTTAGGGCTCAATACTCATAGAACACCCTCTTCTTTTCTTCTCCGATCTCTATTCTTTCTACTTTCTTCTCATGTTGTTTTCACTGCTCCTCAGACATGGCTCTCGCTGCCGTTGTTGCACTATTGTCGAACAAAGCTGCTTCCTACTCGAGGTTTCTATATCTCCTTCCATTCAATAATTCATAGCTTAAGCTATAAAAAATGAACATTCAACATGTCCATTTTGCACATTTTCATTTATATCTCTTGAAATATCCACTTGTCATTTATATATAATTTTTGAATAATGAATCACTTGATAGAGATTTTCTTATTTTTTTTCACAACTTTCAACTTTTTCAATGTTAATATGAATGTTTATAATTTAGTTCCTATAAAATAACATTTGTAGAAGTATTACTCTTTCTTTAAACAAGTTATATAGTCTCATGAATCATATTACTAATTTTTTTTATTTTCCTTTATTTATATATATATAATTAAGATTATATTTGTTTCTATAATGTTGTTATTGTAAATTTATTTTAACTTTCCTTATGATAATGCAGGAGAGATGTGATGAGTTTGTACTGAGAAGTTCAAGTGCTAGTAAAGCAAATGTTTGGCTCTTCAGAGTAATACATTTTATAGTATGGCTCTATAGGTCGAGGCAACTGGTGGACCAAAAGGGGGGTGGTAGAGTACTTGGGATGGATTCTTTAAGCAACACTTGCAAAATCGCTGGTATATCTTTTTCCATCCCACCAGTAGTAAGGACAGAAAAAAAGTAATTGAATTAAGAGATGAACCACTTGAAAGACCTACTAGTGCAAAGGGACAATGAACTTCAAGTGGTACGTGCACTACAGAGACAAAGAGATCAGGAATTGAACGAATTTCATGCACAACACATATAAGAATTTAACGAGTTCCGCACATGGCATATATTAATCATGCAACATCTTCAATTAGCCTCCGCTTTAAGTCAGATTTCTCCTTCCCTATCTCCTTCTGATAATACTCATGATGGTGATGATGGTGATGATATATTCAATGATGATGATGATAGTGATGGTGGTCATGCTTGAAATTGTGTATTGTTTTTTGACTGTTACATTTGATACTCGTTAGTTTGATTTTCTTGGTTGTCTAAGGTTGTTGATATTTGAACTTTGGGACTTGATGTTGCTTTGCTTGTGTTTAATACTGCTATGATGATTAGTTGTTGAAATCTTAGTTTATTGATTTTATTGGATAGTTAATTGCATTGATAAGTACAGACAGCAGAAATTTAATGTTGATGATGGTTAGATGGTTAGTTGTTGATGATGTAGGATGTGCAGGTGTAAAAATAGATCATATAAGGAAAAATGGTATAAATATGCTAATAAAACGTATATTTGTCACAAAAAATACAGCTTCATCACAAAATTTGTCGCCGATAATTATACTTATCGCAAATTTCATCGCTAAAAAATACCAGATTCGATGCTAAATTGGCCAATAAATTCAAGTTAGCGACTAATTTTGTAATGAAAACATGTTCGTCACTGATTTTGCGATGAAAATTTCTCGTTGTTGATTTTGCGATGAAACAATATTT